>CM077465.1:92995802-94195802 GCA_039654755.1 Calcarius lapponicus
TTAATATGCACTTCTTAAAATTAATTTGGTAATGCTTTGTACTCTCAAATGAAACAATACAATACTGGAAGTTCAGGAAGAACTTGATACAAGAAGTACAGCCTGATATATGCAGAGTTAACCTTTGTGCCAGGAGGCCCTGAAGAACTTTGTCTGTGCTCCAACTCCTACAGCCAGAAATATAAACTGTTGTTCTGCTAGGTGCTAGTATCTCCTTTCTGATAAGTCAAAATGTGCTTGCAAGTGCAGTGAGCAACCTTAGTGCTTACTTCCAATCTAGAAAAAGTGTGTTATGGTAAGAGAGAGGGTTGTCTGTTTAGCTTGTTAAAAAGAAGATAAATTGATGTCTCTTTAAACCAGCAGGTAAGATATGAGTGTCTTAAAAGAGAGAAAATAGAATGTACCTAAGGGCTATTCAACAAAACAGAGAAGTGTGACAAGTACCAGTGCCTGGAAGTTGGATTTGGGCACATTGGATACGATGCATCTCTCAGCAGCAAGGATGATTAATGGCTGGAACAAACCCCATGAGGTTCTTTATCCTCTGTCTCTTGCCATCTTGAGTTCAAGCTGTTATGAAAGATGGGACTTCACCAAGTGTAAGTCACTGAATTACTCTAAAGACCAGCTGAATTAAATTCTGCAGGTTGCATTAAGCAAGCCAGAACAAATCTGCTGCTCATTCTCCCTCATACAGATGAGTTTTTCCATTGCTCCCTCTTCACAGTGGCACTTGTGCCACAGTCCATGCCTGCAGCAGAACACTTTATGTCTCCTTAGCAGATGAAGCTTACTTAGTTCACTGTAAATCAAAAGTTATAGTGAGAAGGAGCTGTAATCTTTTCATACTGCCTTCTCACAAGACAATGTCAGATTAAGGTCAATAACTGCATGGAAATCCAATATCCAATCCCTGGTTTGGGACTTCAAAACACCCTTACTCATACTGAACTGCCCACGTCTTGGGATGACAACACTGTGCTAGCTGTAAAATGCTGCTAGCAGCATACCCTGGCAGCAAAGAGGTCTACCAGACTGACCCCTTGGCTCAGCATCATGCTCAGTGAGGTTTGCAGAGCTCCCTGTTGCCACAGCATCCTTGCTAGCAACAGGCAAAGTGGCCAATGCATGCCCATGGGAACACATGGCAGAGAGCACAGCATCGATGGACCCAGAGCAGCTGGGCACTGTGCCCTGGGGCCAGGGCTGAGCAGGCAGAGCCCCTGAAAGGGAAAACCCACAGCCTGGCAGCCTGCCCCAGCTTCAGAGCAGTGCCTCCAGACACCGGTGATTTGTCACACTAAGCAGTTTACATCCATCTGCCATAACCGTGTCAGGGTGAAGCAATTTTGCCTTTCTCTTGAATTCCCATATTCAGATAGGTGCTGTTGGGAGGCAAAGGAGACTTTTTTCAAGTCTCGTGGTCTAAATTTGTAAATGAAGACTCGAAGGTGCCTTTGATAACAGGGAATTTATGACATTTTGGAAAACAGGTCATTAATCTAGGTGCCTATTTCTGTGCATGTGTTTCTAACTTTAGTCAGAAAGCAGGAAAGTACTATCTTCCCATTTTGAAATATAGAAGTAATGTAATTTAGGAGATCCTTCACTTACAGAGCTGTACTCCTCCATAATCTTTGTCTATAATCATCTTTGAATTTTTGATTTCTCATTTGATTGGCCTGCAGGGTTGGATCTAAATAAACTTCCTTGGGATATATGCCCTGGCAACGGTACTTTCTTTGTGTCAGATCTACTTCAAACTGTTTACGGTTTGGATTTCTTTTTCATCTGGTAACATCTAAATGCACTTTTACAATGTGAAAACAATGTAGGGACAAACTTTGCACTTAGAAAAACTGCATTTGGGAAAGTTTGTCTGGGAGGTGTTGATCCTGAAGAAGGTACTTACAAGGTAGAGTATGCTGCATTTAGGATTTGTTTAAGTGAATAAATTCCAGAGGGCCTTGCTGGATAATATTGAGTAAGGACACTCTTACACATTTCTTAACTGACCTACGAGGGTCATTAACAGCAAGATGTAGCTGCTATTGTGTCAGCCTGACTGCACTGGCCAGGAGATGGTCTGATTTTTCCATTCCCTGTTACTGTACAAAATTGCACTCATGGGAGAGAGAGCCAAAGATACAAAATACTGATGATTGTTGTACCAGGTCTGGTAGTGCCACTTGCTTTCCAGCAAGCTTTAATATTAATCACATGGTGATGTAATCTTCTCCTACTGTTTTGAGCTGTACTAACTGCTAACTGCTACAGGTCCACAAAAAATTGGTCCTTGCCTCAAAAAAACACGCAAATCCCAGCACATACTGAAACACAGTAATGTACAAAGGAATATAATGACCAAACAGAAAGGGGAAATATATGGAAAACAGGGTAAAAATGTGAGGATTGTGGTTAACATAGCAAACAGAGGTCACATCACAGCAAGTGCATTATCCATATGCTAGTACTTGACAAGCTTCACAACTATAGTGAATTTAGAAAGGTCTGAAGAAGTACCTTGGTGATTTTGGCTGGATGTATTCCCTCAATAAAGGAGCAGCATGGGATAAAGGTGAGGGTGTCTGACTGAGAAAAAATAGCAATAAAAAAAAGCACAACCTGGTATTTAAGGTTGATCTCACAGAGAAGAGTTAAGGCTCCATTATTTCAAAGTGTAATTATTGAGTATTCCTGCACCGGCAGATGCAGTATTGAGCACAGATGTCACAGAGAGCTGTCCAGGAGGTGAAACAGAAAAGAATTTCACGTGGATAAGTTTAGCGACCTGAAAAGGACATGCTTTAAAATGTAGCCCAGGTAGCTCTATTTCTGCAGTGTAAACCTATTTCCTAATATGCCCCCCATGGCTATTTCCTTCTTTACCAGTTGGGCAGGGCTGAGCTGTGACATCCTCTAAATTGAAATCCAGGTCCTTCACTGAGTTTGCAACATTTGGTTTAACACAAATGGAGAGACTGGACTTCATGTAAATGAGATGATCAATACAGTTGTGCCATACCTGATAGGAAAATAGCATATTTGGCCAAAGCAATACAGGACTTGGAGGTGCAGCTTGTGCCAAAATCAACAGACTAAAGCTCTGAGGAAGATGGAGGATATCAGAATTACCCTCAAAGGAGGATTCATCTCACTTCTCTGTAGCCTTCTAAAATTATGGTTTAGTCTTGTCACCAGATATGTGTCAACTGCTGTCTGCATTACATATAGATAGAGGGATCTATACTTACCCTCTTGTTGCAAGTTTTAGACAATTCAGGTTAGCTAATATAAACCCCCACTCCAGGTTTCACCAGGAGTTCCCTGGTGCTTTCCGTTACTTTTCATTTGTAGATACAAACTCCACTCCTATTCCATACTTGTTCAGGATGAAGGCCTCAAAATGCAGAAGCATTACTATGGGAAACTTGTAGAGGGGAAGATTAGCTTTTTTTTTTTTTTTTTTTTTTTTTTTTGCTTTCAATTCACAGGTTTGCATTAATGTTTTCACTGAGAAGCTTTCTGAAGTATTTGTTTTAAGGCTGAAGCTCTCCACATACAGAACTCACACATATTGAGTTAAAAGAACTGCAATTGCTGGACCAAAGAAATGAATATCCATTACATTTTCAGCTCACTGGATATTTCTACATGAAAATCCTTTTGGTGCTTTTGGACTTGTTCTAAAAAAGTGAAATAAAAACAAAAAAGCCAAAAGCCTGCTGACCCAGTTTGCTCCCAAATGAAACTTTTCTAACAAAAACTGCTCAGATGTGGCCAAACGACTTCTAATAACTGAAATGAACACAGGAGTTATATTCATCGTGTGAGTGTGAAGGAAGATTAAAATTAATGCTCTTTTAATTTTCTATACAATGTATGCTTTGAAAGGTGTTATTTTTCAGTCAAGTAATTACAGGGTGGAGAGAATGTGAGGCCAATGGCAGGAGGTTAATTACATGACCAAACACCCACTAGATCTTGCTCAAAGAACCCTGAAATGATTACACATTGTTGTAACTAATAGCCTAGTCTGGACTGCTGGTTGGAGGGCTACCCTCAGCTTAAAAGAAATGCATAACTTCTACCTAGGAATCTTTACTATTTTAAAAAATAATGCTGTATACCACAGAGAGACTAGATAAATTTCTGGAGACAGGAGACATAAGTTTATTTACACGGTCCACTTGAGAATTTTACATAGACTCTATTTCTTATGGCCAGCCAATTTCTCATCTTCTTTCACAACACAGCAGTTGGCAAGAAAATACTTTAAACTAGAGATCTGTAATTAAAAATAAAAACTATCAGAAAGCTTTTTTTCATACCTGCAGCAGCTCTGAACTTTGCTTTAACTGATTTCATTTTAGATTATATTGGAAAAGGCCAGGAGATATCATCTGATAATCTAATGTGTATACCAGTCATTAAATCTCTCCTCCATACTTCTGCTTTGAACAAAAACACTCCCTGGATGTAAAGAGTCTTCAAGAAAAACAGTCAGTATTTATCTGAAAATGAATCCAGCAGATATTACAGTATTAGGATAACACTGAGTGGTAACCTCTTACTGGGACCCATCTCTCTTCCCATGTGCTTCTGATTTCCAGGAGCTATTCACCTGAGGACAAACACACATCTTGCTGAAGTCATCCTGAACGCGCATGTGCTAGACAGTCAGACTCTCACCCACCTTGCTGAACACGGATCACAGCACAGCTCAGCAAAGACAGGACAAAGGCTGTCTGTGCTCGGAACCTACAAACACAGGTATGCCTGGGCACCCCATCTGGCAGAGGACCCTGCCTTGAAGCCAGATGCACAAGAGGAGCTTCCAGGCTCTTTCTCTACTGCTAAATGGTCCCCTGGGCCATTTCAGCATCCAGATCCACTCCTTTATGCCCAACTATCTGTAAGTTAAGCGGTTAGCAAAGTCTGGATGTGAAATGGATAGCTCACAGAACAACTCCTGGGCATGGACTAGGAAAGAGCATGTGCCAGTGACCTCTCCAGCAGGAAATCTGCATGCAGCCACTCTAGAGCTAAAACAATTTTAAACCATGGAGGTGGTCAAGCTAGGTCAGCTGGCTGTAGGGCTAGAGAAAGGTCCTTACATTGCCTATTTCATTAGTACAAATATAACTCTAGATATTTTGATCCAGGAAGTAGTTACTAATAAATTACTTTGAAAGACCTATACATAATAAAAATAAGGCATTTTCCTTAAGGGAAGTTTCTTGACAGTTTTCATCCATACAGAAACCAAAAAGTAAGATATATTTATTAAGATAGCTGCCATTTTATACAGTTCTGTGCTTCCCCCTCCCTAAATATAGAGCGAGGATAATTGAACTGAAAAACCTAAAGATTTCCAAAACCCAATTACATAACTTGCCACACTTCCTCTGTTTTCCCCTCTTACTTGTATTTCAAAGAGGTCAAGGTTATTAAATACAGGCTTCTGCATTAATACAGTAAGAAAAGCAGGAACTAAGAACATAGTAAAGATTTCTCATGAAGCATGAGTTTGCTCACATAGCCTGTATATAGTATGTTTACCAATTTGGATATGAAATTGATACTTTGATGTACACAGTGTGTGCAATTCTTCTAGGTGAGATAATGGTACATTAAAAACTTATTTTCTCTCCCTGGTTTATGTGTGCTTATAGTGTCCAAAGCTGCAATCTTATTCTGGATAATTTATTTTCCTCAGTGGGTGTGTCATCTATGTAGAGACTGCAGTCTGATGACCCAGGTTTGTTAATACTGTCCTAACATAAGGTTTTGCACTGCATTATGCCAAATTACAGCTCTGGTACCTCTGCTCTCAAAACACATGCACGCTTGGGAAGCCATGAGAAGGGTTACTTTAATAATTTTGGTCTTACACCTGAATTTATAACTTTCAGTAGTGCGCTGACTTACACAACATGGCACTATACATCAGATGCACGCAGCCTTGGAAAATTAATGCTGCATTCTGGCAACCATATGGGCAGCTGGCAGGCAGCCAGGAGACCAGCAGAGCATGACCCTACCTTCATGCAAGCCTTCCCGATGCAGGAGAGCTGTCTGCATGGACTGCACTAGCCAAGGAGCAGAAGTAAAGGGATCCTGTACGTGGTTGTTGCTCATAACCATCAGATCCCACCGGGACCAACATATGCCAGTGTGATTAATGAGAGGAGCTGCACAGACAGCAGACAGACCCTTGTGGAAGGTAATCACATGGGCACTTGTGATTTTGTGATGTCCAGGGAATGAAGAGGATTGTAAAGCCTTCCTTGTATATCTATGTTTCTTCTTTATGGTCCTCTCTTCTAGTTGGTGCTCTCACCTGTGACAAAATTTAGCTTGCAAGCTCTACAGGGAAGGGCATTTATCTTATTTGCTCTGTAAAATGCATATTAAATATTGAGTGCTGAACAAACAATCAGAATAATAGCTTACAGCACCTTAGTTATCTTTAGCACCTTGGAAAAGAACACTGTTCAGCAAGAAAAGAAATTTTTAAAAAATTACCATCACTTGCAAGGAAAGCAGTTTTTGTTTCCCATTCTTTTGCTTCACTTACTCTATTATTTCTTATAAAGCATGTGATCTTCTAAGGACTTAAATCTAATTCTGCCACCAGCTCCAGTGGGCATACCTACAGGAATGATAGTCTGAATTGGAAACTCCTCAAATAGGATTGTCTTCTCACTGTGTAAATGATAAAAATCTCACAAAAAATAGAGGCGAATTTAATTTAATGGTTTCAAGTAACTTTATGCATTACCTTAAACAGAAGATGCCTTGATGATAGTCAAACACACAATCCTGTTTATAATACATTTTATACATATAATGCTTTCCATTCATAAATATCTCTAAATTTTTTTACAATTGTTCATGTCACTCTCCAGGCTTTACAGCAGCTGTTTTACTTCTCATTGCAATGGCCATATGAAAAAAAATAGGGACTGTAAGTGAAAAAGCATACATTTTCCACAGAAAACTAGCTGGTACACTGTAATTTAATGCTTTAGTTCCCTGCACACTTGCTTTTCCAAGGAAATCAGGGTTCATGTTTTATCTTCCACAGTACTCTCTCTATATGCTGGTCCTGCTGGTTCACTCAGACATCTAAATTTTTGTCTACACTAGTATTTTCCTTAAATCCTGATTCTGTACTAAAGATGCTGTTCTTTGACTGTTGATGGCAACAACTTGTTCAGCAGGTACAAGCAGGCCTGGTTTCTTCCAATGCCACTTCAGCACTGACCAGATCATGGCAGAATTAATCATCAGCATAGTTCCTGCTGGTATCTGACCAGCAGTAGCACTGCCACTGTACCTGCTACACAGAAATACATTTCTGAGAAGTCACATCTAAACATTATTAGCCTGCTCCAATTCTGCTCCATTTGAGGGATTTGTTTGTATCCAGGCTGGAGTCTAGCTACGGTTTAGAAATGCTGACTAGACATAGTTAAAATAGAAATAAAAAAGTTCTCAGCTGATTATATCCACCGTGTGGATCCAGCACAGTGATAATTTCATTCCTGGTGCTCCCTGGCATTTGAAAACCCAGGCATGCCAGCAATGCTAAATCAACTACTTTCAGTAGCCAGTTTTCCCAGAGCAACCACCTCTTTTCCCCAGGAAAACCAATTTTATCTATGTAGCTTGTAACAGCAAAACATCCATCTATGCACACTCTGTACCTAAGTCTCCTTTCTAATCCTGAAGCAATACAAGCCACTGTTTCTCACCCTGTGAATTGAACCAACCCATTTCATCAATACGCAGACAGAACCAAGCATACAAACCAGCACAACATTCTGCAAATGTCGTCTGTGACAGAGCACAGAGATATCTGCCTTGGGTAGTGAGCTACCACATCACAGATGTGATACTTGGTTTCTGGGAGGCATTGCAAAACATCCAATGCTATCTGGTAGCACACTCTGGATTTGGGGAAAAAAAATCCAGGCTTATTTTCCCCCTTTCTTTTATGTAAGAAGGGTTTTGTCTGATTTTTTTCTTTTCTCTACACTTTACATCTAAAAGGAATACAGTATAGTTTTAGTATGATGGCACTACAAGAACTTGAGTTTTTGTGTGTCTCCCCTAACTCCCGCTAAGTTCTCCAAGTGCTCAGACAGGCTTTCAACGTGTCCCAAAATCTGGGACCCAAGAAATAGAATCCCTTATTCCTTCCACCCTTGGAACTGGAAAGTCTGAATATGGCACAGATACATATGTAGGGCAAAAGTATAACTGACCTTCACCTGTAAAACCAGAACTTCTGGTAGTTATACAGGTGCTGTACTACTGGATAAAAACAATAATTTAATTGCTTAATGTAGACAAGGCCTCTGAGGAATCTCCTTCTTTAAATAACCCAGCCAAATCAAAACTTCATCAGCAAAACTCACTCCTCTGAACTCCCTCAGCAAAGAGGAACTTGAAATACTTTGCCAGGTATGCTAAAAGGAACAGTAGTTCCCCCCCTTTTAATCACTCGAAGAAACCAAAAAAGAAACACACTTGGACAACCGAATTCAAACAGGATTGTTCAAGTAGTAAGTTTCAGAGGATGCCCAAAGCACAACAAATATGACCGCTGAACTATCAGGATGCATTACTTCTGCGGGTTAAGAAACAAAGCCAAACCCCCAGAGCTGGACTGAATTCCAACGTCTACACAATGGGCGATGCCTCGTAAGGCCAACTAACACGTTTTGTGAGAAACCACAGAAAAACGACACGTCTAAAATCCATTAAAACGTATCTGATGCTTTAACTTCTTATCAGGTTTATCTCAAGCTGTGGAAATTTCTGCCAATACAGCCTTTTTAGACAATTCCTTCCACCCGGCGCTCCCAAGGCATTCCATAGCCATTATCAAACGCAGCAGCAGCGACCGGGGCAGCAGAGGAGCGTCGCTCCCCTGGCTATGCCGGGAGACGCCGAGGCACCGCGGCGATGCGGGGGCCGCAGGGCGAGGGGGCGGCCTTGACCCGGAGCCACCCCGCGGGCCGTGCGCCCTGACCTCCGCCCGCGGGCAGGGAGGGCCGGGCAGCGCCGACATTCCGCCCGCCCGCTCGCCTTGGCGCGGGGAAGCTTCGGCGGGGCCGCGCCGGGATCCGCCCGCAGGGTCTTTGTTCCCGCGGCCGCGGCGGCTCTTTGTTGGTGCCACAGCCCGACCGCGGCCCCGCGCTAAGGCGGCGCCCGGGGCTCCTGCCGCTTCTCCCGCGGGGCCTCCCGCCGGCACCGCGCTCCCCGCCGGGCCGCGCTGACCCCGCCGCCGCGTGTCCCCGGCCGCCGGGCGGGGACTCCCGCTGCACCTGGCCGCGCCTCGCCCCGCCCCGGCCCCCGGCCGCCCCCTCAGGCCGGCGGGAGCAGGGGAACGAGAGGCAGGCGGGACACGGAGAGCACTCTCCGGAGGCGCGCGCCGGCGGGAGGCGACGGCCGCCGGGAGCGCGCGCAGGCGCGCACGCGCCCGGGAAGGGGAGGGAGGAGGGCGGGCGGCCGGGCGGGGGCGCGCACGGCCGGTGTGTGAGGGAGAGAGCGAGGGGAGGGCGATCCCGGGGCGGAGAAAGGCGGCGGCAGCGGCGGCTTCGCTCGGCTCAGGGCAGGCGAGCGGCCACAGGCGCTGCCGAGCCGGGAGATACGGCGGGCGCTGCCGACTCGGGGCATCCTTCCTCTTCCTCCCCGCCCCCTGCCCGCCCTTCCCCCTTTTCTTTCTCTCCTTCCCCGCTGTCCGCCGGGGCCGATCGCTGTCGGCGGCACGATCCCGGGGCGTTTCCGCGGCGCCCGAGCCGGCAGCGGCCGCGGGGAGAGCCGGTCCCTGCCCTGCCCGGCCGGGACTGAGGGACCCCCCGCTCCGTCCGGGGCTCGGCTGAGAGGGCCTGGCCCCGGCCCCGGCTCGGCTCCCCGGCGGCGGGCTCGGCGAGGATGTCGGGCGGCGGCGGCAGCCGGGAGGAGGAGCGGCGCAAACTCGCCGACATCATCAACCACTGGAACGCGAACCGGCTGGACCTGTTCGAGATCAGCGACCCCACCGAGGTGAGCGACCCCGGCCAGGGCCTCCCGCCCGGCCGGCCCGGTGAGACGCCGCGCCCGGGCCAGGCCGCGCCCCGCGGCCGCCGGGCTCCCGCGCCGCCCCCCGCCCCGGCCGGCGGCTCGGACACGGGCGCTCCTCGCTGTCCGCGGCCGGGGCTCCGCTCCTCGGTGGGCAGCGAGGGCCCCTCGCCGTGCCCGGGTGAAGGCAGGTTGCAGCGGCCGCGGAGAGGCAGGGAGCGCAGGGCCGGAGCCCTCCCCTCCTCCCTCTGTTCCCTCCCGCAGGCACATGCCGGCCTGACCCCGCGGGACAGGCGGCTCCGAGGCCGGGCAGAAACCCGCTGGGAGATGGAGGTGGCGAAAGGGGGCGGGCAAGGGCGACAATACAGGAGCTGCCTCCGTCCCGAGCCCGACGCCGGGTACCTCCGTGGGGTTTTTGGTTCGGTTTTTTTTTTTTGTCTGTCTGTGACTTTAACAGTACATACAGGCGGGTGGTGGAGGAGGATTGAGGAGCCCGGTGCTAGGCGCTTTTTTTGTTGCTAGCTTGTTTGTTTCTTTAAATATTCGTCTTTGTGCGGAAGGCGCCTCTTACAAAGCAACCTGCCGCTTACAGTCCGGCGGCTCTCCGGGTTGCTGGTGCAATCCCCGGAGTGGCTTTCCCAGGGCGTGACGGACGGAGCGCCTTGGCTCTCCGAGCCTGCAGGCTGCCAGCCTAAAGTAAATACCAGGAGCAGGTTCGTAGACCCGAGTTCACATGTTGTACTGGAAAAACACAGCGGGTAATTTCTGCCTAATGAAGTGGGTGTTTCTGATGTCCTAGAGAGGCTGGGGTTTGTCCTTTTTAAAAAAAAATAAAAATGTAATAGTCAAACCACACCCTCCCGCTGCCCCTTGTCATGTTCCCTTTGGCTGGTTCGTGCTGCGCGTCTGGTTTGAAAGCGGCGAGGGGGGGAAGGGGGAGGGCTGGGGACGCAGGTTACAGCCCTGTTTGTGTGTGACAGCGGGCTCCTGCTTAGAGGGTGGAGGCTGATCATGTGCGTGTTCCCGGGGAAAAGGAGGAAATTCACACTTGCTCTTGGCCTGGCCCTGGTTGTTTATTAACAGAAGCCTCTGAGAAATCACGTTGGCTTGGTCTTGGAGCTGGCTCCTGTTCTGCACCTAGGTGCTGACTGCTAGCAGAGCCACGAAAAAGTGTTGAAAGCAATTCTAAGATTAGGAACTACGACACCTTCGGGTATTTTCAGTTCTGCTCATTGCAGACAGTTTGTTGAACACAAAGATGAAGGTTTTCTCTGATTATTCCCTACATCTTCCAAGATTTATTGTAATTCGAGTTCCTTGATTGCATTGCTTAAGTTTTAACAATGTCATTGTTGGTTGACAGTCGCTGTCTCAAAAAAGTGGGCTGAAGCCAGTGTCAAGAAGCTTTCATGATTGTGTTTGAGAACATAGCACGGTCTTTTTGGAATTGCAGATTGACTGCTAACTGCCTGTGGCTGAACTTTTTGTTTTATTGATGTGTTTGTCCATTCCCAGTACATTCTAACACCAGACTGTCTTCTTTGTGTTTATGGCAGACTGTGCTTCTGTGGATTTGTTAGTAAGTAGTTTAACAAGTCATACTTTCTTTAGGTCAGCCATACAGATTTATTATCCTACTTAACTAGAGTTTGCACAAAAGTCACCAGCTTCATTGTAAATATTATTGAAAGAAAAAATAATTTTACTTGCATTCACTCTACGCTTCTGCACTTAAGCCGCTGAATCTGCATAGGAGCATACTCACCATTGTCAGTGATGACATTTCAGTTGAACTAATGAATGTAAAAAATGAAGTGCGTGCATAATATCCTTGAATGTATGAGCTCTTTAGCCTACTAGTTCTAGAAGCATTTGATAAGACTGCAGGTGAGTTTACATCAAACTGGCAGCAGGTAACAATTTTATAGATAAAGTATGTTTTCCTTCCAGATAATTACACTTACAAATGTTCACATTTATTTTCACTCTTACCCTGAGCTGACACAAATTTGGTGATATTTTCAACCTAGATCATGGTGTGATTCACATTTGTACTGTTTATCAGTTTAAATGAAAGCCCTTTTACTAGACTTCTTGAGAACTGACAATCTTCTGTTGTTTCCCTGTTTCTCCAGGCTCAGCTTGATCCTAAGGCATATCTTGCTCTTTGTAGGGCCTGCAGCAAGTCTGGCATCTGTGAAGATGCAGTAACCTGGATATGACTTTTGGCTGTGTGTGCCTGAGCTGAGTCAAACTGAATCATTTTAAGCTGTCCAGGCGTCGTTGTTGGCCTGCTGGGTTAATTTTGTAGCCCAAACTGCAGACTGTCATCCAGGAGCTGCTGGTTGGATGTATCAGTAGAGTTGATGCCTTGTAGTGATTCTCCAGGCATTTCCTCAGTGAAGTAACCTGGTTTAAGTGAGCCATCTTGTAACTTTCGATGTAAAGAGAGTAGGGTTTTCCAGAGGGCTAATCACAGCCTTAATAGTAGAGTTAAAGGAAAAGTGAAATCTAATGTAAATTGACCAGGGTTCTGACAGTATAGACTATGCAGTGACAGTGAAAGGAATTCAGTGTGACCGAGTGATGTACCTTGGTATTTGTTTGAAAGGTCTAATTCTTCAGTGAGATACAGTTGTTCCAACTCCATTAGATCGTCTTCGCTTCACTGCAGTGTGTAAAATGTGGCTTTGTTTTGAAGGTTGGGTGGTATTTTCAAAGTAGTTGAAATGTGTGGGGCTTTATTCAGAGAAGTGGTTTATGAAATTAATCTATTTGAATTCCTGTTAATATTTTATTGAGTAGAGTAGTCCTAAGGGATTAGAGATCTACTTGTTTACTTGCCTCTTGTGAGACTTCAGGAACAAATTGTTGAGGTATGTAAGACACTGAAGAGCAAAAGCCTTGGATAGGGCATGTTGAGTTCTGTTACTGACTTTGTCTTAACTTCTCTTTGACTCTAGTAGTTAACTAAGTCATTCAGAGCTGCTTTACCCCAGCAAAACAAAAATGAAAACTTTCTGTTGCATGCTCAAATTTGAGTATTCCTCTCTCTGTATCACGTGGAAAGCTGAAAGACTTCTTGGGAGTGAGGATTTCATACCTTCACTGGCTTTCAATGAAGTAATTTGTGGGCTCATGCTTGAGAGCAAAGTAGTAATTTTAAATTTATTAGATATTTACCTATTTGAACCATTGCTGCTGTTCTGAGAAACCTGTTAATTTGCACTATTTTACTGTGAAATTTTAAAATTCTTTTTATTCAGAAAGTAGCTCAGAGAAGCTCTGTGGCTTGAGAAACTTATAACTGAACAAAACCAAAACTCTGCAATTCCTAGCAGAAGTTTAAATGATAGTGTTTCAGGAGTGCTGCTAGGTACAGACCTTTGCTAAAGATGTCTGTAATACTGGTCATCATTTAAACTTGATTAAACTTTACTGTCTCTAACTTACGTGGGGCAGCTACTCTGGCAAGTCTGAAAAAAATACTGGACTTTTTGCGGGAAGGTGGAGTGAATCGTGTTTTTGTTTGTAGATAAATTAACCGATTCAAAATGAAGCAGAATGTTAACCCTTTTCTTCAGTTGTTTCCCCTTGCCCTTGGTCGAAGTATTACCAAGTATTCTGGATGCTTTTTCCTTTTTTTTTTTTTTTTTAATTTTTTTGGTCAGGCATAGAAACACAGTAAAGACACTTAGAAAATACTTAGACCTTTTTCAGTGGGAGATAAAAGGATGGTTTGATCTTGATTTAAGTCTTGGGTACTTACGGCATCCAAAGTTTTCAAAAAGGAGTAAGTTCAAATGAATGATTTTGTAATAAATGCATAGAGGTTTTTTTTGGGAACTTGTAGATAGGATAGATTTGCATTTATACAGTTCAACTTTTTTAACCTCCTCTAATAAAAGTGCTAATTGGAGTTGATTGTTATATAAAATAACTGCATATGGATGTTCTGGGTGAGAGGAAGGAATGGAGAGGTACTGTAGACTATGCATTTATCAGTGTTTGAATGCATCTAATAAGATGCCATATCTGAACTAGGTGTTACAATTACTGTTGATGACAAAATAAGGTTTCATCTTTAATGTATGCATTCATAGCTGTTATATGAGAGGAAGAGAAGTGTTGTGTTTTTTTCTAAGCATGCTTGTGGACTAGGAATGTGAATTGCATTTAATTCTTTTGAGACAGACACTTTGTAGAACAAGTGGGATTTTTTATAACAATTGCCCAAGGGCTGGGGGATTGTTGTCAGAAATATTGATGTGTTGTAGTTTTGTTTTCTGATGGAGAATGTTTTTCTAGACAGTATACTTCTGTGTCAGCAAAAGTAGAAAGGTCTAATCAAAAAGCTTAGAGAAATAACATGCTTTGCATTAAAGAATAATTCCTGAGAGTTTGACTTTTAAATAGCCATCATTAGAAAAAAAAAAAGTAATTTCAAAAGTGTTCTTGGCTATTTGATTACTTTATGTGTGAGAAAACTTAGTAACAAGGTATTAGAAATAACCCTTCAGTATGTGGGCGGGGCTTTTTTTTTTTCCGGGTTGCTTTGTTTTGGTTTTTTAAATATTGACTTTCCATGTGTTGTGTCATGTATGTTTGGTCTATTCAGTATGTTTTATATTGTTTTATTTGCCTTTAAATCCAGGTAAGCAATCTATTAACAGAAAACATTGCACAGTACACTGTATGGCAGGATATTTTAGGGCTGATGGAATTTTGGTCGTCTTCTGAACTTTTTGGGTTCAGATCTGTTTCTGGTTCATTAAATGTCGCAGGGAAGACATAAGCTTTACAGCCTTTTAATGGTAGTTACGCAAGTTTGTTATTTAAATCTAGTTAAAGCAACAAGAAATGGGAATTTTTAAGTTTTAACCCCCCTGCTGTTTATCTGCATGGTTGCTCACCTGCAAAAAGATCTCACTCTTTAAAAATCTGGCTCTGAGGCTTTTTCAAGACCTGTTTTTAAAATTGGTAATCTATTGTGTTATGGGTGATACTAGCAGTGGAAATGCAAGTCTGGAGCTAAGGAAACACCATCTAAATGGTGGAAATACTTGTGCCATCTCCCCTGGTTGGATTGTACCACTTTCAGTAGTTTAAGCAAGTGCAGCTCTTCATACTGTATAGACCTCAAGAAGCTGCTAATATATCTGAAAATACTGTCATTTTAAGTTTGCCAAACCTATGGTGTGGAAAGTAAACTCTCTTTGCAACAAATGTTTAAACTAGTATTTAGTCAGTTTGGAAGGGTGATTGGAATCCTGAGGACTGATGCCTGTGCTTTTTAGTGAACAGAATGTTTTTCAAATAATTGCTACCACTAAGCAGGCACAGTTCAAGAGGACATAAAAACACTGAGGCATTAGTTAGAGGTTCGGGATTACTAATTGCACTTTTCTGAGTCTGTTGAGCTCTAATTCTGCATTAAAATGGTTGGAAAAAAGGAGTCAGGGATGCAGGCCTGCTCATGTGCATCAGAAGGAGTATTTGGAGACCAGTTTTCCTTTAACTGAGTCAAAGTGAATAGTCACTACAAATGAAGTCTTAGCGCTCTCTAGAGAGTCCCAATTATAAATTTGAATTAAGATATTGACCACAGTCTACAGACATCATAATGTAATGAAAATAATTCTAGGAAGAAGTTTTAGGCTGTTCCTTATATAAGTTATTTCTTGAGCCAGTGGCCAATTAGTTCCATTCAATTCAGACATACTGGCTTTAAGAATTCCCTCCTGATGTGTGGATCTGTTCCCTGCCTAAAATGCCATTGACAAGCATTACTTTTCAGCTGAAAAGCCCCCAGTCATCTAGACATGTAAGGGATTTGCTTTGTTTGTGCAAGTGTGTTTTTTCTATCAAAAGCATTTCTCTTTCAGAGAGGTTATACCAAGATGAATGGAACACACTTTCATGATTTTTGAGGAAAACTTAGCTTTATAATTAATTAAATTCTACTCTTGTGTCTAGATGCTAAACAAAAGCTAAAACTTAGCTGGAAAGTGATAAAAGTTGAAATGAACTGGTGTTTGTGGGAAGGCTGTAGATGATAAGAAACCACTCTGAGTTTGTCTTTGTGTCAGTATCTGTTGGAGTAGTTGCTTTCTTATAAATAAAGGGAAATAAATGGTAGCTGTGCAAAATTCAGAACATGCATAAAGAAAATAACTCCTTGTTTTGAGCAGTGGTTCTGATGAAGGTGGAATTGAGACTCACAGTGTGAATTAGTAAACTAAATGTTGTGATAAACTTCAGAGAAGTCTAGTTTAGCAGATCTTACAGATACGTAATGAAGTGTCTGCTCTTTCAAAGTGAACTTCATACTAATGGAAGCCTCGTCTGAAGTATATTTGAGTAAAGCACTATTTAGGTAATTGTTGATTTTTCAAGATTTTTGGCTAGGAAGAATATTTACATGTAAAATAGATATTGAGTGATGCTCATTTCATCTTGTGAAAAGGCTAAAGCCTGTCAATTTCTGCTGTTAAGATTGTTCAGTAGATAAACCAAAGAGGTAATTGATAGTTGTTCTGGATGCATGCATCACTTGGCTCATAATTGCGTTAAACTTCTTGCAGAGATTCCTCTTTCCCCTCAGGTCTTTAATTGCAAATAAAAATTACTGCTTTTCTGTAACTGTCCCTATCTGGAAGCTTAATAATCAAAGATGAAAACTTGAGTCAACAGAGATAAAACTCTGTAGTAGTTCAGACCTAGCAGTAGCAGTCAAATCATCTTCCTGGACTGTATTGTGCCTCATGAGCTTTTGCATAATGAAGATGGATAATGTTGTAAAATAACTTTTTCAGCGTAGGGATAAGTTTTCCACGTGGTTGGTTACCTTTAGTCATTCAGTTGCAGTTCTGCCTTTCGCTGCTGTCTAGTTTGGTTCTCAAGAAAGACTAAAAAAATCTGCTTTGACATGAAGTCCAATGTTCTTTTTTTTTTTTTCAGCCATTACCTATTTTTCTCATACCTTCTTATTATGCATGACTTTAATGTTTTCTTGTGTTAGGTACATGTAACTTGCTAAAACTATTTTGTATAATGCTTCAGGATAATGGTCATCTCCTTCTGTTATGGGCACTGCCCTCAAGGTTATCACTTTATTGTTATTATATATTTAATTAAATTTTCTAAATCTGCCTTCTTCCATTGTGTGCTCAAGTTAGACAGCTCTTCTTCAGATCATCTTCTGGCACAGATGGCTCCCTCTTACTAGGGAGCCATTCCTCTGATTCTTGCTCAGTCTTGTCTCCTATGAAGATGCCTTCTGTGTAGATACTACTTGCTTCATTTCTCTATGTGCCATGTAGAGCAGGGCTCTTTATTGCCCTGATCTGTTTTGCAGAATTTTGTTTTAGATTACTCATTACTCTGGGGAATTTGTTTAGAGTTTGAATCCTGTAAGAACTGGAAAAAGTCCTAGGACTAGGGTTGTCGTCTAGAAGATCAGTAGAGGGCATTAGTTTTAAGCGCAAATTTGCACTCAAATGTAAACTTTACTTGGTTACATGAATTTGTAATTTGTGTTTGAATTTCATCATATTAATAAAAGAGTCTGTAAGAGTTGGATTGTACTGATGAAATTGTGTACACTCCTGTAAGTTTGTTCATGTTACCTCTTCCAGTGAAGAGCAAAAATTACACATCATTAGTTTTGAAAATTTTAAGCTTTTATTAAGTGATTCTTGGTATATCTTAAGAATAATAATAAATGGATTTCTAATTTTACTTATGTATTACAAGAGTATAAAATAGATTTAACTTAAAAAAATACGAGTTACTACAGTGATTCTATTCAAGGATGTTAGAAAACTGGCTGGTTTGATATGGAACTGGAGATGGTGTATGTGTTTGGCTATGACTCCTAATGCCAGGTCAACGTTTTGGGTAAATATTTTGGAATGGCTTCTATGCATGACCATACTAGTTGCTATAGAGTGATGGCAGACTGAAACAATGGCTGTAGGTGGGGTTTTTGATTTGGTCAGTGTTTTTCTTACTTTGATAATTTGCACTCTTGTAACTAGAACTCAGAAATAGGAAAGCTTTCACAAAAACTCACTACCTAGTGAAAGATTGTAGTTTCCGGATTATGTGGTTTAAGGCTTCCCCTTGGTGAATTGTGTCCCAGGGCATGGCCCTGCTGTGTAGTAAGGGCACCTTTTGTAGTGTGAAAAAGTGAAAAAGAATGAGTTGTCTGGCAACAGTATTTATTTGGCTGACAAAGTATGTTGCTCAGAGCAGTATTTGTGAACGAAGATTTCAGTGCGTAGACTTTCAAGCGCTCCATGATGTGCTTAGTCGAGCTTTCTCTTGGTTAGATGACTTGATTTGTCAGTCCACACTCTTCTGTTTTCTTAGAGGCAAGATAGACAATTTGATGTCAGTGTCATGCTTTTACATATATTTGCATTTTGCTTTTTCATATATTGTATTGCTTACAAAACCCAGTGGAAAATCAGAATCTCACTTCTTAATGAAAATTAGGGGCTGTTGGATAACCTGTGGCTGGGCAAGAGTTCAAAGGACAAAGAAACCCTGCCCCAATGCCTAAAACATGAAAAGGTCTCATTCCCTTTGCTCTCCAGAAGGTGCTCTATCTACTTTAAGCAGTACATCAGCTTGAAATTCAGAAGGTCCCTTTAAACATTCTGTTATTGTTCTCAATTTTCGTAAAAACCGATTATGCCATGTTCTTAATTTTAAAAACATTGGGACAATGCTGTCTGTGTGGAAACAAACAAAATTGAACCAGGTTGTGTTTTAGACAGCTTTGCATTGCTAAAATGGTTTTCATAATATCACTTCTTTTATGTTGAGAAATCTGGTTTGCATTCACTTTCCGTGTACAGTTTGATAATATTTTCTGCGTTCAGATCATATCCAAGCATTGCACACTTCTTGTAGAATGCTGTGTGGTTTTTTGGGAAACATGTAAATTGTTTCCATTTAAAGTGATAGCCTTACTGAACACGGCTGTTACTTACTTTCAGTGCAGACAGAATGAAAGCTTTAAGACTTCTTTAATACTCACTGTACGGATTCTGGCTGTTTAAAGATTAGGATAGTTTATTTTCACATCTGGAAAAGGAAAACAATCTGAAAATGGTTATGGAAAGCCAATGTTTACAAATGAAAACACTGCTCAATCCTGCTTATTGGTTTTCATGGATTCGCCTGTTAGGTCTAGTGTTTGCTGTATAGTGAAGAAGGTCAAAACTGGAATTACTTGAGATTACTGCATTTTGTGATCTATTTTTTTAGCTTTTTGAAGCCTTTTGAAAAATAAAAGGCCAAACAACTGTTTCCTTCTTTAAAAATCAGTGAAATGCTCTAACAAGGCCCTTCTTTGTTTTGTGTGAGATGTATTATAATAACTTTGATAAAGTCTCCAGCAATACTTAAACTGTATCTAGTATTTCATGAGAGTTTTTCTTGTTGCCATGGTGCAGCAAAGACTATTTCAATAAATTCATTTGATATGCCTATAGCAAACTGTTTTCAGACAGATAAGGATTGATAGGTAGACTGGAAAAAAAAAAAGAGAACAATTAAGTAATTTTATGCACTGACTACTGGTATATTCAGCAAAGCCATCACCAGCATCCAAAGACCTAACCAACCCAAAGTGGTGACATTATTGCAGTTCTGGGAAGTTTTCAATATATGAGCTGGGTTTGCAGTCTGCCTCAGGTGTTCTGTCCATTTAATAGGAAAAAAAATAGTGAGAGAAGAGACGATTTATCTCTCTTCTGGAGCCTTTGTCAGGATTTACAGTAAAACATATAGTTTTCTATTACCTTCTGATTTCTGCTTGTCTGTAGCTTTTGACTAAAGTAGGATCCTGTAAATTAGGACCTGTGATGAAATTAGAGTGTGTGAATTTTACAGCGTTCAAAATTCTGGTAGAATTTTCTGAAGCAATAATCAACTGTATCTCCTAACATTCTGATACTGGCTCATCTCAGTATCTTGAGTATTAGATGTTCTGAAGGAGCTACTAATTCTTAGTGTTGTAAATAAATTATTTGTAGTCTACTACAAGCTCCAGAATACTTTTGTTTTACAATTGGCTTTCTCACCTGCATTAAGTTTAAGCTTGAGCTCAAAAAATTGGTACCTCAAATCTTTGATAGATTAGACACATTTGAAAACTTTGCCTTCTCAAAGAAGTCTTCGTTCATTTTGTGTGATAAAGTGTCAAGTGGCAGCGCAAAAATTGGTACCATTGTACCAATGTGAGACAGTCACATACTGAAGCTCAAGTGTTGTACAATGTTCTGATACTGGTGATTTGTAAAAACTTTTGAAACTCAGCACTTACTTAAGTGCCTGTCTTATCCTTGGTGTTCCACATTTGCCTCCAGGTCTTTGGACATTCTTGTGTGTATGGATGCTCATAAATATCCATGTATGTAGTTATAAATTTACTGATCTAGCTCTCTCAGTAAACCTACCTGTGTTGAGACCTTTTCCCTCTCATTTCTTCCCACATGTGCTCTTCGCCAAAACTCACACCCGCAACCTTAAACCAGACACTCCAAACTTCTACTTTCAGGGAAAAAGGCCAATTACAGCAGTCTTCAAATCTGTTCATCCTGCTGCACTGGCTTCAGAGAGCAGCCTTATGATTATCTGCCTCTGTCAGAAGTTTCCCGTGAGGTTACAGATCAGCCATTAAATCTTGTACACCTGCCACGTGGACTTTGTAGTTTGGACCTGTTTATAACCAGCCAGTCTGTGTGCTGATGGTGGCTGTGACACCTGGGTTTTCTTCTAAGGGAGGGAGTGCTTTTTTGCTTGCTATACTGTTATAACCATAGATACTTTGCCCTTATTTTGGAGAGGATTCCTTTTAATAAGCTTTTGGCTTGTGTCATTTCTTCTGGGTATCTGTTTGGTAGAGACAAAGTGAGTTTTCTGGATTAATCTCATACTGAATTCCTTAGCTGCATAGAAGGAAATCTTGCTCCAAGGGGAAAAATGCCTTCCTAACTACCTCAGGGGTAATAAGGATGGTACTCAGAGCATGCAGAGCTTAATTTATCCAAATCCTGAGGATAAATAGATGTTTCTGTACGTTGCAAAAGCGTTAGGACAATTTCTCTGATCCTTGATACACATGCCTTTTTTCTAGTGTCTGTTGCCTTCTTTGTGGCAGTATCATGATGTTATCAGTAGTAGCAGAAACCTGCCAGTAGAGTGAGATGCCAACATATTTCTGATACCTTTATATCCTTAATTTATGAAGTGAAATGTTGAATAGCAGTGTTCTTTGTCATGGCTGATGATGTGTGAGTAATCTGAAGCTATTTCCACCTCAACAACTGCAAAAGAGGATGAACACTTTCACAGGTACACACACACTGTGTTCTGCAGCCCCTTCTTCACTCACCTCTCAGCACTTCTGAGGCACAGAAAGGGAGTGGGCAGTGTTGACCCTCTTCCTGCCATCCCTGCCATCATGTGATTGCTGTCATGGAGTTCTGTCTTCTGCCACGCAGAACTGTCCCATCTTTGATTGTCTTCCAGCTCTGTGGTGTTGATGATACTGACTTTTACAGCAACCACAAGTACATGGTAGCGGTTAGATTTGTATGCTGCTTTTTTACTGCGGCTTTCAGCTTTGACCAGCCCTTTCTCTGCCTTATTCTCCACCCCCAATGTCCGTCTGACTTAAACATCATTAAATGTTGACAACATTTTAAAATTGGTCCTTAGTTTATTTCAACATTTATTTTCTATATTTACATATGTGAAATTTAGGTAAAATGAAAAAAAAAAACTTCAGCAAGTTCAGGTTTTGCTAAAGCTTACTGCATTTGTTTTTGGGAAAAGCTGCTTACTTGCTGTATGCAAGGAGACTTTTCTCTTTAATTACTGAGCTTTCCTGTTTGTATATGCCATTACAAAATAATGTGGTAGTCTGACTTTTCCTTACGTTGATTATCTGTCTAAACCAGTTTTATAAGTAGAACATTTATGATACATTTTGTTTATGCCATGAGTAATTTTAAGTCTAATTCTTGAAAGTGGGCAATGGTCATTCAAGTGTGTTTGGAACTGAGCCATATTACTTGATTTGACTTTTTTTTTCCCCTTAGAGTGCTTCTGCAAGTTGTTGCTATTAGCAAAATTCGGGGTTGGGACTAGATGATCTTTAAGGTCCCTTGCAGCTCAAGCCGTTCTGTGATTCTAAGATGCTAATTTATTTAGATCATGCTTAGCTTGTATGTGTGAATAGCTGTATCATCTTCATAAACTGTCTTGGTTTGTATAAAAGACACCTAACCTTCTCACTTTGTTATAATGTTTCCAGGACAGTGGGATGGGAAAAGTGATGCAGGCACATGAAGTAATGTGTTTAAAACAGTTGTAAATTTAGTTACTACAGAGGCAGAAAGAGAAGCTAGATTTTTATAATATATGCAGTTCTCTAGGTTATCCTAATTTGGGATTTCACCTTATAAGACATAGGGGGAAGGGAATTAATCACACTTAAAGTGTCATCTACCAGCACCATCACAGCACCTCTGGTTTAATTCTTACATGAGTTCTATGGTACAGCAAAGATTGCCCCTTTCTCTACTGAGGAGCTGCATACAGTAGGAAGAGTGTTATGCATCTTCCTAGAAAAATGGAATACTTCTCATATTTGGGGTTTTGTTTGTTTCAGAAATACTTCTGTATCAAATGTACATGAGACTGCCTCACTTCAGTAAATAGGTAACTTTTAGTTCCAAATGTGAGGAATCAAACTGCTAAGGAGGTGGAATGGACCTTAAGGATCACCTGGTTACAACCCCACCTGCCATGGGTGGAGATACCTCCAACTAGACCGGGTTGCTTGAGGGCTTATCCAGTCTGGCCTTGTACACTGCCAGGGTCAGGGCATCCACAGCCTCCCTTGGAAACCTGTTCCAGTCTCTCACCACCCCACAATAAAGAACTTCTTCCTAATATTTAATCTTTCCTCTCTTTCAGTTTTTGTACCCATTACTCTTTGTCCCCTCACTGGAGTTCCCATCAGACTTCTTTTCTAGCTTCCCTGTAGGCCCTCTTCAGATATTGGAAGGCTGCTTGAGATTTCCACACAACCTTCTCTTCCAGGCTGAGCAGCCCTAGCTTTTTCCCCAGTAATTTCCTTTTTCCATGTGTAACTTTCTGTTCTAATATCTTGTAAGCTGTTAATTAAGGCAAGCATATGTTTTATTAAAATTTTTGAAATGAGTACTGAATAGAAAGAAATTCAAAATCCCCAAATGCTTTGCAATAATAATTAAAAAATGAAATATATTTGAATGAGTTACTTTAAGTATCTAATCATAAGGAAAGTTTGTGTCTCACTGTGGTGAGTAATAAAAAATGCACAGAACAAATAAGACTATATAAAATGTGCATGGGTGTTTGTTTCTATACAAATAAAATATAAATAAATATATATCTATATAAATAAATGGTTTTGTTTTTATTTCTATACAAATAAACTTTAGGAATAAGTCTGGAAAAGTTTACTGTCCTCAGTAATAGAGAAACACACATGCTGTAGTCAGGATACATACTACACTAGGAGACATTATTGGTTGTTAATTAAAAGGAGAAGAAGTTAGAGACTCCTTAGATTTGTAAATTCTTTTCCACTTCTGCATGCTGCTATCTTTGCTTTCTGACAGAATTTTTGTTTGGGGTCATCTCATATTCTTGTGTCATACTCCCTCACTAATGAGAGAGTACACCTCATTGGTATAACTTTTCAGCTGTGTTAATTCTGATTATTTGCTGCAGAGACTGTTTGGATAATATTAGCAGTTAAAGCCTAAATTGTTTCACTGTGAGTCAGAGTGTACTTGAAATCTTGTACAGTAGTATCATTTATGCCTTCATTAACTATGTTTTAATATCTGAGTAAGCCAAACCAAGTTACTGAGTGCTTTTGTAATCTGAGCCTGTTTAAACTCGAAATAGTCCTGTTCGCGGTTAATCATCTGCGTTAATGTTTGCATTGTAACTTGTCCTTGCTCTGTGTGCCACCCAACTGACAGTCCCTTGATAAGGATAAAATTAAGGGTATTTGATAGAATTGTGTTTCAGAGCAAGAAAATGCCTGAAAGAAAGCAGCCATTTAATTTTCTGATAGTTTCTTGCAATGTAGGGATGACAAATGAAAGGTGGGAATTTAAGTGAAGTTAACTAAACATACAAGCCATGTCACTGGCTGCAAAACTAACTGCTGGGCAGAAGTGCAGAACTTGGTTAAAAGTGAGAGTTCATGCACAGTACACTGGCAGACATTCTTCTGGCAACTCCTGACTAACAGAGCTGTAGAGACCAGTTTTGTTAACTAGTGTTATATGATAAAAACAGTAATTTGTTCTCTTCTAGAAGAAATCTGTAGAGTAGAGCTGGTAGCACTTTTTAAAACAGCTCTTTGGTAACCAAATGTGCTATTTGAAGGTGAAATGAGCATTTTTATGAGTAGACTCCCCTGAGCAAAGTTATTTTCCTGGCTTGGGAAATACTTCTCACTTTCTTGTTCTATATTTTAAAAAAGTATATAATAATATTCTATGCAAATAAAAAAAGTATTTTTTGTGTGTGTTTGAGGCATATTACAAAAAAAAAATCAGTTGCAAGTATAAAATTGCAGTATAAGATTTACTTAAATGTATTGAAAGAATTTGATTGTATTTTCAAAATGAAAAGCATTTCAAGCATTTTTTTCATAAAGCTGAAGTATATTCCAGAGGATTGGAATTTAAATAGTGAACAAATTTTACTTAAGAAAAAAAAAAAATTGTATTGCTTTAATAAAAATGCATCTGATCTGGTCTTGATTTTTGTAAAAATCTGCTCCTTGAGATGACTTTCTTCTTGAAACAAGCATGAAAATGTTCAGTGCTTATTTTTGTAAACCTTACTGATGGTAAAGAGTGGGCAGCATGTGGGACAGGGAGTAATGGCATGTCTAAGTTCACTAGTTCTTGATCACGGCTTAAAAATGAATGGATACTGGAGCTACCATTTCTGACTTTGATGTTGCAAATGACTCCATCTAAGTTTATTAGTATGGATTGGTCCAAAGAGAACTGCTTACAAAATGGACATCTATATCCTTACAGAGAAAATTATGCTTTCTCTGTCATTCAGAAGAACGTTTGAAAAATTTGGCTTTGGGGAAAAGATGTATTTGCTGGCTTTGAACTATTCCAAGGATAGGGCATCCACCACCTTGCTGGGCAACCTCAGAGTAAAGAATTTCTTCATAATAATTAATATAAATCTACTCTTTTTCACTTTAAACCATTCCCCTTAGTCCTGTCCAATACATGTCCTTGTAAAAAGTCCCTCTTCATGTTTCTTGTGGACCCCTTTAGGTACTGTAAGGCTGCTATAAAAATGCTTCCCTAAAGTCTTCAGTTCTCCAGGCTGAACAATCCCAATGTCTCAGCTGTCATATGAGAGGTGCTCCAGCCTTCTGATAACTCCTCTCTAGATCTCTCTTTTATCTTGGTCTACCCCACTTTCCTTTGGTTTCTGCTTTCTGAGTTTGTTTTCTTCTGATGTTCTGTTGCTTTGTGGTGTTCTCAAAATCAAGCTGTTTGCTGTGGTTGGTTTGTGATTATTATTATTAATAATAATATTTCCACCCACTCCTGCCTTCCTGTGCCCCACATACCCTATAGCAACTATAGGTTAGCAACAAATATGTATTGATGGTAGTGAATAATTTCCTTTGTTCTGCTCAGATGCTTGTCAAGAGCTTCAGGACTGAAGTGCTTTCAAAAGTAACACGTGTAACCCATGGAAATCTCACTGGTTTGAGGAGGTTGGGAGGGTGGGGAATACTGAATTTTATTTTTTTTTTCAAAACCACTTCTGAATTTTTGCCTTAGATTTCTGTGTTTCTCTTGAGTTTTTTGATCTTTCATTGTTTTTTGGTTATATAATCTTTCTTGAAGGATGAACTTCTATGTTAAAAGAATAATTATTTCAGGCATACAGTTTGTTTTATCTATATTAAAAGTGAAATCATTATGAGGTTCACTAACTACAAAAGTGTTCTGCAAAAGAAAACTTCTCAGATGCCAGTGAATAGTCAAGTAGTGGAACGGGTTGCACAGGGAGGTTGTGCAGTTTCTGTCCACGGAGGTTTCTAAGAGCAGGCTGGAGAAAGCTACAAAAGAGCCTGGTAAGACCTCAGAAATGACCTTTCTTTCCCTAGGAGGTTGGATTGTACACTCCTGAAGTTCCTTTCTCCCAGAATTATCCTATAATCTTAGATGGTTCCATGGTGTATATATCTATTCCAGTTTATTTCCAATTGTGATGGTTTGAATTGCATTATTAATGACTCTTCTTACTCTTCTGGTGTAGTGGAACCACTTATATAGGCTTTACTGTCTCTGTTGTCTACCAGTTGGGCTTGTACCTGAGGAGAAATTTACAATGTTACGCTGTCACTTAGAGTGATTTATTTCACTTTTTCCATCCCTTCATTAGTCATGGCCCTTGTTGAGACACACATGTTGGTACATCTCAGTATTGGGAGCTCTCCTGTTGGTTGGAGGTCATGTCTAAATTAAGGGTATGTGCTTGCCTGGCTGCTGTAACAGTGTTTTCTGTAGCTGAACAGTCTTGGAAAATTAGCCTGTCCTCCACAGATGTTTAAATATGATCATTTGATTTGGAATAAACCTCAGGAGATTTCTACTCCAACCTCCTGCTTGAAGCAAGGTCAGTCCTGATGCCCCTGAGGGCTTTTCTCATAAGATGTTGAAAACCCCCTAAGGACCAGTAACTGCAGTAACTCTGGGGACCCTCCTTCACTGGCCCATCTTAATGATGAAAAAAGTTTTCTGCATAGGCAGTTTGAAGGTGAAGGCTGCTTTTGTTTCAGCTTAATGTCCAGTGTTTGTCCTCCTGCCATGCCCAGTTGATCACTGCTGCATTGTCTTTTTGGCCTCTTTGCAGATCCTCTGAGCTGCTTTGTAGGTCTCCCCAAAGCCAGCTCTTCTCCAGGAGCAAGAAATCCAGTTCCTTCTGTCTCACCTCCTAAGATGGTTCTTCAGACTCCTAAACATTCTGTAGCTCTCTGCTGAACTTCAGCTGATTTCTGTTCTTCCTGTACTGACAGCACAAAACCAGAGTGATGGGGTAGAGCAGTACAATTGTTTTACTTGACCTAAGCTTGTATTCCTCCTGTTAATGCAACTAAACATGATGTTGACTTTGCTGCCAGGGCGTGCATCTGAATCATCTTCAGCTTGCTGTTCACCAAGATCCTCAGGTTTTCTTTAGCAGAGCTTCTTCCCAGCCAGTCTTTTCTTGAGTCTGTGTTGTTGCAAGACATTTTACCTTTCATTGTCAGGACTTTACTTTTGCCCATGTTGAATTCTGCTGAACTGAAAATCCACTCAAAACCTCAAGCAAAAAACAAAGCAAATATACCCTGCCTAAACCCCCACTTTGAAGAATTTCCTTTGGCAAAGCCTTTAGGCATGTACTTGAAAGCTTTGAATATTGAAATGCTTAGATTTTTCTTGAAGTTGAGCACAGCATTCTTCTACCCATCCTGCACAACCTTCAAGACTGAAAATACCTTAGTGTTTCAGGATCACTTTATGTATCTTTTGACTTAAGCAAACTGTGTTCTGTCAATGTCCTGTGTGATGGATTGCCTGGGGAAGACAGGGTGAGGTCTTAGTGCTGCAGGACAGGTAGTGTTTATAAGTTGTGTAAATTGCACACGGTTTTGCTGCCATTTTCTGTTGTGGCGCTTCTTCCTCTCCAGATGACACGCCTGTATTAGTTCCTGGAATGGATAGTTGCAGTGAATGAGCTGTGCTGGATTATTCTTGTTGATATGTGTTTTTTGGGAATAAAGATTTGCTTTCACGCCTGATTATTGTTAGTGTATAAAACTGTATTTATACAGTATGGTGTACTGACTAGTTCAGTTACTCATACTCAGCATCATGTTCTTTGATTTGAATTCTGCTATTGTGATATGGGTCTCTGTGTGATGCTGAAAAATAGGTCATGCTGGTAGTATACCATTTTTGGTGGAAGAAATGCTGAAGTACTAGTTTGAAAGTAGACTATAATCTTGCCTGGCCACAGATATTTGTAACAACTTTGTTACTTCAATGGAGCATTTTTACTGTTAAAATTTAAGTTGCTATTCTGAAACTAGGGTAGCATTAACTCTGCAAATGTTCTTAGGCCAGTATTAATATAATATGAATTTTAAACTAAAATGAACCAAACATCTCAGAAATATCTCAGAAACTTAGCATTAAATAGTATATGTTGATATTAAGTTTAAAGAAGCTTTAAGTCACATTTTCTGCATGTTATGTTTGAATCTATTTGGATGCAATCTTGCTAGCCATTCTTAAGTAGCTGAACTACTCCTTTAGCTGTTAATCCCTACATCCAGATGCTTGTTCTGGGATTTCCAAAAAACATGGTTTAAAAGGTTTATTGTGCACCCTGGGAAGTCATTAGATCAGGACTGGTTTGCCCCAGAAGTTCAGAGATCAGAATTGTAAGTTCCTCAATAAAAATACCCTTCTGATGGTCTCCTTTCATAAGTGGAATCTGCTCAGCTGAAGACAGTCATTGCAGTGAGTGGAGGGAGACTGCCTGGGTTATGACAACATGAAGTCTTAATGCTGGGTGTACAAACTCTGGAAGGGAGCTATTGAGTTGTATTCTCTAATATCTGTAATCATCTCTCTCTCAGTTCTAGGAATGAGGCTGCTGCCTGGAGTGAGCAATGTACAAATACAGAATTGCACTGTTCATTTTCAAGTTCCTTATTCCAGACTAGGGTGGGTAGGAAGGGTGAGGAAGAAAGTAGTAATGTGAAGGATGCCTATGTGATGATTAAGTATTCAGTTTTTCGGTTGTCTTTTTGTTGTTTCTATCTCCTCCCAGCTCCACACACCCAGTCTTGTAACTGATGATGTGACTGACCTGCCCTCTGAAACTTCCTCACCCTTCTGTAAGCAGGCTGTGTCAACCTTTTGTGAAACAAAGAGCAAGGCACTACAAAATGAGGGGGCAGTATTAGTCTGGTTGCTGACCTACTGAGACTTAATTTGTTCTGATGCTAAAATGAGAAAGTGAGCAAGTGATTCTTGACTACTTCAGATTTTGAGAACTTAATAAATTGAATTAATCCCATACTTGCCTTTCAACCCCTCATCATGTCTAAAAGTGAAGCCAGATTTCTGCATTACCTTATATTGCAACAAAATGATAATTAAGGATGTCTTGTATAATTTTAAAGAAGTAATGATATATTAGTGTTTACAACTGGGAAAAGAGCAGCCTTGCTACTTTTTGAGAATCATAGTTTTTCATAAAACATGAGTAGTCTTGCACAGAACACTTACTCTAATGAGAGACTCAACTCCAAAATATTTGAGAGGTTATGATAACAATTATAATAAGTCAAACTATTTTTTTGAACTAGGGTATGTGTATCTTGACTATTGTTTGAAAACCTAATGGTGGTTTCTGACTGAATTCCTTCTGACAAAAAATCGCTGGAGTTGGTCTTTATGCTACTACCACAAGATACCTTTCTCTAGATTATTTCTGCTATTATGAAGAGAACTGCAAAGGAAATGAGAAGCTTCCTATGTAATCAACTGGTCAACTGCTGTTTCCTCTATCGGGAATAGTGTTGGCGATTACTCACAGTCGCTGTGTTTGCATTGTTGTCCTGAGCTGGAATAGGAGACTGTGAAGCAGCAGGGAAAAAAAAGGAAATACAGTGGCCCTGCAGTTATGGAATACTGCAGTTACAGAAAGAAAGTAGCTTCTTACACCCATAGTTCAGCTTTTGAGTGCTTCTCTGTTTTAATGACTGGTGGCACAATGAAATGTTGCCTTTAGCAGATCTAAATGAGCTTTTTAAACATGTGTAGCCCACCCTGTCTCTGAACTGACTTTATTAATTGACTGCTTTTTAAAATCTCATTGTCTTTTAATAATTTTGTTTCCTCTCCTCCCCTGGCTTGTGTTGTTGGAGTGGTGCTACTGTGGTCTCTGCAGGACTTTGGAGACTCTGGGCTGTAAAAACTGTCAGTGTTTGTGTGTGGACAGCATCTGATGCAGCAGTGTTTTGCAGAAGATCTCTTGGCACTGCTGAGTAATTCCTGTACCATTTGTGTCATTCTTGCTTGAGCTGAACCCTTGCCTTTTTATGCTCAGGACATTTAAAAAAAATTGGAGGCCAGAGTTAGAAGCTGGTGATTGGAGCTCTAATGGATTCTGCACTTGGTGGCTCCTGATGTTTTGGAGAAAATACTATTTACAGTAGAAAATAACGCCACCTTGGTATTTGATACCTTTAGTTACTTTTAGTTGAGGCAGTAGAAAACTGTATGTATTTGTGTGTAGTGCTGCTCATAGGCGTGGGTTGCTATGTCCTCTAGTACTAAAACAAAAACATGGCTAAAGTTCTCCTCAGTTAAATGATTTAATAATTGAATTACAGTCTGATTTTAATAGCCTTTTTAGGTCTATTAAAGTAAGTTTATAATACTGTATTACTTTCATAATGTTTTATTTGTTCATCCTTAGACAAGTGAAATAGATATTTAGACAGGGATGATGAAATTCCTGCATTCCCACAGATAACCAGTTTATTTCCACTGTGGAAGCCAGCCTCTATCATACAGCCGATTGGTTGGATTTCTGGATCTGCAGAAGCATTCCTGGCCTCTGTAAACTACTGCTGTTGGTTTTATTTTGGGTGTCAATAGCTACCCAAGGGAAAAGTATGTGGATGAGTTTCATACTTTTAGCTGAAGCTGGTAAAATGGCTTTCTAGCTGCAAGAGAGTGCTCCCTTCATCCCTTCTTCAATTGAACAGGTTTGTTTGGGTTTTTTTAATCCCTCCTTTATGCTGGCATTGGGTTTTATGTGACTCCATGGTGAAGTTCTTAGGGAAGCTGGGAGAATAGGATTAGTTCTTGTTGGGCTTTTCTCTCTGAACTGGCTCATTAGAGTTCACCTAAATGCTTGTGTTGAGACAATTATAATGACACACAGCTGGAGTGGGGGTAGACAGGGATAGGGAAAGCCCCTTCCAATGTAACTGTTAGTTGCCATTGGATTAGCTTAATGTCATATGCTGCCATAATGCTGCCACAAGCGGGATTTACAGAGTAATTTTTCTCTTGAGGTAGCCATCCAGTAATCAACAGTTAGGGACTTTTTGGGGAATTTAGGTCTATGTGACTAATACCTTCTGTGTTCTGTAATAATAATAATAATAATAATAATAATAATAATAATAATAATAATAATAATAATAATAATAATAATAATAATAATATAATGGAAAATACATAAAAAAAGAAAGTATTCATGTATAGAGATTTTCTTGTTAGATAAGCCTGTTTAGAGAGTAGGACCTTTCAGCCAATGAACTTGCTTCCAGTCTGGCAAAACAGACTCTGTTGTAGATTGGGAGCAAGTGTGGAACCCCATTGGGGAAAAGGAAGTTGGTGGTAATTGGAATGTAAAATCCTTCTTCAGTGAGAAGGGCGCCAGCTCAAGTACAAAACATTAAAGTTTATTGTTGTGTTGATAGCTACACGGTATCTTCTCTTTCAAATCTAAAAGTAAACAGAACATTGAGGGAGTAAAATCAGAAGCAAGGTAATGTTTTTGGTTGTGCAGGTGCCTTAGGAAGAAACCTTTTTATATGCTTGGGAGTGCTTTGAGCTAGCTTTTGTGTTAGAATGGAGGATTTTGTAGTATGAGAACAGTCAAAAGAAAACATCACAAAACAGGGAGTACAAAACCACTGTCAGTATGAAGATATTGTATATGGTGTTACTGCAGAGAAAGCCCTTTTTTAGCTGTCAGCAGTTGTTTTTAAATGCAACAAACTGAGGCTGAATGTCATTCACGAAGCACAGTGCTTGATTAAATTGTTGCCAAAGATTATACAACAGGTTTAAGTAGGATTTGCAGAGAGAAGGCTATCAACAGATGAATTTTACCAAACTATTAGAATTACTGTATAGATTTTTCACAAGCTCTCTGTGGCCTTGGTAGTCCAACATGAAGATAACCAACATTAAGATAACTAATGATGTTAAAAAACTGCTTTGTGAGTTTTAAGAAATTACCTGATTTCTTCTAAATATAAAAATGAGGCTTCCTGGAGGAGTTTTTGAGTGACTGAATTAAAAAAAACCCAAACAAACAAAAACACAACTCTTTTTGGGACATGCTCCCATTTGGAAGCTGTAATGTCAACCCAGTGGTTTTTTTTAGTATTAAGTTAATGCTTTCTAATGTTGAAAACTGTCAATTTCATGTGTGTTCAATTTCATTTGAAACATGTGAATGAATATCTTTTTTTTCTGAATGTGTAGTAGAAGTAACCAGAAGGATGTCTTAGCTCATGTATGTTTACCCTAGACAAAGCTGCATATAAAATCAGTGAGGTTGTGTGTCTTTGTCTATGACACAGATCATCTCAATAATTTCAGTCATCAGTGCAGATTTTCAGTTTGGGGTCTTTTTCAGAACTATTTTTGAAGGTGTTGATTATTCCATAGCCTGAAGTATGGCTGATTTGCCCTTAAAAAGCAAAGGAAAAAATATTTCAGGTAGGGAAGAAAAACAGTAGTAGTTCAAAAAGAGATCCTTTGCCCCATTTCTCTAGAATTTGTTACAGTAAAATTGCATTTAGTGGTACATTTTGACATTATAGTGTTACTTAAAACCTGATTGACTAACGTAATTTATTTGGGAAATAACTTTTTGAAATCTAGTCAGAGGTTGTATTTAAATCAGAATGTTGAGTTTTGAGGTTTGGGCTATTTTTATTTTTTTTCATGCAGATTCCAGGCTGCAGTTTGTCTACTTCAGGAGAATCAGGTGCTTGTTTTTCTGTTAGGCTTGTTAGCATTCCTACTTCAAACTCCTGACTAATTAGCCTGGTTGCCAAAGCTCCTCCATGCAGTGTATCAGATAGCACCAGCGTTTTTCTAGTTCAGTCAGTGTAGCTGGATGTCTTAACCCTGTAGGGTGCTGATTCCAGCTCATCCCACAGCACTGAGAGGCCAGGGTAACACAATCAAGTTTACCATTACTGAGTAGAACTTGGCTCAAACTTTACTGGCTGTGTCAGCATAAATACATGGCATGATCCTTGTTGCGTTATGTAAAAATGATTTTGTTTTTATAGTTTCCTTTGATAGCCTCATCATACTAAAGCCTCGTACTAAAATAGTAAAAATGCAGTGCTAATTACGAGAAATTAATCCAGACAGTTGTTCATTTAAAGAATTGTTGGTGTCGGGGTTTTTTTGTCCTGTAGTGAGAGTTTATATTATTTCCTATACAAATATAGAGGTTATACTGAAAGGAAATAAATATGAATGTTTTGTCAAGTGAATGCGAGGTGGTTGAAGTGGGCATGGTTTCTGAGCTGCTCTAAGTATTTGCTGGTGACAGCTTATCAATGGGCGCCAGCTTGTCAAATTTGGGGTTTATTTGGTCTGTTGGTTCTTTGATTGAATCTTCAGCCTATGTCAGGAGTGTGAAGTTGCCACTGTAAGAGGTCAGAAACAGACAAGAAATTTGATTTAGTTTGTACTAAGTAGTATATGTACTTCTGGGCACTAGAGAATCCATATGGGAGGGAAATGTTAAGAATAATTTTATTTGTGCCATCTATAATAAAACTGTGATCAGCTTTCAGAAGACAGACACAAGAAACCAGGCTTCATGAGTTTGATTGCTGGTGGAAATGTTCTTTTCTGTAGTGCAGCTTTCTGCTGCAAGTAGGTTGACGTTTCTGTTAGAGATATTGCGTTTTCACTCAAAAAGAAGTATCTTTGCAGCTTTTAGTAGTTTCACAGATGAATTTGCAAAATACTTGTATTGTCATTTTTTATGGTTTTAGGACTGTTTCTAAGACATTCCTGTATCGGAGTTTTATTACAGAGGAAAAACGGTAATCTTTTTAAGCTGCAGAGTAATTATCATGTAACTCTGGAATCTAACAGTTTGTATGCCAGTTATAGAAATAGCCTTAAGATTACAGTATTCTAAATTTTACTTTGTGACTGTAGAAAATTAATTTATCTAAATGCCATGTGATTGTAGACTAAGTATTTAAAATATTTGAGAGATTTGCCATTTCTGTAACAAACTAGTTTCCACTTAGCTCATCAGGACTGCCAGTCTCTGCTAGGCTGCTGCATTTCTGCTGCCTTCTTTGGTCTGGTGCTTATCTGACCTGTGTCAAGACTTCACAGCCGAGCCAGTGTAGCCTGAGACAAAAAACAGTAAGAGCCCGCTGGCTTATCGTGCTGGAGGCAGGTATGTGCTGATGCTGGGGCAGAAGTGGGAATGAAGTGTCCAGCTTGGCAGAGATTGCTGTTTCATGGTTCCTTCAAGTTAACACAAGGTGCCAGCAGGAGAGTTTCCCCCAGCTGCTGGCACTGACAATTTCCTGCACACTGAATGAAGGGAAGGGAAATATCTTCCGGGTTAACCTGATTCATGTTGCTGTACAGCTGCAGGATGCTGGTGCCTGGCATAAAAGAGGAGGTGGGAATGAGTGTGTCAGTATGAGGAAGTGCTTTCTGCAGCACTAGAGTTTCTGTTGCTGACTGTGTGTCTGCACTTTTAATGTTAAAGTGAGTAAGGGCAGTCTTTTTTGTGGCCTGATTGATGTCTGAAGATGTTTTAAATATAGGGATTGCAGCTCTGCAAGTAGCAATGACAGTGAAAAATCAGACTTCTAGTGCCTGAACTTTCATTCTCACCCTTCAATTTTCCTGTTGTATTTTGGTTTGAGGTGGATGTAATAACCTGTTTCTTTTCCTCTAAATGGAACTGTTCAAAAGGAACAGTTTTTAACACAGTAAATAATATGGAGAACTCTGGTTTATTTCAGTGGGTTTTTAAGATGCATCTGAAAAATGTTACAGGGGGTTGTCTGTACTTTTAATTCTTCTCCTCTTAGGTTTTCTGGTGTTGCTCCTTAGCAATTGTCTTAGTTGCACAACAGTGACAGGTTGTAAATAAACAGTAGAAAGGTAAGTAATACTTTATTGAGGCCCATTGCTATTTGTTACTTTTCCTCTTTTAAATATGTCATGTTAATTCAAAGGAGTCTTTGTTTGGTTTTGACTTGCTTTTTACCTGGTTTCAGGTATGATTGAGCTCTGCCTGTGTCTCTCTCCTGTTGTTGGAGACCTTCAGGGTATTTTGATACACCAGAAGTACATAAATCACTTTTCTGTTTTCTTAATGTCATATCACCACCTTCAAACAATTTTCCTAATCATAATAATAACAACTTTCTTAACAAGCTTTTGTTGGATATATTTTTTTTTCAGAGTATGTGTTGGCAGTTGCTGCAAGGCCCTCAGTATAAGGATATTGGGAGAGTCTCTATATGATACCAGCATTAATATAGTTTGTAACTGGTGGTGTGTTTTTTAACTTGGGGATATGATTTAATCTTCTGTAGCTTTATTTTTATTTTGAATGTAATGAGGCTGATGAATGATTAAATAGCTACCAAACTGTTGGTAGGGCTTATTGTTAAAAACATTTTTTGTTTGAATTCTTCAGTTAGCTGCAGGTTTCATTTTGTACAAAGAACAGATATGGGTGTGCTCTGGTTGATTGTGTAAATGCTGTCCACCGCAGCTTAACAAAGCACACCCTGCAGGGGGCAGGCAGCAGCTGTGTTGCAAGTGCTGTGCTGATTTTGCTGATCAGTACTGTTGGTTTGAAAATTAAGGATTGGAAGGTAATGTCTGTCATGCTTTTGGGGAGTGCCCTTGGCAATTTTTTTTTTTTTTTATTTTTAATGAAAAGCTGCTTTTCAACTCGTAAATCTTATGTGAAGACAGCTCATGTTGCTTGTGTAATAATATCTTTTGTAAAAGGTTATGAAAACTTTGGTGTATTCAGAATGAAGTATGGTTGATGGCATCACAGAATGTGGCTCTGGTAAAAGACTACTCTGAAAACAACTTGTTGCGTTTTATTTTGAAGTCAGTAGGACCTGCTTCATCTACCTGGTGTAGATGGGTCTCTTTTGAAACTTAATTTTTTGATCTGTGAGATGTAAGTTAGCAGGAAAGTATTGAAGATTACAATAGTGTTTGTTTAATCCCAAGAGTTTTTGTGTTAATTAGTCTTGCTGTTGGGGACAGATAAGCAACAGGAAGCACGGACAATGCATATAAAGTATACAGTAAAATATCTACATCTATGATAATTCAGGGTTCATATGGGCTTTAAAGCTGCATTTATGAAAGTTAATCCTTTTTTAGTGGATGTGATAATTATAGACTTGACTTTTGGCCTTAGTTTAAGATTTTGTGTACTGTTTGTCATACAGTGCAGTGGCTTTTGCATTGACTTAATTGCATTACATTTATATTGTGAAAGTGTTTATAGTACCTCTTATCTTTTGGTTTTGAGGTTTTGTTTCAAAATGTAGTGGGGTTGGTTCATAAGATGCAATTTTCCTCAGGCAAATAAAGAGGAGGTTTCACTTAGTTATGAACTTCGTGTTGTGGGTTATTGCTAATTCTCTCTGACAGAAAGGTCAGCTGTTGGTCCTGCTTCTGTGAACGTTACAGCGTCTGAAGTGTGGCAGAATGAGTCATTCTGTAGTGGAAAGTCTTTGTTGATCCAGGTGTCAGAGGTTTGGAAGAGGAAGTAAAGCTGATGAAAATTATTTTTTTTATAGGAGCTGTTTTTTCATCTGTATTGTCCTTCCTTTCTTCTGTTAGATTAACGGTAGTCTTTTATTGTGAAGCTGCACTTTTTGAAGTTAACTCAAAAACTGTAGCTTAACAAGAACACTGTGTTTCTTTTCTACATGGGAAACAGTTTATAACAGTTACCAGGATTTTTTAAAAAAACTATTTGAAATTCCTGTTAATAGTGTTGTCTGTCCTCAAGTTTCAAGTTGAGTCATTATAGGAATTGAGCGCTAGAATTGGGAATGAGTGCTAGAAACCTCACCCTCATGTAATTTCACAGTGCTTATTATAAGCCTTACTGATTTAAATAGGTTTTAAAATATTATAGGAATTTTTTTTTTTAATATTCTTGTACTCATTAGAATTCCGCAGATTTGTTGCGTGCATATGGCTTTTGGAAAGGCAAAGGAAGCAATTCCATTTTACTCTGTAGACTGACAACAGGTCAGATGCAAAGGCATTATATGAATTTTTCAGAATATTCTGCAGTGATAATACTGTTGCTATGCTGACCTGTAATATCAATATTGTGACCTGAATTCATTTAAAAGCAACTTGTATGTGCTTTAATTCTACTTTTTGCACTATGGATTGGTTTTATTGTTATTTATATTCTATTAGCAAAACTTCTGAGCAGCAAGCACATGTACCTGAATAGTAATTGCAGCTTAGTTCTCTGTAGATTTTTGCTTGCCGAATTTGAATGGGGCACAAAGAAAGAGGTGATGTTCTTAGTGCTGGATTTCGGTATTTTCTAGATGCAGTCATGCAGAATGTGCTTGCAAGGCAAACAGTGTTATCAATGCAGCTGAAAGAGATCAAAGCCTCTTGGAGGGGGTGCAGATGAGGATTTCTGAAGGGAAACTTGTATATTCTCTGCTGCTCCAGAGACTGAATATTTTACAGAATGGGTAGTGTGTAATACTCTTTAAGTATTGAAGTATGTGGTGCTTGTGATGCATACAGGTGGGAAAGGAGTTTTAACAGCCTATGGGTATTCTTTGCTGGCTTGTGGGAGTAGTAGTTTGATCTCATTCATTGCTGTGCCCTACATATGGTGATAAATACTCTCATTATCTCTGACACTTTAAAGCAGGGGTTTCCTTTCTCATGTGAGCATGGCTGTAGATTATGGCTCCTGGATATTACTGTTTTGTTTGCAGAAGCTTCTCAGATTCTTCAGGAAGTCCAGGTTTCCCTGCTGCAAATCCCATTGTGTCACATTGCAGGCTTTTTCTGAGCTTCATGATCGGTGCAGTCTTTTTATCTCTTTCTACTTGTTTTCCTTATTCCTTCTTGACTACTATATTCTTGTGTAAAAAGGGTGGGATGATTGGCAGAAAGAGAGGTTTGGAGAAAATGGTTTTTTGCAGGGATTTTCTTTGTTTTGGATTGCCAAAGTATTAAACACCTTTGCCTTCCATAAATATTAACACTTTTCAAATGTATATATAACCACTCTTCATAATTGGAGAGGGGAGTTTGAGATGCTCTTCCCTCCATCTTTTACTTACTTGTGTTTCTCTGTAGCATAACTTCAAATGAGTGATCTTGATTATTACTGCTTACTGCTTTAAAGCAGAAATCTACCCTTGACAATAAATAACTGGGAACTAGATTTAAAGATCAAACTGTTTTGAGAAACCAGAGTCACTTTTGTGAAGCCTCATGGAAAACATTGGAGGGAATTTATATGATAACTTGTACCTCACATCTTCAGTTTTAAGTGTGATTTGGGTGCTCTGTGTGACTGACTTCATTATGTATTAAAGTTTGTTTGCTTCCTTCTTTTGTAGTGCTCCTTTTGATTTAATGATGGTCTGAGGTCCTCAAGGAGAATGTCAGGGGAGAGTGATAGCGCTGAGAAGGCAAATATTTTCTAAGAATGTTTAATGGAAGCTTTTCACAAGATTTTGTAGAATTTTGAAGTAGTTTCACTTTATAAAAGTGTTTCAGGTGTTTCATACTGTTGCTTTTGTGTGTTTGTATTTTTTGTTTTCTGAAGACACACTTTTGGAATATTTGTTCTATTGGTTTTGAAGCAGTTACTGCCTGTCATTGACTTTATGCAAAAAGTCATATCTACGTATTTGAAATGCTTCTATAAACTCTTTCCTTTGTGCCTTATGAAGAGGTGGTGCAGCTTACTTTTGTTTGTAAAACAGGGAAACAATGGTTAACTGGCAACTGTTATGTAAGTTGAAACCTTTTGAGTAGGATATGTTTTTAGAAACTACCATAACTTCATTTGATACTGATAAAAGGAATAATTATGCTTTGTTTGAGGAAAGTTGCCTTTATTATTTGAAAGGTCTAAAAAGCTGACTTTCGCTATATGATCTTCAAAATATGTTTTGCAGTCTAGATGATCAGAATTAAATTTTTGTGAAAATTGACTGTACTTGTGTGGCTGAAGACTGGTCTGTATCCTTGTATTCCTACATGATCCATGAACTTGTACTGCAGATACATAAAATCCCGAATGTGATTGATAATAGATTGTTGAAATTGCTTATCATGCATATGAGATCCTGAGAGGAATTTAGGAGTGTTCATACGCTTAAGTGATCAGTCACTCTTGAAACCCAGAAAACATTTTCATTTCTTTTTGATAAATGACAGTTCTTATCTTTAGAGAAAGATGGTTTCAAGAGGTTTGTAAGTGTTTTGGGGAGATTCCTTTGCTTACAAGAATATATCAGGGAATAATAGATACTTCTATATCTACCTGGTTAGGACAAGCAATTTTTGTTCTTTAGCCTCTTTTCTTGACACGAGTTCATATTATCAGCTGCAGTGAATGTGCCTAGCAGTCTTGGCAGAGAAATTTAGTATTGAATGAGTTTGAGGATGAAACACGAAACTCTGAAAAATAAACACTTTAATGCAGAGTTAGAGTGGAGAGTGGAAATTTAAGTGCAGCGTGTACCTTGTTGTCTGAGTGTGAGTGGTGGGATCTGTTTCTGTGTAGTTGGGATTTATCTGCTAAGCACGTGGCTGGAAAGTTATATATGGCTTGAGCTGCAGCTATACACACACACAAGCACGATATCAAAAAAATAATGAAGACTAGAAGGGGTTTTTTGGTTTTTTTTTTTTTTTTTGGTCTCCTATTTCCTGATTTTTTTAAAATGTGAAACGAATTACTTCCATGTCATCAAATACTTCTATTTAAATCTGAAATAGTTGTAGCAATGCCCCAAGGTACAGTTTGGAATGTAATGGAAATTAAACATTAAAAGGACTTTTATATGGGGAAGTGATAGAAGATTGTGATGCTGTTGTGCAGTCTTTTTTTAACAGAAGCCTTTGGAAAAAGTGGAGGGGAGGGGGCAAGGACATGGTTTGTGGGGACACAACTTGAGAAGCTGCTGTAGAAGAGATTGGGGGGAAATTCACAGTCCATGGTCACTGCATTCAGTTGTTTTTATATCCAAGTTGTCAAATGGCAATATAAGAAAAACATTACTTCTTTTTGGAAAATTAAAGCAAAACTTGCTTATACAAATGTTGTATCTTGAGAATTCAGAATGTACTTTTGTCTAATCTGCTTTGTTAGTACTGGAAGTAGAAATAAGTTGTAACTTACATTGTTATTATTATTGATATTACTAATATTAAGAACAACAGCAAACATGGTAGTTTAGAAAGCTTCTTGGATTGTTTTTTCCATCTTCTCTGAATGGACCTGTGTTCCATTCCCTTGCTCTTCAATCTGTCCTGTGTTGTTAAAAAATCTGCAGATTAAAAGCATGGCTACTTGGCAGTAGAATGTGTCCTCAGTAAAATAATCTGCTCTCCCTAAAAAAAAACAAACAAACAAACAAAAAAAAAAAAAACCCAACCTTTGAAAAAAAGCTACTTGAATCTTATCTCATTATGTACTCACATGGTACATAATGCATGGAAAAGGTTAGGAATGTGCTCATTTTTCTCTTTTAAAATTCTTGCTTCAGCAGTACCTTGAGATGGTGGTGGGGAAAACCTTGTATAAAGGGAAATAAATGTTCTAAATGAGACATGATTGTGCTTCATGATACTTCTGCAGAAGGCTTATGTGTTGTCTTTTGCAACGATCAAACAAGTGGATTGAAACTTAAAATCGATTATAAAAATACTGTGGCTGTTTCGTGAAGTGTCATGGTTAAGGAGTATTAGCAGGAGAGGCAACCATATAAATAAACCAAATCTTTACAAAAGTGTGCATGGAACGTGGCTTGGAATATTACCTGTGAGAATGCTCTGCTTTCTAGAGATCGTGACATGCTTAGATTCATTTTTCTTGCAAAAAGTACTGAATTTTCCAAGGCAGTTGGAGATGCAGCATACCAGCCCTAGGAAGGCTTGGTAAAGCTAAAAGGGGAAAGTAAGTAGCCAAGTACCTATGCCTGCTGAGAGTTAAAGATGCTGTGCTGGAGGTACAGACCAAAAGCATGCCAGCTATTGAGGGAAGTGTGAAAGGAAGCTGGCATGACTGAACATCAGGCAAAGATAGTTACTAGAAAGCTGAAGCAGTATCCAAATGAGGAAAATTGTAAGGATATATAAAATCTGACAAATAGAATATAAAAGCATGAGATAAAAAAAAATAATTGAGGAATGCTTTCAAGTCAGCATTTTTTAAGAGAGAAAAAGGCAGGAAAGCAAGTTACTAAAACTAGAGAATCTTCATCCAATAACTGAAGGAAGTGAGAGATGAAGTAATTTTCTAAGTGGTCTGCAATGGTTCTGTTAGGTGGACACCTTCAGGTCATTGGATGCAAATGCACTGTGAAACCAGCATTGCAAAGGACGTTTACTGGTGATGTTCTGTGTGAGAAGAAACTGCGTTAACCTGCAGAATTCATGGACAAGTGGTATCTGTTATAATATCCTGTGGAAAGGTCAACAGGACTTAAAAAAGAAGTTGTGCTTCAGACCTTTTGAAATCATTGAAGGAGTTAGCAAGAGCACATGTAAGGAAGCTCCAATTCACTGTGATAGGTGGGATTTCCAGAAGTCATTTAGTAGCCTTCTGCATGAGAGGGGTGAGTCCTTGTATGGATTATTAGTTAATAATTCGATATATATAATTAAAGACAAGAAATGAAGTAGTCAGGATACTTTTGAGAGGTGAGTAGTAGCTGTTACAAAAATGTTCACAGCTGAAGAATTATACCCATGGTTGTATAAACTGCAGTTAAGTTCAGAGTGTATGTAGAGGTGGGAGTTATCTGGAGTGAGGAATGTGGAAACTGTAACTTCTTGCAGGAAGGAACACTATACTGCTAAGTACAATACATAGTTCTGTGGGAACAGCAGTGCAGGCTCAGAAAGATTAATTCTGTGAATCGTTCAGATAAGAACAGAGAATAAAGCACAACTGGCCATTGTCGAGGTCCATGGTGCATTTCATTGGACTGCTGTGTTGTTGTAGGCTTGGGAATATCCTGAGAAGAACAGTTCTTATTTCTGCAGGTATCTAGGTGACACAGATGTTTGTCTAAGTGTAGGTTATTTGATTTCTTAATTCCTTTTTAAATATTCTTATTTTTTCCTTTATTTTTGCAAAGGTCTTCTGAATGATAGAATAGCTTCAGTAAATATCTTGATTTTTTGCTGTTCAAAGAAGCATTGTAATACATGTCCTGTGATCTGATGTGGTACTGGAAAGGGCTGTGCCTAACATAAAAATCTATCACTGTGCTCAACACCTAAGGATTTGGCTATTTCAAAGCCTCTGGAGAGTGAAGACAGCAGTGATTATTAAACTGTACAGTAAACTTGCAAAATCAGCTGGAGACTTGAATATCCTTGATTCCCCTTCAGTGCAGGGCCCCATGATTGCTGGGATTTATGCAAGGGCAAAAGTTGGCCAGGTGGGGACCAGTGGGGAGCTAAAATTTGAATTTGGAGTTGTTGTTCAGACTGATAGTGGAGTAGCATAAGCAGACAGTATCCTCCTCAAGTTTGGTGTGCTGCAGTAGAGCACAGGCTCCAGTGGCAAAGGAAATCACTTGAGGATGTGAATTTACAATAGTTTGAACAAATTGCCTCTGCAGTTGTAATGTAGCCACCTGGCTGACAGTTGCAGTCCCTTTCTTCACCTCGTGTTGGTGCTGAAGCTTTTTTCCCTCACAGAGTGTTTAGGGAGCTGTACCAAAGACAAAAGTACAAGCAAGTCAAATGGTTTAGCTTCCTTAGAAGGCCTCTTCTGGGACAAACAGATGCCAGCATGAGGGAGGAGTGCATGAAGGGGTGAAAAGAGGAGAGGAAAGATGATCCTGTGAGTTCTGTGGCAGCAAGCTGTTCTCATCAAGACACACTGCTGTTCTTTAAGCATTTTACAGACTTGGGCTGCAGGGGCCTGTTCTCAGTTAGTCTTCAAGATGTGTCTCTCGGTTTTAGAAAAGAGGTTTTATTAATTCTCCTGAATATAGTTGTAAATTTGAATACTTACAGATTCAAGTTCAGTATTTTCAATAATAGATAGTCCTTAATTTCCTCTTGCAGGATAGCTTTTCAAGTTTATAGTGTCCTGGTTTTTAATTCTACTATTATGAAAATTTTGAAAACCAGTGTAATATTTGGAGGTCTGATATTTGCATAATAAATTTGTAACAAATAATAAAAGAACTCTGAACCTTATAAGTGTTAGCCAGCACTCAGATTTGTATTTTTATTTCTTTACAGGATCTCGAGTTTCATGGAGTAATGAGATTCTACTTTCAAGACAAAGCAGCTGGAAATTTTGCAACAAAATGTATCCGTGTCTCTAGTACCCGCCACAACTCAAGATGTCATAGAAACTCTTGCAGAGAAGTTTCGACCAGACATGCGAATGTTGTCATCCCCTAAATACTCACTTTATGAAGTGCATGTCAGTGGAGGTTTGTATTTATTCATTAAGTCCTTCCTGCATGCACACCATCATTATATCTACTCCCAGCCAAAGTATCTTTAGATTTGCCCTCAGTTTCTGAACCACATGAGACTTGGGTTTTTTATTCTTAAATATGTTGCTATTAATTGTTCTTTGGGGAGTGGTTTTCAAAACTTAATTATACATATCAGGCCTGCAGTTAATGTAAGATTTGATTATGATCTATAAAATGCCGTGGTTGGCATCCTGTTAGTTTGTTGACATTTGTGAGAAAGTTGCTACTTTTAGGATTAGTACGTAAAGACTAAATTTATAATGGCAGACTAGGATTGTTAAATTAGGCCAGTTGAGAGTACATCTTCTGTTCTTTGAAATTGTGGGCCTGTGATGGTAGCCTTGTAACTCATGTTCTTTTACTGCTGAACTGGGGGAAGTTCAGCTTAATATTGTTTCAAGCCGCTGTGTTTCTTAAACAGATCCTCTAATGTTACCAGTGAAGAACTTGGGTATCTAAATAGCTTTTGGTACTGCTAAAATTTGTCTGTTTCAGATCAGAAGGTAGTAGTGTGTGTGGTGGTGGTGGTGGGGACAGATCTATCTTTTGGTTGTGTTTTTTATTTTTGTACTTCAGAAGTATACGCAAGTGCTTGAATGACCTTAAATTCTGCATTTGAAAGACTGAAAAGAATTTTTTTCTGCCTTAGATTTCTTTACAAGTCTGTTAGTGCTGTACCTATAGTCAAAATGAAATTGTTTTCTTTGAGGAACAAGTTCCTGATTTTTCAAAGATGATTGAGGCATGCAAGGTCAATAGGAGTATTTCTTACTGAACAAAAACAACTACAAAGACATCATTGTTTTCCTGGGCATATGTACTGTCTCCTTCTTTTCAGCAGGAAAATCAAATGGCAAGACTCGCTTAAGTTTTTTAACCACTCTGTCAGTTGTTTTTCCATATACTTAAAATAGATGTAATTCTCTAAATTAAATTTTGCCTTGGATCTGAATAATGTCATAGGGGCTTATGATTTGCTTTATTGTTTAAATTTTGTAATCTTGTTTGGTTTTGTGCAGTCTTTTTAGGATAGTATTTCTCAGGCTGCAACCAGACTGTGGTGTACTTTAAAGTAAATTTAAAATCAGATAAATGAGTATTTACAAGGCCCAGGATGTTACAAAGTGCTAAACATTTCAACTCGAAATCTAACTTCTCCTCCAGAGTGGTAATGTTGTGTTCCAAGACTTAGTTCTGACAAAGGAGTTAGGTGTGACTACTTTATGAGGACATTTATCTTACGTAGATAGATGGAACACTTGGGCTTGTTGCTGGAAAGAGAACATTTAATTAATTCTACATTCCCAAGCTTTCTTTCTGTCCCTGTACTTAACAGGAAAACATCAACTGATGTGTTCTGTTAAGCAAACCTTGTGCTTTTATTAAAAGCTTAACTTATTTCAAACTATCTTTGCTCTTGAGATACCAAGTAATTGTTTCTGCTTTTCATTTTTTTTGAAGAAGAAAGAAGATTAGATGTGGATGAGAAGCCTCTTGTTGTACAGTTAAACTGGAACAAAGATGATCGTGAGGGAAGGTTTGTGCTCAAGAATGAAAATGATACTCTTCCTCCAAAGGTGAGTCTCTACAGAGCATGCTAGTACTAACAGCAGCTTTGAAATCTCTGGGGTTTGCTTATGTAGGAAAACATAACTTTCACTTTTCTAATTCCTGAAAACAACTGCTGCTCATGACTGTCAATATCTGGAGCAAGTATTTTTAAATACTTAAAGTGCATCTTTGCAACACAGCACTTTTGTTATCTTTAGGTGGCTGGTGATGCTGTGATCCACGTAGCTGTCTAGTACTGGAGTATGTCTAGAGAACTTAAAGCTTGCTTTGTTCTATTATGATGACTTGAAAAATACCTCAAATAGTATATGGTGCCACATACCAGGAAGTAATCCTGCCTTTTGCAAAGCTTTTAAAAGGGAATGCCACGGGGAGTTAAAGAGCTAAAAATTATTACCTCTTTAGGTAACATTCTGTTTCTTGAAAAAAATGATGGAAGACTTTTTCCTTTGGTGCAGGGTTTTTTGATTTGGTTTGGTTTTGCTTTTTTGGTTTTTTTGATTATTTTTTTCTCTTACAAATGCAAAATGAATGAGCTGCCAGCATCAGCTGTACAAAAATTTGCTTTAATATTAGCAATTCAAACATTAAATTAGATTAGACTTTGGCTCCTGAAGTCATATAATTATATATATTATATGTAGCTTGTTTGCCTATAGCTATGGAAAACTTGCTATTCAGTGTGGGCTATCTTAAGGCAAGTTTTTGATCTTGTGCTGAGCAGTAAATTTCCTTTGCTTTTGGAACTAGAGCTTGTTAATTTTAGAAGTGCTTTGGGTATAGGGATGTGAGCCTGTACTGGGCATTTGACTACAGGATACATCCATGTTACAGGGTGGAAAGGAAAGTTAATGATGCCTTGCACTACATGTACCAACCCTGCTATTCCTATTAATTGAATTAAGTGATTTGCAATCTTCCTTCTCTATGTTCTTTGCTTCCTGATAGAAATGAGAAAATCTGCATCTTCTTTCTCTCATGCTCTGTAATCTTTACAGAAGGCAAATGAGCCTAGGATTACAGGTATCTTGTGTATGCAAGGAGCAGGAATTGAAGAAGACAATCCTGGAATGACAACTTGGAAAAATGCACCACTGGGGAAAAGTCTTCTGTAATGTTTTTCCTTCTGCAGTTTATTCTTATCTGGTGCTCTAACACAGTTGCCTTGAAAGCAGATTAAGCACAGCATTGTTACAGAGTATTTTTACTCAGAAGCAAAAATTTCTTTTGCAGCTTCAGTTAATCTTTTGAGGCCAAGTAGATAGCAGACATTATTTAAGTAAAAATCTGCAGTTTATTCACTTAGTTCATACCTTCTTGGGAGCGTGACATTATATTTGCCTTCTCTGTGTTTCCCTTGCGAGCATTAGTCCCATCGCTGTGTAATGGAGTGTTGGCCTGGAGTGTTGGGTTTGGGTCAGTGATACTGTGTCTTAAGCAGGTCCCTCTGCAAAGTTAAAACAAATGCTAACTTTTTGTAGGATTGAAATTGATGGAAGCTGTTTTAAACTCATTTATTTCAGAAAGCTCAGAGTAATGGGCCTGAAAAACAAGAAAAAGAGGGAGTAATTCAGAATTTCAAGCGAACTCTCTCAAAAAAAGAAAAAAAAGAAAAAAAGAGGCGTGAAAAAGAGGCATTGCGACAAGCATCAGATAAAGATGATAGACTTCTTCATGGGGATGATATGTAAGTGGCTTAAAATTTTTTTTTAAAACTTAAATGATAGTTGACTTCAAGTTCATTTGCAAAAGAAAAAGCGTGACTTGCAAGCACCTACTAACTCAGCTTTCCGATGCTTTGCAGTATTGGAAATTATAATAAGGTTAGGAGTGCAGTGTAAAGTTTCTCTAATGCCTTTCCCCCATCCCTGTGTTTAAGAGGTAGAAGACTTCTTGTTTTCTTTAAAAACTAGCAGCTAGTAGTCCTTAAGTTTATATCAGGTGAGCATGGGTATATGAACAGCATTAACTATAGCAAAAGTGAAATTCATGTAGAAACCATCTTACAATAACTTTAATGAGCTCCCCTGTCTGTGAATCCTATTGCTTTTTTATCCTATGTGAAATAATACGGATGTATCTATTTTAAACTCTTAATGACATTCTTTTTATTTAAACTAACTTGGCAGTGAGAATTTTCGCCTTGCAGCTGAGGTTTACAAAGATATGCCTGAGACCAGCTTCACTCGCACAATATCCAATCCTGAGGTGGTTATGAAACGGCGACGGCAGCAAAAACTAGAGAAGAGAATGCAGGAGTTTCGCAGTTCTGATGGCAGGCCAGACTCAGGTACTTTAAGTTCTTCTGGTTAAGTTATGAACATTTTACCAAGAGAATATTCTTAAGGCCAACAACTCCTGTAAATTTGACTTTTGCTTTCTCCAACATTCTTTGCACATGGCTAGTTTATCTGGTGTGTAACTGAACAAAGGGTTTGTGAAGGTAGGATTCCACAGAGGGTGTTCCATGGTGAGTGCGAGTCAAAGCTTTCAGGGTGGGCAGATTGAGAAAGAGTGTACTCATTGAGCTTGCTAACAGTAGTGCTAAACTGGGAAAAAGGAAGGATGGACTTAGCCTGGCACACTGAGGAGGTTGGCTGAGGTAACTGACATTCCTTGTACTAAGAATGAGCTGAATGACCTGATAGAAAATTCAATCAGTACTGTAAATAAAGGATGTAAAGGACTGATTGTTCTGCCTAAAGGATTCTGGTAGATCTTGTGAATAATAAGGATTAAGTATTTCTCATTCATGGAATGGGGATATAACAGTGATTGTATACACACCATTAGAAAACAATAAATGAAGCTATGTTAGAACTGCTAAAATCTAAAATTATTATCTGTTCATGGAAGAGTAGTGAAGAAAGAGTTAGAAGTGTAGAAAACATTGTCCTGAAGGAAATCTTAAATGGGCTTGTTAAAGAAAGGGGAGGTCAGCACAGACTTCCTGACAAGATGGTAAAGGTCTGTTCTTCAACCAGTCAATTGACATTATTTCATTTTAACTTCATGTAATACTAAGCATGATGAAACATTAGGAAAGCACTTCATTAGATAAATTACAGAAATATCACTGGAGATTTTTACCAGTGGAGACATAAATCTATTTTGGGATGTTATATAATTTTTCTTGTATTAGTAGAGTAATGAAGTTATTTCTGAAAGGGTTTGTTCTTATATTCTATTAGAAACATAATGAATTACTTCATGTCTGTCTTTTTATTCTGTGGTTGCATTGTTAATTCCATTTGGTTTCCAAGGTGGGACGCTGAGAATTTATGCAGACAGTTTAAAACCAAATATACCATACAAGACAATCCTGCTGTCAACTACAGATACTGCAGACTTTGCAGTTATTGAAGCACTGGAAAAATATGGCCTGGAAAAAGAAAATCCCAAGGATTATTGTATTGCTCGTGTAAGTTACTAAAACACAATCTTCTCTCATTTCATATTTGATTAGGGTTATTTTTCTTGCAGTAGCTTCCAAACTAAATAGAATGGCTCAGTTAGTTCCATGACTAAATTCCACCCCCCACCCCCCTCCCCCAAAACCTAACAGCCTCAGGAATTGTGAAGTGACATATCAGGTTTTTTGGTTTTAAAACTTTAATCTTACAGTTGTTTTGTTTGCTGTACAGGAAACATTAATACTGAAAATGACATTCTTCATTGGGCACTTTTATGGGTTTTATACCACTAAAAGTGCTGGTGATTCACAGATGTATAAACTAATAGCTCATCCTGTGGATACCTAAATCTGTGCACAAAACTATTTTCCTGAACTAAGAGTGTCCACTCTGAAGTGGAAGTGCTGAGGTGAGCTCCATTGTAAAAGGTGTATGTTGTGTGCTTTTCCTTAAACCTTGCAGTGGTAGCTGACCCTCACTACAAATCAGAAAAGATTAAAGTGACTCTCTTCATTTCAGAATTTAATTATTTTATGAGTTCTAAACGAATTGCATAGGATTGTTATTTCTTAGAGATGTGGCTTTAATCAAAAAGTCCTATAGGCAGTTCTGATTAAAGATTACAAACTTCTCACCATGTTGTCTTCTCAGGGAGAACAGTGAGGATTGAAAATATTGATCCTTTTTTGAGTCCAGTGTTTGATTACATTTTTGGCTATGACTTGTCTAACAAACTTGCATTTTTGCTCCTTAAAATGTTGAAAAAATGGGAAAAAAATTTGTTTCTTAAAATACTGTGGTGGTTTGGGAGAATCATGGGCTACAGCAGAGACACTGAGACTAAATTTGGAAGATAGTTTTACTTCATTCTGCTTAGTTCAGACTTATGATGTATTAAAAAATCTTTGAGTCTTAGGGAATTTATTGGACTAATTGCACCTTTACCCAGGAAACTGTTGAAAGTTACTCTTTTTGAAGTGATGGGGTTCCCCCTTAGATCTGTTTTCTGATCTTGTGTGGGGATGTTTAATGTAGAAAATAGTCTGGGGAATGTTGCTTTAATCTTGGCAAAGGTTAATGAAGTCATTGCTGCAAAATAAATTTTTTAATATTAGTTTTTTGAGAAGTACTTCTGGAAAATATTTCGTGTTTCCTGAGTAACACATCTTCATACAGTGTCTGAACTGACGTCAGTTGTGTGCTTATGTTTGCATTTGACTTACAGGAATGGTCTGCACTGACCAATAGCAGATCTGTTTTAATAACTCTTAAGTGTAGCAGACCTTATTTGCTCACAGTAAGTTGCTGTAGTTGGCTAAAATCTGCTTGGCCATCCTCTGCTGATACAGTGCTTGGCTTTTAATATGTTAATTCTTCTTTTATTAATCAAGTTGAGTATTTTAAATCTATATTTTAAAATCTGTTTTTTTCCCGATATTTTATAAAGCTGCTTTTCTTGCTTGAAACATGAAAATACCCAAGAATTAGCCTGATGTGTCTGTAATCACTGTTGTCTTTTTTGGAAACTCAGAAATGCACCACTAAATTTATCCAGTGGCACTCCCTTTATACTGAATTCTCACAGCTATTCTCTGTCCCTGGGTTGGCTTTTGCCCCTGTTCTTCTGGCACTTTATGGTACTCTGTGTTAGACAGGTCCTGCACATGTTCTTATTCTTTACATTTTGTTAAGGTCAGCCATTATCAGTGGAACATACAGGTTCTGTTTCTTACTGGTTGGGATTTTGAAACATTTTGTTCTCTTTGAGTGCCAGGTACAGTGTCTTCTCTGAAGATTTAAGCAGTTGACATTTACCTAATTATTAAGGTGAATTTTAAGTTACAGGACAAGACCATTATACGACTGTATAAGTACCTGTTTTAAAGACCACTTCTGAAGTTTCAGTTGAAAGATAAACATTGTAAGACTTTTTCATAACATTTGTGACAACTTTTGTTGTAAATGGCATTTTCCTATTGGTTGTCTGCTTTCATACATTGGTTTGCAGTGTATTAGGCTGTACCTTTATTCCTGGTTATAAAGTGCTTTTCCGTGTAAGCAAGTAGACACCAGTTTGTTCCAATGTGCGTGTTTTGTTTGTTTCAGTTTGCTTGGTTTGAGTTTCTCTGAGTAATGTGGGGTTCACTGCACTTCTCTGAAGATGTCAAATTAATTAGACAGTCTTCCAAGCTACCTGTGCATATTCACTCAGGGCATTAGACTTCAGGCATGCAGCAAACCAGTTAACTCTTGAAAGCAGAATCTTGATTAGACTTTTGTTTTTAGCATGCACGTATTTTTTACTTGAGGGTAAGGCATAAATAACTTCTTGTAATGTCAAGCAAAATATGCATTTAATCGTGAGTAGCTTTATCGGGGTTTTTTTTAAGAAGTAGTCATTACAGATATAAGACATTAAGTATTTTAGCAAGATCCATTGGGGGGTTTTGTGGGTTTTTTGTGGTGTTGTTGCTGTTGTTTTCTTAGGTTTTCTTTTTTTATTTTTTTTTTATTTTATTTGTTTTAGTAGGGGCATGCACGGAGCCTGCATTCCCAGCTTGTAAGGAAAACTGTAGATTAATTAAGCATGATAAGCAAATATACTCAAATATACTGTAGATATGAGGGTTTTTACTTAAACATTAAAATTACAGAAGAGCTTATTGAAGACCTGTTGCAGCATGGGGTGTTCTCATGTGAGACTTTTTTTAAGGATGGGTCTGATAATTTGATCTCTAGTTATTATCACGGAAGGCTTAATACACAAATACATGCCTTCTCTTACTTGTTCATTCCAACAAATGTTATGAAAGTTAAGTCTGAAGTTGCTGTGGTCTTCATTTAAATTTCTTAGCTTGTATTTTCTGCTTGTTTCACTGCATTTGGTTTTTCTTTGGTTTCCTTCCCAGTCCAGTATTGGTCAGGTCCTGGTATTGCATGTATTTCGTGCTTTGGAACTAGCTACTTTCTGTTTCAAGGGCTTTGAAATTTTAAGGTTGTTGCTTCTTGAACATAGCTTGAAACACAGTGTAACCCTAATTATCCTGTATGTGTAATTGTTTTTTAAATCTGAGATGTGAAATAGAGCAGTTTGGCAGGAAAAGGTTTGAGTGTAGATGTGTTTCTGTTTCCCTCTGGTTTTTACATTTTAATGTTTTCCTTCTTTTATAATATCTTGTCTATTTGAAAATCTAATTAAAGATAATTTAATTAGTCCTATGTTTAGCCATGTTTTGCATAGAAAATGGTTTAGGGATTACATACTTTTAATCTTAAATGTAGCTGTTTCCTGCCTGGAAGAAGATGAAAAGATGTTTGAGGTAGATCTGTGAGAACTTGGTTAACACAGAAATGGGTGTGGAAAGGAGGGAACAAATGAGAGTGCAAAGTCTCTAGAGGGCTGCAGTGTAGTAGGATGCTGTAGCCAATGGCTGTATCACTTCAGAAGGTCTTACCTTGGTCATAGTTCAACAACGGGAATAATTTGGAGTAGTTCATTTAAAATAGAACCGTCTATGAATTTAAATAACATTATTAGGATTACAAGTGTGGGAGTACAACATATTTTATTTTATTTTTTGCTACAGCTTTGAAAGATCTGTCTTTAATAACTGTAATACTGCCTGTCATTGTTACTTGTTCTTGATCTCTGTGGGGAGCAGTAATGCATGAAATTACAGGCTGTGTCTCCTCTAAGATCAGATTTCCTGAATCAAAGTTTCCCCCTTCCTCTGTCTCGTAAGGATATAGCTGTAAAAGGTAGGAACAGTCTGTAGTTCTGTTCCAAAAGTATTCTTGGTTTTGTTTCTTCCTTAGAGCTAGGCAGCATGAAGGCAGTTGTGTGAAATGCTCCAGTTGTGCCCCTAGTCCCTTGTGTAGACCAGGTAAATTTTGTGTAAGACAAGGATGCAGCAGGTGTAACATAGTCTTTGCTGTGTCTTTTCTAAAGATATATATATATATGTTACATATAGTAGATTGGCATTAGCAAAATGAAATGCTGATTCCGGTGTGTGAGATAATAATGGAGAGTTCAGTTTTGTTTTTTGACTGTCATCTCCACAGATTTTTTTTTTTTGTCTTAGCTGATGAGTGCTTCGTTTACTTAAAGAAGATCTCGCCTACTTTAAGTGTAACTTGCTGTTCTTTGCTTTTTAGACTTGCTTGGTGTTCTAGGAAGTGCGATTTAACTGTAGCAAGAGGCAAGAGAGGAGTGTTAGAAAATCTTGGAAGCAAAATACATTCCAAGTTACTGAATTCTTTGGCCTTATCTCTTGTTATAAATAACACATGCAAAAAAGTTATCCGAGAATATACCCTTGAATGTTCTAATTGTCCACTAACAGCTCTGAAAACTGATAATTCTTTTTTAGGTCATGCTGCCTCCTGGTGCTCAGCACTCTGATGATAAAGGTGCTAAAGAAACTATTCTTGATGATGATGAGTGTCCACTACAGATATTCAGGGAGTGGCCTAGTGATAAAGGTATGTCCAAAAAGCATTAAGATATTTTTGTGCCTTGGGTTGTAATCCATGTTGTGGAGCCCCTGTAAAGGAAGAAATTCTAACATATATTTTAGTGTGTTTTGGTTTTGGACACTTAAAATACTAGGGAGTATTAGAGTTATTTACTGTTTCATTATGCACTGTTTGTAGTATTACACCATTAGGTGGTAGAAAGGTTTTGCATTTTGTCCCAAATTTTCTAAATGATTCACTATACTGAAGTATGCTTTTAATCTGTGTGTAGTTATTTTTAAGTTAAAACTATTCTAAAGAAGTGACAGGAATTTAGTAAGCTGAAAGTAATCCTGTGGGACACTTGCAGATTAATAGACGTTGGTTGTGTGCTTATGCAGTGGTAGTGTGACTCAAAGGATGTATTATACTGTGTTTTAGGAATACTGGTCTTTCAGTTGAAAAGGCGGCCTCCTGATTATGTCCCAAAGAAAACCAGGAAGATAGCTGATGGAAAGCCATTGAAGGGGAAGGAAAGAGTTGATGGGTCTGGCTATGGCTCTTGCCTTCCTCCTGAGAAACTACCATACCTGGTAGAATTAAGCCCAGGTAAGAATTCTGGCTATCTAATAAGCTAAATTACATTATTGTATAGTCATTTGGATTTTTCAAAAATAAGACATTCTTTGTAATTTTTGCACAAGGAACTCTGTGTGGCAGGAAGTCTGTGCCACATGAGTTGTTCTTCTGATGTCAGATTCTGAATTGGAGGTTACAGTTCTAAAGGTAGAGGTGCATGTTGCTGTAATATCAAAATCTTAGCAGCAAATCTTTGAAGTGGAAAAAAGGGAGAAATTATTTACTAAGCTTAGATCTGATTTTGTTTACGTTCATTGTAGCATACAATGAACATGTAGCATCTGATTTTGTTTACAAGTACATTGTAGCATACAATGACAGTGCCATACATGGAAAATCACATTTTTTAACAGGACAAGAACATGAAGTTTTAAATCAAACTTAGATGTGAAACATTTTTCAGCCTATATAGAACTTCCTAATCACTACCAAGCTGAGTTTTATTTTGGCATAATTGGAACTCGCTGGGCTTTGTGGTAATTTGCAATTAATTTTATGAACTAGGAACAGCTGGGGTGATTGTGTATACACAACTACTAATAAAACATACATGACTTATGCTCTTAATTTCTGTCATCTTCATGTTTATAGATTAGGATATGGACTTTTATTTTTGGTGATGGAGTTATATACAGCTCTTTTTCCTATTAAGTGTAACCTGAGTACACTCAGATAGATATTCAAGTAAATGTTACAGTTTAAAGTCTGGTTGTGTACCTTTTGGGAAGCAAGGTTGGAAATTGGTGCTGAAACCTTTGCTGGATCAGAACTGCAAAAAAAAGGTTAAATTTATGGTCAAATAGTGTGGGAATTTTTTTTTTGTTTGTTTTAAATCCAGATGAAATTATCAGTACACAGAATATATGAAATGTACTGCCATGTTCTACACATTGAGGTTTGGTTTCCATATTAATATTAATATTTTGGGTTCTTTTAATAGTACTGTTGATTTCTTTTCTTGTTCTCTTACTCTGTGGGATTTGGTGTTTTATCATTAAAATGTTGTTCTCGGGCAGTGGCTTGAGATGCCTATTATCAGAGAGAGTAAACCCAGTCTGCAGTGTGGCAGGTGTCAGTGCTGTGTGCTGAACTTCACACGTTGCCTGTGGGACTGACCTGTTGTTTGTGTTCTTCTTCTAACAGCTTGTTATCACTTCTCTAAACAATAAGGATTGTTGCATTCAGTAGCTTTGTAGTACTGATGTCTTTATATTCTGCACAGTTTCTAAAATTGAAAGAGTTTAATGAACTTCATCCTTATAAATTGAATAGGTGTTGTCTGGCTACAGTTTCACCCTTTCCTGTCTTTTCTTTTCTTGCCCTCCTCCGCATGTTCTGCATGGTATCTGTCCTGCTGGTGCTGCCTTCACCTGGGTCCTCTGCATGTGTTTCTAACCCCAGGGAGAAGGAATCACTTTGCCTACTACAACTATCACACTTATGAAGGTAACGCTGTATTTAATACTGTTCTCTCATTAGCCACTAAAAACTTCTCTGACTATGAATCTTGAGTTTCTTTATGACAAATGAAGGACTATCTTATTTATCTTAAGGGTTTTTTTTCCAAGGGATTGCTTCTGTGATGTAGTTATCTATTTTGTTAGTTACCATTTAATTATTTTAATCGTTTGTTAGTTGCCATTTAATTATTTTAATTATTTGATTGGTGAACAAACATCAACTAGGTCATGAATATGCTGTTATCCAGAGTTCAACCTTCCAGCTACAGTTAACAGCTAAATTTCAGAGGGTGGTTGACAAGCAGTGTTGTAGTAGAACTAAAAGTTCTTTGATCCATCTGCTTGCAGAATTCATAGTTAAAATGGTTATTAGGTAAATGGTATGGAACTTATCTGTCCTTTTCAGTATTTGACTCTGTTGATACAGTAGATGAAGTCTGTGATGATTTTTATGGGAAATAGTGTTTTGACCCCTGGCAAAATTACTTCACTTTCTACTCTGTGGTGTTCCATAGCATCCTTTGGTGTTTCTGCTGCCTGGTTTGTCTAACATTAGTTGTATATGTCAAAGATTTAGCACTTCAGACAGTAGAGACTTGTTCGTTTTTTGTAGTGTTCAAAATTGATAGCCTAATGTACAAATTATTATGGATCTTCAATTCTCCTTAGAGTTTAGAGTAATGTGCAGATGTGTTCTGGTTTGACCAATTAGACAAGAATGCAAAGCCATTCTCTTTTCATTGTGAAATGTCTGCTAAAATATTTTTTTATTTTATTACTTTTTTCCCCTGTTTCCTCACTTTATTTTCTAGACTGCTGTAGAAGAAATGCATGCGGTTGTCAGTGCTGCTCACCCTTTCCTTTACAGTTGTGGAGTGCAGTACTGGGGTTTAAATAACTGTATTCAAACTTGTGTCCAGTGCTCAATTATGTGAATTGAATTCAGACTTCCATTTTGTTAACATTGTTACTCCAGAGAGCAGAAAGGTTTCATTGAGCGTGCTGAACTAAAAATCATGGATGGGCTTTGCAGGAACACTTGACCATTAACTAGGAAGATTCAAATTTGGTAGCATGTCACTGGAGAAAAACAAAAGATAGCTTTTTAAATTTTTATCTCAGTGTGTGAAAAAGAGGACTTCATATTCTAGAGTCAGACTGTGTCTTTGGAAAAAAAACCACTTTAGAATACTTCTATTTATTATAGCAATAACTCCAGTAGAAATGTCCTCCCCTCAAAACAGAGGCTGTTCATATTTTTGCAGAAGAACCTAACAGACTCATGCCCTGTGCAATTGCCCAAATTCATGAAGTTTGGTAGTGAAGTATGTCCAGTTTTTCCACTTCTCCACAGCTGCTGATGTTGCTGTTTGTACGACTGTTTCATTAACTGAAGATTAGATTCTGTATGAGGACGCACTTCAGTAGCTTGTGGCTGTACATGTGGCAGTCAGCAATTGTCTCTGTATCCAAGTCATGTGAATGAAACAGTAAACTGAGATGGATCTGATAGTAATAGAAATAGACTGCGTAGACTGAAATGACATTCAGCAGCGCTTTGAATAGCTGATTCTGTCTGTACTATCTGTGAATATGGCTTTTGATGAATTCAGAAATGTTAATAACTTCAGTTGTACAATCATAATATTTAAAGGCTGAGAAAAATGGCAGACCCTCGTGTTTTAAGATGTGAGCCTCAGATCCTACAAGCCTGAAATGAAAATAACAAAGCATAAATAAAAAATAAAAGGCAACCCCATAAGGCTTTTTTCCTTGCTTCATCACAAAAAAGAGCACCTTTGAGCTCTAGAACAAATAGCAGTGGGAGATGTGGAGGACATGGAGGTATAGCAACTCGGACAGAAGAACTGGAGAAGGTTGGAGAAGTGGAAACCCTTGGCCAGGGTGCTTTCCTGGCCAAGCTTCTTTCTGAGAACAGAACTGTAGTATGTGTAACACTTTTGCACATGAGTTTGTTGTCTGTTACAATAAAAAAAATTTACTATTGTCTCTTTCTGCTGGAAGTGCATATCTTGTCTGAAATACAATAGTAGAATTATCTCCTGAATGTTTCATGATGTTTCAGATCTGCCCAACCATCTCCTAAGCTTATTAGTGTTTAAACCCTTAGTAGTTAGGAACTTGTAGCGGAAATATGCTTTACAAGTGTGCACTTAAACTAATTTTATCTCAATAGGTAAAGTCCATTGTGTGACCATTTTTGTTCAACTTTGGGCTTACTTGTTTTCTGTGAGCTGATAGTCATCATTTGTTTTGGTCTGTGCTAAGTCAGCACTATTTCCCAGCATTGTTTCAAGCATTGGACCAGTGAAATCAATTGAAGTTACAATTTTCAAAGTGGTGTAGGATTCATCTTTTAGTGGTGAAGTAACACATTTAAAATATATAGTCATGAAGGGTGGCCTGTCTTGTTTTTTTTTATTGTTTAAAAATACGTGTTTGTGTTACAAACTGCTGACTTGATGTCCTTATGGTGATTATTCACTTTTGTTCATGGCAGGCTTTTTTTTATTACATTACTATTTAAAGTGTGAATGGTGACTCTTAAGTGCATAAATCAAGTGATGAAATTTGTTTGTAGTGCATAGTTTTCTAAGATCAGCCTTTGTGGACTCTTGTGGCCTAGGGAGTAGGCCTTCACCATAGGTGTAGCAGAGTATCTATCCTGCTGCAGTGAGTTATAAGGGATACATTCCAAATACCATTTAGGTGAGCTTCCAGCTGTTGGAAAACAGGAAATAGACTTTACCCTGTAGTATAGCACAACCATCCTTCCCTCCTGTGTCCCTTCCCTAGAACAAAAAGGCCTTTCATCATTTTCAGGAGTTGTAATTATCTTCAAGATTAAGATACCTTTTACTGTAGAAACTGGCTTTTAATACTTACGGAGTACAACAAATAACCCAAATAACTGAATAACTCCTTAAAATTTTCTCCTTTTTGTGGAGGAAAAAATTGCATTTGTATCTAGTGCTGTGGTTTTAATACAAGGTGTTCTGGGAGTTTACAACTAGATTTATAGAGCTTCTGTTTATATTCTTTCACATAAAAATTTGAAGATAACTAGTAGCCTACTGCAGACAGTATCAATATATGTGCCATGGCTTTAATAATATTCTCTATTGCTTTTTTGGAAATTACTTAAAATCATTGTTCATTTCCACAGGTGAGACATTCTTTGTCTTGCAGCCTGTCTTGTACTTTGCTTTGGAGAAGAGATTGGAGAGTAGTTAGAAACGATAGTATTATTTCAGTTTCCGGTCATATTTAAAGTTGTAGGGTTTTCTGGGAAGTGGGGAGGATTTATATGTATGACAAAATCCATTTGTGTTAGCCTGTGAAGGCACCAGATAAATTGTGCACGCTTTGTATCTCCAGCATTTTTCTGAGAGGAGTAAGGAAGTTGGACTTTATTTTTTGCCTGATTTTCTGTGAGATGAAAATATAGGTCAATGGAACTATAAAGATAAGGCCAGAAGTGCTAAAGTCCTGTATATTAAGACTAAATATCATAGGTAAACATTTTGTAGGATTGTCTTTTAATATTGCTTTAGTTCAGTATCTTATGAATTAGAAACAGTTTGGTATGTGGATCACTTGACAGCATATATTGCTGATAATGTGCACTTTAGTAAGATCAGTAGATTAATGTGGGATCTGGAGGTGTTTTATCTTCTAAACCCATACTGGTATACCCATATAAAATCTTAGAGATTTACAAAAACTGTTGTGTTGCCTAAAGTTCTAAGGAAATAGAAATGGTTTTTCACGCTATGTTCAGAATAGTAGTTCTTGATTACTTTATTCTTTGCATTTGTAGTAAACAGCTGCTCCAAGTAGGCTTTCTCTACTTTCAGGGTTTTTACATTATGAGGAACAACCAAGTTCCCTACAATCTTAAAAGAATGTCACTCGGGTTTTCTTTTTTTGTAAACATTGCTATTCTGACTAAGTTGCAGTAAATGTAGAAATACTGTGTGAATATTTGAACTTTATTAACTTAAAAATTAATATTTGTCCCTTGCTCTACAGATGGTTCAGACTCCAGAGATAAGCCAAAGCTCTATCGTCTACAGTTAAGTGTCACTGAAGTTGGAACTGAAAAATTTGATGACAATTCCATTCAGGTATGGAAAAAAGCAGACTCACATTACAGTACTGATCTGATCTCTGCTGTGTTATATGTCATTGTGGAGTCTTAATAAAATATGCTGTAAATATGCTTCAAAGTTTGAAGGGTAAAATATTGCTGAAATTTTGTATTAATGGTAATAATTATCTGTTTTAATTTAGTTGCACTCTTGATTTAAGAGAAGGGTTTTATTATTTTAAGTCAAATTTTTATTTTTTAAGGGGTTTTCTTTCTTGTAATTGGATCAAAAAGTGCATATCAGTGTTATTGTAACTGCTTAATGGCTTTCAAGTCCTAGTCTCAATCCCGTTGAGGCAGGATTTTTTAAGAGTATAAAAGAAGCATATTTGTATGAAGTTCATGCCGGGGAGTTTCTTACAGTAGCCTGGGTCCATGTCAGTGCATTTAGTTGATTTATAATTAATTGCACTGTGAGATTGCATATAAAACAGCAAGTGGAAGAAAACAGTGTATGACCGAAACAGTGAAAAATTTTTCATTAAGGGATGTCTGCTGCACATGTTAGTTAAATATGTTTTATTATTCTTGTTGCATTGAAAAATGAAGTGAAACTCACTGATTTTAGTAGCAGTTATCTCTGTAAATTCATAATCAAATTTAAATAACCGGTCTGTAAATAGGCATAGCTACATCTTAGTCTTTGGTTTTTTATTTCTGCTGCAGTATAATTAAATTTATTCTATGTTAATTAATTTTATTCCCAGTTATTTGGTCCAGGAATTCAGCCTCATCACTGTGACCTCACTAATATGGATGGAGTTGTTACTGTAACCCCGAGAAGCATTGATGCTGAAACCTATGTAGAAGGTCAGCGTATTTCAGAAACCACCATGCTGCAAAGTGGAATGAAGGTTCAGTTTGGGTCTTCTCATGTATTTAAGTTTGTGGATCCTACTCAGGACCATATTATTTCCAAAAGATCTACTGATGCAAGTCTTATGGTCAAAGGTCCAAGACACAAAACTGGGTGAGTAAAATTTATTTTCATCCTGTTGAGGTTAGAAGGAGAGCTTTGGGAAAAAATACATAATGAAAGCATTATAAATGGCCGGGGACTAGTGTGTGAACTCATTTAAATGTTAAGTATATAATTTTAATACTTGAGCTCCACCTTGTGATTTTATGTAGGATTAGCAAGTGTCTTTTTCTTTATGAAGTATTCAAACAAGTTTTCCTCATGCTCATTTCTGTTTGATAAACACTATAATGCCTTATTTTCATGTATTTCATAGTTCATCCAAGCTCCGGGAAAAGTCAAGAAGTTGCTGAATATTTTCAGAGAGTCTGGTTTTGTTTTTTTCTCAGATAATAACTTTCAAAATTCCACTAAAAGGATTTGGAAGTGAAGCAGTCATGAAATGAGACTCTTAAGATAGGGAACTATATGTCTCAATATAACAACCACTTTTTGTAGTGTGATTACTTACCCACTGGTTTCTGTGTTACAAGGACTGACAGTCCAGAAGTCTACCCTGTTGTTTCTCATTCATATTTTTGATAGGTACATAATAAAAATACTGATCATGGATATTGTTACTCATAGGGGTTCAGGTGTTTTCTTCAATGGCTATAGAAATACTCAGAAGAAGCAATCTTAAAATCAGTTTGTACAGCAGGGGAAAAAGCAACATCTTCTCTGAGTCCAACTGAGGCTACTATTGTTAATATACACATTATTGTAAATGTTATTCAGAAAAGTAACAAATTGGCTCAGAGATGAATGAGAGATACCTAGGAAAATAAGCTTATCTGCTGAATTGATATAGATGTATGCTTTAAGCATTTTTATTTTTTCTCCACTGTAGTTTCTCATGGAAGGACACTGTGCTTTTTGTAGGCCCTGTCTGCAGGAAGAACTCCAGCCATGTGGCTGTCATGTGATATTCTTGCTTAAATCTTGAGTTCATCCTGCATTTAGCCTGCAGATCAATAGATAATTGCTCTTGCAGATTTACAGTCAACTGGAAAGCACTGTATTACTGCAGAGCTTTATCTGGACAATAAAATCTATGGCAAAGGGCTGTTGCATCATAAACAATCAAATTTTTTTTTTAATCTTTAGAATAGGAGAGAGTAATATGCATTACAAGGATTTATGAATTATTTACATTATGTTGTACATTTAATACTAAAGACCTGAGTAAAAAATTGTAGCTAGTCTATTGTAGTAAATGCAATGTGTATTTATATTTTCTCACTTGACTGGGAAGAAATTATCTATGAATCTGGTTTTGGAAATGAAATTGTCTATATAAATATTTTTAGGTTTTATTGATATAAAGAATTAAAGAGTATTTAAAAAAGTTAATATTAACTGGACTCATGGTATAACCCTTGAATTTTAATTTACTAATTTTAGTTACTCTGTTCCTTGTTTATTAAATGTTGAACAGTATAATCTCTAAAACATACTGGTAATGTTATCTTGCTTGTAGAGGTGTCCAGGAAACCACATTTGATCTGGAGGGAGATATTCACAGTGGAACAGCATTACCAGCAAGCAAGGTATTGTATTATGGCTAAACTAGCAATAAATAACAGCATGTGTAAATTAAATCAAAATTACAACAGCAGTACGATTTGGGGAAGTGTAGCCAATTCATCAGTTTCCCCAGCTGTTTTTCCTTGTGGATGGGCTCAGATATTATATGCATTGTTATTTTAGATTTGGTTTATTTTTTTTCCCCAAAACCCTTTTGTTTACATTTGTATTGGCATTGGGGATGTATCTCATGTCAAGGGTAGTAACATTTTTTAGAAAGGGAAACTCCAAACCTGAAGTAGTTTCTCCTCCAATTGACTTATGGAAAGCAGATTATGTGCAGGTAGAGATTCTTGTTAGAACTGGTACATTGTTACCTTGTATGTGTAGCATATGGCTGTTGTCATTTGTGATGGAGTAAATAAATGTTTTATATAAAATGTGAAAGGGTGTTCAATTTTAATTTAACTAGGCTTTTAAAATTTAATGGATGTGACTTTAGACTTCAATAGAGCTCCTGTACACACATTGACTAAACAAACTGTCTCTGCAGTCATAATTATAAACATTTTATGAGGTGATAATATTTTCATGCTTTCTTTCTGCACTTTCTGTTAATAGATTTTGTGTCAGAATTGCATTTTCCAAGAGTAAACAAAGAGTAAATGACACAGTGGTTAATGCCTTACTTGCTATCATCACATGCCTCAGATGAAATGAGAGAATGAATTATTTCAGCAGTATGAAATGGAGTAATCTTCCCAGAACTGCAATCCCTTTTATGTTTTATTTCTCCTATTACACAGCTGAAATACTTGTAACTACTTAGTGATACTAATGCAGCAGTGTAGGTATTAATAACTCCGGTAGCTTTTGAATGTATTTTTAGTCTTACTTGTTTTCTTACAGTCTTTTGATTCAGTTTCTCTACTTTCTTTGTACCGTCAGGTAGTGCTTTTATCGTATATGTGTTCTTCACCTACTTCTGATAGGAATTTTATTGGTATTTTAAAAGGAAGAACAGAAACGTTGTAAACTAATAAAATGTCTTAAAATTTCTCAGAATAAGAGTTTCTGGCTTTATTATATAGTTTATTTCATATCCTATTCACAGTCATTAGAAAAATACTTCTAGTGGATTTAGGGATTAATGGGAAAATTTAGTTTCTTTTTCAGTTGTGCTGTTTGAGACTGTGTACATCATCTTGTTTAAGCACTGATGAATCACTCATTTTCTAACATTTGCTCTCTTCTAAGTTTGCTTTTCTGTTTGGAAAAGGGGTGACAGTAAGTTTAATGAAAGTTCTCTGAGATGTGGTGGCGAAAAAAGTGATTTAGTTCAGTCTCTTGCTTTGAGATGCACTTGTTGGCACTATGTTTTTCCTATGTTGAAGCAAATTATTTAGTCCTAGAAATTTCTTATGAAATGTTGAAACACTTTCTATTTTACTGATGTCTTGTTTTCTACTCTTTATGCTGAAAAAATTTGCTATTTATTTTGCTGCTTAAAGCAGCATATTTGTCCCATTCCCGATAGGGTTTGATTGAATTAGAAATCATAAATTAATAGCTTCCTATTAAGAAGCATAAGACACCAAAAGAAAACAATCAAATGTTATATAAAAACATAACAGTTTGAATTGCCCCTTCTTGTCTTGGAAATGTACTGCCTGCCAGATCAGACTTTTCTTAAGATCAGGATAAATTATGTTACAGATCACTAGTGCAAACACTTTGGAACTATTGCAGAAGCAGAGAGGGGGAGCATCACCAGTTTTAAATTTGTAAATACGTTTAACTTTGTCTCTTACCTAAAGTTTTGATTCCCAACTCATTCTTACTTTGTGTTGTAGCTATGCAACTTTTGATTAAAGATGTTTGCAAGCTGCATTATAAATTCTAGCAGTGCATTAACAAAGAGCTGCTCCTGGCTAGCTGTTGTTGTCTGTTGAATTGGAAGCAGGCTCTTCAGTGCTTCACTGTGGTGAAAACGCCCGCTGAGCTGTCACTCTCTGTGCCATACTCCCTTCTTCTGTTTCCCCATCTCTTTTCAAGCCTCAGACCTCAGCTTCATTTTAGTGCTGCTAGGCACAAATACTGGCTCATGCAGTGCTTGCATGCTAAGCACCTGTCCTGCTGTTTTGAATTAGAGCACCAGCAGGCTGGACGGTGACAGGGCATCGTCTGCATCCAGCACGGCTGAGCGAGGAATGGTGAAGCCCATGATTAGGATAGACCAGCAGGATTACCGCCGACAGGACAGCAGGTAGGAAACGTGGGATCCATTACTGCTCAGAATGGAAAAAATGGATTTGTTTTTCCAGTGGATCAAGTGCTGCGTTAAAGTATTTTAAATTATCTAGTTTTCCATATGGAGATTGGGATCTCTCTCCAAAAAAGCCCCAGGATTAACAATCAAAGCAAAAAACTTCACAGTACTTTAAAAAATCCCAAAAAAGTAATCCTTTGCTTCAGTATTCTGTTACTTGTGGTTCTCTTTCTGTAAAGTCAGGCTGACAGTCATGTCACGTCATTGTTGATTTCTGGTTGGGCATGTCATATAAAATGAAAAGTACAGTTACGTAAAATTTTCATTTGTCAGTGGCAAGATGATGTGATTTACTCTGGAGAGTGAAATAACTAGGTCATTGCTATGTCTACTGTGCTGTTGTCAGCAGGTGTGGAGTCTGTCCTTGAAGATACTTAAAGATACTTAAAACCTGACTGGACAGGGTAGTGAGCAACTTGGTCTTGTTGACCCTGTTTTGAGCAGGGAAGTTGAATCAGATGATCTCTAGTATCTTCTATCACACCTCAGCAAATCAGTGAGAATGTGAATAGAATTTTTTTCAAATCTTTCAAAAAATACAAGATTGTATTGCTGTCTACATAAATCAACTTTTAAGTTCAGATGAACAGCCGTGATAAATGGATGAAAGGTAAGGTAAATGTGCTGCAGGGTTAAAATGTGCAGTGATCCAAGTTGTAAAGCTTGCAGTATGAAGCTTTTTGTATCTTTAAATTGATATATTATTCACTAGATAGAAAAGAGAATTCAGAGATGTGAGTGGCAAGAAAAAAATACCAAAAAAGGACAGAAAATTAGGCTTCCACTTGAACTTGAATGTTCAAATGTTGTATAGCAGGGGCATCTGTTGAATACTTTCAGTGAAGTTAGACCAAAATTTAACTCAGTTCTACTCTACACTCCCATGTTAGAATGCCTGACCATCTTCAGATTCTTTTTTAGAATTTTATTAAGATTGTAAAGATTTAACTCCTTCTTGGATTACTAGTATTTTAGTTGTAATTTTCCTCATAAAAGATGAACAAAAACTTCTTTCTGAAGTTTTTATAGCCTGTCAGAAGTCCTTGAGCCTTCTGTTGTTAATATTTCTTAAACTGTGCTTCTGTACGTGTATGAAGTTTATTAAATTTCTATGAAGAGGATTATCTTGTGCTGTAGTTCTGTATTTCAAAAACACAGAGCCACCTGTGAGCTGTATCTTGCCTTCATTTCGGTGGGAGTTTTTTAACATCTTAAATTCCTCCTAAAAGGAGTACTCATTGCTAGTTTTTACAAAGGTTTTTTCACCATGGTTCCTGTGTGCAGAAAGTATTTTTAGAGGCATCTAGATCCCACTTAAATATGTGACAACTACAACTTCAGAGATCTTCATCACCAGCCTTGACATTGATATTTTATTTCTGTATATATCTTAAAAGTCTGTATTATGTGCTGTGTAATGAGTCTTATTCATCCAGATACAGCCCTTCTATCATGAGCTCTTTCTCAGATACATTCACGGTGTTCATGAGAACAACAAACTAGCAAAGTCAGGATGTCAGGTTAGGACTTGACAAATTGGACAATGAGTTGCCTGAATATGTGGAATTCCCCTTTATGGATGTATTTTATGGACCTTTAGTTAGGTTTCCTCTGGGATGCTCTGTTTTCATTTTGTGAACTCAAAAGGACAGTAATTGTGAACTGCTTTATTAGTTTAAGAAAAAAATAAATTCTTCCCTGGCAAGTTTCAGGTTCTTGTTACAGTACGACTTCCAGCCCACACTAAATGTTCTTGCGGGTACTCTGTGTGTTCATCACTGCTCTATAAAGGTGAATAATAAGACAAATAAGACTTTCTTCCAGTAACTCACTGAATAGGTTGAGACCGAAGATTAGAACTTGGCTGCCATATTTTTTCATTTCTAGAAAGAAAAAAATTGACGTCTGAGAGCATAACTCCAGTTTACTTACTGGGTATGCTTGTTCTGATTGTAACATGATTCCTGGAAATCAAACATAATGACTGTTCAGTTAAGGATTGTGGTCATACATGCTCATTAGGTAACTGACTACAATATAATAAAAATGAGAAAAGAGAGTTTTTGCCATGGATATCTTTCAGGAGTTCTTTAAGGTGTGTTTGGTTGGAAGAGAGTGTAATGATATATAAGTGGTGTTAACTGAATGTAGATACTTACCTAATTCCTTGCCTTAAAAATTAACATGCCTTAAAAAATTTTGCATAGTATGCTGACAGAAACAATCACACAAGGATGTTTCATTTTTTTATGTGGTTTATCAGAGACAAAATCTAGGGGAATACAGAAATATCAGGAGAATGTATTATTGCTTTTAATGTGATTTTAAAATGTAGTATTACCTGACACTATACTGAGAAAGGAGACAACGCCTAATCAATATTTATGGGCCTTCTAAACCTAACTAGACTTTCAGACTGGTTTAGCTTAAAGAATTTCATCACCCCAGAGAGCCTTTATCTATAGGAGCAATTGCATAACGACAATATACACTTAAAATGTATGTTTTAAAATGTGTTATCATATCAGGAGCACAGAGCATGACTTCAGCTTAGATTTCTAATGTGCAAAGCTTAATTAGAGAGTATTTCTTTTGTGTGTTTTTAGGGAAAGGAGGAAGCTGCCACAGGGGTTGGAACTAGAGGATCTGCAAGGGTCACTTCCAACCCAGACCATCGTATGGCTTCAGGATTTGTTGAAGGGAATTCCTGTTAGGTAGTTAAATAATTGATTACTGCATCAGTTCTTGGGCAACTAATTGACAGATAGAATTAAGTTTTAAAGAATACTTGGTATTAATTTAGCTCTTATGGCCAATTTCCAGAAGTCTGAGAGCAATCTTGCATTAATATCAGGCCTCATCATTCATGACACAGTGTCTCTTATTGGCTTGGAATCCAGTTCCTCTGTTTGTGTGCTGAAACTGATCAATATAATTTTGTTCTAAGGAAAATAAAATAAATCATCACCTGAAATCTGTCACTGGTTTACTGGCCAGTTTGCTGAACTATTTCTATCTCTTATTACTATTCCAATAATGAAAGATTAAAATTTTTTTCTGGAGTTGTCACTATTTCCATTTTATAATACAGTGTATTAGTAATTTTTCTCTGGAAGTCATTAAGTTCTCAGTGGAGAAGCGCTTTTGACAGTGCGGAAGTAATAACAAATTAGTTCATTTTAAATTTATAGCAATAAAAAGATAGAAAATACTACAATTTACACACCAGCTGGATGCTTTTCATAGAGACAGCATGCTTTCGTGTTTGAAATGTAACTGAAGTGGCAGAAATTTGTGTGCATACTGCCATGCTGTGCCTGCTATTCCTTAACTTTCAACTTACACAGAAATTGGATTTTCTGAACACTTCTAATAATGCATTATCTAGGTGGCATAACCTGAGTTCTCTGCTGGTTTAAGGTTTTGCAAGTTTGTAAAAAAGCAAGGAACCAAACAAACCCCCACCAAAGCCCAAAGGTACCCCGGATTTTTTGATTCAATATGCTAAAATTTAGTTTAAATCTTTTGACATCAGCCATCAAAATTATATTGTGGATTTTTACTACAGGAGATACGACACTGAAAGCCTTTATTCAGTTATCTCTGCCTTGTGGCATAACTAACAATCTTCAGGACAACGACGTTAATATATTACATTCCTTTCTTTGTCAAAATTGTTGGGGAAAGTAGAAAGCTGCCTGTTGTGTTATGTGTGGTTAAAATGCTTATTGCATACAGAAGATGTTAAGCTTTTACTCATTCCTTAAAAACAGGTGCCCAGCCATAGAGAACAGCTCAGATAATGTCTCTGCTTAAGGCAGTAATGATTTATTAAATTAGGAAAAGGTTTTTCATTCAGAGAGTGGTTGGGGACTGGAACAGGCTCTCCAGCGCAGTGGTCACAGCACCAGCCTGACAGAGTTCAAAAAGCATTTGGACAGCACTCTCATGCACACGTTGTGACTCTTGGGGTGTTGTGTGCAGGGCCAGGAGTTGGACTCAGTGGTTCTGATGGGTCCTTTCCTACTCAGGATATTCTGCGATTCTGTGAAATACACACTTAACCTTTTGCAGGCACCAGAAAAGTCAAATCTCTGTTTTCTACTTGGTGATTTCTCTAATGGGTTCTGGTGAGAAATAGCTCTGCAGTCAGTTTCAGTGAGGACAGATCGGGGGCTAATAGCTGTTTCTTGATGTAATGTAGCAACAGCTAGGTAGGGACTGGGTTTGACCTCCTTTCCCTCTTTACCAGAAGAAAAGGTTGAATAGGTTGACTTAAGTCTTCATAAATTTTGAAGGCATGAAAGGCGGCAAAATACGTTTGTTGTAACCAAGCTGATGTTTCAGGCAAAGCTTCATTCAATTTCTTTCATGTGTCGATGAATAATTTGTTATTTGAATGCTCTAAATGGCAGATGGCAAACTGATCCTATCAGTCTGTTGTGCAGCACACAAGAGGGTGCTCATTAATATCACAGACTCCACAGTTCAAGTCTGTTGTGTTGCTGGCAATTACAACTTGAATGATTCTGAAGGAAAGGTAAAAAAAGTGTCATTCTGTGTAAGGTTGTTGTGTCAATATTTGGACCAGTGTATTTGGAGTAATATGTAATTTTACAGTAATTAATATCACCCATGTGGATTATTTGTTTCAATTTTTCTCATATTTCTTTAGATCTCAGGATACCCATGGACCAGAACTGATACTGCCTGCCAGTATTGAATTCAGGGAAAGCTGTGAGTAAATTGTTAAGTTACGATACTAACCTCTTAATGCATTCTTCTATACTGTAATATTGCAGTCAGCTTGAAAACTTAAGGGTGATTTAAAACATTGAAAGAAACATTGGCTATACAGATGCTAGACAGTCTAGTAGTATAACTTGTTTTGTTGGGAGGGTGAGCAGATACTTTAGATATTGAGGCATATTCATGTATATCTTAATTCTGATTGTATTTCAACTCCTTATCTTCACATTTTCAGATTAAATGTGAAAAAAATCTTAATCCCATCTCCTCAAGAGTACCTTGTATTCATTTTCTTCTATATAGTTCTCTGTGCCTTGTGTAATAGGTTGTACCTTGGTCAAAATCCATTTTCTATAAAATCTGATTAGATTTACATTGTCATGTAGAGTTTAGTTTTTATTATCTTGGTCCCCAGGTTTTTAAGGCCTCAGATCTGGTAGCAAAATAACATACTAGATATTGCCCATACTTCAAATATTTGAAATGAAATAGATTAGAGAGCAAGCAAAGACTGATTTTATTAGTATTAGAGCTTTGCTGGAGTAAAATTTGCAAGAGAAATTCTTTCATTTTCCTGTTCCCTTGAAGATGCAAATTTTCAATAGATAGGAAATAGTACAGAAATATTTCCCAATGATCAGATTTTTTGGCTTTATATGGAAGTGTTTGTTAGTGTATCTAACTAACTGTAGTACATAATAGACAACTTAGAGTTCAAATGCCTGTAAGTTGCTCCCCCTTTCTCTTCCCAAAGAAAATCCTTTATGCCTCAAGTTATGAAATTGTTTTCTTTCATTTTCTTTCTGTCTTTGGTTTTATGACATACTGTTTCTTTTTGTCTGCAGCTGAAGATGCCTTCTTATCTGCCATTATAAATTACACAAATAGCTCGACAGTTCATTTTAAGCTGTCACCAACATATGTTTTGTATATGACATGTCGGTATGTATTGTCCAGCCAATACAGACCTGACATCACTCCTGCTGAGCGTACTCACAAAGTCATTGCAATAGTCAACAAGATGGTGAACATGATGGAAGGAGTGATACAGGTGAGTTACTCTGCCAAAATATGTCAAGGGAATTACCTACAGTGTTTTGATAATTGAACAAACTTCTTAGCCTTTTTCTTAGTCTGACCCTTAATAGCAGTTGATTAAACAGTAATACCTGCATTGACTGCCCTTATGAGGGGCAGTCACTGCATTTATATCAGTGAATAATGTCTGTGGTAAGAAACTCTCTCCTGAGCAATGTGGGAAGTTAGGGAGTGGCTGTTGCTCCGAAGATTATGTTCCCTGACAACAGGTGACTTCTTTCTAGAAGGTAAGATCTTTGCAAACATTTCTGGCTGTGAACCCTTGTAAAACAAGTTGTATTAGCTTATTAAAGAATACTGTATAGGTGGCACTTGTTTGCACTGATTGATACTTGAAATGAACGTATTAAAAGAATCACGACTTTTAAATTCCGACCCTGTCACTATTACAACTTTTGTAACCACAAAAATTGTTGACATCTTGAACATAAAACTGGACATAAAACTTGGACATCTTGAAGCAAGCTAAACAACTGCTTTGTAAAGAGAAATACAAATTCTCAAATGTTCCAACGTTTTATATGTAGTCTTAACACTCTTGCTACTATATGTGCAAGACTTCTGCAGAATCACAGGGGAAATTCTGTTTTGTGTAAAAATTCAGGATAAGATCCACTGGGCTGTGATATTATACAATACCTTGCATTGATAAAACAGACTGGTCATTTTCTCAAAAAGAAGTGCTAGTTCATGTATCCTCATTAATTAATTAATGCAGGTTTTTCTCAGAAGAAAAATTGAAATCTGTTTCTATATTTATTAAAACAGGTGTGTTCGTTGCAAATAGTGCTGCCAGAGTAGCAGCAAGGACCCTGTTGCACTAAGTGCTGTACAGGCATAACACATCTGTCAGTCCTGCTTAGAGAATTTACAATGCAAGTGTTACACAACAGCTTGAGTAAGGGAGAGTAGGAAAGTAATCAACAGGAGTGGCATGAAACTCACAATAAACCAAAATTGTTTGGGTTTTGGAAAGATTTAGTGAAGTTTTCAGCAAGGGAATGTTAGCTCTAGACACCTGTGTAATCTTATACAAGTTCCTACCTTTCACAAGCAAGATTGGGAGGAAATGCTGTTGTTGAGGACACTTTGCAATAAGGAAGTAAGATTTGCCAATAAGAAAGTAAGATTTGTGTACATTCCAGAGTTGATCAGAGACTGAACCGCAGTTTGCTTCTGAAGTGAAGAACTACTATGTTGCTTTGAATCTTGATGCCACAGTCAATGGATATTTGATAAAATGGAAATGGTATCAAAAATTAATATCAGGCTCTTTTATTAAAAAAAATAAATCTGTCTAAGAGAGGAGACTGTGACTACAGGGGAGAACATGAGCTGGCAAGAGCCTGCACGTAAGCAGTTCAGCGGCTACAATGGAAAGTAAACAGAGAGAAGTAGGCTTCAGATATAAACTGGAAGTTACCAGTCTGAATCAAAGGAAACCACTCAGTTTATAGTACTAATGATATAATTATAGTTATAATGAACCTAAAAGGACTTGTAGTGACAGAGACAGGTACAGTGGGAAAGCAGAGATAAAGTTTTCTGTTCTAAGTGTTGAATGGCTGACAAGGTGTCTGCTAGAAGATACTAGAGGGGGGGACTCAAACATCAGTTTGATTTGAAAACAAATTGAAGTTAGAAAGTAGATTATCCTGTGAAAAGTACTCATTTATTGCACTGAGAAGGGCTTCCTAAGTCACATGCAGCCTTGTGATTGTAAGCAAATGTGTTTTCCATAATCCTGCTAATACTATTACAAAACTGTTAAACCCAGCTGTTTGTCTGGACTGTCCTTTGTGAAAGGCCATTTCTACAGCCTTGTAACTTCAGCTACATTCTAATCTCCAACCTAAATATTACAGAGTACATCAGCAAGGAAGCAGTATTTGTGGTTTGTGAAAGATGTTGCCTAGTTGCAAGAAATTAACTGAAAGGAGTCAGAGGTTGCGTAGAAATTGGGAGGAGGTTCATTCAATTGTCATGGTGAAAGGAGCCAGAGGAAATGGGGAAAAATAGACCCAGGACAAAAGAGAAAAACTTTAGTGAATTTCAAGGTTAGTAGTCTGAAGGCAAAGAAATACATTGATTCTAGGGACCAGTAAAATGTCTTTAGCTTAGACCTGTCTTAGTGGAGTAAATACAGTACAAGATTAGCTAAATCAAATTACTTCATCTAAGGTGTAACATAAGTGGTTGTATTTATGGCTGTCACAGTCAAATTACCATGTAATAAATTGTATCACAATAGCTTTTTTGTATGTCTCAAGTGTAAAGCATTCCTGCACTGAAGGGGATCTGATGGCATGAGAGACGCAGAAAGCAAATGAGTGGCAAGCGGAGAGAGGCACCCAAAACAAGAGTGAGAAGGTGCACAAGCTCCTGTGCTATATTGTGGGAGTAAATTAATGACTGAGATCTAGATCAGAAAGCTATCAAGTCTCTTTGTGAAGTTACTCAAGAAGTATTTGCTAACAAATTAAATTTGTGACTTCATATAGTATTTGTATCCAAATATTACAGATGACTTTGTATGAGATAAGTGTAAAATAGGAGAGATCTATGAGAAGGCTCAGTGCTTTCAGTAAAAAAGCAGGATTAGAAATTTAGTTCATATTAAAAAGCCCTTTTTTGTATCCTTATTTTTTTTTCCCCAAATCATTCTGTGGCATTTTTCATCCTTTTTAAATTTTAACATTTGTTTGTAGAAGGAGCATTTCCTTTTGTTCTGTGCCAACACATCTTCAGTCAGTTAAGAGTGCTTTGGTTGGAAAGGGAGAGGAAACAAAAAAGCAGCAATTTGGTGTTTTGAGCTCTAACTAAAATTAAAATAGTAACACCTCAAATATTTGCATCTAAGCTCATTGTGTTGCAGGTGGGGGACAGTGATCTGAACAGAAAGAAAAAAATAATTAAGAGCTCAGTTCTAAATAATAAGATAAACATCTGGTGGGTTCTTTTTTTTCTTTTAATTCAGTGTAGCTTTATATTTACCAACATTTAAGAAACTTAGTATGGTATTTCATTTGACTCTTCTGTTGTTTCAAGCAATCTTTTTGTTCTTTAATTGAAAAATCATGTATTAAATCAGTCCTAAGTGTTCTGTGTATTTTGTTTGCTTTTGAATGTTGTTGTTTGGTTGGTTTTTTTTTTCATTTTGGATGGGGGTTTTCTGTTCCCTTTTTGTGTGTGTTTGTATATTGTCTCTGTTGCAGCAGTGTGGGCAAATGGCTCCCAGGATCTGTTGTTTGGATGGCTAGTTACCCCATTGCCTGCAAAAATTTCTGCAAGGTTTCTCTGGCACACTGAGCATGGAATAACCAGTCTGGGATGGCAACTAGATGGCAATTAAGACATTAATTCCTTGAATTAACTGTGACATGTAGGCACTTCAGTTCATAGCTGTTGTGCTACTGGTCCTAGTAAAATCATTAATGTTTTAGAAGGAGCTCAGTTGCATTGTAGCTACTGATTAATGCATCTGTGTATAACTGTGAACATGTGTTGTACCTTCATATTTAGTGTTTGATTTCTAAAGCTTTCATGATTGTTCACAAGTTTCTTTCTTCTATTCTGTTTGATTTCCTTCGTCCGTTTTTCTCCAGGAGGTAGACCAGGTTGATCAGGTAGGATATATTTGCTGGGAACTGATCCTAGCTATGTTGGCTTAGCTCAGTTTCTCATGCTGCTTCCATATCAAAATACAATACTCAAACAGCTGGACTTGAACAGTTCATAACACTCATTCAGCAACTGGAACATGCAGTACTAAAATCCTTTTTTGACTTTGCAACTTTTACGGCATTCCATAATTTCTGCTTAACGCACTTCAATGTGGATATGAAATGACCAAAGTTCTTTTTCTTCCCTTTATTTTCTTTTTTTGTTGTTTGTGGTTCCTATTCTTTGGATTTCATCTGAGGTTGCCTGGCCTGGCATTTGTGGTCGGGAGATGGTGAGATAGATCAGTACTTGATACTGAATCACGTGGTATCAAAGCCAGTGAGCGCAGTATCAGTGTGGCAGTGGGCAGTAGTGAATATGCGCTTAAAAGTGCACAGATTACCAGATACTGCATCTGCTAAGCTCTTAGCTCTGTGTAATTTGATGCTTACACTGTGGCTTTCATTGATGTGGCTATTGGCAATTTATTAGCATTTCATGTCTTCAGTGAACATGTTAAAATTGAACATAGTATTTACAGCAATTGCGGTATTACGTACAAACATTTTGCAAATATCTGGTATCTGAGAGATGTTTGGTGAAATGGGAAGAGGTACTGGTCTATCTTTTGGAGCCTTTTTAAGCTGCCATGGTTTATCAGAAAATTTTTTCCCTGTATTATTTCTTGCTTCTTTCCACTTGCAGAAACAGAAGAATATTGCTGGGGCCCTTGCCTTTTGGATGGCAAATGCATCTGAACTACTCAATTTCATAAAGCAAGACAGAGATCTTAGCCGAATTACTGTGGATGCACAAGATGTTTTGGCACACTTGGTTCAAATGGCATTCAAGTAAGGCTATCAAACTTCTGTTTCAATTACCATTTTCTTTGTTTTCCTGATTTATAGAACAACTTCACATTTCTGCCAAATTTTAGATATTGCAATAATATCCTTTGAGTATTGTTAAATACCTGAGAGGAAAACTTAAAAGAATGGCCTAGACTTGCTTCTTTAGACAGATGCCCTGTTTTGTGAATATGGATCACTGAGTTGTGCACAAATTTTATCTCTTAGATGATCTTGTGATAGTTGAGGCTGCCAATGATAATTTTAGGGAAATTTAGTTTGTGTTGATTGCTTTCTCTTAATTTAATGTGAAATTGTGAGGAAAGTTTAGTTTTGCTCTTAGTATCTAAATACATAGGCTTAAATATTCCTGGGTCTTTAAATGATGAATCTTGCGCTCCTTAAAGGCTTCTAAATATAATCTACTTTTGTAATTCTCATAAATAGCAATTTTCACAGTGGTTTTTTTTGCACAGATTTTTCTTAAAAAAGGAAGGACAGGTTTTGGTTTGGAGTAAAAAAAACAAGCTATACTTGGCAGCTCAGGCAATTACAATAGTGATTAAAGGAAAAATTGTATTAAATAACCAAACGGGAAGGGAAGCCCTCATATAAAAGTGTTCTTGAATAAAGATAACAATATTGGCTGAGCACAACATTAATCAAAAAGAAAGCCTTAAATTTTGTTCATATGCAGATTTTTTCCTTCTTCCCAAGCTACTGCTGGTGGAGCCCAAGATTGGCTTGACAGCATCTCTTTGTGTAGCATATGACTGTCTCTTACCAGTGTGGTGGCAATATTGTATGTAAATTCATATTGCTTGTTCCCAGACAGCCTAATTATTTGTGCAACATTTCTAGGAAATTTATGGGAAAATTGGGCTCTCAGGCCTTTTAAAAAGTATTATTGGGTTTCCTATAATCACATTCATAATACAGAAATTTCAGGAATCTTGTAATTTGATAGAACTCTTCTCTTTAGAACCTTGTAACATTTGTAATGAACACATGGAGGATTTAAAATTCACTTTTCCCCCCATTCCCTTCCAGGTACCTGGTTCATTGTCTGCAGTCAGAGCTTAATAACTACATGCCAGCATTCCTGGATGATCCAGAGGAAAATAATCCTCAGAGGCCTAAAATAGGTTAGACTACTTGATCTCTGCTGAATTTGGTCCCTTAAACCTGTATCCTCCTTGTGCCAGGGATTCTGAAACCTTATGCTGTGCTCCAGATGCAGTCTGGCAATGCTGAGTGCATGGGAAGGATTGCTTCCCTCTCTCCCCCTCCTGCTAGCTGCACTGCTGCTGCCTCAGCAGCTAAGTGTGCAACTGGATACCTTTCAAGCAACAACACACTGTTCAGTCACATTCAGTCTGATGTTTACTAGGATCTTGCCATAATTTTCATCAGGATTCTTTTCTGTTTAGGTGGCACCTGTCCTGTGCTGTTGCACAGACTTACTCTGTCCTACATGCAGGACTTGACAGTTGCCTTGGACCTTCGTGAAATCCCTGTCAGCCCATTCCTTCAGCCTAATGAGTCCCTTCTGAAAAATGCTGCGTATCAGTATTTTGCCCCCTCTTTGTATCATCTGTGAACTTGGTGAGAATGTGCTCCATCACATTGCTCAGATTGGTAATTAAAGACATTAATTAAACAGTATCAGTCTCCCCTCAAAACATGAGGGGAGCCACTAATCTTTGATTGCCAACTGGACATTAGAAATCCACCGAGTCCTATTATCCAACCATGTATTGCCATCAGTTTATCCAGTCCTCACCTTGGCTGTTTCCTCCCATAACTGTAGAAATGTTATGGGAGAACCTGATCAAGAGCCTCCGAGCTACTAAGGTCAGGCTGGCTTGCCATGTAGATTCCTGCCAGGCTTCCCTGCTGTGATACTTGAAACATGATGCTTGCCACCAGAGCACCCTGCTCAATGTGTGCTATTACCCTGTGTCTGTAATCCTGGCTCAGTGACTGTCCTCAGGCTTCTAATGCCTCAATAATTGAAGGAAAAGTGATCTGCAGAGCAGTTAAACAGAGCATTCTGTTGAACTACGAAAATTTCATAGATACTTTCTGGTACTTTAGGTATTAAGCTTTCTGGTCTTGTTTTTTCTCCTGCATTGAGTCTTTAAGGAAGACTGAAGAGGCACTGCTATGTTTGTAGGGCCATGTACTGTGAGAGTACTTCTGGGGACACAAACCCAGAAAACATAGCAAACTGATACTGGAATAAAAGCGGATGCTGTTCTTATTTCAGTTATTTTTGACCTGCATTATAGATTTCTTATAACCTACAGGTGTTTTTTTCAGACACAATCCAGAGTTTCAATTTAAAAAAAACTAATGGTCTCTTCAAAAGAGATTTCCAGTTAAAAGTATTGCTTTAAAGAAGACCTGGAGATAAATGTGTTGCTTCCACTGGGAAGCATATGAGGGTGTTTGCTCTTGGTGATGCTAATAGAAGTCTCTGTTGCTTGTTAGGTAATATTGCAGTGGAGTAATTGGCAAATGGGATTTTGAAGCCTTTTCAAAATCTGATGTGTGAAAAGAAGGTGCATTCTATACTTTAGCTGCATCATGCAATGCAAATAACTTCAGCTGAAATTTCTGAGTACAATTTCATACTTAGAAGAAGCTATGGAATAGTTAGAATATGCATTTGAAACCGTAGAATATAAAGGTTGCATAGAAGAACAGAATATGAACTTGTTATAAAAACTAATAAAAAAACAGTTTACTGAAGTGAGAATGTGATTTAAACATTGGGTATAGCCAGTTATTTACTTGTATGATAAATATTTTCCCCAAGAATTTATTTTCATTTCAGGGATTACATTCCCACCAGTAAGTGTATTTTTGAAAGACTATGTAATTAAATATACATAGGTTCCACCTAGCATTCACCAGCCTGACTTGAGTGCCTTTGTGTTACTGCCTAAACCAGGTGTACTCTGCAGTTTGTGAACATGAGCGACTTTTTGTTTTATCTCTGTAGACGATGTGCTGCATACCTTGACTGGAGCCATGTCCCTGTTGCGACGATGCAGAGTAAATGCTGCTCTGACCATACAGCTCTTCTCTCAGCTCTTTCATTTTATCAACATGTGGCTTTTTAACAGATTAGTTACAGCCCCAGATTCAGGGTTATGTTCACATTACTGGGGAGCTATCATGCGCCAACAGCTTGGCCACATTGAAGCGTGGGCAGAAAAACAAGGTTTAGAATTGGCTGCTGATTGCCACCTGAGCAGAATAGTACAGGTGAGTGTATTTGTGATTAACATTTCTCACATATTTGTATATTCAAAGACAATATTTGCCTGTGCTGTGTTCCTAGAAAATGGCATGTGGACAAGTATAGTTTGTGTGAGTCAGTCCTGGAATGCTGAGGTAGCATTGAGGTAAAGACACAAAACATGTTTTCAGTATTGTTAATGTTTAAGTTATAAGTGAAATTCATAGTGAACATGGCTGTTAAATTTTCATTTATAAGACTGAGCTGTAACTACTGAACAGAGACAGGAAGAGCAGCTGAAAATTGATATGCTTCATTTATTACAGATTTAGTATTAATTCATCTTTATTTACTGTTAGTTTGGGATGCTATTGATGTTGCTTCTGTTACAAATCTGTCTTCTTGCTTTCTCTTTTCCCATATCTAAAGAGCATTTAGACACAAAGCTTAAAGTTTTATTCTGGTTTGAATTTGTCATCTGGGACTTTTTTCTCCCCTCTAGGCAACCACATTGCTTACCATGGACAAATACTCACATGCAGATGTTCCAAATATTAACAGTACTTGCTTTAAGCTGAATTCTCTGCAGCTACAAGCCTTGTTGCAGAATTATCACTGTGCTCCAGATGAACCACTCATCCCAACAGTGAGTCTCTTCTATCACTCGTTGTCCAGTTTTAACATACTGGAGATAAAAAAAACACTGGCTGTGAATAGGTATCTTACCTTTGGTGGATGTACTTCCCTGACTCAAGCAGGGTGTTAACAAGAATCTCTTACGCTGAGTTGGAAAGAAAGGTACCATTCCATGTTGCACATATTCAGAGAGGTGTCACTGCATCTTACACCATTTGTAATGAAATACAGAAAGGTGCTAGAAGAGAGAACAGAGCACCCCTAAAATCTGGTTCTCTGTAACCAGAAGGAACAAAGTTTGCTAATTTGTAGAAATAAAGGAAAGCATCAGAAACAATACACTTTTTGACATGTAGGAGGTAAATATTGAGGGATCTTGAATCCCTTCATACAAGGAGCGGACAGATTGTCCTTTGATTAACATACTAATAGCTGAAATTTGTATGTATAATGTTGGTTTTGGGACTGTGTTTTTTCTTGATATTTAAGATGACTGACTATTCTAAGTTTTATCCATGGCAAAATTAAAAAGACAGTTGTGTTATTGCAGAATTGTAAAAAACACTCTTTGGGTAAACTCTGATAGTTCACTGATCTCAAAAAAAAAAAAAAAAAGGCAGAGGTACTCTAATATTTATATAGCTGAATGCATTATTTGCAAAGTCTGTCTTTTATTAACTTTAGATACATTTGTTTATTAAGTCAGAAGCACTAATACAACAACTCAAAAGGTGTTGGGGGAATGGGAGGAAGGACATGAAGCTGGGAAATGTTTTTATGTATTGGCTACCAAACTAAAAAGTCGAACATAACCCACATTACCTGTTTACATATAGGTAGAATTCCATAGTTGCTTGGGTTATTGTTATTGTTGTTGTTGTTGTTATTATTATTATTATTATTATTATTATTATTATTGATAATAATAATAATAACAATAAATTAAAAACATGCACCACAGGTTTGGAAAATACTGAACTAAAAATAAGAGCTTCTGTCTCGTTTGCTAATACAATTATCTGTGGGATTTCATAAAATAAAGCAATGCTGTGTACTAACTCTACATAGCAGAGCCAAAGAAGTTGATTTTTCTTGCAATCTTAGTATCTTTAGAGTTTTTAACTTAATAAAATGATCAGTTTGTAGTAACAATGTCTTTCTGCCTTCTGTCCAGGAATTGATAGAGAATGTAGTAACTGTTGCAGAAAATACAGCTGATGAACTTGCTCGCAGCGATGGCCGAGAAGTCCAGCTGGAAGAGGATCCCGACTTACAGCTACCTTTTCTCTTACCAGAAGATGGCTATTCCTGTGATGTTGTCAGAAATGTTCCTAGTGGTTTACAAGAATTTTTAGATCCACTGTGTCAAAGAGGTTAGTTCTTTTGTTGTTTTGCAATGATCTGTGTAGCAAACACAGAAAGGAGAATATATTTTAGTAAAATGCAAGTCACTTTTTCTTTGCGTATGATTCAGTCTTTTTGTACTATGTTCTTCAGGTGTTTGCTCTTGCAAGCCATTAAAATTATTATGGCTTTTTTAATCCTTACCCTTTCTCCCTGTCCCTTTCTTTCAGTTTCAAAGTTCTAAGGAAACAGTGCTGAGTTACTAGAGCCTGCTGAAATATTGTTTTGCCTTAGCTCCAAAACTTTTTTTAATTTTTAAAATTAATGTGAATTGAATAGTTATAAACAGTCCTTTTTACTCATCAGCAGCTTCCATGTAACATTAAAAAACCCCATGAGGTTACAATAATTCTTTGTCGGTTGATCAGTGTAAGAACTTACGGTTTGGGCATTTATGGTCCAACAGAATTTCAGATGACAAGCAGATGATAGATCTTGTAGTTGCATGAAACTGACTTAAACTTGTGAAAGTAAAGCAGGGGGTCTCTCTGAGCATTTTCAGTAAATGAACAAGTTATAATCTTTATGTGGTGCCACTCAATTTTATTAGAATTTCTTGATTTCTGCTTAAAAGCAGTTTAAAAAAAACTTGTACAGGAATGTCAAGGTAAATAAGGATCTGTAGCAAAGGAGGCTATTGAAAAAGCAGAGTCACTCTGTACTACAGTGAACCTTTGCAATTGTTGCTTCCAACTTAGTTTATAGAAAAGCTGTATTCTTGCATTTAAAAGAAAAGTAGGAAACTGACTGTTTTGGAAGTCCAGTTAGGAACAGAGGATGTAGTTTTGAGACTAAAGGAGCTTAGTAGAATAAATTATTTAATTAGTAAGTATAATTCAGTTGCCATACAAATGACTGTATATTCATTTGTACTTCATAAGTAAGGCTCTTTTAATGCATATGTTCAAAATTTTGCTTTTTGGGTATCCCTTAAATTATGCTGAGAGACTTTTTGGAGTGAAACAGTGTAAACTGAATTGCTGAAAAATGGTCTTGAAGAGGAGGAGAATATCATATATTTGGATGGAGCGATTAATAATTTCTGTGTGATGTGTGTTCTCAATGTCCCTGAGTTAGGAGAAAATGTTGGATATTTCTGACCTGCTGTGGCTTCTTTTTCAAAATTCTAGGAATTTTTCAAAAAAAAGTAAATCAAACTAAATACCTGTAAATACCTATTAATTGCAGTGCTGCTTTTAAAACCATATTGAATCCACACAGAGCTTCTCCTCTGCTAAATCTATACTGAGACTGCTTAGCTAGACCCTCTTCAAAGTCGATTTCTGTAGCACTGTTTTAATCAGAGTACTGGTAGTTTGTATTCTAAAAGATGATTTGGTGTTTCATGTCTCTCTGAATCTGGTTGGTAAAAGCAATATTTTGCAGCCCCGGAGTTTCTCTGTGAGCTTGCAGCAAGTATGTTTCTGCGAAGCAGCAGCTATAGAGCTATAGGATTTTGTAGGTAGTAGCATAAAATTGCAGCAGAGCCCATAATGGCATCTGAGATATAAGAGTTGACACGTTAATGAACATAAAAAGATGAATACTATTTTATTTTAATTAATCCCTTGAGAAAATATCATGACTATATTGATGTTACTTTTTCTTTTAGGCTTTTGTAGACTAACACCTCATCCACGGTCACCAGGCACATGGACAATATACTTTGAGGGTGCAGATTACGAAAGTCACCTGTCCCATGAGAATGCTGAGCTGGTAGGTATTGATTCAGTTACTGACTGCAGTCTTGGCAAGGCATTGAGTTTTATGTGATCAGTTTTAGCCCTTATTAGGAAGAATAAGTTTCATTGTTAAACATCATGTAGTTCATCAGTGAATTGGTGCATTTAAAGAACTGTTTGGAGATTTTTTATAGTCACTATTTTTCTAGGCTGTAGCATGATTATAATTTTCACATAAGTAAACTTTGTCATATTCCCCCATTCTGAGAATAAACAGTGAAGAAATTTCTTCTAAACACAGACAAAAATAGATATGGATGTGGATCTATAAAGAACATATGGAACTCCGAGCTACTTTTATTTATAAATTGGCAGTTACCAACCAAAGATTTAATATTAAGTTCTAGTCTGGTGCTTTTCCCGGGGGGAAAAAAAACATTTTTTAGTTTTCCTTTACATCATACTTATTAAAAAGGGTCTCACTTCAGTGCAAGGTAAGGGTTTTTTTATTTTCTGTGGTAAGGGTTTATTTGTTCATTTGTTTGTTTTATGGTGGGTTTTTTCTGCTTGTCTGTTTGAATCAAAGTTATAGAACAGCTTGGTTTTGGAAAGATGGTGGCTTCAAGTGAAATAATTTTTAGAGCAACTTAACAGAAATAGATCATATTTTAATTCCTATTTTCAGCTTGAAAACTACTTGCATTTCTAATACTTGAACTCAATCAGAAAGTACTATTTTTTTTTTTTAATTACTCTCCTTGGCTTATATTTTTACTTATCATGGGTCTTGTGGAACTTGCAGTTATGTTTCAGTATGAGTACAAGGTAATGTGCTCCAACTGACATTCTTCAGCTAATGAAGATTGTGATGACAACTCCTTTGAGTTGAGGAACTGGTAATGTTGAAAGATATGTAAAAAAATTACCAAACATCTTTGGGGACTCCAGCTGTATTCCAGAGTATTCAGAAGTGAATTTTTTTCAAACTTTATTTCAAAGGTTTAATTCTGCCTTTGAAATCAATTGGCTTCTTAATAATTCTGCAAAGATAATACCTTCTAGATGCAGCACTAAAAATTGAGCTCTCTGTGTAGATCACCCTCACCTTTGTAATAGGGGCCTGTGGAGTCTGAACCTCAGTTTTTGTAACTTTTATAGACTGGTTACATTTTGATTTGTGATTCATTAATAATCTCTTTACTGGATTAAAGAAGGAGGAATAATGAGTAGACCTCAAGTTTCAGTGGTGTAGTATAACACAGGGAACACACATATTTAATATGAATCCATATTAATTAAATGTTTTAGCTATTCTACCTGTAAAATAGATACCAGATATATTATTTAGGATGTGAGACCTGCTGCTCTAACAAAGTAGTTTGTTTGTAATGAACAATTTTCTTAGTTACTTTCCTAGCCTGGCAGTGAATATGAATTTCTGAATTTTTTCTTGTTTCCCCTTCACTATTTGATAGGCTCAGCCTTTGAGAAAAGAACCTGAAATTATCACTGTAACACTAAAAAAACAAAATGGAATGGGACTGAGCATCGTTGCTGCCAAGGTATGGAAGTCAGTTTGTTTAAGTCTTACTGAAAAAAGCCTGCTGTGGAAAAAAGTCTGTTTCCCTTAAGTTGTTTGTGCACATTGTATTGGTCACGTTTTTATTCTGATTGGGAAATGTTTCTGTCAAATACACAGATGAGGACGATACAAGGGAAAACATAATATGGATGTAGTTATTATGACACTTCAGACCTCTGCTATTCAGTTTTTTCAGAGCCAAAAGTTAGTAGTGTTATGAAATGGAATTAATAAACAGGTGTATTTAGCACTTCTGCTGAAAGTAAAGAAGTAAACACGAAGAATATGTGTGTGAGTTAATTGATGAATAAACAAAACAATTCAAATGTATACAATAAAGCTGGAATACTTTCCACCATGAAGACAACACATTTTCTTTTGCACAAAATAGAGGTGCAGGAATGGATTCAGTTTTCTTTCTTTACAGCGGAGACCTACAGTGTAATAGCTAAAATTGTGGGTGTATGCTGTAGCTAGTAGCTGTAGCTAGTAGCTAAGGTGTAGTGTACCTTGTAGCACTACATAGTAATGTATAGAATGCACATACAGCTCCAGCCACCAGATGGAAGACTCCACTAGTTGGTTGGTTTTGCTTTATTAACTGAATCAAATAGCAGACATAATCTTTTGAGTTTAAAACTTGTTATAAATTATGGAACAGTGATACTGAAAAGTCTTTGTTGTGATTAGGTGGTATACAATAGATGGAATAAGTCTTTCCTAATGTCTCTTCACTGTGTAGTATGTGAAACTTCAGAATACTGTGGTACTCCTTGGCACTTAGTGCATGAGCTGAAAACATGATTGTTTTACTTTTAAGTTACCTCACATAGTTAACTGCTTCTAAACAGCACTGTTTGGTTTTTTGGGTTTTTTTACAACCTTCACTCATTTCATAGTCTGTTCTTGAAATGGTAATCTTGCACGGTATCAGCTTTTAAGAATTATTTCTGACATCTGTAAGAAATACCTGGTGTCAGGTGTATGGTTCTAAACAATCAGCAATTATTGAGGAAACAGTTCAGGATCTGGAAAGTCAACTTTCTGCTCTGATTTTAGTGGATTGGGTTAATAATTTGAGAAGCAAATACTTATTCTTAACAGTGGACTAAATATGTATCAGAGTTCTGACTGCCATCTGCATTTCTGTTGAATGTTTCAAAATGTGCCATGGAAGTAATTTTTTTTTTCACTTTACTCTGTGAAATCTTAATTTCCCATCTAGAAAGAAGCAGCATATTACAGGGGGAAAAGTTTCCTTTTTCATTGGAGCTGGCTGGCTTCTAGATGTTGATTTAGCAACTGGCATTTTGCTTCCATTAGCAGTATGCAAGAGTGCTACTGGTCAGTACATAATCTTGATCTGAAAGTTTTTTACAAGTTATTTAATACATTTCATGATTTCTGACATCAGTAAAGGAATACCATATCAGTCATGGAAAGAACAGTTTTCATCTGCACAGTTGCAGGAAACACTGTTTCAGGCAGTCCCATTTTATCTTACTGCTGTGTGCTGCCCTAATGTTGGAATTCTGATATAAAAACAGTCATGTTTTAAATCTTGCTCTGAAATAAGCAAGAAACAGATTGTTTTAGTTTTGGTGTATGTACAGTAGAAACTTCTGTTTAATATGAAGTAATCAGAATGTTCATTGGATAGAAATGATTGTATGCATTGTTTGAAACAAGTTGCTGTAGTAGTTAAGTAAGATTATTTTAAAGAGGTTCAAAGTTGCTTACTGTGAGTAACTATCAGCGTTGCTTTTCCTGTAATAGGCTTCATTAAAAAAAAAAAGAGTAAAGAGGAATACAAAGAATACACAAGCATAATTTTCTCAATCTGGTTGGGGCAGAACAGCTTAGAGAACTGAGTGAGTGTGACTGAGAAGCTAGCAAGGGTTGGTGCATTTTTTCTTTCTATTCCTTAGATTGGTGATATTTACTTGCATATATTTCTACATGTCTCAAGTAGTATATCTTTTAGTAGCATGAAAGTTAAAATTCTCATTTTTACCTTCAAAAAGGTAGGAAGAAGTCCAATGGACTATTTGTTAAAATTTTCTAAACATTAACTGGATGGAATGCCTGACATGAGAGGGAGAGGCAAGTATTAGAAGAGATTCAGATTTTTCTAAACTTTCTAATAGTAAAAGCTTGGCTATTAGGTGCTCATAAAGTTGAAGAAATGATTGCTCATACTTTCAGAAATACCTGCACTGCACAGGAGCCCAGTTGTGTTTAATGAACTGTTGGTTTCTACAGTGCTTCGAAAGGGGCTGTAGCAGTAGAAAATGCAGCTGGTCAACAGGCCCTGCTCCAACCAGTGAAGGACAACCCTGAATCTGTTTAGCTTTTGTTAGGAAAGCAGTTCTTTTCCTGTGATGTATTTCCTGAATACTTGCTTTCAGTAACATGTTGTGAGAATACCTTTGCATGTCAGTGCTGACCTGCCTTTCTTGTTACGTGTCATGGGGCTTCTCATACTTGTCATGGGCTTTGGATTGAGTTTGTTAACATGCAGCTTGATGATATTCTAGAGGGGGACAAAATGGGCAAATTCTCAGGAGAGCATAAAGAAAAATAATACCAATGGACTGTTTTTCTTCCTTCTACCCATTGCAAAAAAATGTCTGCTTTCCTAGTAAATATTTTCATCTCTGAGGAAACATCTAAAATTTTGTAATCTAATGATTGAGTTTTTATTAGTTTTGAGGTTTTATTGGCTTAAAGTCTGTGCCAATTAAGAGTTTCTAATGACAAAAGTAGAAATCATACCTTATATAATACCTTTACACCAAATGTTCCTAATTATCAAGTGATTGTTGTGCCTTCTCGTCTGCAATCAAAAAACAAGGATTGAAGTTGAAGCAAAGGTTGTACAAGCAGAGAAGGAATGCAGCTTGCATTGAAATGCTGTGCACCTGCTTATTCTTATGATAGAAGTATTACCTTGGGATACTAGGTGTTTGCAAACATGTGTACATTAATATAATTAAAACCAAAACGAAACCTGAAGAGGTGAGTCAAAGAGTATATGAAAGTGTCAGGTCCCTGGAGAACCCTCTGTTGGATCATCTTCCCATCTAGAGACAGGTAAAATGTTTAAGTGCATTACTTCTTTCACTTTCTAATCACAACTACTCGTATTTTACTTAATTAGAAGTTTTAAAGGCCTGCTAGGAGTGCCAGAGAGAGCAGAAATTCAGTGCGTCTCCTAATTCACCTCACTTTGGTGATATGTGAGGCAGGACAGTCCCTCTGAGCAAATGTGTACTAAGTGCATATGCTATATGCAAGCATAGCAGAGAAAACAGGTTTACTTATGAAACAGCTGTTAGCTTCCAGAGCACTGTAAACAATGTTGTGCTTGTTTGGGTTTTGTTTTGTTTTTTATAAATTGAGAAAAGACCTTACAGCAATTCTTAAACTGAATGCTTTAAACCAGTTTTTATTTTTATTTAAAATTAAACTGTATAGCTTCATATGTGATCCAGAAGAATAACTTCTTGTTCTGCCCTTTGGTAGATACTGCATGTTTTCTTATAGCAATACTCTGTAGCTTTATTAGCAATAGCTTTTGTAATGGAATATGGAAATGTAGTTGGTAGGAGTGGTCAGGCATAGGGAACGGGGAACAGTGTTGCTTTTTGAGGTTGTGTGCAGACTTTGGTTGCTCTAACCCTGAAAGATGTTTTGATGTTAAAAGCTGCCAGACTCCCAACCACATTGTGGTTAAGTTTTTATGAAATCCAGATGATTTGGAAGCTGCGTGTGCATGCAGTTTACTTTATAAATATATCAGTTTTTTGGGGGCTTTCGCATGTGACTTCTTAGCCATCTGTGGGCCAGCACATTACTTCCTGTTTAATTTGGAGGGTTTTTGTCTTTAGTACAAAAGGGCTCCCTTTTTGTTTTTTCTAGCAGTTTTCAGAGTTTAATAAAGCCTCTAAAGTAAATGGAAGTCAGAACAGCAAAACTGATTACGTAAGAGTCTGAATATTGTATTGGTTATAGCTGGTGTTGATAAATGCTACACTGTGTCATAGCATCGAGCTCCGAGTTATCTCGATGGGTATCTTGGAAAATCCAGCAGACTAGAGCTGGTGGTTGCTGTTGAGGGCTGGAAGAGAAGTGGAGAATTGTTTTTTTTCTTTCAAGGATCTGTAGTCCCGGAGATCAAAATGTGGTTTTCTGTTGTTGGAAGAACAGAATCCATGGTAAGTCCGTTCAGGTTTCTGTTGGGACTGTTTTTCTCTGAAGTTTTACTATCCCTGTACTTTTTCCTGCTCTCTTGCCTGTTTAAACCTGCCAGTAGTTATTTGTTCATGTAGCAACTATGTAATACAGCATGCAGTTAAATATAGTCAGATGTTAGTAGCTAACTTTCTAAAATCTAGAAAGAAAAAACTAATTTTTTAGCTTCTTCATATGTACTTCTGAAATTTGTGGAAGTGACTATTAATATTTAAAGTTTCAGGTGTGATAACTACTGTTTTACTGTGCCAGAGCATGAATAGCATGACCTGTGATCTGTTTACTTGTCATATTAGTTGGCTTTAATCCAGGTTCCTCTAAAAGTCTGTTTTCCTCTTAAAAAATCTTAGTAGAATAATTAAAATCAATGTCCCAAGCAGTGTAAGATTTTTAATATTCTCTAGACCCTTCTGAAAAGATCGGAACATTTAAATTTGTTGCAGTTAGTGTCTTATTGAACACGATCACAGAGGAGAGGCATTTACATTCTGTTTAGATTCTACTGCACGGAAGAAAGGATTCCTGTGTCCTGCAGGAAGTTTTGTTGATTAATCTTTGCATGATGGTTATACTCATTAGTGTATTGTGATTTAGTTCTTTAAAGTATGGCACACTTCTACTTCTTGTCCAGTCATTTCTTAGTAGTATCAACAGAAAAAGTTACCTTAAAATACATACAAGGACCTTAAAATGCATATGGGTATGGCCTCACTGGCACATAAATCAGAGTGTATTTTCTAGGATTTTTTAGCAGGTAGTCAGACTAAGCAGTCCTTACTGAAATAGTGTGAGAGGTGATAAGGTGTTTCTTTTTTAATAGAAGCACTTTAAACATGAGTATGACAATTCAGCAGTAAATACTCCAGGGAACGGACTTACTGTTCTAAAAACAAATACGTAACATCTTACCCAGAAATAATGTGCATTATTTGGCAACCTTATTTGTTCTTAAGGATAAGTTAAATTCTAAGTTGCTTTAATTTCTAACCTACTGTTTGTCATTTTATATTTAGCAGTCAGATCAAGGTATTATATTTAAGGAGGGTTTGAGACTACAAGAATATCAATTTTAAAGTAAAAATTTTCTGATTTTTATGATTTTTCAACAAATATCTTGTAGGAAATCCATGTGGAAGGAACAGGTTTAAACAGTAATTTAATTATTTTTCCCCAAATTGAAAATTTTGCTTATAGTTAATTATACTGGTAACAATACACAAATATTAATCTAACCTGTGTTTGCAAATACAGACAGTTGATAGAATTTTTTTTTGCTTTCTTAGCTTTCTACATGTGTTCTAGGTCTTAAGATTTCTAATACCTCAGCATTTAAAGCCTCCCTGTGACTGTGTTTTCTAAGTATTTAAGGAAATTTTCTGGCCTTTCCTCCCAGCATGAATTAATTGAAATGTTTCAGTAATAAGATTTAAAATTTTGTGGAGATGCTTTTTTAAGGGTTTTTTTTTTTTTTTAGTGTTCAGTACTAAACTACTAAACTGAACTACTGGTGTTGCCTTAACAGGCTTTTCAGGAGACCTTAGGGAAAATACAGTGTATAATTCTCATTTTCAGAACAGATTTCTCAGTCTCACAGAAATAAAATAGTATGTTGGTTGCCAGTTTAGTTTTCATAATGAACAAATAAGTAGCTGTGTGTTAGCAATTTCCCTGGTTTTTGTTAATTCCTAGCTTCCAGCAGAGTTTTTGCCTAAATTTTGGTGCCCTGTAGATGTTGTACAAAAATTTTTTAATGCTTTTATGTGCTGTGTAAAATCTGGAGGTTACACTATCACAGTGTGATTGTTCTTCTCAGTAGATGTGATACCTCAGCTCTGCTCAAGTGGAGTGGGTTTTGGCTTCTTTATTCACTTGTATTTAGATGGATGCTGCAAATAGGTGACCCAGGCATGTATTTTAGGCCTTCTAAAAGAAAGTGAGTTTTAAAATTCACTTTCAATTCAATTCAATTAGTGCCATTTCCTCATTGCACTAATACCCTGTGTATGCAGGCACTTCTTAGCATGCCTGCTAAAACTGTAGTGCACATACACTGTAGCTAGAATTCCTGTACCAGGCTTCTTTAAATTCTGACATTCTAATACCTTTGAAAATTCTGTTTAGATCCATGTTAATACAGCTTTTTTTTTTTTTCTCCTATTAATGGAAAAAACTTTTGGAACTTAGTAAGTTCTGTGTTGACTTCTTGCTGTATGAGTAATACTCTCAGTTGGAGTGCGAATTTAGTTATTTAATAGTATGTGTTAGTGTACACACTGATCTAGGATTATGTTGTATCCATCTGAAACTGCAGAGCCTGCATTATGTGGAAGTTAATGCTCTGTTTTTTTGGGTTGTAATTTATCCTTAGCTATAAAGGCAAGTGCCATTTCTTTGAAAAAGTGCGGAGATACTGGGTGGGTTTTTTTCCAAAATAAATTGCCCAGTATGTCTTGCCTGTGAAGCCTAATGCAGACATAATTAAGCTGAACCATAGGATCAGAATTGACTTACCGAGAAAAAGCATCACAGAACCTGCAGTACAACTTGTAGATATGTACATAACTCTGAGTATTATTAGTGTGGCAGTGCTCATGGAGTATGTATAGCAAATGTACATGAAAAAGTTAACCCTTGTCTGGTGAAATAGAGCTCAAGCAGTATATTTTCCTTGAGCTCAGTGAAAGGTTTTTCCTTTGAAACAAAAGAGATGTGGAATCAATCAGGCTCATGTATTTAATTTCTTTTTTTTTTTAATTAAGAGTGCCTTTAATGCATTTTTAGTATATCATATTAAGTTGCAGCATTTATAATAATAAAGCAGACGACTTTTTCCAGAAAAGTTAAGGAAGACTAACAAACAAAATTTGCTTAGTCTTTTACAATTGTGGTCTTTTACAATGTATATGAAACCTTTTGCATTTACTTACCACTTTTCACATTTCATGAGAGTAAAAGTAAAGTAAGTTAGGAACTATTGTATACTTCATTCCAATCTTAGAATTAAATGTTAGGTCAGTTGTGTTCCTGGAGTGTGAGAGAAATCCTGCTGTTGTAAATGTATCTATTTCTGTTTAGCACAGAAGTGGCTAGAACTCTTTGTTTCAGTGTACCTGCTTTCCATGCTGAACACTTAAAATCCCAATACAACCACATATGCACAAGAGTACAGCACAGTATAATTTGTTAATGCCATTTCAGGACATCCACTTCAGAACATCCTAGGTTGTCCTGTGAGATGTACTGCTGCCAATCTGCCTTTTTTTTTCTTCTGTGTAGTAAGGCATTTCTCATCTGTTTTTCCCACTCAGTGCAATTTAAAGCTGCAGTGGAATTGGTCATGGCAGTTAGATGCTTAGTATCTTTACCTGTTGAATAATATTATCACCAAAGTTTTGGTGATAATCTTGTACTTGTTTTGTTTGATTGGAAATATTTTGGTTTGTTTAATTTGAAATATTTTGCCCACTTATGACTGTACTTTTTCTTGCTCCAGAAACATTTGGGTTTCGGCCCCCAGCATGGAGGAGTATGTGAGAGGGGGAAGCAGAAGTATGTTGTATGTAGAGCATGGGTCAGTTTTAAAATTCTTTTTGAATCAGGGTACAACATGACTCAGTGCAGCTGTAACTAACCACAGCTAACAGATCAGTTTTAGATACAGTAGGCTGGTTCACCTCATTTATATTTGAAAAGTATTTTCTCTAATGATGACAGATTTCTGAAGTGTCTGCATTGGTCTTGAGACAACACAGACCTTAGCTTTCTCTGACAAAGTAGGTTTTTTCTGATTTTCAAGTCCAGAAAAGTTTGCACTTGCTAGAGGTGAGACCAGTAGCTACAAAGTTGGCCTTTCTCTGTCTCTGGGCCTGCAGCAAGTAGTTCAGCGAGTCTTAGACTTAGTATATTTAGTACCTAAAGAAGATAAAATTTATACTCATCCATTTACAACCTAAAGAACACATGCAGCTTTATGGAATGTGAGTGGGTGGGTGGTCAAAAACCTTTGCTTTTGCCTCCTAGAGAGTGAATTTGTAAATTTGCTGCATAGTTTAGTAAACTGTTATTTTTTAAATTCTTACAAGCTTGGGTTATTTAATTGCTTCTAGATGAATTACTTTCCAGGGCAGTCAGAATGAGGCTTGATTCTGTTCCATAGACTTGCTTTTAAGGATGTTTATTACAGCTTGCAGAGAGCTTCTGTGGAAGCTTAAGAATCTGGAATCAGGAATTAGCCTTGATAAAAATCAGAGAAATCTACTCTGGGTGTGGGCAGATAAAAGGCCTGATGGCTGGTATCAGGCCTGATAAGCTACATTTCTATGCTAGTTTCTTTAAACACATTTTATTTGCAGTTGATTTGTTCTGTATTAAACTGTTTAATTTTTATAAAATACCACTGAAGCTTAAGTGACTTGGAAAAACTGTCAGCTGTAAAGCATTATGAGACATCCCAGATACCTTTAGTAAGATGTATTTGTATGTGTGCACACCTATATATATGATACCTACATTATTAAAATAAAATCTTATTTCATGTTTGCATAAATATGAAGAATTTAAGAAAATTTTGAAAATTACTTATTTTTAAAGATGTATGGTCATATGAACTACTGAAATGTTTTGACATATAGTCTTGGTATCTGAAGCCACTTAAAATGGAGTATTACTTAAAAAGGTTGGTGACTGTATGACACTTTTGTGGATTCAAAGTATAATTGGAGAATGAAGATACTTTCGGTTCAGTACTGCTTTTTCATTTTACTATTTATGTGAAATGTGAAACCATTTACATATATATGTATGTAAGACAGAAATGTACATTTCTATATTGAAAGATCATTAGGAAGACATTCTGACATTTTATGGAAATTAAAGTCGGCTTTTATATTGAAACTTTTTTTATATTAAAACATCTAACATTTAAAAAAAATTTTTTGGAAGGGTATTTTTTTAATCAGGTATGATTTTGCCAGACTTCATTGGAAGCTGTTCATTGCTTTAGTTTTATCAGAGTGATAAACAACGTATATGAAGCTCAACGGGTGTGGGCAAAAGAGGCTTCAGAACAAGTAGTGACAAGACCTTCCTGTTAATTGTCTGGAGCAGCACCGGTTTGGTTAGGTGCTGTACTGCAGATCTGCTCTGCAGATGCATAGCTTTTCCTTAATTACTTAATACAAGTCTTCTGTTATTTTTAACAACTGGAAAACTGTTTTTATAATAGTTTTTGTAGTTCTAGTTCTCATTATAGGTATTAAAATAACCAGGTCATTTTACAGGTCTCCTAAAACTGCAGGAATATTGCTAACGTCACAGAAAGTACAGCTGGTTTGTGATCCACCTATGTTGGGTGGGGCATGATGTGTGAGCCTGGGAGTAGTTCAACTGTTAAGAGGTTAGCACCTGGTCAACACATGGACCTTCACTCCCTCTCATTCTTTACACTGGGATGCTGGTGGGGCTGTGTGGTGTCTCAGCACCTCCAGGCCATCATTCTGCAGGTGACAGGTCCTCATGAGCACGTCACAGCATGGGTGGCTCACGTGGGAATGAAGCTGCATGTTGATTCTCACTAGAAGGAGCTGGCTGTTTTCACCATGCCTTTATGGCTGCTTGTCCTGGCAAATACCAAATGGGAAGGAGGAGCAAGCAGAATTTCTTCTGCCTGCTTTTAATGCTTCTGTGGTGACTCACCAGCTCATGGATAGCTGTGGTGCTGCCATTAGGAGGTCTGTCAGATATTCCTGTTATTCAAACTGTGACTTTTCTATACAGTTTCACTCTACGGTGTTTTCTGGTTTTATGGACAATGGAATGTATGTGAGGCAAAGTTCCCTGTGCCTGTTACTGACAAGGAAGCTTTATAAAACTCATCTTGTAACATAGCAACACTAGCAATAAAATCTGTTCTCCTTAACTTTTCTGATTAAATCTGTCATGTTTATTAATTTGTTACTGTACATCCTCAATTTTACATCCTCCTGATGTAGGAGTTGCAATTTCTTCTTTTACATCACTGTAGTTTATCTTGTTCTTGTCTTCATTAGTCTGAATACTCTATAGAAGTAGAGTAATGGTTTGTTTTGGTCAGGTATTCTTTAATGCTGCCTCTTTTATTTCTACAGTTTTCATAGTGATGCTTTTAAGCAAATGCAATATTTTGGGCGAATCCTTTCAGAGCAAGGAGGGGCTTACAAAGTAATCTTAATTGTGCAAACAATTATGGGGTAGTGTGTACTAATATATTAAAAATGGATGTGATGGAAAAGGACTTGTTTCTTGTTAGGCTGTCTCAAAAGCTTAGGTTAAGGTTACGTGGTCCAGCTTGGTCCTTCGGCTTCTTTACATGACAGAATTTTTGTAATTAAGGAGAAAATTGTACCAAAGGGGCAAATACCCTTTTGGACAACAGGTATGAAATCTTTGTATAGCATTGTCTCATCTGAGCTTTTTATTTTTTTTAACGCATTAAATCAGTTTGGCTCTGTTGTATCAAGTTTGTAGTTATTCTTCCATCCTCCTCCTCCCAGTGAATTTGTAGGTTTTTTTTTTCTTTTTGAGATTGAAGTCTTTGTGACTTGAAGAATGAAAATCCTATTAACAAACATAGAATTGGGAGGAGGTTGTTTATTTTCTTCACCTTTCAGGTTCTGCTTTAATGTGGTACTGTAGTGGTTAGTTGTTTGCTCCCCTGCCCTGTGTCAGTGCCATCTTAAATATAATATATCAGCGTTATAGAGACTGAAGTTGGGCTGACCAGAGGTTCCAAAATTGGCTCTTTAACTGCTATGGATTGCCATAGTTGCATGAGTTCTCAGAACTCTTGCAATCTTTCATGGCCCACAGGAAAGCAATTCAGTTAATTTATTTGTTCATTTATTCAGTAAATTTTTGACTGAATTCCTTTATGAAAGGTGATATGTTCTGAGATCTAGCTCAGGTTTTCCAGTTATCCTACTGCTATTTAGAAGACAATTGTAAGAGAAAGTTTACAGAGTCTTCATTGCATCTTAATTTTCCAAATATGAGTACTTAGCAAGCACTTTTCCTGAATTAGTTGAGAAGAATATATATTTGTCCATGTATAAGAGCACATTTTCAGAAAATACCAATGTTATTTATGTATGTTAAAAAAAGTTATCTCTCAGATGAGATTTTAATGTTGACTTTAATTGTTGGATTTTAATGAGTTTTTTGTTGGCTCCAGTCTGGCTGAATTCATTTATCTCCAAGATAAATAGTAGTGTTTTTTTTTAAAAAGAACTGGAAGCTCTTGCTGCAGTTCCAGCTGGTTAGCTGTTCTCTGCCCCAGTCTTTGGTCATATATTCAGGTGAGGTTAGATTTGCATGGACTCTGCAGCTCATGGCCTGTGACCAGTACTGATAGGAAACTCAACAATCATCATCAGCCAAATGCCTTATAAACCCTCTCTGTGTTTTATCCTTGCTTTTTATTTTCCTTTGGTTTTATTTATAGCCTTTGATTGTAAAAAAAACTCCATTTTGTAAGATTTTTCTAAACATGTTTTTGTTCTGTAGTAAGAACTATTTCAAACTAGCCTGCCTTGTAAAAAATAGAGCTACTCCTCTTTTCTAAAAGCTTCCCTATCTTCCTTCAGTCTAACGTTAAATATTGCCACACCCTGTACAGGGCCACACAGATGAGATAAAGGTAGGTGTAAGGAAAGTAGAACTTCCAGTGAATTTTAATCTCTGGATTTATTGATAGTGTTTCATACCTCAGTTTTTCATTTATCCTCTTGACTTGTAGCTCTTTTTAGTCTATAAGTAAGGGAGGACTCCTTGTTTATTTTGTTTTTACATGGTTTACGTGGTAGTTTAGTCACTTAGACATTTTCCCATAGATTTTCTTCATTTAGGTTTAGAATAATGACGCAAGTTACCATTCTAGCAGACATCTGTATGCAGAAGTGCCCTGTGTTTATTTTTACCCCCCCCCCAGTAGGATTAGAAAATATTTTAAAGTTCCAGTTATTAAAATTCCAGTTAAATGGAAAAGTTGTCCTTTGTCATAGAATTCCAACCTGTAAAGCACATCAAATTTAGGATTAATTATTCTCATACTCTGACTAAACTCTAAGTGCAATGTGTTAACATCTTTTAACTTGCACTCTTTTAAAACATTTAATTACTTCTTAAGATAAGTGTGAGGTGATTAGAAAATCTTTATACAGGTGTTGCATCTTGTGCAAATGTGTGGCTTCATCTTGGATACTGGATTTAATAGCTTGCCTCAGTTTCCCCCATGTGTTGGCTTTATGCATCTTAAAGATTAATAAGCCCAAGCATGGACAAGATTATTTTCAAGAATCTTTTCATGCTTTGCCTCAGAGATCTGATAAAGCTCTCTGGAAAAAAAAGGGGGGCAGGAACATAACATTTTTATCCCATTGCGCAATTACATGACTAAAAGTGCATTGTGCTTTTTAGCCAGATGCGTTTTCGTCAGTTCTACATGTGTCATTCATCTCCATCCCTTGCTGAAGTTAGGAATTTTTTTACATTTAGAAGGGGAATGGGTGAGACTTGGCAAAATTGGGAAGTGTGTTTTCAATGCGTTTGCCATGCAGACATTCAAAAGCTTAAAAATGAAGACATTTTCCATTGTGTAGTTTACTTCTCTGTGTGGGAACCTGCATGTATGTGGGTGTTTGTTTTGCAATTGTTTTGGGGCTCAGCTCCCACTAGAATACAGTTGTTTTGCAGACACTACACAGAGCTGCTTGAAAAGTCAATAAGTGAGGGATAGTAGGATTTAGGAATTTCAAATGGTTTAAGTTGTTGGGTTGAAAATAACATTATTCACCAAATAAAGGAATTAACCTCCCTTAATGATTCAGGCCCCTCCTAGCAACCTCCTTTCCTGCACTGTTATGAACAAATCATGCTGTGCTGTAAACAATTTAGGGAAGCTGATTAAGTTGAAAACAAAGCTTGTATTTGGGAGGAGGGGAACTGGAGACAGGGATCAGCTGAGTCTCCAGCCAGGTCTGTCATGGGACCTGCCACAACACAGTAGTGCCTGCAGAACTCAAGTGTGAGACAGCATGGGAGAAGACAGGTGGGTTTCTTCATGACACTCTGTATAAGTACACTACCACTGTCACTGTAATTAATTTATTATTGCACGATTTTTAAAATTCTGAAATGTGTGGATAGTGCTTCATTGCTGGCCTCGAAACTAGTTCTCTTGGCTTTATGCACTTTATTTGTGTATAAAGGTTTTTGTGTATTGATTATTTAACTGGATTGTAAAAGCACAGAATGGAGGTGTTTCTCATATTGAACCTTGGGTCTGGTGTACATCAGGTATGAGCATTTTTAAATACCATATTCCCTTCTTCAGTCCCCAGTTCACTATTTGTTGAATTCAGTTCAGCTAATATCTTCCTTGTGGAACTTCTTTTCCCCTAAAAACCTGTTTTGGCTATGCATTGTAATAGTAGGTATCATTTATAAGTCCTCGGAGTTGTATTATACTCAGTTCAGTTCAAGAATATTGAACAGGTGAACTGAAGCAGCAGTAGCAGTTTAGTGGGTTTTTTCCTTAAATTATTACTTAAAGGGGAGGATTTCCCATTTTTTTCCTTCAAAGGGGGTATCTTTTACTTTCTGCAAGGATTGGGAAAAAGTTGCATCAAGTGTGAAAGAAAATTGGTAGATTGGTAGCACTAGAAACAGTGGATGAGGCTTTTTAAAATATAGAATATCTTACACTATTTTTTGAAAAACCCTTAAAAAGGTTTTCGTGATTTTGTATTTGGTTATGTATATTTGAGAAAATATGCTGTAGGTTTCAGCATGTTAATCTTGGGAAAAGGGAATAAGCCGTCTCTATGCTTACTGCATTCTTGCTTTCCACAGTCATCTGACTCCTTTACAGTTGTGTTCTTCTGTTTGGACTGAAAGCCATATGGATGCACATGCTTCTGGTATTAAAGATTGGAGAAAATAAAATTGAGTGAAAAGAAGGTTTATCATACTTTTGTTACTGATCATTGCTCTGTTTGTGGGGGAATCATTTTAATGTTGACTTTCACATTCCTTTGAAAGAAAAGCAGTTTAATAAGTAGTTCACAAAGAAATCTGTTTAATTGTAAAGCCATTAAATGAAAACAGGAAAACCCATGTGTAGCATATGAGAATTTTATTCACTTTGGAGTTTAGTATGGCTGACTACATATTAAGAACCTTTTTGTGTTTCTAAAAATTGTATATTTCCTTCTAATGCAGCCTTCTGGAAGAAAGAAACAAAGCAAAATCAAGTCTATTTCAATAGAAATTAAGAATTTGAATTCAAGTTACTGTAAAGCTTAGGGTGAAAGTTGAAGGGAAGGTGATGAGTTGTTGTTTAAGGTATTTAGTGAGAAGTCTTTCCCAAACTTGTACATTCATATAATTAGAAACATGTTAATTGACATGTGAATTAGAGAGAAGCTCACTGGTCCTAATAAGACATGAATAGATGTGGTAACTGATAAAGATTTTCTTGTAATGTAATCTGAACAGAGATTTATTTTAAAGTAATTTTTATGCTTTCAAAGTGCATTATTTTTGTATTTAAGTGAGATGACTTGGAGCTAATACATCTGCTCAGAACTTTCTTTAAAAGAACAGGAAAGAGATTGACAAACTGTATAGATATCATAAAAACGTTGGAAAAGAAGCGATGAGGAGTAAAATGCCAGCTCCTTTAAATCATAATGAAGAATTACTCTCAGGATTAGAGTATAGGCGCAGTTAGAGCAAAAATCCAGCTGGTACGGTATCTTCCAGCTGCGGCGCCTTTAGCCAAAGAACATAACAAAAGAGTAAGATCTTTCTCTCCTGTGAGGAAAGGGTGGGAGAATTGGGATTGTAAAAGAAGTAAAAACCCCAGAGTAGCCTAATTGTGGCCTTCCAATGCCAGCCAGCCAGGGAGGGACTTGTTAGAAGGGCAAGACAAGGGGGGATGGCTTTAAACTGAGTAAATTTAGATTGGATGGTGAAAAGAAGTTCTTTACTGTGAGGGTGATGATGGATTGGAACTGGTTACTCAGCTAAGTGGGGGATGCCCCATCCCTTCAAGTGGCCATGCTGAATGGGGCTCGGAGCAACTCGCTCTAGTGGAAAGTGTCCCTGTCTGTGCAAGGGGGTTGGAGCTAGATGGCCTTTAAGGTTCTTTTCAACCCAAACTATTCTGTGGTTCATCCTGGTTTCTAGCTTTCTATAATATCAGAGTGCCTTGTATCTGTTGGGGGGGGGGGCGGGCGGCGGGGGGGGGTTTGTGTTGTTTGGTTGGTTGGTTTTTTCCATAGTCTCAAAGAGCTCTACCAAGAATCTTGGCTTCTGTTTACAGTTTGGCATCTTTCAGCAGTCTTGTTCCTGGCTGTTTCCCAATTTAATTATGAAATCTTATGGAAAATGTTTTGCAGGGTGGAGGTTAGTTGCATTTTGTTTGTGTTTTACTATTTAAAGCATGCTAGATGTGATAGGAGAAGTAAGAAAGTGTTTTCTACTGGCTGATCAGAGAGGTGATAAATAATTCTATCAGTGCAACTCATAATCCCATTGGCCTTCAGTTCCTTGATTGGTGCTGAGCTGAGGAGCCAATGTGTCTGCTTAGTTGGTTCTCTCAAGAAAGGTATTCAATGTTTCTGATGATTCTGTTAGTTATTTTGTAAGGGAGTAATCAGAATTATAAGCAGTTTTCTAAATGTAACCCTTTTAGATTTTTAGTGACCATGGTTTTGTTCTTTTCTATTCTGCTGGCTTCCAGATTTCTGAGCTGATATAAAATGGCTCTGAAAACAGTGACTAAACTTTAGATGTTAAAAAGTCAGTTTAGAAACCCTTCTTATGGGTATTTGTGCAATTGAAAAAGTTTATTTCATCATTATCTGCAAACCAATATATGCCATGTATCATAGGCTTATACTGAAGGTTTCAACTTTGTTTAATGTAAGAGTCATCAAGCTTGAGAAAGGTGATGTATACAGATGAATGTAGTGTCTGATGCAATAAATGAGTACCAAAGTTACGTGATTAATGTGTGCACTGTTTAAGTGGCAGTGTTCTTCCAAAGGTTTGCTTGTTTTTATCTAATCAAGGTATGAGACAGATCTTTCTCTGAATTTCTGGACCTAAGGGGATGAGATTCCTGCTAGCATCCTTTGAAGTTAGGACTGAATAAAAACACTGTCAATTCCAGGTGGCTTCAGAGGAATCTGGTTATCCTTGGTCATTGTGGCCGCCAAGAAAAGCTGGTGCTTGGTTCCTGCAATGACAGATGTGATGCATGAGGTTACAACTCAAGGGTGGGTGGGTGAGTTGCTGCTGATTATTTTGCCTTTTGGAATTCAAGGTGCTTTCCTTCAGGTATGCTTAGTGGCTGGAGGCATTGGAAGGGGCATACAAATGCTGTAATTTAATTTTCAGTTCCTAGCTAGGAAAGGTGGGAACTGCTTCTGCCAACAGTGCCCTGATGGGAACCAACACCTTAGAAGGTTGAAACATTACTTCACATTTGAACCAGTGAAGTACATCTTCACCCCATTACTGCTCCAGTGTTCAGCGTCAGGTGATCAATCTGCAGCTCTTGGTTTTGACTTTCTTGATGAATCTTCTATTTGGTACATTTAGTTACATTATTATTATTTGCCCTTTTTTTGGAATACGTAGGTGCATGTTAAACAGCACAAACATTTAGGGCTCCTCTGCAAACTTCTGTTCCTTGTGAAAACTAACAACTTTTGATCCATTATTGAACCTGTTATTAATACACAAAGACAGGTTCTTTCTTATTGCGTGTCGCCTTGAAGTCTTGAAGAACTCCTGCTAAAAGATCTTGTGATGTCCATCTTGGAAGTCTAGGTGTTCAGCTAGATCATCCTTCCTCATATGCATCTTGGGTTCCTTGGGGGAAAAACAAAGAGATTTGTGAAGCATGATTTCATTTCTCCATTACATTTATCTAGTTGTCTTCTGACTTGTGTTTCTCGTAACTTTAGCCAATTTTTCTGGTATAAAGTTAAAATTATTCCACAGTTACAGCAGTTTCTTTAGAGCTTAAAAAAAAAAAAAAAAAGGAACCGAACTCTCTTAATTTCTTTGTACTCTTTCTAGAAAAAGAAAGTATCTCTATTTCAGTTATTTTTTGAACTTTTCCTTTTTATCCGTAAGTATGACTTGAGCAATTATTATGAAAAATTTGGACACGTAGAATGTTAATCTGGAATCATAAGACTCGAAGGAATTATTTTTCTGCGTCTTTTGTGTAAAAATTTGGGATTAACCTAAGACTTAATAAAAATAGGTCTTTCACTTTTGTAGAAAACCATGTCACTGTAACACTAGCTTTGGAATAATCTTCACCTTGGTCCTTACTTTACTGTATTATAACAATGGGAGCAATGCATGCTTTTGCTGCCAAAACAAAAGAGTTGAAAAGGAGGAGGGGAAATAGGAGGAAGCTGTATGTTTAATATCAAAGCAAGTTGGGGGGTTATATTAGAAAAATGATGTTACAAGTAAGTCTGTGCTCTGTTGAAACGTACTTAGCACTCTCCTTAGTGACTTGCAGAGTAAAATGGCACCATTTGCTTAAGCAGATAAATGACAAGTAATAGTCTTACATTATAAGAGACAATTGAAAGGTTTGTGATACTAACATTTGGACTGATTTGTGTGGTGTCTTGTACATTGGAGCATGTGGATGACACAACAGCATGGCTTGAATAGATGCTTCCATTCTTGTATCTTGGCATCTGTTGGCATCTGTCTTGCAATAAGTTTATTGTTAACAGTCCTTTCAAAATGTAGCACAACGCTTTTGAGAAAGATGTTTTATGAACAAAATTGCATGGGTTTGCACTAGACTTAAATATTGGCTCTGTCAATTCTAAAATACTTATGTCTGCTTTACTTGTTTATGTAAAGCTAAAGGCACTCTCTGTTCCTTTACACTGGCTCCTTTACAGTCCTAATGAATGTAAAAAAACATTTCTATTCCTTTTTCATGTAATCTGCAATTTATGTTGTTTCACTGGGGTACAGTGCTCTCTTTAAAGACGTAATACAAAGAGGTATAATTAACATGTGTGTAAAAGTGCAAGTAAGTATTTCTTATTAGAAGGAGGCTAGAACAAACTTCTAAAGTATAAGTTTTAGTTAATGTATTTTTTTTTACTCAAACTTGCATTAAGACCAAATATTCTTTGCTTCTAACAAAGCTTGCAGTTTTAATAGGCCTACTATTAAATGTTTCATATGACTTTATTGAACGTAACTCTTCTCTGCAAGATTGGTTTTTCTCCAGTTTGGAAACACATAAAAGTAATGAGAAAGTAGGGGTTTACTTAACCATGTAAAATTTTCTAAAGTTTGTGGAGTGCTTAAGAGATCAAATATAAATTAACTAAATTAATGCCTCTTTCTCTGTAGGGTGCTGGTCAAGACAAACTTGGAATATATGTCAAGTCTGTTGTGAAAGGAGGTGCTGCAGATGTGGTCAGTAATATTCTTAATTCATCAATTTCAGAAGTAGTAAGAACCTTTGGAAATGCTTGAAAATCCTTTTTTTACTAGTTTGTGTGAATGATTGTTTTAGTGGAGATCATGTTAGCATTGGTGTATGAATTTTCCTCTCTTGAATGCATATTTAGGATGGTCGGCTGGCTGCAGGGGATCAGTTGCTTAGTGTGGATGGTCGAAGTTTGGTGGGCCTGTCCCAGGAGAGGTATGGAATGCTTTCTTTGGTTGTTTTTATACAAAGAAAATGTTAGCTTAATAATGTGCCAAAATGGGCAGAAGCTCATGATTTTACACTTTAGGCTTTGTCTTGATGTTTGATAACTTCCTGTGGATAACCTTAGCAACAAATTCAACTGTTTGTGTACTATTTTTCTCTTATTTTCATACAGTATGGGTTGTCTATATAGAAGAAATTGTATTGTACATTTGGATTTTGGTTTTGAACAATCTTTATTTAGGTTTAATTTTAGATACTTTGGCTACCGACCTTTGAAGCAGAAACTGGGATTAAATAGTACTTGCCAGTAGGTATTGTCTGCGTGCATAAACCTATCTTCTTGTCATTATCTTGTAATTTTTTTCAAAGTGATTTTAAGTATTAATCTGAAAAAGAGTGCTTTGTCAAGCAACAGATTACTGATAATAAGGGTAACTAATTAATACAGTGCCTAATTTAATTTTGTTTTATTTGCTCTGCCTTTTTTTGCAGGGCAGCAGAGCTTATGACTAGGACAGGTTCTGTAGTAACACTAGAAGTAGCAAAACAAGGAGCAATTTACCATGGCCTGGCAACCCTGCTTAATCAGCCGTCCCCAATGATGCAAAGAGGTAAAGATACTAATATTGATGTTAATAACAGCTTTGTAAGTCTGCCTTCTGCATATTGCAGAAAATAGAATAGTTTACAGTATCGTAGCAAGTATTACTAAAATATTACATCAGAAATTTCCTTTCTTATCAGAAATTCATCTGGTTTTAAATACTGCTTGAAATTTTCCTAGTCTAGTAATGAATAAATCCTTTGCATATGTACCTTTCAAAAGTTAATTATGCATTTAAACACAATTCTGATTTGAATTAATTTTTGTTTTAACAAATGGAATATAATTAATATAAAGGGCATTAAACTTAATGGCGTTTTGTGTCCCTTTTATAAGAGCTTCTCTCCTCTCAGAACATGTCTTCTGTGTAACCAGAGTATGTAGTGTAACTAGTAGGAGAGAAATAAATGTAAACAGAAGCCCTGGAATGTATTTTGCCATTGAATTTTTTTTTTTTTAACTAGAAATGTTGAAGTGTATCTTCTTAAGTTTCAGTGTCTGATCATGAGTTCTTGGATGCTTTCCAATGTTTTATATTATCATCCTACTTCAGGGTACTAACAAAAGACATATTAAAGTCCAATATAAAATAGTATTGTAAAGGAAATAATTCTGTTAGTAGAGACATTTACTACATATAGGGTAGTACCAGTATAGGAAAGAATGGGTTAAAAGAACAAATCCTTATTATCACAGTTGACACCACCATCCCAGATGCCATATGTTTCAGTCATCTAGAGACCTTTCAGTGTAACATACTTAGTTTTTCCAGTTGTTGTGGTACCTTATCAGAAGTTCTTTTGAAGAATACAGATGGAGGGAATTCTGTAGATTTGATAGAAGATTAGGATTGCATATTTGAAGAAATAAAGTTTTTTAAATCTAGCATTTGCTTTACAGGGAACTTAATTTTTAAATGTAAGCTCAAGGTAGTTCTGGTTTGAAAAAAATACACTAGGCAGTAGTTAAGGGGAAAGGAGAAACTACATATCCAACTGTTACAGTTTCTGACTACCGTGGCTCAGGTAAACCCCGACCAAAGAGTGAAGGTTTTGAGCTGTATAACAATTCCACGCAAAATGGATCACCTGAGAGTCCCCAGCTGCCCTGGACGGAGTACAGTGAACCAAAGAAGCTGCCAGGGGATGACAGATTGATGAAGAACAGGGCCGATCATCGTTCCAGTCCCAATGTAGCAAGTAAGAAAAGTTATCCTTCTTTTGGGGATAGATTCCTCCTGCAGTAGTTTTAGATGCTGTTGTATAAAAGGGGGTGACTGTTTTTAAAAATGGATTAAGTTTAAAATGCCAGTGTACTGGTAACATTTGGAGCAAGCTTCTTGCTAGAACTACTTAAAGACAAAATAGTAATTATTTTGTGAATACTGTTACTTTATTAAGTCTTTATTAAGACCTGTAAATTATTATTAACAGTCATGTAAATGCTTCCTTTAACTTTCCAACAGATCAGCCTCCAAGCCCTGGGGGAAAGAATGCTTATGCATCTGGAACTACCACCAAAATAACCTCAGTCTCTACTGGAAATCTTTGTACAGAGGTCAGAAATGGCAAGCAAAATGCTGGCTATTAAACTTTCTTTATCTATTAGTAGTGTCAGTGGGCTTGAGTCCAAGCAATGTCTTATTGAACTATTTGACCACAGTGCTGGTGCTTGTGACTGGGTGGGGTTTTGCTTATTACAGCTAATGAAAGGTTTGGAAAATTTTCAATGATTTCGTTAAATTTTGTTCATGAAGTTGTCCTTGTGATTTCTTAGGGTTGTACAATGTTGCATACTTGCTTTGAGACCATAAAAACATGAGTCATAGCCACAGTTGCATTTGATACTAGGCAACCTCTTCATCTCCTGTCTCAGATGAGTAATGCTCTTAGGAGCCAAAAGAAAATTTTGGAAAAAGCATGTTTAGAATAATCTTCCATACAGATTTATGTGATTAGAGAATCCTACCTTGTTTTTTTTTTTTCTCCCTTTTTCAGGAACAGATTCTGCCACCGCGACCTGAAGCTTATCCCATCCCAACACAGACCTATACTAGAGAATATTTCACATTCCCAGCTTCAAAGTCGCAGGATCGAATGGGTCCAGCTCAGAGTCAGTGGCCAAGTTATGAAGAAAAACCACAGCTTCAGGCAGAAAGTAATCATTCTATCAATACTACCATGCAGGTGAGAAGTAATTTTTTTCAGTATGAGGAAACAAATCAGAAAGAAACTGCTTGCTTTCCCTTCCTGGGCTGCTATAGACTTTCAGAATAGTCAGTTCTCTACAGCTATACCATAAGATGGGAACAACTGTACTTTTGCCAAGGTGGGCTTGAGTTCAGGAACCCTATGGTTTGGGTTTTTTTCCTTCTCATTTTGCCTTTTTTCCCCCCTTCCTTTCACAGAATTTGTTACCATGTTCTGCAGACCTGTTATCTGGGATATTTTAATCCTCCTGTTAGGGATAATGGGGTGTAAGTGGTAGTAGGGTTCATGTTGTAAAATGTTTTGTGGCTTTCTGAAAAGCAAACTAAATCTCCATTCTTCCAAGGTTTATGTGGAAAAATGTTTGCCTGAAGGGTGTGTTATTTAAGTGATAAAGTATTAAAATAAAATAAATTAAAATAAAACAGCTCTTGAGACTTCTCCAAGGTGTTTACTGAAACACATTCCCTGCTCCTAGTTAAAAAAAGAAATGTATAATTTCAACTCGTATCTATTATCAAAGTGTAGATGCATCTTGACATGGAATGGATTTACACCCATTGTACTTTTAGAAATTCAAACACAGCACTGTTCTGCTTCTGTTAGTGAGAACTTCACTCAAATTCATACAGGAAATTAAACCTAGATCTCCTAAATCTAGTTACTGGATCATCTTCTTTCTCTAATCTACCAGACTGAAAAATATAGCTTTTTTTTTTTACCTTGCTATTTCTTAGTTAGTGATAAGAGCAGAGGAGCCTTGCACCAGGCTTATCTTTTACTTTTGGAAAAGTGTTGTGTAAATTAGCTTGAGGTTCTGTCTAAGTAAGCAAAGAAAGAATTGTTTATAAGTTGCTCACATATGCATGGGCAAGTGTATTCAGTAGAAAGTTACTTTTATTTTAGTGGTTTTTTAGTATTATAGAGATTAAATTTTTGTTATTTGGGCTGTTAAAAAAATAGATGTTTTGCTCAAAGTAGGACAGTAATCTTGAAAGGGAAATGCTGCAAGTTGAACAACTTTAGCAAATAGATACAGAAATATTTTACTGAATTTCCATGCTTAAGTCTTCCACATTTCATGATTTCCTCTCACTTAATCTTAGCTGCATAGGTAACATCTACATGCTCTCTGTCAGTGATGGGAGAAGGGGAGGTGGGTGTCTCCAGAGAATGGTTCCTACCCATTTGTCTTAACTGAATTCTGTGATAATTGTTGCCTGGACATGCATTTCTGCCCTGCTTAAAACAAGCTTAAGTGAGTAGCTTAGATGAAGTGGTTAAAACTGGTAAAGATGAAGCCCATCTATTAAAGTTGTTGACAGACACTGAATTTGAGCTATAGCCTTGAGGCTGAAGGCAGGGCAGAAGAGGATTTTGCTAAAGCAAAATAGAAGGTTTAACTCCTTACTAGCACTGAAAGTGTTAATAGATTTTCCCTGCCAGACGATAGTTCCTTTAAGTTGAAAATTAAAAGAAAACAGAGGAAAAACTTTTGCAAAAATAAAAAATACACTTTAAACTTCGCAGAGAAAACTGGGCTTGTAAAAAAAGCTGCTAAATGCCTGTTTTCTATTTTGAAGGCATTTGCAAACTTTGGCTAGGTGCATCTTTACAGCAAATCTACCACAAATAACTTGTGTTCAGCTCTGTTGGACTAATAGAGCATAAAAAATACACTTGTTCTTCTCAAAGAAGGCATTCTTTAGAGGTCGTGGTTAAGGTCATTGATGGAAGAAGATAAAAGGAGTTTGCTTTGTTAGTCTTCTCTCAATTGTTGATAATTGGTGCATTGTGTGTTCAGTGCTTAGCAGTTCCTAACATTCAAAGTATGAATATTGCTTCAAGAAAATCATTAACAGATTTAATAATCCTGGTTTATGGTCCAGTGTTCCTTTTCAGGTGGTTGTTCAGTGCACTGGGACCCAGAGGTTCTATAGAAAAAGACCTGGTGTTACCCTAAAGTGACAAAAATCTCAGACCATTATACTCATGTTCCAGGAGCAGGTAGAATTAGACTGCCTGCCTGGATTCTGTACCCTGAATTGTGTCAGTAATGGGAGCTTCCTGCAGGGCATCTCTCCCGCTAATGGAGGAGGGTAGGCAGAGGCACTCTTTTCTCTCTCTCTGTCTGCAGCCTTTGTGTTTGCCTTCCCAATAGGAAAGATGTTCAGTGAAGCCAGTTGAAGTCTGAATGGCAGAGCTGGTATGACTGAGCCACTGCTCAGAGCTACCAGGACTCTCATACTCACACATGGGGGAGGGGGTGTCAGGGATAGTCCTGAGAAACTGTGCAAGCTGGGAAGGTTTTCAGCTTAAACTCCATTTTGCATTCATCATTCCTCCCAGTCCAGTTACCAGGCAGTTCCCAGGAGCTTGCTAAGTCTTCCATTGCTTGAATGAGTTAAGAAGACTGAGAAAAATATTTCATTGCTGGTTTTGGGAAACCTACTGGGTATGGAAATGCTGAAATTTGTTAAAAGTAATTACCTTCAGTAATAAGAATGTGTTTTGTAAGCCGTTTTCAAATATGTTTTATTGTGGATGGACTGTGATACACATACCTTGTTTTATATTTTTCAGCGTGTAGCTCGTTCCCAAGAAGAGCTCAGAGACAAAGTTTTCCAGCCAGAGAGGAATCGTTTGGAAGTTGTTATACACAAGGATGTGGAGTACATTGATCGGAAGTCAGACAGCGATCAGTGGATGAATTCATCTGTGGATTCTAGCACATCTAGCCAGGAGCACCTGAACCATTCCTCCAAACCAGTGTCTCCGGGTTCTTGTTTAACTAAAAGTGGACCTGGCCGTTGGAAAACTCCAGCCACTAGCCAGCCGACTCCAGTGGCCATTTCCCAGCCCATCAGAACAGATCTTCCCCCTCCGCCACCACCTCCTCCAGTGCATTATGCTGCTGAATTTGATGAACTACAAATGGATTTGCCTCTGCCTCCACCTCCTCCTCCAAATCAGATAGGAGCACAAGCATCCTCCCAGGTAGCTGCTGCTGAGCGTAAAAAAAGAGAAGAGCATCAGAGGTGGTATGAAAAGGAAAAGGCACGTTTGGAAGAAGAACGAGAAAGGAAACGTCGAGAGCAGGAGAGAAAACTGGGCCAAATGCGTTCTCAGCCACTAATTCCTGCTCAGCCTGTGGTTCCTCCCGTCTCCCTTCAGCAAGTGAAATCAGAAAAGCCCTCAACTTTGCAGAGGCCTCAAGAAACAGTTATTCGAGAGCTGCAGCCCCAACAGCAGCCGCGGACTATTGAGCGGAGAGATCTGCAGTACATTACCATCAGCAAGGAAGAACTGTCCTCTGGTGATAGCCTCTCTCCAGATCCATGGAAACGGGATGCGAAGGAAAAGCTGGAAAAGCAGCAACAGATGCACATCGTGGACATGCTAAGTAAAGAGATTCAGGACCTTCAGAACAAACCTGATCGTACAGCGGAAGAAAATGACCGCCTCCGCAAACTCATGCTTGAGTGGCAGTTCCAAAAGCGACTGCAAGAATCAAAGCAAAAGGACGAAGATGACGATGAAGAAGAGGATGATGAGGTGGATACTATGCTCATCATGCAGCGACTGGAGGCAGAAAGAAGAGCAAGGGTAAAATCCTTTCTAGAAAAAAATACTGTAAATTTCTAGCTTGGTGGGTCTTTTGCTTGAGTATTTTGATGTTCTTAGAGAGTAAAGGAGGATGACACTTTCTTAAATGGCTTGAATTTTAAAATTAATAACATAGAATGGTTTCATCAGTTAAGTAATGTATTGTGAAACTATCAAAGCTACCTTTTATAGAATTCAGTTTAGCAATGGAATTTATTTTTCTGGTTTTGGGGAGAGAAAAGTTTCCTTTGGTTTTTTTGCCATGTACCTAGAGTATGGTTAGAAGGTAAAATACGGCAAAAATTTGCTTTCAGAAAGGTAAGCAAAAACATTTGAAATTATGAAAGTTTGTAGGAATAAAAATAGTGTAATTTCTCCCTCCCCTCCCCAGTGTATTTACCTCTAAAAGTTCTTATTTATAGTCTTGGGTCATGAACACAGACACTGAATGCATACTGTCTCAAGGGAGTAGTGAGTGAGCTGAACAGACATTCCAGCTTGCTGGTCTGATACAGCTGCTGCCTCTACCTTTACCACCCCTCAGTGCTGACCTCAGCAGTGGAGGGAGCATTGCTTGAGATGTGGGGTTTTGGGTGGCGTAATAGCGAACACACCCTGTCTAGAGCTCCAGCTCCTCCTAATCCAAGGCCTGGATTTTTCATGGTGTCCAGTTTAATCAGCATCTGAGGTTTGCTTACCTTAGCTTCAGTTCTGTGAAAGCTCATAATATATGTAATAAGATAATGCAACTGAACAGTATGGTGAAATTTTTAACCATTCTTGCTGGTGGCTGTTGTCTCCCAAGACTCTGCTAAATCTACTGTTATTGAGAAAAAGTGTCTATAGGAAAATCTGTTCTTTCCTGAATAACAGCATGGATTCCAAAATTACATACCAATAGCTATGCTTTTCCAGGCTTAAAAGCTAGCTCTGTAATATGTTCAGTGTCTTCTGTGTGTTTGTCTTGAAAAGTTGACTTGATTCTGTGATAAGCAGTGTTTAATTCCTGAGAAATGTTTGGACATGCTTGTTTTGACATTCAGAAATAGCTGGTGGCTTGAGTAGGATTTGAGTTCACGATTGTTTTGGCAGCTTCATTTCCTAAACTTACTCTTCTCATATTCGTTGCAGTCTGCATTGCTTTCCTTTTTTTTTTCCTTATGCCTAACTATTACTGTGTAAAACATAGATACCTCAAAACTTGGAAACTGAAGAAAGAAAAAGCTAAATATGTATTTGGCAAACAGGTTTCCCTAAAGTCCAGCATTGCTAACAGGCGATTTGTGGCGCATAGACAGTTACCTATGGGCATAAAAAAATTAATGTGTAACTGCCATTTTAACAAACAGTGTCTTAAAAATTTTACTGTGGCAAGGTTAAGAAAGCCACATGTTAATAAAAAAAAGGCCAGTTGTATTGCATAACAATATTAGTCTTCTCTCCAAGTGCTGGCTTTAAAACACTATTTGTGCATGAAGTTCTTCCAGCTTTTTGGAACATTTTGAAACTAAAAAATAACAGTTGTATTGAACTGAATTCATGTTTTCACTTTGATTATATTTTGCTTTTAGAGATGCAGTTAAGTGGCATCTTTGCAGAACTACTGAGGTGGATTATTTGGATATTTTGGATTATTTGTTTTAATTTCTGTATTTCACATTTATGTCCATTCAGTTCCTCATTCTAAAGCAGCCAACTAAAGAAATAAAAGAAAATGCTTTTGAAATAACACATGTCTAACCTATCTTTATTTACACTGTGCATCTTTCTTTTTTTTCCCCTTTCTTACTACCTGCAGCAGACTGCTGTGCCAGCAATCTCTGTTCTAGATTTGGTATGTTTGTTTCTTTCTCTTCAATATCTCTTTCCTATTTCAGTTCCTTATTATTATTAATAACAGCCCTTATTATTATTAATGTGCTTTGGATGATGATCTGGCATCTTTGGGTGTTCAGAGATCATTATGATACTGTAAGCAGAAGTTAACTGCAAGCATGCATTTGAATGTTTTCAGATACGGTGATTCCTTTCCGTGTGTGTCCTTCCTCTTAGATGTTGTGTTCTGCTTGCAGACTTGATTTGTTTGTTGCAGCAGTGATCTAACATAAAAACTGTATCTGCTGATTTGTGCAATTTGGTTTACAAAATCTTACTAATAACTTTGAATGAACAGGCTGTGAGGTAAGATTGCTTCCTTTCCCTTTCGCACCCATGCAGGTTTTAGAAGAGCTCTAAGAACACTTCCTCTACAGTTTGAAATTGTACTGTGAGAGCCTAATAATACAGCATACTTCTTCAGCACATGATGACACCCTGTTGTTTGCAGGTGTTACAGGTGTTTGGTTTTGGCAGATTAACATAAAAATGGATTGTAATCTCAGAAGTCACTTCCAAACTGATATTTCCAAGTTGGTTGCATAAACGTGCAATCATTAAATTATAATATCATTTCAGTTTCAATTGGTTAATACTATTCCCTTGCATCTAAAACATGACAGGCTTTCAAACTGGAGCAGTAATTGCTATGACTCCAGCTAATTTTGTATTTTATTGCACTCATTGGGCATGGAAAAGGAGTTTTGTAGTCTTCCAGAGCAGAAATACATCCCCTTCAAAGTCAATTTTTGTGTAATTAGTGTATCAGTTCTAAAAGAAAAGGGATGTCAGTAAAATTTAATTTGTGCTGCTTGGAAAAACTGTCAATGTGTTGGTTAAAAATACGGATTTGAATATTCAGCTCTGCCTTATGAAAAAAAATCAACTTTTAAAATGCGTACTTCTTATAAAATCTAAAGTGCTCAGTTTTGTATCTGTGTGCTACGTGAGTGTTAAACAGTTTACAGCAGTGGAACAGGTGAAGCATTTCACCTTCTTGAATTTAAGGACAAGCCAGGAGCCATGGATTTTTCAGATTTAGTATCCTATCAATATTTTCTAATTACTACCTATTTTTTTCGCTCAAACCTTGATTTCTGGAGCTGCAGTTAGATAGATAGAAACCTTTTCCAAGCAGACAGCAAACATCTGGATCTTTCAGCGACAGGAGGTTGGTGAAGGCAGACGGTATCAGCAGCTTGAAAAATGGATTAGACAAATGCACAGACATCACGCCTGCAAACAGCTGCTCAAAGGATTAGACAAGGCTGTACCAGCTGACATCTCTAGTAGTGTGCTAAATGCCAGAGGAATGCTAGAACAAAAGGCCAGGCTCATGTGCAGCTCTTTTTGCCATGGTCAGAGATAGCAAAATTCTGGGCTAGATGGATGCATGGCCTGAATCAGTTGATGATTTATGATGTTCATAAATTTAGCTTTAAAAAAAGGCAGCAAGCTAATTCTAAAATAGTTGAACACTACACCCAGCAAATACCACTTCTTCATAATGTCATGATTTTTATCCCATTCACATGACTTTCAAGACATAAATGCATCTAAACAATGCCACTTCATATACCCAAGTAATTGCTACTTTTTTTCTTAAAAAACCCCAAAACCAACAACAACAAAGCGTTGTCGTGTTTGATGCTTATTTTGTATGTCTAGGGTGAGCATAGTTGATAGCTGTTCTGCTAATTACAAAGCTGAAAGAAGGTGATGAACAGTTAATATAAGAATTGTCAGCTTAGATAGTGTTTGTTTTTTAAATTCCCCAGGCCCTATGGGATCTGACACAGCTTTTTAGCTGTCGTTAAATAAATAGGTATAAATTTAAAGTTCTCCTGGAGCATCTTTTAGAGTGTTCTAAGCAGTACTTGGAGAAATTAACGTTTTCTGAAGTTTGAGACTTCCTGGCTTTGAGAATGGCCTGTCAGGCCTGTGGATATCTTAACATTCCTGATAGGATCAGCCCACTGACCCCTTTACCAGGAGCCGTAGCTCGGAGGAAGGGTGGACTTCTCTGCCCTCCGAGGTGTAGGAGTAGTGCTGCAAGTGTATGTTGGCAATAGGGAGACAAAGTTGTGTGACTGAGCAAATGGTTGGCACTTTGCAGTAGAGCTGGGTCAAAGCAGGGGAGAAGAATGGGTGCTTTGTGCTCAGCTGCTTTGCTCGGTTACAGCTGGGAGAATGCTCTTCTCCATCACTCTGGTCGTACAAATTAGTTGGTCTTCCCCGTTAAAATATAAGCATGTGGCTTTGGAGGAGATAGTGGAAGTACAGTAAATCAGGTGAAAACATGACTTTTAAACAAGAGAAAAACTGATTGGAATAGAGAAGCATCCAGTCAAAATACTCAACCTGGGAATCTTACAGCCCTCTCACTAGAAGTGCGATGCAAAGCTGATTTTCCTTTGCATCTTGAAAGTTTGGGGTGAATTTAGAACTGGATACTGTTGTACACACAGAATTACAGACACAAATTCCTGCAAGTGCTCTGGCATATCTCATCATCCTACCACTCCCTGCCTTGGTCTGGGAATGCTCCAAAATAGAAATTAGTTAGTGAACATCAAGAAATGAAATATCATCTCTTAATAGTTTCTGTATTCTCATTTCTGCCTTACATACAAATTTTAGCCATTTTCCTATAGGTATTATGTCTAGAATAGCCTCTGACCTGAATACAGTTGTCTTCACAATTCTTACGATTCAGATGCTAACAAGTCCCAGGTGGGCAGCTTGGTAACTTTTGCCTTCTTTCTTTAGTTATGGCCAGAAGACAATTAAACAAACCAGCCCTAACTTTCTCTGTAATTTAATTGGAAATTCTTTACCATTTAAGCGCTTTTGAATAGGAATATTTGCTGCTAAGCAGTAAGGCATCCATGCCATAACCTGGGAGCAGTAACTGCCAGGTTCAGGGTGTTTTTCTAATATAGTTGGGACAGGAATTTTCCTGTATTTTCTCGCCATGCAGTTTTTGCATGCCTTTTTTTTTCTTTTTTTTTTTTCTTTTTTTTTCTTTTTTTCTTTTTTTTTTCTTTTTTTTTTTCTTTTTTTCTTTTTTTTTCTTTTTTTTTCTTTTTTTTTCTTTTTTTTCTTTTTTTTATTATTAAGAGGAAATGACTTCTCTTTCCAAAACTCTTCTGATTTACTAGCTGTCTTTCCTTTTGACAGCAATATTATCTCCTTTGCTAAAATAATGTCTTTCTAATAACTAAGACAAGAAGTCTTAATCCAAGCAGGGAGTTGGTTAACTACTCTGTTTCCTGCTCTGCAGTGCAAACTGAGCTTGATCTTTATCTTTGTTGTTTTCAGTTAGAAATGACAAAGTTTTCGCCTAAATAAGAGGAATTTACTTGGAGGTAGCATCCTCTAAAATAAATTCATCAAATTAGTTTTGTTCTTTAGCTTTCATGCTCAAAAATGAACAATGGGGGGAAATAATTGTAAGAAGATTGGCCAAACTGTTTATACATTTTCTTAATTAATTGGGGAGGAAGATACTTGCATGAAGGTTGTCCTCACAAAGTCTGTTAAGTCTATCTAAAGTCTATCTAATTTCTCTTTCTCTGTTGTACTGTTTTGTGTCTTAAAGGTCTTTTTCTGTAAGTGAATTTGGATTGTAAAATAAAATCCAGGAGTAGAAAAGTATCCCTGTTACATGCAGTTTATAGCAATATCAAATAATTTCTTGATTTATACTAATAAGGATTAAAAAAAATATGTGGAGGGAAAAAAATACTTTAAAACATATGTGACAGTAAGAAATAAGACAGCATGTAGTCCAGTTAATTTCTACTTGTATTACTGTGCTAGTGAATATTCCTGTCCATCAAAGGCTTATATACTGTTAGCTTTAAAGAATCGTGCAAAGTTTGGATTGTGCTCAGTTTTCCTATCTGTGCAGCATCATGCGTGTGTATAAACCAGTATTGTGTGTTAGACATGAGTTGTTCTTGTGAGCTGTCTCATCCCAGTAGTCAAAGGTTTTATTTCCTTCACTCTCTGCTTTTCCAAAGCCCATCTGCTGCAGATACAGTGGGAGATTTTATTTCCTGAGACTATTTGCAGACTTGCTGAATGAGCCTGTTACTTTAAATGGATTGACCCTTTGACTAATGAGTCATGATTTTTCCGGTGCTTAAATTCTAATCCAGAATGAAAAAAACAATTGATTGCTGGAGCTGTGGACTTTTGGTTCCAAGTATTTAATTTCATTTTACTGTACCTATGAGACTATGGTTGTTGAAGCTCTTTGGAACATGAGTCACCTCAGTCTTCTACTGGGGGTTCATACATGACTGCTAAAAATGTCTCCCTGTGTAATTTGTGCTTTTATGTATGTAGTTCTGTATGCCTCTACTTAGCTTTTTTTTCCCCTTAGGGATTTTAGGCAAGCCAGTGTAACAAAGCTTACTCATAATGACTGGAAATTGTACTGATGAATCTGTAGCATAGCCTTTTCTGCTGAATGAGTTATTTTTAGATGCCAGTATTTAGTTACATTTTTAGTTACATTTTTGGCCCATCTTGCCCATGTGAGTGACCAATTAAAATTGTGTCTCTGTTAGTTACAGGATGAGGAACGCAGACGGCAGCAACAATTGGAAGAAATGCGGAAACGAGAAGCAGAGGACAGGGCCAGGCAGGAAGAAGAGCGCAGACAGCAAGAGGAGGAGCGGACCAGGAGAGAGGCTGAAGAAAAGGTTGTGGTCTTCTGAGTGCCACAGGGGTTCTTGCAGGCCTTTTCTCTTCAGCCTGCCCAGTACCAGCTCAGTGTTGGGTCAGCAGGGTTTAAACACAGTAGCCCTGGTTATAGGGGTCATGGCCCAAGGCTTCAGTTTGTCTATCCAAACCAAAAAGGAATTAAACAGACAGTCCGTTCCTGCTGGCTGGAGTTGACTGGTATTGCAGAAATAGTACTGCGGGCTTAGTGCCTGACAGTTTTTAGCAGTGGCAAGGCTCTTACCTTCAGAGCCTTCCTGAAAATTACGGAAGAAATCAGATACTTCCCGTTTCCCTTCAGCTCCCATCATAAATTGCATACTTTTTTTATTATCATGGATCAGTTAGTGCTATTGGGTTTTCCTATGTCCTAGTAGATGGCACTTACATATTTCTGGAGTATTTTAAATATAGATACAGAGAGAAGTGTGAAATATGATGGAGTAGTGATGAATATTCCGTATTGGTTTTTGTGTTTTGACTGTGGGAGGGAAGTGGTTTCTAGAAAGCAAGTAAATAATTTTAGCAGATCTTGCCCATGTGAGTGACCAGAATGAAAAAAACAATTGATTGCTGGAGCTGTGGACTTTTGGTTCCAAGTATTTAATTTCATTTTACTGTACCTATGAGACTATGGTTGTTGAAGCTCTATAATGTGCAGTCAAATTATAAAAATTCAGGGTTGTAGGTTCTATTGAAACATTATACATGAATATAAGAAGCTTTACTGATAAAACTAGAAGACAAAGCAACTCATTTGACTCAGCATGTTTCTTAAGACCTTTTTATTCTTAGAGAAAGCAATTACTTCTGTTTAGATTGCCTGTTAGTAACACTGACTTCAGAAAGAAGGCTGGCTTTTAAAGTTGTTCATCTTGGAAGATTGAGCAGATACATTTAAAAAGCCCCCAAAGTTTAGATACATTAACTTTGTTCATTTATTTTTCAGGCTTTGTTAATTGTTTCCCATAAACAGTATGGTTGGATGAGTGGAAGAGGTGGTAATAAGAAAGAAGTGAGGAAGGTGTATCTGGAGTGCGGAAAATTCTTAAAAGTAGACTGTAGGGACCTTAAAAAATGCAACCAAGAGAAAACAACTATGGCTTTCTTAACATCTGACAATGATGCAGCCAAATGACATTTGGATCACGCATGAAAGAGTTTTCACTGACGGATGTTGACTGAGATACTTCTACCAACTCAGAACTCAGCACCATCAGTAAAACTGTTTTAGAGAGTAGTACAAGGAGATAAGTTTCCTGTCTTTGTTGCAGATGAACAAGATCAGAGCTATTTAATTTTTTTTCAGGATAACAGACTCAATATTGAACAGATAAGCATTAAGGTGGATTTTTTTTAAACATGTGGATTAAAACCAGAAATTATGTTTATTTCATAAATATACATAATTCCCAGCAGAAATTATTCTATGCTTATACCCAAAGGGTTTTGTAATGTACATACAGTTCCCAAATACACCTCATTTGTTATCAAACTACTGAATAAACCCTTGTATTAATTTACAATGTGTCTGAGACAAGAGCTGAACAGAATTAAATGTTATTTAGTTTAAAAACAGAACAGTCTTTTAAAGAGGAAGAATACATAGAAGATATTTAATGACCTTTTAAATGGTCAGCAACCTCATATAAATATCATTAGCATCATTTCTGTTTTAAATGCCTTTTAACAGTATTTGTTTGATCCCTGTTTTGGAAAAGTTCTTTGTAATAATTTTTTTGTGTTAAAGTAGTTTTCCTGGTGTTAATACTAGAAACTTGGTTAGGAGTCATCTATTCCAAGGCTCTGTTGACTAATTTACATTGTATAAGCATGAAACAAAATCACAAAGTTCCTTTTTTAAGGTGGTAGTTAATTTTAGTTATATTCCTCTCCCACAGATTCTCTACAGCTTTAGTAAATCTGCACCTTATTAACTGTAGTTACAGTTTGAGTAATAAATGTTGGAATGCCCTTAGTTTACACAGGCAGTTGCTTTAGTGACCACGAGCAGTGGTAAATCTGTAAATAACAGCTACACTATGTTACTGGATGGCTGCTGGTTTTTTGCAAATGTGACGGTTTGACCACTGGCCAAACACCAGCGCACCCACGAAAATCATTCACTCTTACTAGTAAATATTCTCTGTACAAGTCCATATAGATGCTCTGCTTATAGCCAGAAAAGGAGAAAAAAAAAGATTGATGGAAGATGTTTGTAGCTCAGTGATGGAAAGCTTAAATCTCGTGGATTGAAATGTCTGACCACTGTGTTTCTGTTTCCTCTGGGCTTTCAGAGGCGCCAGGAAGAGGAGTATTACAGTCGCTTAGAGGCTGAAAGGCGCAGGCAGCACGATGAAGCTGAGCGAAGATTGCTGGAACCTGACGAGCCTGGTCTGTACAGACCTCCGCTTCCACGGGAATATGAACTCCCATCCCCAACCCCTTCATCTAACGCTCCTCCTCCCCCACCTCAGCGAAACACCTCTTACCTCAAAACACAGGTCCTCTCCCCTGACACGATTTATACTGCCAAGTTTGTTGCTTACAATGATGATGATGATGAGGAGGAGGATTCCAATCTAGCAGGTCAGGATAAGTACTCCAGCACAAGAAAATCCTATGGTGACTTTCCTCCTGCCACCCTTAAGCCACAGCAGCCCTCCCGCCAGCCTCGCCCAGTTTCAGATGGCATCTTTCTTTCCAACTCATTCCAGTCATCTTCTGTCAATGCCAACAGTACTACTGTCAAAAAAAGCCAGCCCCCGCCCCCATCAAACAAACCAAGTTTCATCCATGCCAGCGGCTCTAAAGGTAGAAACAATGAAATAAGTCATCTCTTCAAAACTGTCCTTGTATTTTCAACTCCAGGGCTCTAGATTTAATCACTTATTTTGTGATTTCCCCCTCCCTTAATCACTATTTTCACTCTGGTGATCTAACTTAAATCTTGATATTAATATGAATCCTTCAATTTTTAATTATTTTGATCTCTCAAATTTTCTTGTTCTTTACCCAAACTTTTCAAAAGCAAAAATTCCATCTTTCATGTATGAATCAGAAATTATTTTAACTGCTCCTCAATCAGTTTGAAGTACTGTTGGTTTTGGCTTTCACTGTGTATCTCTAAGTGATTTGTTTTGTATGACTGACTGCTGTTTACTCAGAGCATCTGGAAGTGCACCTTTCTTGAACACAGGAAATCTCTCCTAATGGGTTCATGGACAGATCTTATCTTCTGCTTTGTTGTTGGTACCAGGGTTCTCTCTCTTTTAATAGTGTGTGCAAATGGCTTTAAAATTATATTTGTAGATGTAGATCTTAAATACACAAGCACCAAGAGAAATACAGGTCTTGCAGTTAGTTTCATGTATTGGGCACCATTCCTGAATTTCTGGTTTGTACAGTGCAGTTTCCTTGCAGAGAGACAAAGGTCTAAATTTCATCTTAGTACTGTTTGCTTTACTCCTTCCCTTCTATACCTCTGTATTTCTTCGACTCCTCATCCTGTTGTTGTATAACTCCAAGCCAACCATAATGAAGTTTAATTTCAGTTAGAGTTGTAGCTGCCAGTAACTTCAGCACCATATTTTACCTACAAAGTACTAGTTGAACTATACTCTTGAATTCAAAGCTAATTTAGTCCAAAGTCTGGGGATATTTTTTAAACTGCTCCTGTATAGGAGAAATCTTGTATGCTTGACTCTTTGAGTATGTCTCACTCTGATAAGATTGCACTTTATTGATATAATACTTTGTCTTTAAACAGCAGCATCTGCCGGTACTTCTGCACTTGTTTTCTTCTATGTTCTTTTGAAGGTGGTGGCCATGAAAATCTCCTAGTTTATTCTTTTTACTTACACTGGCGGTTAACAAGTGCCTGACAACCAACTCTATGTGATCAATTCATCCTTCTAAAATGAAAAAGGTAGCAAGTCACCTGAGATCCCAAGTGAAGGTGTTTATGCTGGCTTCGAGCTGAATGGTCAACTTGTTTGCTGGATTCAAGTCTCAGTGGCACAGATGGAATCCTATAGTGTGTTACATCCTTCATCACTTTTTTGACCACCTAACAAATTAGGAAAATCACTCGCTTGCTTTATTCAGCAGTGTGCCCTGGGCATAGGGAGGATATGAGCCTCCAAATAGGTTCCATCTATTAGAAGCACTTCCAATCCAGCTGCAATAATATTTGAATCTGATTTAGGATGTATACAAGGCCACTGAACTGCTTGTCCACATCCTGTTCAGTTGAGGCTCAAGTCATCATTTTACAACAAGGAAAACTAGCATCCTTTCCTTTGCAGGGCAGATTAGCTTCTGCTACCGTTGAACTGCTTCCAGTGCTGAAGAGAAGGTCTGCACTGTATTGTGTAGTTTTTAATATTACTGAAGGGACAGTTTAGCTCAGTTATAATTACTGTCCCACTGGTGCAGTTGATGATCAGTAGTTCCACTGTTTGTGGTCAGCAAACATCCACGTTGCATTAAAAAAAATGAGATCTCAGGATGTAGTAGTCTCTGTGGTAATAGCCTCTCTTCTGCAAACCCACTGTCACTCCTGTCTGGCTCTGTAATAGGTTCTGAATCTTAAAGGAAGGTGAGGGAAGGTTTTAGCTTTTCAGTGTATTTTCGTTAGACTGGAGTATAATTCTGGATGCCACATGCTGTGTACTACCATAGTGCCTACTACCGTGCACGTGAAATCACTGATAAACCCACAGCCAATTTTGTACCAGAAGAACTGAACACCAGTTATCACAAAGAATTAAGAATATTCTGAAATGGCAGGCTTCTGACATGAAACGTGTACTTTATGTCTGTACTTAATTTTTTTGTTGTTTCAAAGGACTTTCTTTTTTTTTTAGGAATTCTTATTTGAAATTGACTGTAATAAAAAGTAAAATATGCCTTCCATCACAGCATGTAGGCTTGTGAAAGCTGTTGCTTCCCTTTCCTATTTGGCACTTAGAAGGCTGTACATGTAATGAATGAGGCAACCCTAGAGCCATCAGTCACTAGTTGTCACCACCACTCTCCCTGCCTCCCATCATCCACAACCCAGAATGCTATTTAGTATATAATTGCATTTCTAATCCTGCTTTCTGTTAATATTAATTGAAAAATGAATCTCAGGAAAGTGAAATGTTCAGTGGTATTGTTTGTGAACATTTGTTTTTCGTGGAAAACCATCAAAAGGACAATTTACAAAGATTTGGTTAGGATTTTGGTAACAATTAAGGAATATTGTAGTATGATGCTTCGCCTTTAATAGCCTAATTCATAAGCCATACAACTAATTCTGAATACTCTTATTTCATAATTTTTAAAATAGCTATGAGAACAGGTTAACTTCACTTGATTGCTCAAGCTTCTCTGAAGACTGCCTGCGTAACGTACAAAGCCGTTTGCACAAAATGCAGAATTCACTGTGCAGTTTGACCATCTCCCATCTCGCTGACTCTGTTACATTCCTGTCCTTTACAGCTCTTTCCTGTTCTGAGTGTTAACTCTAGTAAACCATGCTTCTGCAAATTTTGCTCTCCTGCTTTCTTCCACTGGGTCTTTAAAGACCATTGGGTCTGTCAGCTCACCAAGGAAAAAGTTAACACTCAACTGAAAACCACTATCCAAATGCAAATGAAACCTTGTGGATCCAGCCACAAGCTTTTCAAAGTAGGGAAGGCAGTACTTACAGGAATGTAAGACTCACAACTGAGAGGAAAAAAATCCTTATATGCCTGGCATACCTAATATGATTTGGTTTGCTGCAAATTTTTGGTGGAAAAAATTTGGCCTACAACACATTAGCTAAATTGGCTTATGTGTTCTAGCCTCACTCAGAATTACTGAATATTTCTGAGAAGTTAGATGTACCAGTGGAAGAAGCAAACATCTCCTTTTGTACCAAAGAAGGTTCACAAGACATAACACGAATGATATTGAGATCAGAACTGAAGACAAATCTGAGTAGTGTGCTACACTTCTTTCTACTCTTTTCCTGACAAGTTAAGAGAATATGGTCATAAATATAAATTAAATTATTAAACTTCTGATTGGAAATAAAAGGTTTTGTCTTGTGGCCTTTACAAGGAATTAATATAATGTGTAAAACCTGTGTGTTATATCAACTTAAAGGTGCAGTGCTGCAGGAATTGAAATTTAAATTCAGGGGCGGGAGGAAGGGGCCATCTCTGAGTGATACAGTTTGTGTATCAGACTTAACAAGGACTAAAATTTTGATTCTGCTGAATTGCAAAGATGGTATATACTAATCTTTGCTTACTTTTAGGTCAGAAAGAGAGGAACTACAGCTAACTTACTTCCTGTGAAGTTTGTCACAGCATAATGAAGAGTGTTGCTCTTTCTGTTGATCTCCTTGAACAGCTTCTAGTATCTGCTTTACAATAAGGCATAATAAGATAAAGACCATGATTTGGCATGTGCTGGACAATCTAAACAAAATGGGTTTTGACTTAAAGTTAGGAATTAAAAACATAGGCCATTTGAAGAGGGTTTGAATTTAATAGTATTGGGATTAAATATTCTAGAGGTCAGATGACCTCTGATTATTTATGATTCTCATTTGAGATTGTTTAAAGAAGCACTGCACCTTTTTGAAGGAATACAGTATAAAACTTCTGTGTTGTTGCTGCTGTCCTTAAACTTACTTCTTTCTTTTGCATAAGGAATAAATTCATACACTGGATCTACAGGAGCAGCTGCTGGGGAAGTTTATCGGGATCCAAGAGACAAAAGATCTAAAAGGTGATATACAGGAGTCCATTGACTTTTATACAGCTGACTTGGCTAGCTTCTGCAGGATTTTCTGCTGTCATTGTATCTCTGGGGGCTACTCCAGAGTTCTGCTGTTGGCTCTGTTACGGGTTACTATAAAACGCGACTAAGTTCTCTCCACAAGGCCTTAGATGATCTGAAGCGCTGCTGAACAACAACAAGTTTTGGCACTAGAAGTAAACAAAATGATCGCTGTAAATGAGCAACTTCAGCTGGTTTAGGTGTATTTATACATCTGAACAGTACCTCCCCAGTGGGATTCTTACAAAACTTGTAATAAGCATAAAAGATTTAAGCTGTATATATATCTCATACAGGCTTTACCGTGTAGCATTCTGATAATGGGACAAGGAAAGGTTTGTCTTCCAGTGCTTTTTCTTAGAAATGTTCCACCAGAAAACTGCTTTAGTTTAGCCAAAGCAGTAATGCTGTGCTAACACAGGCAGAGCCTTAGTTTATAACCTGCTGTTCATGTTGGAAATTGGCAGGCATTTCCATTTATTTTGACATGCAATAAATGCTCAAGTCATGAATTTCTCTTAAGTGATAGCACAATGTCATAGTTAAAGGTATGTGTAAGGAACAAAATCTTTCAGAACAGAATGGAGACTGCTTTGTGTAGTCAAAGAAGCTGTCACTATGTGTCATCAAGAATGATTATGTTTAAGGATCTTGTAGATGAGAATTATAAAAAATATTTTTGTTTCCTTTGCAGTCAAGATGCAGATTTACCTGGAGCACCAGAGAACCTGACGTTCAGGGAACGCCAGCGACTTTTTTCACAGGGTCAGGATGTATCCAATAAAGTAAAAGCTTCTAGGAAACTAACGGAACTGGAAAATGAGTTGAACACAAAATAAGATTAAAGCACCTTATCAGATGTAATGGATGATCTCCAAATTGAGGGATTGAGATTGGGGGCACACTACTAAGTATGAACAGAAAATGAATGTTTTCTGAAAGGAGTGACTTTGATTCCTCTATATCTAAGACTGTTAATTAAGACTTAGAGATGTTGCAATAGCAAGAAAACTGATTACTTTGCCAGGAGCTTGTGGTTTATACAATGAAAGCACTGTAAATTTTTAAGGATGCGAATCACGTGAAGGTAACTTTTTTTCTGTTTTGGGGGTAAAGTTCTTTTGCACCAGACCAAGTAGCACTTGTCAAAGATAAGTTCTGTTTCCTGGTGTTTTACAGACACACTTTTGTTTTAGCTGCTGAGCAGAGAGAGTGAGAATAGCTTGAACTGCCTAAACTAAACTGTGCACTAGAAATTAGTATTTTAGGTTGTTTGACAAGAAGCCAATGTCTGGGCCACCTTAAATAAGGTTTCATATGCAAGTGTGACATACTGTATGGTGTTCATAGAAGAATCAGCATATCAATACAGATCTTACCATTACTTAGTACTGGCATAACACACATTCTCTAGATAGAATCTTGGAATAAAAATGTCTCTATTCCTATGTATTTGTTGGGTCTAAAATGGATGCCTAAGATTTTATCTGTAGTTATGGAAAAGTCTACGTTGTTGTATCCCCACTATATGTGCTTCAAACTTTGAAAAAATGTGAAGATAACAATCTTTGGATAACTGTTTCATTAAAAATTACATAAGCAATAGATAGTAGGCTACACTTAGTGGCCCTTCATCAGCTAGGACCAAAATGTTAGTAGTGTGTTAAAGGCAAGGATTACAGAAGGTGAGCAGAACACGTGGGTATGTTTTCTGAGAAATTCATATTAGAAGTTATTGGGCAATTAGGCCTGGAACAGCATTGATAAGTCTGTTATTATCAGTTCAGCAATAGATTTTTTTTTCTATGGAGATATCAACTGGCATATTAGAGAAGAAGACTGAAGTGCAAAGCATCAAATACAGTACTGCAGTCTGGAAGTGGGAACGTTCATAAGGTCATTAACAGAGCTAGTGTGCTAGCAAGGAACCATCCCTGCTCATGCTGAGGAGCAGTGCTAGTGAGCTCCCATTCCGTCTAGCTGGCTTTACTGACATCCTATTACAGTTGTACTGAAAGCCTTTTTGGCAGTTCAAGCTATTTTTTCACACTGTTATAGCCTTATTTAATTTTTAATTGTTAATCTTTTTCCTCCCACTGTTTCCTCAGCTATGCTTATGTGGCTGATGATGTTGGGAATAAGGACCTCATCAGAGTCTTTCTCATTGTGTGATGTTAAGACAATATATATTGTGATTCCAAACAAATTTTCTATTTGACAAAGCCCTTTACTGGCTTTAGATGATTTTTTTCCCTGTATCATATTGTTCTCTTATAAATATATATTTAGGGATTTGTGCACACTTCCAAATACAAAGGGGTAGACTTTCACTGCCTTAGGAAAGAAATCACTTTTAATAAGAGTTGTATGATAAATAAATGCAAGTTAATGAAAATTGGAGTGTAAATATTTTTTACGTATTTCAGGTTTCTTATTTGAAAGTGTGCTTTTACCGTTTCACCTGTTAAATATGAAGTAGAAGATTAAACTGGTTCAAAGTGTTAATGAAGGATCTGCATGCTTGCTATGTCTGTTCATCAGCAAAAGCAAGCCTCTCCCAATTTATCTTGAGAACACTAGCAGCCTTACAGTGACACATTTTTCTTGAAGAAAAAAACTTATGCTGTGGCTGAATTACTGTTGCTGCTAGACTCTGAAAAAGGCTTAGCAAAAAAATACCTATAACCTTCAGTTGAGTGGATTTGGCCGCTATTGGGCATTCGGGTCAAGTGTGAATATGTGTAAAAGTGCTTTTCATATTTGTCTGTGCATTATTTGAAAAAAAAAAAAAACAAACATCAAAACTGCTGTAGTTTCCCATTTCTACTGTATTTCACTTGCAACCTATTTTTAATAAAGTTTGTATTGTATTTAACTTTGCATTTAATGTTTTTTGTATTCTTATTTAGTTCTGCATTCCTAACAACATTATCATATACCAGAGGGGCCCCTAATATGTTTTGCCTTGCCTGTCCTCTTAAAACGTATTTATGAGCAAAGTCAGTGTATCTCATATGAAAACTTCAAATTAATTTTACATGGAGAATCAACAGAGGCTGACCTACACTAATCAGAGAGGAGATTTTCTTAGCCTGTTTGATACCTATAGTGCTGACATGAAGTGATTTTTACAGCTTAACCAGCAGTTTATGAAGTAGTAAATACCAGTGGTGTCAATCGTACAGACTCATCACATTCTATCTGTATCTTCCTCAAGTGCAAAGTTGTTTTTCTAACAGCAAAGAGGAACCTAGAACATAGCATCTTTTGGAAAAGTAAATAGTGTATGCAGAGTCTCCACTGGGATTGCTGTGGTTAATGGGAGTCAGCAGTTCAAACTCTGCTTGGGGAGGGAGCCTGCCCCAGTGTAGTGCTGTAAATGCCTTCTGCTGTAGGTGTGCATCTGCTGAAGATGTACACCTATAACCTCAAAAGAACACAACTTTTAATTTTGAATGTAGACTGTCTACACTAGAAGAAAACAGAAACAATCCATTGCTCTTCTGTATGTGAGTCCCTCAGTCTAAACAAAAGAGCCAGTACAAACAAAAAGTGGTGTATTTGAGTCTGTAGTTATTGCAGCTGTGAACTTTGTCATAGAAACTTTTATTTCTAGACCAAACTGTTCCAGGGTTTATGAGAGGAACTGTGTGTGATGTGCAGTAGTCATGTATTTTCAGTGGGAAAAATGTTTTGGGCTATGCCTTCAGGTCAGGTTTGCTCAGTGAGCACACTAGTGTGATGCTGTTGGGCATTGCAGCACCTGCTTTGCTTTAGGGACGTGAGCTGTCAGCCTTGGCATCACAGCTCTTGGTGTTTTTACTGATGGTGGCCCTTAGAGTGATGACTGTGTGAAGTTATATTTGCATATGCAGTCAGCTCTCTACAAAACAATTTTAAATCTGTGTTAAGTTCTCCCTTCTGCACCTGTCATCCATATACACTGTTTTTCAACTCCTTTAGGTAGTCTGTACTACAGTCTGGCTGGGATTTGAGGAAAAGGCGATGAAGTGAAGATGTTGACCAAGTCCATAGTATGCACCCTGTTCCCTGAAATAAATAATCAATACACTTGATCATACAGATTGCTGTTTGTATGTCAAGCAATGAGTACACAAGTAGCAGAATAAACAAGACTGTTCTTTACCTCCTTATTCAATTAGATAACACAAAACATAGTCCTGGTAAAAAATGAAGTTCAGTAATAACAGTCTTAAAACATATGCAGTGACTCATATGATAAGAATTGGCTCTTCCTCCTGTTTTGTCAAATGATACTGCTGTCTCAGGGTTACTGGTTGTGTGTTCCAGAAAGCAAAGCCTCACAGGCTAAAAATTTGGAGTTGGCTGACTTCTTTCCCAGCTGTAATAGCAGGTAAATGTAATGAGACCACAGTGCAATACCCCTGCCCAGAGAATCTCAGTTTATTGTTACTGACAGGTGCTCAGAACTCAACTACAGTTACCAAAAATGTGCAATGAGATATTTACAGCTTCACCAAATAATGTTTTTATAGGCTGTGTGCAGTACAGCAGTCTCAAGTTACCATCTGCTGAGTGTGGAGAATGTCACCTCACAGAGATAGTAGAAAACATGAGGACATACAGTAGAATCTCTCTGTGTTTGGCAGAAGAGGGATAATGGCCTTCTCTCCTGGGCTTTTTCCCCAAATGCTTTTCTACCCATTCTACATTTAGGAATGTTGCAATGAACAACTCATCAGAAGTTTATGGAGCTGGGACCTCTTAGGTCTTGTTGGTTCCACCACTGTAGTTAAAGTGAAATGCATCAGAAGTTTTCAAGACAATGCTTACTTAATAGTATCCTAAGATTTGTAATCCACTGACAGATTTTATAATCCACGTATGGCATTTCACTGAAGCTAAAATTAAGAGTTAAATGTGGATTTAGACAGTTCCATGAAATTTCTGGCCCTGAAGTTCCACAGAAGGATCTGTAATATGGCAGGGCCTTGCATCTGCAGAGGGAATATGGGATCAAGTTTGTGAAAGTTGGGGGGAAAATGATTCTTCAAAGTAGAGAATCAGTGTAGAAGGGTGTGCTGCAGTTGTCTGGCAGCATTTCTAGAAGATAGCTGGATGTTGTTTCTTTCCCAGGTCTCACCAACAGGCTGTTTTGTTCATCAAGTAACCTCTCCTAAGCTTTGGAAATAGAAGGAAGATCCCTAAGGAGATTTGCTGCTGTTATGAAGAGTTACACATCATAATGAGATTTTTTGTTTTTCTACTCATGGGACAATTTTTAGTACTATTTGACCTTCAGAGGTGCACAGGGAAATGGCTAAACAGGAGTAGTGGATGCCCAATTTTAGGTTACTACTTCAAAGAGTGCTAGTAAATTAAGTCTTGTCTGTTACAGCCTACAGAAACAAGATCCTTAATCTCATTAATTGTGGGTAAAATCCACAGAGAGGGAGAGATTAACCATTACACTTCAGAGGTGATCCTTCTGGGATGAAGCTGAGTTTCGCTGGTAAATAACATTGTTCTGACTTGATTGCTGCTGCAGGATAAGCATTACATATAAAATCACAGCTCATTGTCAAGAATTGAGTGAGTCACACCCTGCAAGCAACTAAATCATCCTCCCCAAAATAGCTGATGTTGATTAAATGCTGTCTGCCTTACTTAGTGCCAACATCTTGTAACATCTACACCATTGCAGCACTTTTGAACTGTTTTCTAGCCTGTATCCATTTGTCAGTTCTCATTTTTCCATCCGAGCAGAACTAGTTGCAAGGAGGAATTGCTGAGTTACACTTTTGTGTGCCAAACCTAACTGCAACCAGCCAGATGGGTCTTTTTTTTTAAAACAGAGGCTATAGATTGTAGCAACTTGTTGAAGATGCAGGATCCCAGAAGATGGTGGATAGAGCTGCACAGGGGTGTTTGGTTTGGTCTGTGATAGTTTGGCTGTATCTGGGTTCCTTAGGAAAGAAACACTATCGTTTTTGTGCCAAACATGGAGGGATTCACTGCTTGTGTCTTTGGATTTTCTACTGTCCACATGAAAGCACATTTACCATGTTCAGTAGAGAGTAACTTGAGACTGCTATTTTGCAGAACTGGATTCCTCTGTAATTATCATGTTGGTTTTGGTTTAAAAAAAAAAGAAACCCAAACAACTATAGTGCAAAAATAGTGCTATTTCCCACTTCCAAGAAGCTGACATGTCTGTATCTGGTATACTTACATATTTTATAGCCAAATAGTATAATGACTGCTTTCAAGACCATGTAAATCTTTCAGTGCAATACAGAGTACCAAGTAATGTTGCTAATGCACATCACATTTTCACCTTGGAAACCTCAGTGGGAGACCCTCACTGATGAATAGTTGAATGGTTCCTGCTCTGGGCAGCTCCTCAGGAGTCCCACACGACCTGAACCCATAGGCTTTGTGCTTGTCCTAAGACCAGCCCTAATGCTGGCCATGTTTGCAGTTACTGAACAGCCCCTGTGGGGCATCATCCAGCTCCCTGCCAAAGCAAGGTCAGCTACAGCTGCTTGCATGGGGCTGGGTCTTTGAGTAGCTCCAAGGATGGAGACTCCATCATTTCTCTGGGCAGCCTGTGCCAGTGTCTGACTATCCTCACACTGTCCTTAGACTCCTGCCTCTTGTCCTGGCCCCTGGGCACCACAGAAGAGTCTGTGGTGTTCATACTCTCCATCAGGAATTTGCACATACTGTCTGGATCCCCCTCAGCCTTCCCTTCCTCTGAGCTGCACTTCCCCCAGCACACACCGTGTAACAGATGTTCCTATCCCTTAATCTTCTTTGTGGCCTTACAGCCTTAGCCCAAGCACACATCACCGACTGCTTAGGGGGAAGTCGTGTAGCCAATATCAGAGCTCTCAACTCTGTCCTTCTCCTCCTCGCCCTTTGTGCTGATGTGAGGCTTGTGCCCCTGAGCCCAGGAACAGGGTAGCCTTACACCGGCCTTGGGAGCTCCAGGCTTTCCTTCTATTCCTGCAATCCCTGCCCTAATCCTTGGCCATGGTCTCTGAGATGGGGACGCTGCAGGCAGAGGGATCTTCCAGCCCTCTGGATAATGGGTATGGACTTCTGCAGTCACTTGTCCTGCGGGACGCTGCAGGCGGAGGAACCCTTAGCCCCCATGGATAATGGGTATGGACCTCTGAGGTCACTTGTCCCGCGGGACGCTGCAGCCGGAGGGACCCCCACTCCCACGGGTAGCACGCCCGTTCCTCAGCCTCCCTGCTGGGGGCGCTCTCCGTGACAGCGCCCACCGTGGCCCCGCCCCGTTCCCGTTCCCTGCTCGCGGATTGGTTGACTGCCCTGCCACTCAGGTACGGGCCGCGGCTGGCAGGCGGTGGCGCTCGCTCAGCCAATCGCAGCGCAGAGCGCCGGGCGGGGAAGGGGCGGGCCCGTCACCATGGCAGCCGCGTTACCGCCCCAGACGCGTCCCGGGTTAAATCCCCGCCGGAGCCGCGGCCGGGGCCGGAGCCGGGGGAGTGAGTTCTCGCTCCGCCTCGGCGCGGGACCGGGCAGGATGATGCGGCCGCGCCGCGGGCTCGACCCGAGCTCCGTGTGGGCGCAGCGCCTGCGGCAGCTGGAGCAGCGGTTGCGCGTGAGGGGGCGAGGGGCGGGGCCGGGGCGGGGCCTGCGGGCGGGCGCGTGCTGCGGGACCGCGCCTCAGCCGGCGGACGGGCGGAAGGGCCGGGAGGGCGCTGCCGAACCCGGCGCCTTCCTGGGCGGGCGTCCCGAATCCCGCAGTGCGGGGCCGCTCGTTAGGCCCCCACTTGTCGGAAGGGCCTGCTCCAGCTGGGGCTGGGGTAGAAATGGAGTGTCAGAGCAGTGAGCAGCTGTCCTTCCCTCAGGTCCCACCGCCGGGCAGGGCGGGCTCGTGCTCTCGGGAGGCGCCCCTGGGCTGAGGGAGCGTCTGGCGGCCGCGCCGTTGAAGACCTGTAATAGTGCTGCCTTGGAAATGGAAACTTACGTGCTTATGCATTGTGAAAAACGTCAGTCACCTGTTTTTAAAATTTTAAAAGTTTAATAGCAATAAAATGGTTATTAAAATAGTAATACAATTAGAGTAATAATAATTTGGACGATTTGAATTAGGACAATATGAGACAATAGGGACAAAGAGTTATGGATGTCCGGGTACCTTTTTCTAGGCGGCACGAGCCCGAAAAAAGACACCCGTTAACAAAGGATTAACCCTTAAAAACAATAGCCTGTCGCATATTCATGCACTTCATACATGATGCATAAATTCCATTCAAACACAGGATTCTGTCTGGTCATTGTCAACTTCTTCCTTCGAATCCTAACAGCACCTTCGAGGCGGGAAGAAGTTCATTTCTTCTGATAAGAGGGCAATGAATTCTTTTTCTCTGAAAGATTTAGGTGTCCTGTGGCTGCTATCTCGCTACGACTCCTTTCTTTAAAAAAAGTATCCTACATACCATAGTTTCTATTTTAACATTTTTTTTTATAACCTAAAACTATATTTAACACACTGCTTAAGAGAATTAATACAGCATTACTTTCTAACACAACACACATAATATTCATTTTAGTATTTGCAAAAAGCCAATCATAAAATACACGCATTTTTCACAGGCATAAATAAATAAAATAGTGCTTTGCTAAGGACCATGGGTCTGGAAAATGCCAGGAGGAGGTGGTTTCGCAAAGCAAAAGCGCTTTAAATGGCGTACCTATGCATTCCCACACAAGCAAGCAACGTAACAGAAAAGATGGAAATAAAGGTATATTATGAGTTTATCCTAATTTTTGCATGCTCATATACAAATATTGTTGTGATTAGGAGATGGTGGTAGGTAGTCCATTGATCTCAGAAGTCTGAGAAACAGTGGAATATGGTAATGAAGGCTATCATAATGAAATTATATTAATCACACTCGTGTTTCTTAAATTTTCATTGTTGTTTATTTGGGTGGGTTTTCTTCCTTAGACCAAAGAAGAAAGAATAGTTGTCCTGGAAACTGAAAATGCTGTTCTTCATCTAAAACTTGCAGAGGTGACTTGTTTAATTTTTTTTCAGAAAGAATTCTTGTGGAAATAGAAAAAAAGACACTGAATTCTGCCTTCCTCTTTTCAGGTTCTGCCCTCTTTATCAGTTAGGAAAATCTATGAAGGGGCTAAGGCTCAGCATCTCTTTCTTTTCAAAATCATGAATGGTACCAGTAATGATAGGCTGATCAAGTAACTAGAAGTCAGCTTGAATTTAAATATTTGCTATTGGTTTAGATCTAGAAAGCTGAACTGAGGGAATGACTCTGGAAGTGTTTAATGTGGAATATCTCTTCTTACAGGGAACATGTTTGTCTGAAATACAATGGCAGATTTTTTTAGGAATGCTTTTTAGACACAATTGGGATGATGCTTTGAAAGGAACTATTCACAAAGTGCAGGAGAGACATTTCATTAGGAGTAGACTTACCAGGGATGCCCTGCTGTGTTTTTAGTACTGGTGTTGTTGCATGTGTGCCTTGTCACACAGCATACAGCAATAACTGGATGCCCTCATTGCCTTATATCCTTCTATGGGATAGAAGGATATAAGCATAGGTTTTTCCTAGATCCTCACTGAAATAAGGAGCAGCCTGTGATAATGTTTGGGGCCTTCAAAGGAGAGGATTTCAGAGATTTAAAGAATTTTGAATATAGATCCAGGTTGCTAGAGCAGAGCCAGCTCTGAGTATTAGTGGTGATGGAAACTGTTGGCCAGGAGTTTCTAATCTGGGCTGAGACATTAACTGGTTGGGTGACCTCAGGGAAGCCATTTGCCCTCCCTGTGGGTTTGCTAATACCCATGGATAAAAGTGAGTTTAACATTTTTCAAAGTCTAACTGGAAACAGGTGGTATATCTGAAATGAGTTTTGCTAAGTATACAGAAGAACACGAATTTATTCTGAGGAACTGTTTTTATTGTCTTTGTTCTTCTTTACAATATTCATTGAAAGCCTTAAGTGTTTCAGCTGATTATTTTTTATCCTCACAAACACAAGAAATTAATTATTCTAGTCAATAAGGTATATCAGATGTAGGAAGGAGTTGTCTCTGTATCAGAGAATGAAGCCTTGTTTTTGAAGTAGAGCACTGCCTCATTTTATTGAAAAATGTGCTGGAAGAAATAGGCACCTCCAGACACACAAGGAGTGTGGGCAGTGTTACCACCATCAGTCAGAAACAATGTCAAATGAAATCCTTTGCAATTAACCTTGCACTAATGGTTCCTGCACTGATTCAGGCAGTTATTTAAATACACTTTAAAAATTTGCCTCTTCTTGGTTAATGTGCCCCAGCAATCTGAAAATACAAGCTCAACTGACATCTGTGAAATAGCTTTACCTTAATTGAAAACCCTCTATTAAAAACAATACTAATTGAAATTAGTATTATTTAAGGTTGTGCAATATTCCACCATATGTCCTAGTATTCTACCAGCTATGCTGGAGAGAAAAGCTGCTGCCCTTGACTGTGTATCCCTGATCCTTCAGATCTGCCAGTGGAGCTGCCTGAGTGATTGAGCTGTAACAAATTCAGTCACAGGGACCAGGGTTAACAGAGGTCTCATTCTTAACTTGTAAAAGCTAATTGGATTCATTTTGTCTGGAGTGAGTAGGGAAGCTTTGGAGACAAACTTATGAAGATTGCCATAAATTAGGATTTGCAGTGTAAATGTTTGTCTATAGGTTGCATCAGTCTTATTAAAATGTTATCTCCTGCTACAGACGTTCCCTTACATCCTTGAGACAGTGATGAACTTCAGCACTTCTCCTGTGTTCTGCAGCCTGGTGTATTTTTATCTCAGCAGCATCCTGGAGGGGTTGTTACTGCAGGCAGATTTCTAGGTAGATCTCCTTTTGCCCTGCTTTTTCCTGTTTGGAAGTCTGTTTATCTACCTGCATAGCCCTTGCTTTTATTAGCAGTCTTTGAGGTCCTAACCCTGCAGCCTTCTTTATGTAAAGCCAAGTCTGCCAGAATGGATCTGATTGCAAAACTGAGATTTCACTTCAGAGAGCACTATTGAATAGTTCTGTTTCACTTCTGCTTATAATAAAGCTGACTATAAAAATGTTTTAGTCCATTTTTTGCTTCTAAGCAAAAGCACAGGTTTGCAAGTGCTGGGCTATGAACAACTCTGGTGAATGTTAAAACTGTGTTAGTGGAGAAAACCCCAAAATCAAGGCAACGTTTGCAATGAAGATGAACTTGATAGACAAAGTGATGCACTGACAGTAGCATCGAACTTTCTGCTTTTGTCTTAGTGTTGAGAAATGTGGCGGGTCAAGGGGAGTTTGTGCAGATGGTGCATATTAGGTGCTAAAAGGAGGTTTTAGCTACCCTAAGCTTACTTAATAACAAGGCCTGAGTACTGCAGTTGTTTATATACATGTGCTTAACTTTTCTGTACAATTAAAAAAAACCCAAACCTCTTCCTGCTTTTTCTTGTAAGGACTTTTTCTAATAGTGCTAAGGTGGTGCATTGTTCTACAGACTTTCCACTTGAATGTGTAAATAGACGATTCATGCTTTGTGAAGGTGAAAAAGGCACATGAAAATATTGGTTTTGATAAGTGAAGCACTTCTTTTTTTGAAAATACAATCTGTCTTTATCCTAACAGCTCCAGGATGTTGTACTGTTTTTGTCGATATCACCTGTAGTTAAACTGCAATTAAATGTTTGCTTTTTATCATCTGATAAATGTTGTTATCAGATGGTTGGAATTGGATCAAATCCATTCTGTGAGTAGGTTTAGCTCTTTCATGTCTTTTGTCTCTTCTATGCTTTGATAATATAAATAACAGGGAATTACAGTCACAGAATATATGATGTGAATAAAAAATGAAATAAGTCTGTGCAACAGACAAGTGCATTTCAAAAATGAAGAGGCAATTGGTACTGGTTAATGAATGATAGATGTGAACAGGTGTCCGGGGAAAATAGCTGAAGTTGCAGCTCATTTTAAGCACCAGGACTCTCAGAAAATTACAAAAATGTATTTTTTAGTGTTATACAAATTCTTCCATATTGCAGAATTTCACAAGAAGTCTCTACCTAGATGACTCTTCTTGCATTAATGCCTGTAAATATTTTAAGTTGCATTATTTCTATTTTCCTTTTGATTTCAACATCTCAAAAAATTCTCAAGTTGGCCATAAAAATTGCTTTTGCATAATAGGTAATTTCAGACTGTTAGAAGGCATTCTCCACAAACTTTAAAAATTGCTTTGGTTGCTGTGATCTCTGAAAACCCAGAGCAGGGCTTTGTTGGCCCAGCTTGGCACTGTTGCAACCGTACTGATTGTAGTGGAGTTGGTGTTGTTAGAGGGCACAAAGCTGGGGGCTGTGTATTCAGGATTTCAGCAGTTAACACCTGTACGTTTGTCTTTGTTCTGTTTCTTGTCCTTCTGCATTGAATCTAGTTTCCAGAGACGCTTAATCCAGCTGTGTAACCAGCCCTTTTCCCTAAGTGAAGGCACAGTTTTAACCCTTTAGATCCACATCAAGCATAAGTAAGAGGGTTTAGGTACTGCAGAAGCATTTTAGTAACCTGGTGCTCAGGTTTATGACCCAAGAAAGTAGAATTTTGTGATGTTGGCCTGTTACCATGACGTGATTCTTCACATGACTCAGAAAAAGGTAAAAGCAAAGAAATAAGTTATTAGCAACATCCTATGTTAAACGGAATTACCAATATTTACAGAGAAAAAGGGGGCAGAATGCAATAGGAAACATGAATGTTTTAAGTGATTTTTTTTTTAAATAGTACCAAGGGTTGGCTGGAAGAAGCACTAAGGAAGTATTGCAGCTCTATGCTGCTCATGGCCAGCAGATGACATTTCAGAGGAGTTCTATTGTAACCCAGCTGCATGGAGAAATAAAGGTAAAGACATTTAGTGATAATGTAGACATAATGCCTTAAACATTTACATGCTTATCAAAGATAGTAAACCCCAGAAAATGGTGTGATATGAACCTGATCTGTGGCTTTATTGTATTCACAACAGGGCTTGCAGTGAGATGTAACAATGATTTATTTCATAGTGGTTGTAATAGGCTCCAAAGTCACCTGAGAGGCTGGTAAAAGTGGATGGTCCTGAGCTCCAGGATCTTACATATAGGGTGCTATTAATACCCAAGATATTTTTGTAGTCAAAACTTTACACTTCCCTGTGTGACTGTCATACAGACATCCCTAGAAACAGTAATTGTGATATACTTTACCCAGGTAGGCAAATCCTTTGGAAAAGGCATTTTAGTGCTCCACTAATTACTAAGAGTTCTCTGGCAGATCCCACAAGAAGTTTGCTGTATGCTCACTCAGGTTTTAATTTTGCATCAGAGCGACTGAAACTGTTCTCCTAGTGCCAGTACCATAATATTTGCCTTTGTCAAAGTACTTCTTTGTGAAGTTACTCCACAAAATAGTGAGTTCCTTTTAGGTACGCTACCAAATATCAACTTTTCTCAGGGCAGCATCAAATGCCTGCATAAATGACCAAAAAGTATATCAGGAAAAAATCTGATTCTTAACAGACAGAAGGATGCAGCTTAACTGGAGCATTGTTGAACTAGATGATTGTTGTAGGTCCCTTCCAATAGAATTATACTGTTTTATTCTAGTTGTAGCAGTTCTGCTTTGTAAATTTTGTAGTAGTATTTTACATTTTTGATTAGCTAGAATGGCAGAACTGCTTGTGATGCAATACCAGTGGATTGAGGTAGTAAACTATCAGATGTCAATGAATACTAGAAGGGAGCAAAGCTCTCTAAATGCAAGTCTAGATGAACAGTCATCCTCTACCCATAATAACAAAAAGATACTCCTTTCCATTTACATTTTATGGCTTTTGAGAGTGAGAAATGTAATGATTTTGTCCCTTTAGTTTAGATTGCCTTCTTATCATTGAAACTAATTAATTAATTCAAGGTCAGTACCACAGTTGGAAAAATAAAAAGTCACAGAATATGTAACACTACACATACAAAAGTAACACTTTGTAACACAGTCTGACAATGAAATGTCACAGTGTTTCTGTGACTTAAAGAATTGTTAAGTTCATCTTAAGAGATGGTTTTGCATGTCCTTTTCAGGACTTGGATGTCGAGAACTTTATTAATCCTAAAATCAGATCAATTTGTTTTTATTTAGGTGGATTTGTAAGTGAATATAGGCTGATCTTACAAACATTTAAAAGTCTCATTACGTATATTACACTGAATTACATACATAATACAAATATTTTTCTGAACAACATCAGTTTCTGTTTTTTTTCAAAATACATCTGTTCTCATAGGAAGACCATAGAACTAGCCTATACAAGAAATGCTTGAGTGAATCCTAGCAAATACCTTCTGAACAAAGTGTGAAAAAGGAAAGTAATGGATATATGGATCACAATTTTTCATTGCTAATTCTGGGTATGACTTAAAAGTGGACAGAGCCCACACATGCTCACACACACTTATTTTTGTCTGATGAAATAACAAAGAGACTTGGTTATACCTGAAGCTGTATTACAGTCAAAATAGGTATGATAAAATAATAAGGATCTATAAAGTCTTGCTGAAACTTTTAGGAAATTACATTGCTAAATATTTTGCAGGATCCTTCTCTAAACATACTGAAAGATATTCTCTTGAAGGCTTCCTTCCATCAACTAGAGGGTTCTTCCTGCCTGTGATGTCTCACCATAATAATTTGGGTTGTTATATTGATTCTTCTTAACTGCTGTTTCTGTGACTTTATAACATATTTTTCTTCTTGCTGAGAAGAGGCTTAAGCAAGACCTGAAGAGCCTTCATTCATTTGCTCTTCAGCTTTCAAAAGACTTTCAACGTCAAAGCAAGACTTGTCTTTACCAAGTTCTGGCAGCAGTCCAGGAGATACAGCTGCAGAATGAAGCAATGCAAAGTAAGGCTCATTGCACTTAGATTTCAAACATGTAACATCAACAATGTAATTGTTCAATGTTACTAATGTTAAAAGGTTGAGTTTGATTTTTGAGAAATGTCACTGAAATTATAGCGTTTGTTTCTTCTTTGACATTAAATCATCAAGGAGTTCTGAAGCATTAGAAGAAGTATAAATAAGTCTGCAGAGGTTATGACTGATAATTTGAATTTGTCTTTTGTGTGGATTACAGCTGCTATTAGACTGCTGCTGAGTTGGCTCAGCTGTAGCATTTTTAAACTGATGTTCTCAGGCTTGTTATCTTGGCTATTTTAAAACAGCCAAATAAAGAATGCATTGCTTTATAAAGCTGAAATTTGTCTGCTTTTGACTGTTCCAGGAAAGGACTTGGCTTATTTCAGAGGTTTCTGAAAATACTGCCTAAAATTAGGATAGACTTGATGTTTAATATTTCTGTGTATTAAAAAAAAAAATACTTCAAAATCAAAAACCAGTTGCATCTGCTGGACTGTAGATACTAACAGCACTTGGATTGCTGTTTTGGAATTCAGGCACTTCCTTGTTCATGTATACATAGGAAAGAGAGCCAGTGCACTCTACCCTCATCCCTGAGGATTAAGTACATTGGTCCTACACCTGGATCCCGTGTACCTGCTTCCAATATCCTTAATTCTGGTGAAGCTCCTGCCAGGCCTGAGAATCACATGACACATGCAATGCTTAAATTGTTTGATGTGTAGCAGCCTGGTGAACAACAACAAATACACAAATTTACAATCAGAGGCCCTTTGTGATGCTCTGAAAGCCATGTGTCACCATTTAAAAGGTATGATTTCTTACCTTGAATTATTTCATTTTAGGACTGATTTGGTTCTGATGGGACTCCTCATGTCAATAGCAACAAACCAGCACTCTTGGTGATGGGTGTTTATAGAATTTATTCCTGTATGTTAAGTACTAAGTTATAAATAAAATTTATTTGATTACTGTATTATTATTGTAGAGAAAATGCTCCTTCAAGGAAAAAAATCCCAAATTGAAAATTAACTTTATCTAAAAAGTGAACTTTTCTCTTATTGAAACAGGGGGCTAAATGAGCAGATATGAGATTGAGTTTGGCACTGAGCTATTGTGGTGTAAATAAATAATAAGTGTTCTTTCAGAGACTTGGGAAAATTGTGTTGACTGTTCTTAATTTGCATTATTCTTTGAAATCATAAGCAGGAGAAACTTCCCTAACTATAACAAAATTAGTATCCACTTTGGTGGATGACTTCTGTTTTGATTTGTCTGGTTTTCAGTCTCTGTCAAGTGTTTTAGATGGAGATTCTATTGTTAAGGTTAAATATGACCATTGGAATTGCCATCCTTAAATTACATGTAATCTTTTGTAGACAGAAAGCCTTAAGTATATATTTTGGAGACAATATATATTACCAGTTTAATCTTAAAATAGAGATTGAACACAAGGGAGAAAATTATAGAAGAAGCATTTGAGTAGGTAAATTTCAAGGTTGTAGTTGACATGCAACAAACTGTAAAAGTTTCTTATAATAACTGAGTAGTCCTTTGCTTAGAAATATTTATTCACAATCTGAAAACCAGGCTATGCTACCTTTCTCACTGAATTTAAGCAGTAGCAATTCATAAGAGAGAGAGGTGCCTATTATTGTGTTGCTTTAGGTCTGTTTCCCTCAGGGATATACTGATATCATTTTTGCTAAAAAAATATTGGCCACCAAACTGCAAATGATACTACTGAGACAGATGCAGTAAGTCAGCAGATTTTTGGAAAGGTAGGAATTCATAAAAATTTGAGATTAGTTTTTAGATTGTTTCACCATGCAGATATTATCCGAAAGAGGAAATTGTGGTGACTTATAAGCCTTGTGACTTAGATATGCTTTGCAATTCTGGGACACTTTCTCTCTGGGATGGAGAAGATTAAAAAAGGAGCTTTCCCATTTTGTCCATGTGCTACCACCTATGCTCTTTGCTTTTGTTGGAAAAAGCTGACCTCTGCACTGTGCTAATGACTTGTATTGGTGGAATGTGAACTACCATCCTCTTTTATCCTCAACTCAACCGGTGATTTTCACCAACTCAGCTGCCTTTTGAGAGCATTTCCCTTAGTAGAGTAGGGAAGTAGGAGCAGGACCTTGGATCCAGTAACAGAAATATTGTAGCAGCCCAAAGAATAATCCATAGAATGGTTTGGAAGAGTTCTGGAAAGGTCATCTGTTTTCATTCCCCTTGCAGTGAGTCAGGACCTCTTCAACAAGATCAGGTTCTCAGAGGCCCATCCGACCTGACCTTGAATGTTTCCAGGGGTGGGGAATCCACCACTTCTTTGCACAACCTGTTCAGTGTTTCACCACCCACACTGTAAAAACCACCTTTTTTATAGCTGATGTAAGTCAACCCTCTTTTAGTTTAAAACCATTACCTGTTAACCTATTACAACAGGCCATGCAAAAAATAATGTTAAAATGTGGAACATAAAATACAGCTGAATTCAAAAGAAGTTTTGGTATTAAGTCTATTTTATCATAGCTGCTTGTCCTAAGAGACATAATTCAATTAATCTTCTTTTTAAAAATGGACTTCAGACTGGCAAGAAACATTAAAAACCCCAGGGGACTATGGGGACTCTTACACATTCATATCTCAGATGTGCTGGGGCTGTGCTAGGTTATGCTGCTCCTGATTTTCATGTCCCTGTTATGGACTTTTTTGTTATGTTTGTGTAACTCTTTGTGAAACCACACACAGAACAGATCAGGGAGCTGAGCCAGGACAGAATTTGCTCAGAAGGAAGGATTGCTTTTAGACCTTTGTGTGACTGAGGAAACAGTTTGTGCGTGAGCACAGCAGAATGTCTGGTGCAGCACTGAAGGGGAGGGAATATAAAGCACTGAGACTGTCAGTTGAAGTTGACTGTAACTTTTACAGTCCTGAATATGCTTGCAAGGCATCACAACTGTTAGATTGATGTTACTTTGATCAGTAACATTTAAACAGAAAAATTGCTGTTCAATCAATGCAATGGGCAAAGGATGGGGAAGAGGGATGTCTGTAATGGTTCCATTCATGTGGTGACTACTTCTTTTGCCTAATGAAGAGTGAGTTATTAAAACAGATGTACACAATGTCTACCCCTAGGTTAAGGATGAAAATGTAACTTCTTTATAGCTTGCATCTGATGCCAAGCAGAAAACTAGGAAAATGTTAAATGAATGTTTATATTTGTAACTGCATAACTCTACTTTCAGAAAAAACAATAGAAGTTCAGAAATAATTTATGCATCAGGAAACTTTTGTTCTTTCAGGACTGGAATAATGGAAGAGTACCCTCAGCATCTATTGCTTTACCTTACTGCTTGTTTCAGAGACTTAGGGAACTCAAAGTGTGTGTACACAAATATGTAAATGAAGATACTTATTGTGGAAGTTACTTAAATAATAAATAGAATATTACTTAAATAATCAATGAAATCTGACCTTGTGTTTTAAAAATTGCAGTATAATTAGGGGTCAGTGACTGTAAGTGGCCCTTTTGAAAACTTATGGTAACATAATTTCATGGGATTTTCCAAACCAAAGCATGCTAGTATTACTCCACATACTGGATGCAAAAGGAGGATTTTTCATAGTGAAACTCTTAGACATTGATTCCCCAGCTGCTAACATCATGCTTTCCCTAGATGCATACACTTGTGGAGGGACACTCTGAGCTGGAGGTGAACAAGCATGGGTATTAGAAAAAAGAGATCTGAGAAATCTCTAGTGTACACAAATGTCCCTTGAAATTATCTGAGTTTTAGTCTATACCAGAGAGATTAAATTGTATGTGTGACCATGCTGAGATACTGAGTCTGTTCCTTGCTCTGCAAGGTAGCACATCCTGAGGCTGGTGGCCATCTGGCTAATTCAACTCTCAGACCCTGGTTTTGACTGCTTGATACTCTACATTTCCAAACTGCTCACTAATTGCTGGGGATATTTATTTCCCACTGGTGTTCCTAAAAGCTTGCTTTTTACACAAGCTTACAGTCGCATAATGTGTCTTCTGGGCTGTGTGCTTGTTTTAGGCCTGCTCAGTGTTAATGTAATTGGGCTGAAATAAAACCATTTGTGAAGTTAGAAGGCTTTTATAATGACCCATTCAAGTCTCCTCGGGTTTGGTGAAAGAGACTCCCTAGGGTTCAAATGATCCATCTTTCCTATGAATTCCTTATGGTGTGATGGACCTGTCCTAAAGGGGAACCTTACAACTGTTGTAAAGGATTAGTAGCACTGAGGGTAAGTGACGCTGAGGGCAAATGACAGGTTAACTTCTTGTAAAGGTAGTCCATGTGAGTCTAACAAGTGCAGATGTGGTATGAGCCTTGCAAGTGGCAGCCCCATCTAGCAGCATGCTGCTTCAAATGTAGGTTTCAGACTTTGCTGGCAGGTAACGTCATTCTGACTAAACTGACACATTTGAGCTGCCTTTACATATCTTACATTATTGATTGCTTTTCAAGACTTCACATGTACAGTTGTGGTAATAATTTGTAGCTTCACATAGCAAGAACTATGATGGGATTTTTCATAGATGTCTAGTAAATCAGAAACTAAGCCTCCTAATTGAAATTTGGTAGAAGTTGAGAAGGTTTGTGCTTATATTTAATGAGGTGCTACTGGACAGTTCTTTTTGTAAAGTCATGGAATTTATATCTCTGAAACTGCTTTCTTCTAGTGTTTCAGATAAAAGCTTTTGATCTTGAGCAGTCTCTACAAGAGGTGACAGAGAGATATGAGAAAGAAAAGCAGAAGAGGAAGGCTCTACATAACAGCTTAATTGTAAGTATGTTTAATAACAGAATATTGGCTTATTTGGTTGACATTATTCCCATAATTTCCTCACCAATATAAGTAAAGAATATACTTCACATGGATATATCACTTGTCCCAGCTGTCTGTATATGATGTGTTTATTGGCTGAGGCACATTTGTCTTATAATAAACCCCACTCCTTTCTTTTTACACACGATCTTCCAAATGCTCTCGTGTGACCTACTGCCCTAAGGAGTACCATCCATTTTGAATAGTGGACAAAAGTTGAGTTTCTTTTTCCTCTTCTATAAATTTGCAGCTTCTGAAATAGTTTTGAAATTCTTAAAATTATTAACTTGATATTGCAAAGTAGTCATCTTTTTCCAAATACCTCAAGCTGTATCCTGCTCAGCCATTAGTGATGTTCATTTGGGATTAAATTTTTCCTATTTGTACTTTAATTTTACTCTTTCTCCCCTCCCCACAAATGACTAGTTTTGGGTTTCCTGAATCAGGACCTGATTTTTAGAAACACAATCCTCCTTCAATTGTTTTTTTAAGTTTTTCTGCCTGGGACAATGAATCTCTTTGTTAACAAGTACTTACCTTCTAAATATTGCTTTGTGTTGCAGTTTACTGAAAGGATATTTCCCAGAGCAATGGGGTGTTAATACCCGTGGTCAATAGTCCTCACAGGCACTGTGTTCAGTCATACAAAATGAGAAGAACTGATCACCAACAAAATGGAAGAGATAAACAGGTCTAAAATGGCCTACAGTGAAAAATCAGCTACTGGCTTTGTAATCATGTAGGAATGCAGTGGAGAGGAAAATATACAACATATTTTATATTTCACGTCTTCCTCAGGACTGGTGGAAGAGAAATAGAGTATGTAATATCTTTTGAGTTAATGCAGGTATTTGAAAAAGCTCATGTAAGGAGGAAGGGAAAAAAAGAAAGGGAAGGGAAAAATGGCTCAGAGGGTTGTGGGGGTTTTTTGTGTCCATATGACCTAGAGAGAGCTATACAATTCCAGAGTATGAGCTCTGAAGAGCTCATACTTCCTCAAGTATGTTGTCCTACCTTACTAAGACAAATTATATTGATTCTATTTTTTCCCCACAGAGTCTAGGGCTATGATGTGGTACACACTGGCTTTCTTAAACATATTCATGTCTGTTTGACAAATTTCAGTGTGTTTATCCTCTCCAGTAACTTGTGTTAAATACAGCTCAATATTCTTATCCCAGGAACTGAGAGGAAATATCAGAGTCCACTGCAGGATTCGACCACTGCTACCTTTTGATGATGCTGCTGGACATTCACAAGACAGGTAATCTGTTTTGATTGTGTTTGAGCCTATCTGACTCATAATTCAAATACAGGGAAAACAATAGTTATGTTTGTATGAAAACAACTGTGTCCTTGATTTTTCTGGTTTTATGTGTGTGGGGAGACAATGATGGTATCATAAAAACTAATTGCTGTTTTCTTTCTCCTGCTAAATTGGCTCTAGCCAATCTCATCTCCCTGTCTAAAAGTATGTCCATCTCAATAGAAAGCCATAGCTGTTCTGCCAAGCCAGGATTATCCTTGGCTTGGCAGAAGTAACACAGCTGCAGTCAGTTTAGAGTGTATTCACTATCCTATACGAATTCTGGGATGCAGTAATGTGAGAGCTGCCAAAAGACGTGGGTAGAGACACACACTCAGTGTTACAATTGTTTTGTAATGCTGTAGAACACACTAGCTGTCACCACAACCATTGGTAATTCTATTTCAGTCTAATTTGGCTCTGCATCCCTAATTTATAAAACGTTTACTGTAACTGATGTGTCAAAACATTCCAAGATCCAAAAGGAAAAGAGGGATTAGATGCAAGTATCTGCTTAACAGGCTGAATTCTCCATAGATGACTAACACGAAAGAAAGTAGGGATTGAAGTGTATACAAAGAAGGAAAGAAAAAAGGGGAAAACTAGGTGGGTGGCTAGAAATCAATAACATCATTTGCTTTATCAGTAAATAGCTGATTTGAGGCTTCTTACACTTTTACAGCCTGGTAACCCTAAAAGAGTACATTCAGTGTTTTAAAGTTTATTGTTTGTTGGCAAATCTTAAAAAAAAAAAAAAAGATTGTTGTTATTAAAACAATGTCAAAAATAACAGACAAGATATTTCAAGAAGCCTGAAGTTGAAACTTGCATTAACCTGTGCTTTGTACACCTGGGAATGAACCCACTCACTTTTTTTTGTTGCAGTATGAAATACTGCAATCAGGTGCTGACTTGCAGTGTAAAACAGGATGGACTGGGCCAAACAAACAATTGTCAAAAGTAACTTTTCTTAATGCATCAAAAAGTAATTTAAATAAAACATATCTGTAAAACAATGGACTGATTCTCCAAAAACTTGCACACATAAATAGATATATACACCTCAGTAATCCCAGTCAGTGTTTGGACTAATAATGGACTCAAGATCAAGGAAAAATAGCTGAAAAGAGGGTGTTTTTCACTTTAATTTTCTAAAGTGAAAGCCTTTTGTTACAAGCTCATGCAATAATCACAAAATAATAGAATGGCTTGCATGTGCATTCATCTTAATTTGGTTTGTTCTAAATGTCTTTTCTAAAGCAAATTATTTTGCTTGATTGCACTTTAATTTGTTATTTACTCAAAATTACCTGTGGTATTAGTATGTACATAGGATGCAATAATACTGGCAATTCTGAAAGGTACTTTTCAGACAGTGTGTAGTTCACATTTAAACATTGTTTTTTCTCAGCTAAGTGGAACATTTATGATTTGAAAAGTACCTCTTTTTCTCCTATTGATGCTTTTTTCTTCCCTTGCAGGCAAAGAAACTTTTCAGAAAAAGTGGCATATGCAGCTGATGATGTGAGTATTTGATGGTGGAATTCAGCAGCACATTCATAGATACTAGAAGAAGAAACAAAAGGGGCATGAGAATCATGAGTTAAAAAAAACCAAAACATCAAGGCCAGGTGCTACTGAGGTTTGATTACCCATGTGTGCAATAGCAGATGGTTTGTGCTGACTCTTTGTAGCGGTAATAGCTTGGAGCTTCTGCTGGGGCAGCCATCCTTTAACTGGAGGTGAATGTTTGCAACAGTCAAACTGCTGCTGATTTCCTGCTGTCAGTCCCTTTGAGCCACCTGTATGTGCTGTAGGTATTTCTAAAATTACGTCAGGCTTTTTTCAAATACTACTATTGCAACACAGCTAATGCATCAGGACAGGAATCTGATACTTTGTGAACCACAGCAGCCTATGTGGTGCTGCAGTCAAGCATGTTCAAGTATCCTGGCTTAGATCCATTGGAGGAAGAATGGTCATTAAGGTTGCAAATTCAAATGACATTCCAGCATTAACTGAGGCCATTACCAAGATATAAAATTTACAAAGGCACAGTAGTGTGAGCTAAGGTCAAAGTATTAACTTGTGTTTTAATTTTCATAGCTGCCATAGTTCTTAGTTGGCTGCTCTCTGTTACTTACATGGTGATGAGCCAAATTCTTTTATGGTGTAGTGCTTAAAATATTGCTGAAGTGACCTACAATATGTTATGCCTTTAAATCTCCCAAATTATAGTTTCATTAGGCAGATCTCACTTTTATAATAAGGATAATTATCTATATATATCTGTATCTATATCTATATGTGTGCAATTAGGTAACTAATGGAGCTCATAAAGAGATTAAGAAAGTAAATATATCAGGAGATAAAAAACAGGGACCTGTAATGGTAGACATAGTATTCTGGATATCCTGACACATTTATTGTACTATAAAATACTGCAGCCATTTCTGGCCTGTTAAATTTTATTGCATAAGGATGAAATTAAGCATATTTAGGAATATTTAGGGTTTGGATTATTCATATAGATATATGATGTATTACAGTATTGATATGTTTACAGGCAAGGCAGTGTTGCCTGTAAACATATCTTATGAAATATTTAAGGAATATAAATATAAGCATGGGATTGAGAAATGAAATTTGCAAAATGCTAACTTCCTAGTTTTGGAAAACACAACATAGACTTCAAATGTTTTATTGGTTTGCCTGGATATTTATTTAGTTAAAATACTTGTCAGACCTGAAGTCTTTGTTAGTTTCTTAATATGAATTTAAGAAAAAAAATATGTTGTAAGAATCCTTACAAAAAGCAGTCAATTTAGACTAATCTTACAAAAGTAAAAGAAAATAATGTTTATTGCCTGTTTACTTTGCTGTTAGCAACTGAAGATGTTATGCTAGTGGCTAGGATAAAAGTGCAGTTTTCAGATTAAAATATGGGGTTTGACTTGTATTGCGCTTTTAGTTGCAACACAGTCAAAGATTGTATTTCTGGAAACAAGTTAACCATTTCTCAGATAATGATTTAAAGGAAATTTTAGATCAGGGTGAAGGAAGACTGTGCGTGGTAGAGACACTGGGTTAATTAGTTTTGGTTTTTAAATCATGACTGCCTCTCCAGAATTTTTTCCTGAAAATACTTTGTGTGTAGCATAACCAGGCAGTTATTTGCCATGATTGTGTTAGAAAGCAGAGCCACATTTGAGAAGCAAATCCACAGAGACTACATGACTTCCATTTAGTCACTGAGTGTTTTTTTTTTGTTTGCTTGTTTAGAAATTCATAAAATTCTTAAGACACATGGTCTTTTCTAACATATTGTTCATCTTGTCTAGAGAAACATGATTCTGATTTTAAGTCTAAAAAAGGCTTAAGATTTTACTAAGTGTACCAGAAGAGTATTGTATTTCAGTTTTTGAGTTACTTGAAGATTTTTGAAGTTTTCTTTTTGCTGTCCTGTGTACGCTCAGCTCCTCAACGTAACTGTCTGAGCCTTTCTTCTGAAGCTTATTGTGCAATAACTGTGGAGAGCGAGTACATAGCACACATCAGGCTGAACCACTTCACACAGATTAGGACACTGAACAGTGCTGGTATTGTCAATACCTGAGAAAATGAGCAGATGAGGAGGTACTGAATGCACAGACTCTTTCTGGTGGTGACAGCCTAAGGGGGAATGAGAAATATAGGAAATTCAGCCTAAACATGAGAAGCTGTGAGGGTAGTCAAACACTGGCACAGGTTGCCCAGAGAGGGTTTGGATCTCCATCTTTAGAGACATTCAAAGCCTGACTGGACCTGGTCATTGCAAATGCTCATATGAAACTTCTGCCTGTTAACAGTCAAATCTTTAGTTTCTATGTTAAGCAAATAGAGGTTTTTTCTCTTATTTCTCACCTTCGAGAAAGCTTGTCTGCAAGTATATTAGATATCTGAATCAGAAATTTATTCCACCATTCTATATATTTTTCAATTTTTTTCTTTTTTCCTTCCCCCAGAGCCTATTGGTTACTGATCCTATAAGAATTTTTGTATCAGGCCATTTAGTAGCAGTGTTGTACTGAATCTGTACTCAGCTAAATTTGCCAGTACTGTGGCGGGTAACATGGCTTATTCTGTACAGTAAGTGTTTTGTCATCATTAGTTTGATAATTATACATTTCTCTTCTACAAAGAGGTAGAAATACTCATGAACTCAAAGGAAGAAGTTTGATGTTTATTAGGCTTTTGCACACTGGACATACTGTTAGGTGATCCTTATTTGCTCAGCTTTTTATAACTTCAGTCTGTGGCAATACTTATTTGAGGCCACTAGTTCAACACTACAACCCACTTGTCTGAAGCACATTAGGAATTTCAGCACTCCCATCAAATGTAGTAATGTAACCACAGGTTAGTAAGCTAGAAAATATCTTTGAATTGGATTAAGTATTTTGTGTGCTGGAGAGCTTCCACCCAATTTGTTGTAAGCTTCCACATCTTTTTTCTTTGCTTTTCTCAGCAATTAAGCAACATTTGCCATGAGGAGCAGAAGAGCACAGAATTTGCCAGCTAAGCCACATCAAACTGCTGTGATTGTACTCTGGTAATAGTTTAAAGGGCTGCTTACATATTTGTCAGACTTACAAAGTTACTGTATAACTCATCTGGAAAGTGCATTCCACTAAAAACTTGTGGAATTCTACAGATTGTTGTAGTGCAGCTCTTTCTCTCAGTTGTGGACTACCATATTATTTAATAAAATGTGTATCTTTTGCTTAGTTCTAGACAGAGCTATCTATGAAATCAATCTGAAAAGGCACTGTGAAAACTTGCCCAATAATAAAAAACTCTTTTTTGCAATTTTTGTGCCTGTAGTGGCAGTTGGGGAGCTTGTGTTTACTTGCCTGTGACTTTCTAGGTCCAATAAAAAGTTCAGGTAAGGGTTTGGATCTTTCTCTTGAACTTAAGTGCCTGTTTTGTGTTGGTTGTTATTTGATAACCTGAATGGGTTTTGAGAGCCTTTCTTATGGTTTTGCAAGTTCACTGCATTATGCATGCTCTAAAGCCTCATGAATTGGTGACTGCTGCTTGGACTTCCTGGTCTTTAAAGCTGTCAGATGATACATTAAGATTGATGGATATTTGGTTTTGTGTGTGCCTGTGATATTAACTATAGATAATTTACTTTTTTCTCTTAGGAAACTGTCCTTGTCAAGTGCAGCCGTCCTGGTCATGCCTCAGTAAACAAGACTTTTCAGTTTGAGAGGTGGGTAGTCCTGTGTAACAATTGGAAATCTGAATTACTGGAAGATTTGTGTAGTGAAGACTAATAATTTTAGTAGACATTAGCTAGAGAGTAATGCTCTTTTTGGTCAGGATTTTTGAGTAGGGCAGGTGGGAAGAAGATTATTGGGGTTTTTTTTTTAGTGTGATAATTATGTTCTTTCCAGAAGAGAATAATACATTTCAGGGAATGGATAACAGTCTTCCCTCTCAGTGAAGACTACTGATAGGGCTGAGTTTGAAACCTTTATAGAGACTTACTTGGCTCTTTTCACAACATGAGTAGCTGTCCTGATCCTTGCAACATGTTGCAATGTAGCAGAATGTTTTAAAGGTCAGGAAGCCTTGTTTGCCTTCCAGTACTTAGAGGGAGCTCATAAGAAAATGGGGCCAAACTTTTTAGTAGGGCCTGTTGCAATAGGAACAGGAGTAGTAGTGGTTTTAAACTAAAATAGGGTCAATTGAGACTAGATGTAAGGAAGAATATTTTCACAATGAATGTGGTGAAAAGCTGGAATAGGTTTCCCAAAGAGGGACTAGATATCAGATTCCTGGAAGCATCTGAGGTTGGGTGATATGGGACTCTGAGCAACCTGATCTAGTTGATGTTCCTGCTCATTGCAGGGGGATTAGAATAGGTGACCTTTAAAGGTTCCTTAAAACCCAGACAATTCAATGGTTCTATGAATTGAGGTGGATTGCAAGATTTCAGCGTTAGACATAGAGCATAACTTTGGCAGAAACTGGACTGAGCACTTGTATGAGTTGATGTTCAAACAGCCTGACCAGAGGCAGGAAGGCAGAGCACTGGCATGGGAATCAGTGCTCCCCAAGGGAAAGGCTACAGTGGGACTACTTTCCATATAAGATGCTCAAAAATCCACACAAATGAATCAGATTTTGAATGCACCATTTGTGATAAGGGCTTTAATGTTACACTGGAGTCACTGCCAGTCTCTGTCAGTGAGACAGGAAACTGCTGGGAGTCAGGCTGAAGGGTGCCTTCTGTTCTGTCAAAATAGTGCTGACTTGGACCTCTGAAAACAGGAATGAAGGATTAAATGATACAATGAGAACTCTGTAAATACAGAGTTCAAATACAGAGACAAAATGCAAAATTTTACCCCAATGCTTCTTTCTAATGCAAACTTTGAATCTATATATTGCAATGACTCAGGAGGCTGTCTACCCTGAACCATGCTGCAAAACCCTCTGGAAACAGAATACAGGAGGACAATTTCATGCTTCCTTGCTTGAAGGCAAAACTTGATTTAAAGTCAGATGTACCCAGCATGAATTATCTGTCCTGATTTAAACTTAATGTCTGAGCCTGTTCAGCTGAAATTCCTGTAGGTTTGCTAAACATTGTTAGTCATTTACCCTTTCCTCAAGGCTTTCTTGTAAAGTGCTGCAGTTTTCTACTCACAGGAGAATGGGGACTGCTGTCATGCAGGCCACCAAGCACCTGAAAAATCCTGAGATAATGCAGATCTTGGAGAAGCTTTACTGATCCCACAGGTTATAAGACTTCTTTGATACAAGGCATATGAGCTCTCTTAGGGTACATGGCCCCCTGACATGCTGTTAAGCTACTCTAAGTAATTCCTTTCACTCTTCAGCTGTACCTAACCCAGCCACACCAGTTGAAGTAAACACAGAATAATGCTGGGATTCAACTCTGTAGAGCACCACAGTTAATGGTATTGACCCACTACTCCAGAGGTACTGTGATTCTGGAAATGTGGTGTAGATCCTGGTAATCAGGAAAAGGGTTAAAAAAATGTAAATCCCCCAAAGAATGCAGTTCTCCAGGAATGTTTTTTTAGTGTCCCAGTACGGCTATTTTTTTATAAACAGAAAAGCATATGTTTCTTATGAACTCTAGAATGTTTATTTTTTTAGCAATGTTTTATGGAACTAATAAATGTCAAAATATTTGATTTCAGCTCAGGAAGAAAATTCCAGCTTTCAACATGTTATGCTTTTATAATTTTATTGGCAAATCAGTTAGCAAAATAAAAAGGAAGCTCAGAATTTTCAATGTGAAATTCACATTAATCAGTGCACAGGGACAAATCTATCATTCGGGTACAAATACATGGGGTTTTAGAAAGAGATTCTTTGGATTTGCAGCATCTTTCATGGTTTCAGATAGCTAATGAAGTGCGTGTCCGTGCTTCAGCCAAGGCTGTGGTTACAGTGTAGCATAAACTAGTTCAAGACTACTTTGAGCCACTTCATTTCAGTATGGATAGCATTTGAGCCATAGCAGCTAAGCAGTGGCAGTAAAACCCCTTTAGGAAGTTGAGTAAATATTTGAGTAGTTACTGTAACGTGGAATCACCTGCCTTTCCTCGGATCAGCTACCGGAGCCTGACCCTGCTATAGCTGCACTGACCCCAGCTGTGGCTGTCCTTGGAAGAAATGGCCTCAAGCTGCACTGGGGCTTAGATGTGTGTTCAGCCTGTGCTCAGGTTGGACATCAAGAAGATTTTCTGCACAGAAAGGGTTCAGCTCTGGAACAGGCTGCCCAGGGAGGTGGTAGAGTCACCATACCTGGAAGTGTTCAAGAAACAACTGGATGTGACACCTACTGGGTTAGGTGACAAGGTGGCATTCAGTTAAAGGTTGGACTTGAGGGCCTTGGAGGTCTTTTTCAAGCTAATTGATTCTGTGATTCTACTTTGCTGTGCAAATGAACTGCTAAGACTGATTGATTCTAGCCTGGGTTGTGGCCAGTAGCAATGTGTTTGCTTTCTTAGGCAACAAAAGTCATCAACTGTGAATGTTTTAATCTTTAAAATGCCTTTCTTAGCATTTTCTCTTTTTTTAAATTTACATAGTAGCTCTGAGATGTTTTGATGTGCAAAGAAAAAAAATTTCAACACATATTGAGTTAGAGATCTAGGTGGTTAAGATAGAGAACTGGGTGCTAATGAATATTTCATCAATTGCAGATGATAGATGAAGCAGAGAAAAGTGTTTGGAAGTGCTTTTGCTCTTTTATATTGACCTTGCAGATTGGATGTGCGAAGTTTACTGAAGCGTACGCTCATGTGCATGCAAAGCAGGGACAGAGTATTCAGTGCCTGTGTTCTCCCAGTCCAAACTGTGCCACATCTCTGCATATTTGTTGGTTTCTCAGTGCACTGTGATGGCACATCAGTGGAATGGCAATACAAGCAGTATTTGTCTATCAAGCCAGACAAGTGCTCCTTTCCTGATTAAAGAGAGTACATTTTCATGCAGCTTACAATTAGTTTGTGGAACACATTGCCACAGGATGTTGCTCTGGGCCAAGAATTTAGCAAGATGCAGAAAGAAACTGAATGCTAATTCTAATGATATTTTTTTTTGAAGCAGAGATTCAACTCATATTTCAGTTTTGAGGCCAGTATGCAGCTTTTAAAGATTAGGATGAAGCACAGAGATGAATTATTGTGTTGCTGACCACCATATTGTTTCTTGCTCCTTCCTCTGGCTGTTGTCAGGAAAAATGCTGAGTTCAGTGCATTGGCTCCAATTCTGTATCTGTTTACCAGTGATCCCTCTGTATAAACTTATTTATGGAGAGATGAATACAAAAACTCTATTTGTGCAGTCTATAGACTGTACCAGACAGATCATGGTCAGATATACAGAGGCTTGAGTAAATGCTGAAGAGCACACTTTGTCTTTATTCAGTTAACCCTGTAGTATCCTGTACAATCTGTGGGATACTGTTAACTGAAGTGTACTGCTGTACTGTATACACAGAGGAGTGACTACACTTTGTAACGTTTGCTGCTACCAAAATTCCTGTTTCTAATTAGCCATTTTGCTGTGAGCTACAAAGAGCATATATTACCTATTGGAAAACAGAGCTATACAAAAAGTCACCACAGAAAGATACCAGAAAAGGAAACTTTTTCAAAAGATAAACATTCATACCTCAAATATTTAACTGTGGGTAAAGACATTCATGTTTTAGATTCTGTTCATCTTGTATAAACAATGGGTGCTGCAGGCTGTAATCTTGGGGAGGATACATTTTTGGTGTGCTACAGAAGAAATGAATGAGTTAGGATATCCATGTTTTATGATCAGAATTTCCTCTCTCTGATGATTTCCTATTTTCAGTCTTGACTTTATGTTGTACAAACCTGAAAGGGTTGGAGGAAATATTTCTTTCAAGATAACCGTTGGGTTTTTTTTCCCTCCTTGCATTCAAAAAACATATGGAGTTTCAGACATCATTGTACTGGCCCACATATTGAAATGTCATTGCTCTTTCTAAGAGGTAGAATAACTCATGCAATTTAATTGTCTTCCATTCTGTTTAAAAAGGTCTGCACTCCACCTCATTATGTAAAAGAAAGTCTTCCCTTGAGTGAGAAGTGTTGATTTCAGAGTAGGTAGTCCATCGGGGCTGGGGATGGAAATACTTTAGGCTGATATTGCCCACAAAGATAGTGCATCCTTAAACATTACCTTCAGGAGCATTCTGATTTCTGCTGTGCCTCTGAGTCTTCTGAGACAAGTTCTCAGCAAGCTTGCAGTCTCTGTGCCTCTTTCCCCCCCTTCCACCCCAGACTTTACCTACATCTAAAGGGCAGTACAGTCTGACCACTGTCTTCCATAAAGTGATACATAGTAATCTCAGGCAGCAGGGATATTTCACATTCTGGTAGGTGTGAAAAAGTTACAGGGATCCAGTACAGCCTAAATAAAGACTCTGTGCCTGAGGGGCAGGCAGGTTTAGGATGACCTCAGTCCACAAGGGTACACCTATGTGTTGTTCTCCCTAAAACACACAACAGCTGCTCCCAAAATGTGAGTGAGGACTTTGGAGTTCAAATTTTCAGTTCTGTGTCACAGAAATGTCAACAGGTCCCAGATTATATGTCACTGGCCTATAGTTTCTGTGGTATGTGTTCTTGTGACAATATTTATATTTTTCTTTGGTTAATCACTGCACTTTGTTCCTCAGAGTTTACAATGATTTGGAGTCTCAAGATGCAGTATTTGCAGATGTGGCCCCTTTGCTAACATCTCTCCTGGATGGGTAAGTTAAAAGGTTGCATTAAGAAAACTAAAGCACAATAATCTACTGAAATCTATCAATTAAAAGCAATACTTAATAATGGTGACCTAGTCAAGTTTTATGGATTTTCAGTTCCGTTTTCCTGTTTTCTTTCTACTCAGCACCAAGCGAATGCTGTTTCTCTATAAACAGTGAAAATAGGATTTACAAAATTTGCAGAGCAGACAAATTCTTAAAAATAAAACCCCATTTTTTTTCCTCTGATCTGCTTCTGTCCAACTGATGCTTCTAATGGAAGATGTTGCATTTTTTCTTTGTGTTCCTCAGGTTATATTTTATAACTTTTCCAGCTGCAGACATTGTATGATACATCTTTTCCAACGGTGTGTTCACTGTGAACATTGTGTGCAATGTGAAAGGCCTGCCAGGGCCACTCTCTGTTCTGGTTTTGTGTCCAGCACAGGCCATAGGAGGTGGTACAATCAATTTCTGGTTGAACCAGAACTGAGCATTCTCATTCATTCTACTGCTCCTTCAGGCACTGGAGTAAAACAGAATTCTGGTTTGAATACAAAACTGATCAGTAACAAGCACTAACAAATACATGGAATTACTTCTAGCTACTGAAGCTCATAAAGTCTGATTTTTCATAACTACTGAGCCAACTTAAGCTACTCTTGCAAAGAGGCTTTGATGTGCATATTGTTATAATCCTTGAGGCTTAAGCTGAGTTTTATACATAACTTTTTCTGCTCCTTTTTTCATCCAATACCACTTAATTATATGGTAGGACTGTCTTGGACCTTTTGCTCCCTGGAAAGGAAAAGACAGTCCCTTTCCACTCACAGTGGCATAGTTGAACAGTGGGAATCCTTGTTCCCAGCAGCCTGCACACTGAAGTTTCCAAGGTTCCTTTTGTTAAAAGCATTCTAGAAGAGGTATCTAAAGATACTGTGAATGTTGGGAATTCCATATGCCACAGAGAAGCCCCCAAGGGCTCCCTGGCTGAGGGAAATCTTAGATTGCATTATTCTTGTTTACTAGTGATGAGTAACCACAGTTTCTTTAGCTGACCAACCTAGGGACCACTATGTGGCAGGAGTTTAAAGAAGTCTTAAAACTGCTGCTTTCTCTCCCTACTTTTCCGTTTGCAATGATCATGATTTTGCCTTGGTTCAACAGGTCCCTTAAGTGTCTTCAGACACATCTGATCTGTACTTTGATCTGCTGTACTTCCCACTTAGTAATTTTTACATGGGGAGAATCCTGTCCTAAAAGCTAAGATTTTGTATTCAGTTAGGAAATGTTCTGTTATTGAAAACAATAGATCTGTCTTGTTCTTCCAGAAGTGCTGTTTAAACGGAAGCAGATTCTCAGGAAAGGCGAGTCTGTGCATAGGAGCACAGCAGCCTTCCCACTGTAAATGGGAAACAGACATACTTAGTCTGAACCTTGAACCTCTTTGCTTCTCCTGATTGTTTTAGTCTGGGTTCCAAAGTGGTCTGTAACAACTTTTAGCTCAAGTAGAAGGGAGTGTTCTCTCCTTTTCCTTATTTTTTCTGTTTTTCCTTCTTAATGGATTGTTTCATTTTTCAGTACAAATATACTGGAAGAAAAGATTGTTCCATATGTAAACCAGACTAAATATAGCAGGATTTAAAGTTTACCATGAGCCATACAGGGTCAACAGGGGAGTAAGATAACTTTTCTTTTCTTTACAGCATTGAAGAATGCAACTTGTTTGTTTATTTTAAAGAATTAATTTCTCCTCCTTTAATTTCCTTTAACAGTGTTCTCTCCTAGGGCTAACTTTGCTGTAGTGAACACCCACACTCTTTTCAGGAGAGAAGTGCTACAAAACTATTGGCGTTTTAACTTGACAATAAGAACTTTTCTAAAGACTATAACAGTTATATATAATAAAGTGGAGAAGGAAAAATATCAGGGCACATAGGTGAATCATAGTAAAAAATCTTCAGACTTCTCTATTTGAAAGCTTTATGCTGGAGCTAGAGCTCCAATAAAGTAAACTATAATAAATAATTACTATATAGATAAATATAAAGTAATCTGCTGCTTGTCCTGTTGTTGAATCCCCCAACAATTCATTATCTCCTGTACCTGTTTAGATGTGATACTGCTTTGGCCTGTTTGGCTCATTTAGGCTGACTGAAACACTTGTTTTGGCTTTGGCAGAGAAGTTACCACTGATTGATACATGACTTGCACCCCTGTCTTCAATGTTACAATCTTCTGCCCACTTAACTTCTAATCATATCATCTGTATCTCGTCAGAACTATTTTGTCCATGATGCTTACTCTCTTATAACTAGCAGCAATTAATTAAAAAAGCTGGACTATGGGAAAGTCCTTTAGGAGAGACTTCTAAGAAGACTAATTCTGCTTTTCCTAAGGAAAAACATCTGGCTCCTTTTTTGGATCCAAAGATCTGTTTAATTTTGAAACAGGGCTAGAAGTCTCAATAAGTTACAGGCTGGCCAGGCAGTGTGTATGAGGGGTGGAACTGTGAAAATTACTCATGGTTAGTCTAGCTAAAAACTACCAGAATTAGTGTGAGCTTTTCTACTGAGTTATCTCAGCATTGAATATTTCAAGAAATCCCTCATTTCAGATTTACAGCCCTAATTGCTATCACATTTAATTTTACTGTAGCGCTCTTTGTTTTCAATTACAGTTATATCATCTCCTTCATCAAATCTATGACTAGACTTCTATTTTATACTCTGCAGTTCATGCTAAAATCTGGAGGGACCTTACTATAGATTCACTGACTGTGACTTTGACTTCACATTCCCAGGAAGGGTACCCAGGTATTTTCTGTGTGGCTTATCAGCCCACATTTCTTTCCAACAAGTGAAAGTTTTCAAAATATTCTTCCTGAAATGATTGCTTCTAGGCATGTTTAATATGCATATAAGTATTTCATTACTTGAAACCATACATTTAAAACAATTAGATGAGGGGTGTTCATTGAAATATGCTGGCATATGCTTGAAACTGCATTTTTGATATGAGGAAAAGCATCGGATAATCAAAAGCAGCTGTTTCAGGTCTGCCCACAGAGGAGGTATCTTAGGCAGTGAAATTTTATTCCCTGGCAGAAAAGGAGCAAGCCCATTCTTGCAACTCTAGTAGAGCAGAAGTTTCTGCAAACTGTGAAGCACTTCTTGTGTGTGAAGGTTGTGCTAATGCCGTATCTCTGAACAAACAGGATAGCCCAGGGAGAGAGCAGTCCTGTCAGCATAAATGCACATCTTCCAGCTTTGGCTGGCACAGTACTGTGGTCAACATCCAGTTGCTGGCGGGAGCAGCAGAGCAGCCACAGCCAAGGAGGGGTAAAGCTTCAGCTGCACAGCACAGTGTTGGTCCTCCATACAAAGCGACCCTGTGGCTGGCTGCATCTGTATCCACCCACTTATTTTGCTTAAGATGGTGACTTTGATCTGATTGTGTTAGTAACATACTTTCTAGTTAGGATTCATACATTTCAGTTCAGATCCCTGTGGCACAGACATCCACAACAGTGCTCACAGCTGTGAACAATTATTTTTCTATTATTTTCAGTGCAGCCACGAGGCATTTTCAGAGTTCTGTTCATTAGACATATTTTACTTGTCTGCTTCAGAAGATGATGTTTCATAGGTGCCTGTTCCTCTGCACTGATATTGTACATTTTCATTTTCTATTTGTCCTTATCAGGGCAGTTCCTGCCACCTTTGTTCCAGAGTAGTCATTGTGTGCATGCTCATTCTCAACTGGTGCTCTTGCTTTAAAATTTGTGCCTCCTATTCTTAGAGCTGTCTTCTCTGAGGGCTATGACTGATGAGCCTGCCTAAAGAAGGCTATGAGGGATGAAGGGTTCCCAGCAGTTAGGATACAAGTGCAGTGGTTTGCAGCACAGCACTGATACACAAATCAAGCCCAGAAATGGTTTACTTTAAAATGCTGTACTGTAAACTGCAGTGGTTCAGGAGCTGATTAAAAAGCAGCTCAGTAGTGCAAAAGCTGAAAGTTGGGCAGCCAAGGAGGTCTAACAGCATCAATCATTCTAAGCTAAGGATCCTTTAAAGTTCTACTTAAAAGCTTCCCTTCAACTCTGCTTACAAAATAAAATCTGTTTAGGTGATGTTATGAACAGTAATTACTGTCAGACTTTGAGATCTGCAGAAAAAAATCAAGGGGCAGTGCTTTTATTTTCTTGTTTGTGTTCCCATATTGTTTGACATTTGACTTGCCACCTAACATAGACATTTGGTAATGGTAAAATAAATTACAGCACTTCTATTTTTCAGGTACAACGTGTGTATCATGGCTTATGGGCAAACTGGAAGTGGGAAGACATACACAATGTTGGGACCACAGTTAGAGGGGAACTTAGCATTTGCCATAGAAGAGGAATCAGAACTTGGAATTATTCCCCGAGCTACCCAAGAAGTGTTCAGGTAAAACACGAAGTAAAGGCTTGCCATCAGTGGCAGTCACTTTAAGCTGAATGGAAAGGATGAAATAATGTGTGTAGTGTATTTATCATTACAGATTTCAGCTTCAAAATGGTTAATGTTTATAACTTCTCTGAACACCATTTGATATTTGAGGTTTCATACAGATTTCTAGTCACTCTTCTGCTTAATCCAACTTTCTAATACAATAAGATTATGCAGTTTTACTGTATGTTGTCTGTCCATCTGGCTTTCAGACTCTAATTAAACTTCTGAAAATGTTTCAACCATAGTTGTGGGAGTCCAAAAGATAATTAAGTTCTGAAAAGTTCTGTGAAAACTACTGACACCTGGAATAGATGAAGAGGATTCAGATTAGAACCCAGTCCCAAGGAAGAAGGATAGTAGAATTTTAAACTTCAATCTGTTCTTGTTTTAAGGGTTCTTAGATTTTTTCAGTTGAACCTAATACAGGATTGAACTGATATGCTGCTATGTTATAGTAGAAGAGCCATTAAGGTTTTTCCAACTAAGCCTGTTTGTTTTGGAGAAGGGTGTAAGCTAAATCAAAGAACCAATTTTGTATGAGAATAACTGTCTAACAGTAAATACTCTCCTGAATAGAGAGGCCCTTAATTTATGGATATTCTCAGGCTGTGAACAGATAACTTCTTCCAGATATACTTTCCCATCTCTATTCATTGCTTGCACTCTGCCAGATTTTATACTCTGAGCTCTGAGTGCAATAACTGCCAGCAGAGAAATGGTATTAAAAAAATCCTGAGATGGGAGGCTAGTGGAAAAAACAAGCTGGCACAGCTGTTTGGAAAATTAAATTCTATTTACTTCCTCAAGTATAAATAAACTGTATATTCGGATTCTTCAAGTTAACATTAGCATATGGATGAGGCAATTCCAAGGCAGCAGATACTTAGTAAATGCTTTTATCAGACTGTAATTATATTACAATTAAAGAATAGATCTCTATTTACAGATTGTTCATTTGAGGTTTGACTTCAACATTTCTGGATTTTTTTCTTCAATTTTTTTTCTCTTTTTTTTATTTGCCAGGCTAATTTCAGAAAAGCCACCAGGAAGTTACTGGGTTGAGGTTTCTGTTGTAGAAGTGTATAATAATGAAATTTTTGATCTTCTGGCCAAAGACAGTTGTGGAAGAGTGTTTGGCGTCAAGCGAGATGTTGTCACAACCAGAGAAGGGAAGAGTGATGTGCCATTGCTGACACACGAGTGAGTACAGAGCTTGCTCCTACCATCCAAACACAATCTGGTGATAACGCTGTGTAGAACTGTCACAAAACTGCATTATGGCACCAGATTGCTTCTAAACAATGAGTCCTTACCATATGCAAAAGAACAGTTCTGTTTCTGTTAGCCAGTCTATTAGACTGCAGTTGGCTTCAAATGTCAAAATACTTCCAGAAATAAGTGTACAGTTACTTTGAGTTATACTCCCGTGCTAAGTGCCTTCCACTCAGAATGCCTGAAGATTGCCACATAAGTTGTTGCTGGATCTATGGCATCTTGTCAGCTGTAGAAAAAGAAGAGATAATCTTGTCAGAAAGTACTTTCCTTCAGCCTCATTGAATTATAAAATTTACAGATTATAATAGAAATTTACGTACCAGTTGCGAATAGTTAAGCAGCTGTATGGTGTTAGCTTTCCCTTTATGCATTGGATTTACAAAAAATTAGAATAAGATTTTAAGTGATCTTTTAATACAAATACCCATTTTAATATTACTTAATGTTCTGTTTTCATAACTGAAGGTGTTAAAGCTGGAATTGTTATGTTGGCATTTGAACTGGTAGGTCTTGAAAATCAAGGTTCTTCAAACTAAAAGCTAAGCAGCAAAACTTCTCACCATTCATTTTTAAGATGTCCCTCCCCAGCACTGGTGTATGCCAGGTTTGATCCTTATTTACACAACTTGACAGTGTAGGGAGAGCTAGGGTATTTAAGGCTACAGCTATACTTACTTTAATGCCTTCTTTTACTTAATAAGCATTATGAAGATTTGTTCTAGTACTCATGGGAACGATTCTTGGCATTATGTAAGTGTGGCATACAAAGCAAATGTACAGTGCTTTCATGTTATATATAAAAAACTTACCTTGGGTAATTAGATGTTAAAAATCATATGTTCATAAAATTTCATCCATTAACAAGAGGGAATCTGTTTCAGATGCATTTTCGAAATGGGTGTGTTGTTTATCATAGAATATCCTGAGTGAGAAGGGGCCCACAAGATCATTGAGTCCAACTCCTGGCCCTGCACAGGACAGCCCCAAGAATCCCATTCTAGTACCTAGCCACCCTGTCAGTGAAGAACCTGTTCCTAATATCCAATGTAAACCTCCCCTGACACAACTTCTGGTTGTTCCCTCAGGTCACCAGGGAGAAGAGGCTTATTCCTGCCCCTCTGCTTCCCCTCACAAGGAAGTTGTAACTGCAATGAGGTCTCACTTCAGTCTCCTCTTCTCCAGGCTGAACAGACCAAGTCACCTCAGTTTCTGCTTATGTGGCTTCCTTTCTGAGCCTTTCACCATTTTTGCAGCCTTTCTTTGGGCCTTACACTAGTAGTTATCAACATTAGCTAGAAAAAAAAATTAGAATAAGCAGTACTAGTGGCACCAGAGAGGTAATGGTACCCAGTGGAATTAAACTGGACATTTCTCTGTGAGCACCCAGCATGAGAACAGATTCCAGAAAGGAGCATGTGCATTATGGAGATGTCACATAGAGTGTTCTGCTCCTTGAGTAAATAATGTTTGTGAAAAGAAACATCTTGCTCTATTGAAATGTTTAAAACATCATTAGTGTTTTCTCTGTTTCTGAGGAAATGTGATGTTTTTCTTTGCTTCTCTATAATAATTCTTTTCATGGTCTAATCTCTACTTTTCCAAGGGGAATTAGCGGTCAGATATGAAATGCATCCCATGCCAGTTAAATAAAATGCACCATCAGTGGAGATAATTTTGTCCTGTGGGACTTAGTCTCATAAGCAGACCACTAGTTTGTTTATGTGGATTTAATGCTATTCCCAGCAAGCCTTGATAAAAATGCAAGAATGTACTGGAGGATTGTGCAAATGTACTTTTATTCTACCTAGTGATACACATTTATTGATTTGTACTTTCTACCAATTTAACTGCTCATAGAAAAGTAGGAGCCCAGAGAAATTGTCAAGTAGTTTTCTTCACTGTAGGTGCTATAGGACTCTCCTTTCTTTCTGTGAAATAATAAGCACTGCAATATTCTCAGAAGGATTAACATTTGTATCTGAGGTTTGCCTGCTCTTGGTCTTGAGGTTAAATACAATCTCCATAGAAATTCTGCAAGCTTGATTGCACTCTGCATGCTCCATAAGAACATGGAATGAATGAAAAGTGATTGGAGCTTAAAGTGATAAATCCTTTTGCCCTTTCTGTCTGTATTATGCTGACTAGTGGGTTTCTCTATGTCTCTATTTTTGTATTTCCCAACTGTGATTCTACTCCAACTTTTAGTATCTAGTTAAGGCTCTGCTGTCAAGGGAATGAAAAACTCCAGAAGAGGCTGGGAGCAGAACTTAACCAGTGTGTGCTGAATCTTTCTTGGAGGAGCTAATCTTTTTCCTTTGACTAGACAGGAAAGGAGCCACATGACTTAGAAAGCGAAGACGGGTGCATGTAGTGTGGGCATGCTGGGAGTTGAACTTTCCCTGTTTCATCAAAACCTCCAAGTAGTTTTTAATTAAGGTATTTCAGTAACTAAGATGCTGGCCTGGCATAATTTTATTTCTGAAAAATGCCTGTTCCACTTCCCAAGAGAGCTTTGCATAGTTAGTGGGTGACCCATCTCTTTTCATAGGTTTTGGGAAAGGGAGAGGTGAGAAGCAGTGGGACTTGTGCCATAGAGACAAAAAAAAAAAAAGCTGCAATAAGGTTTCATTTGTCCCTCTAGTTAATAAAATGGCTGCTCTGTTTATTTCTGTAAATTTTAATTTATGGCAAAGGAACCTGGCGCCTTGAATTAAAACTCTTAAAAGACACTTATCTCAATCAGTTAATACTAAATTCTAATGCAAACATAAATAAAAACATGGACTTTTATCTCAATTACAATGCAAGCAGTGAAAATAGTCCAATTCGTAAACAGGTTACATTAATAATTACATAGAAAGGTTAATAAGAAAAATCAAACCCAAACAAAGTAAAGGAATCATTGAATGAGGCCACCCAGCTGCCTGAAATCTAAAGTAAACAGCTGGTGCTTTGAATAAAAACACATCCTCATTTATGATAATATTTCATCTAGAATATATTGGCCTGCTGGGTCTCATTGGCTTCTCCATATATCCGCTAAAGTACAGTAGTCTCTTTCCTGCTAACATGTTCATCTTACTGAATCATGAAAGCCTCACTCTCTTTCTTCTTTTACAGCTTGGTTGACTTTGGAGAACATTCAGCATCAAATTTTTAACGTAACCACAACAGGGCTTCTCTTTGTAGAATCTGGTCCTGGAACATGCGGCACACAAGGCTTGATGAAGTCGTAGAGATTAAACTAAAATATTATTTCTGTCAGTCCTGTGGGGGAGCTACTGTGCCAAGCTCGCCACACTGGGCTGGGGCTGTTGCTTGTCTTCAAAGCCAGCTGCAGCTTCCCAGCTATAGGTGACCAGCACTGACAGCACACCCTGAGCCCTGTCTTCCTTGGCAAATGCAGGGATGGGGCAGCAGCTTGGAGCACTGACCCTTTGCCAGCTCACAGCAGCAGCTTGCAGAATCCAACAGCCTGGTGCTGCATCCTAGCCAAGGCTGCTTCCCCCTCGGGCCTTCCAGTCCTGGCTGACTAGCCACTGGAAGATGCAGTTCAAGGCTTGGGAAGGCAGGATGTGTGCCTCCTTGGATGTGAGGCAATAGTCAGGTCACTCCAGTGTAAGGCTCTGAACTGTAGGAACTGGAGCCACTGGTTCTCTGCTGGTATCAGGTCAAACAAGCAGGAGGCATCCCCAGTGGGTGCCCAGAGGTAGAGGTGTCACCGTGGAGGCTGGCATGTGTGGCTCAGGATTGATAGGGGAAGTCTGTAGTGATTGTTTACCTCATGCAGGCCTGGATACACAGGGAACTGCACTTAGCTGGCTGCTTCTCCTAAGTGCCTATAGATACAGCGTGGCCAAATGCTTTTCTGTGCTTCAGATGCCCTTGCTTTGTTTTTTGAGGAAATTGTTTCAGTTGAGTATGGTTTGTTTTCTTTTGTCCTTCTGTCTCTTCATACTCTTCAAGTATGGCTCTTAGCATAAAGTAAGTTTGTGCCTGGTGTGACTTTTACTGAAATCAGCCAAATCTAAGTCATAAAGACCTTCCCTTTTATCACATGCTAGCTGCTGCTGACTGCAGCGTTGTGAAACGAAACCTGTAGCCTGTCATAAGAGTTATTAATGGTTGTGCTGTTACAGAGCATTCAGTGACCAGGCTATGATACACAGTCATAATTTATACCCCCACCTAAAAACAACTGTTTAGGCCTTCTACCTTCAATGAATATTGAAGAAGGCAACAAGTGAAAGAAAAGGGTAGGCAGTCTTATCTCATTTCTTTTAAACATTGCAAACATAAGGAAAATCATAGGGTTTTTTTCTTTACCTAACCAGTTATTTTACTTTCTGTGTTTATTTCACTGTGTATGCTAGGTCTTTGCCCTTGGATTGATCATATTTGCAGTAGTTCTTTTAACAGGAAAAGAAAACAGATAGTATGAGATAAATGGTCTATAGAAATTCACATCTATTTATTCTGACATTGTGCTCATTGAACAGTGGAACTGGACTTTTTTCCAGGGATTCTGGATTTAATTCCAAATGTGAAATATGACTTCCAGAGGCCCAAAGAAATTTTTGGGGGTTTTGCCTAATTCTGTACCTAAGAAAATGAGCTACCTCAGCATAAATTGGAGAAATCTACTTCTGTAAGACAGAGATTCCAGCAATGTCTAAACCTGTGTCTTTTCTTCCAAAGTGTGGAGATACAGAAATGTCTGTTGCTTCAAGAGCTGAGCTATAGTACCTCTGGACCTGCAAGGCTGGCAGGCCACTTTTGCAGCACTTTCAGGACTGCATCACAGCTTTTGGCTTGAATTTTCATCTTTGTCCCACCTGAAAAAGTCTGTGCAGCTCAAAACTGAGAGTAGTATAAGGAGAAGAGCAGGCAAATGGAGATGCTGAGATTCTCATTCAAGTTGTCAGCTTTCTTGTGTGATTTTTTCCTGCAAGTCAGTTAAATATCCTTTCTGTTTCTTTACTCTTAGGACTGTTGAAAATGCATCTGAATTTTTGCATCTAGTCAACAAAGGCCTACAGCTGAGAGTCACACACCCAACACTGGTGCATGCTCATTCCTCTCGCTCTCATCTGGTAGTGACATTGACCATCACCACAGTTGTCTTTGGAGATAACTTTGGTAAGTAGGATGTTATAAAGATACATCTGGAGCCAGTTGCTTTTAGAAAAACAGTTTGTGAACTGGGTGGTTTTCATATTGCTTTTTCTTCCTTTTTCCAGTGTTTGATACATGCCCTCAGTTCTTTTCCATTTTTCTAACGTCTATGTTCCTTCTTAAATAAGACCATTTTCATGTTTGAATGCTACTCGAACTTTCAGTTTCATAAAATCTTAGCACTTTTCTTTACATGCCTTGACTTCCAGAGTTGTTGAAGTTTTATTGCATGAGGCAACTAATGAATAAGTGTTATCAGAAAGTCATAAGATAAGGTATAAGATAGTAAAGATCTTGATAAGGTACATACTCAAATAAAGTAGTTAAATCACTTAGAATGAATAATTACACGTCATACAGAGTTTGTGGTTAAGCTAACTATAAATTTTAGGGATCATCATATGCTTTTGGTTGAGAGAGAATTAAATTTATTTACTCTCTGCCTTGAAAAAAAACTGCTTAAATTCAGAATCTTTTGAACTGTTAATAATAGGCCACTGTATGAAAAGACAAAATACTTGTCCTATTTATTATGGCAACATTGATATTTCTGCTTTCCACTACCACACCAAGACTTACCAGTTTACTGGTTGCGGAACAACTTTATTTTGGGGCTCTTGAGGTAACTTTGTTTTCTTTTGCTCATGTTATAATTAGGCTCTCTGATTTCAGTGCTGTGGTCCATCTCCTTCATATTCTGCAGCAACAATATGATTTTAGAAAGTGGGAAATATTTAACATTTTTCCCTTAGACTGCTATCAGAAATTAAACCAACAGAAAAGCAGAACAAACAGTGCCCTCACTTACCTATGGGCCTTGCCAAAAGACACAGTTAATTTATAAGTTGCAGCTCCAGCATTCCCAATGTTAACTCTAGTCAGCTCCAGATTCTTGTCAATTCGATTCATGGTACTTTTTGAAACTCAGTGCTTGCACCATTAGTGCAGCAGCCATCTTGTCTGCTCCAGAATTCCCCTTGCCACTTCTAATTGCAGCCACCCCACTGTGCCATGTTGCCTGGCAGCAAAGCTCTGCAGAAATGGCTAATTGTGGTTGAATGCAGACTCTGGCTTTTGACTCACAGCATGTGGGTGAAGATGTGCACTGTAAGGAAACAGAGAGCAACACTGCACCTGGGACCTCACTGCAGCAGTGTGGTTTGTTTAAAAGGAAAGGATCCTGATTTAAAAGCCAGGTGCCATTGTCAAATATCTCAACATCAGATACCTTAGTCACTAAAGAAAAAGTTGTAAAGTCTGTGATGAGTTCTGTACCTCAAGCCAGGGTTGACAAGCCAGCAATTTTTCAGGTTTGATTAAGGTATTTTATCATTTTGATCAGTATTATCTGTTGTTTGTGGAGAGCTGTTTCTTAATTTCATTGTCTAAAACTGAAGAGGAGTGGGAACATTTAGTTTGACACTGTATGGCCTGAAGCCATTTATTCTGTGTAAGCCAACACAGCTGCTCTGCCTACACTGTGAAGATCTGGCTCAGGGTTTAGCACCAGCCTACTTGGAGAAGTACAGAGCTCTGTAAGGCAAGTCAGTCTGCTCCTTAGTCAAGTTTTGCAGTTGGAAACTTTGTACTATTCCAACTAGAACTCTGTAAGCACTCAAGGAGGTCTGTTGTCTCTATGACCTGCAGCAGAATATGTGTCTTTTATTCTTTTGTTCTTTCAGAGAGAGAAAGAAAGAGATAGATGAAAACCAAAACACTAAGAGAAAAAAAACAAACAAACAACTACTTTGGGAAATCCATTTTGCATATATTCCTGCTAAGCTAATGTGAAAGCAGCTTTCCCAGACAGTATTTGTCTTCCTTCCCAGCAAACAGAGAAAGCCAGATGCTTCTGCTTTTTCCCACCTGAAAAAGTGGGAATAATACTGTTGAGGTTAATAGCTCATTGTGTGGAGATCTTGCAGTGGGATATGAGGGCTGAAGGAAGTCTAGGGGGAGCAGCAGCAAAGACAAAATAGAAGAGGCAGGCTAAGGATTTTTTTTTTTTTTTTTTTTTGCCAGAGCACCAGCAGGTGATGTTTCAAATACATAGAATCTATTTTCAGAGCCTACTGCTCCCAAGCATCCGAAATTGCATTTTGGTTGCAATTAGTCTAAAACTTTTTAAAAAGCCTCTTTAAAGTCCTTACTGGACTCCCATTTCTTGTTTTCCACACAGATGTGTCAACAATGGGGATATACAATACAATCTACACCGAAGCTTGTTACCAATTGGTATGATCAGTTTGATGAATAAAACTTTAAGATAGAAAAAATCATTCAGCCTGCCTGTGCCACGGATTCTGGCTTGTACATCATTGCTTCTGTTAGCCTGAAGCAACAGATACTGTACATCCCCCTATTGATGCTCCATTTTTTCCCCATCTCAATTTTCAGTGTAAGTGAGAAGCTCTCTTTTGTTTTTTACATTAACCAGGTACATTATGGGAAGATGAACAAACCACTCAGAGACTAAATAAAGAGGCTTCCTTCACCTTTCCACAAAAAATAAGAGACAATAAGTCCACCCCTTCTTCCAGAGCCTCTTCACCAGTGCAGCTTGAAGCCACTGAGAAAATGAAGCAAGTCAAAACGAGACTGCAGCTGGTGGACCTGGCTGGGAGCGAGTGCGTTGGTAAGTGAACGTGTCTGTTTGTGGGCAGGGATCCTCATGGATCTAGATTACAATAAATGCCTTAGTCCTTTATGGAGGGATACACACTGCTCACACAGGGGGGTTTGAACCCATAGACCCATAAACAGAAATTTGAGGGCTAATTGATCCAGTTTTACACTGGTACAGTTTAACTCAAAGTATGTCTGTATAAGCTTGAAATAAGCCCAGGACGGTTATCCATACCCATATCATAGATACACTATTTGCTCAGACTGCTTTGATTAGGCCTGTTTTTCTGTTTAGCATGTCTTTGGTACATAAATGTTTAAAGGGCATAAATTATTTAAATATTACAAATATCTGTAATAATTGATATCACCATGTGTGGATTTTTCTGCTTTATTGTGGAAAAAGTCTTGGAGGAAATTAGTGTTGAAAAGATAATATTGTTTTCATTGTTTCTTCAAAGCATTTTCCTCCTGCCTCCTCTATGCACACAATAATTTCAAAAACTTGATTATTTCCTAAAGGACAAGCTTTCTTACCAAGAAAAACCATGCAGCCAAATGTATCATTCCAGAAATAATGTTTTGAAAAGTGAACCAGTATTATGAAAGAGTCTTTTACTTTACTGCCAAGAATTCTTGCTGTTGCTCACTGTTAAACTTTTGTTCTACAGAGAAACCTAATATAATCCATTATTTTTTCATTTGCTCTAAATGCTGAAAACATGTAATTGAGCAACAGGGTGTGTGTTTGTTCTCTCAGTTAAACCGGGACAAACATTTCCTTGGTTTGGGGCTCAGCAGGCCAGATCCTCCCATGAAGCCAGAAAAGCTGTGCTCACATCAATGTTAGATAAGTTAGTTAGTGACAGACTGACCTCTGCCATCAGATGTGCTAGTGGGCATATTGCTGAAAGTGAGAGCAGTGTTAACTCGTAATTGTTTTAAAATGTGGGCAAATCTAAGTGAGCAGCAGTACCCCAAGCTTCTCACACATGTCAGCACCCAGCCCTGTTGGGTCTACAGCTGGCCTGGGTAATTTGTAGCATTTACAATCCAATTTGTCCCTTTTTAGCAAACTGTGTTTCACTTTGAAAACTCAGCTAAATGCTTTATCAAAGTTCATCTAACCAAATGCAGATAATCAGTAGTTTAAACATGCAACCCCTCCCCTATTTGCAGTTTTTTTTCTTTAGGGGGATAACTGTTATCCCAGGAGTCCACTTTTCCTTGATATACAGGAAGCCTGGGGATGGCTGTATATATAATGACCCCAGTAAAGTTACCTGGAGATTCATCCCATCTTGGATTGTTTTCCACCCTTTGGCAGGGTCTTCCAAACTGTTTTGCTCTGTCTCTCTCTGACAACTGGAGACTCTACCACTCCAGCCTCATCCTCTCTCACAGTCGCAGTTCTACAGCCCTCCCTGTCCAGACTCCTGGGGTTTTTGCTGTTACTGTACTTTTTCACATTTCCATCTTGAACCCCTCTTGGCTAGAAAATGCTAGCCTAAAGGGAAAACGAGATCTCTAGGCACTCTCTGTACCTTCTAGAGATAGGAGAGTAGGCAGTAGAGGAAGCTGTAGGCCTCATCTGATCCCACTATCATCAGCTCTGCCTGACATGGATCATGTGCTCTAGGTAAGAAGTGACTGAGGGTGTATCTGTACCTCCTCCACTATCCTCAAGAAAGCTTGAATTTGAATAATATGATGCTAAATGATAACAGCAAATTTCTCTTCCCCAAATGGCAAAGGTAAGCACAGCAGGAATTAATTACTTTTAATTGCACCCTCATCCAGACTGAACAAAGAGTTGAGCTTGCAGCACCTCTTTGAATTGGTGGAATGTGTTGCATAGACCAAACCTTTATTGTGCTGCTCTGGGCAGCATAGCTACATACAGCCATGCTGGGTGGATGGTAGAAGGGCACCATATTCCTTCATCCATTTCCTTACAGCAAATCATGCTATAAAACACCACTCCACGGGCTTTGGTGAATCTAAACACTTCACACTTGTGGCCGTTGTACAGTTTTCTCGCTACAGCTTGTGCCATCAGTGTCTCTTCTCTTTTTCCAAAGGGACACAGATGGGACAGCTAACTATTATAAAAAATAGTGGAATAAAACAGTCTTCTCTTTGGGGCTATTGTGGTCTCGTGTTTTCAAAAGCAGTGTTGTCTTGTCTGATCTAAAGACCCTACTTTCTTGGTTCCTTGTTCTTAATACATATGGAGCAAAAAATGCATTGTACACCTGCAGATCAACTTTAACATGAGATGGTTTGGACCATTTGTAGACATTGAATCTTTAACCTTTCCTCCACATTAGAGTTTAGAAGCAGATTTGTTTAGTGTTATCAGTGCCTTTTTGTACACTGTACCAGGTATGTCTGGAGTGACAGGGGCAGCACTGAGAGAGACCTCCTTCATCAACCGCAGCCTCTCCGCCCTGGCCGATGTCCTGGGAGCAATAGCAGAGCAGCGAGCTCACGTCCCATATCGGAACAGCAAACTGACGCATCTGCTTCAGGACTCCGTAGGTGAGGGATTATTCTGACTCTTGTTCAACAATATAGATTTCTTCTCCTGGTTTTTCCTCTCTTTTGCTGTGTAAAACTAGAAGATAATCTTATACTCCTTGCTTGAATGTGCCCTCTATTTCAAAGACTGGCTCGGGAGAGTGTGAGTACACAGTGACAGTTCTGAACTCCTGAATCAGGCTAAACCTTGCTGTTTCCAAAGCTCAGTTGAAGAACATCTCAATAGGATCATGTAAAGGGTAAAAATTGCATTTCACGAGTGTTTCATGTCAGGTACGGTTTAAAAGTTAAACTTCAATCTTTGTTACTACAAGGGTTTAATCACCCGCTTTTAATCACCTCCTTAACATTGTGCCCTGTAGCAGCAAGACAAAAGAAGACAGGACATGGCACGGTGCTACAATTTCTATTTGTCTTGGGGTCACTTTGTCTTCTTTAGCTCCTCATCAACGCAGAAGAAGTTTTAAAGCAAGTGTTATGCCTGCAGTAATGTCAGATTTGTGTCCGTATGTGTAGTACATTAGTCCATTTTTCTTCAGCCGTAAAAAATTAGCCCTTATGCTTTTAATCTCCAGTTCAAGGCCTTGACAGTGAATGAGGTAACAGTTCTTCAGAGTTTTTGAAATATTATTAATTTTTTGCTTAAGCTTTGATTTTCACTTAGTACTGGAGTCCCTACTGTGAGAAGGGAAAGCCAAAAAGAGAAGTGAGAGCTATGTTGTACAGGCACTCAGCCTGATTTTAACTAAGTCTGTTGTATAACTTTGGTGAAGTGTTGAAAATGGCTGTTTCTCCCTTTGTTTAGTCATTGTGTATAAACTTCAAGTCTGTTTTGTTTTATTGTCACGCAAGCCATTTTGCCATTACCCCAAATTTGCAAATATTTGACAGAACTTAAATAAGTGTCCAGAGCAATAACATACATCATGATTAACTAATGAAGCTAATAGGGAAAAAAAATCTACATTACAAATTGTGAAACACTTGTGGGGGCAAATATCATATTGTTAGATATAGATTCCCCATGAAGGAGCTGTCTGTTTCAACAGCCATTTTCAGGAGCAGTCTTCTGCTTTGTGAAAGCAACAGTAACTTGTGCTTGCTGTTGTGTATCAGTATGGTAACCATGTATAACTTACTGAAATAATGAGGTAAATAAGTATGTTTTGTCTTTCCCATCCTTTTAGGAGGTGATGCTAAACTGTTGGTGATGCTGTGCATCTCTCCTGGCCAAAAGTACTTGACAGAATCAATGCAGTCTCTGGGATTTGGAACTCGTGCTCGGCAAGTTCAGAGAGGACAAGTCAAGAAAAAAAATTTCCCAGTGACGAGTAAAGGAAAATAAAACCTAAGACTCCTGTGGATTAAAGTATCATTAATGAGTTCCTCAGACTGAAATGTATATTGTTGTCCTTAAGCCATTCTTTTAGATATCAACTGCCAGATCAAATAAACAATCCTCAACATGGCATTAGTAAGCAATAAACATGCTAACGATGTTCTTGCTCCAAAGATAATAGCAAGTATTGACAGCAGCTACCCACCATGGTGGAATGGTAGAGAAATAAACTGGGCTTTAAGACATGGCTTTGGTGATGTGTTTCTTTAATTCTACTTGCCCTAAGTCAACAGGACCCTGATTTAGGGTGGTTTGCTTCTGACAGGCCAAGGGTGCATTCTGTCTTCTCAGCAGAAGTCAGGAGTTTAAATATCACTCCAGTTCTTCATAGCAGCAAGTGAAATATGTCCTCCCAGCTTGTATTAAAATGAGACACATCAGTTTTTGACTGCTTTTTTATCTAGCATGGATGGAGTCATTCCTAATGCACTAGCAACAGGTAGGAGTGTAAAGGAACCCATGGGCTGTACTGAATGGAGCTTTGTTTTCTGGTTTTAGGTAGGAAATAATGGCATTACTGAGATGGAGAAAAATAAGTAAGGCTATATCTGTTATCCCTCTGGAATGTAGCTTAAAAAGCAAATGAGGGATTATACAACTTTTTGAAAACACACTTAAATAGTTGGAATGAGTCCCAGCACTGCTGAGTTCATTAAACCCACAGCTTTGCCTGTTTGGGGGGTATTTTTCCTTCATGAATGCTGAGAGGCCCTGAACTACAGATCCTAATGGGACCCAACTTCTACAACTGTTGTAGTAGTCTGGCCTGTTGTTTCACTTGTGTTTCTGAAGCAAGTTAAACACATCACAATCTTGATGCTGTGCCTTCAGATTAAGAAAGGATAAGCACACAAATAAAACACCAAACACCAGCTTGTGATATGCTGTTTGTCACCTGCAAAAGGCTTTCACCCTTTTACACCAATGGTGAGACATCATGTGGGGTTTGTGAATGAAGGGAGAAGTTTCAAGAAGTTTAAGCAATGTTAGAGGTGAGAAGTAGGTCCAACGTGAACAAATGGGATCAAGCAACATCTGATGTGTTCTGTGCACTAAATTATTGCTCAGCAAAGGCCTCAAGCCACTCTTAATTTTTTTTCTACCAGCAATTACTCTGCCCCTAGACTGGGAGAGAGGTCGTTGTTAGGTCACTGCAAGAAGGCTTAAATTGCAGTGGCCTGCCCCAAAAGCTGGAGTTTATAGTACTCCAAGTCACTTAACCTTCACAAGCACAAATATTTATCCAGAGATTATGTAGCATACTATTATTGGAATTTCACCCTTGAATATATAACAGCTGCTGTGTTGCTTGCAGTGCTCTGGTGCTTAGAACGTAAGTATTGAACCAGAGAGCTGTAATAACACTTGCTTTCCTAAATAACGCCATGAGGGTAAAAAAAGCCTTAACTTTACCTGATTCCAGCAGTAACAGAGGGGGAGAAAACAAATCTGGCCATGGGAGTTTGGGAAACTGAGTGGTCAGTAAAACAATCTCAGGTGAGAAAGTGTCAGAGCAAGGAATGTCAGCCTGGCAAACAAAATGCAGGAGCAGCTTCAGGCTCACCTTAGTCTCTGGACAGCTGGGTTACTAAAGCATCCTGGATTACAGCTCAAAGAGAGGTTAAGTAGCAAGGGCTGATTCCACCAGTAGTTAAAAGTAAGTCCAAGTATTTTAAGGATTTGACGTTTTTAAGTGTTACACAGAAGCATGACTTGCATGAGCTGTTCTTTCTTTTCTTTCTCTGAAAAAACTGCCCTTCAAAACTTTGGATTTATTTATAATCTCTGCTGTAGGAGAAAAGCAGCAGTACTTATTATTGAAGCAGAGAAACAAACCCCTCAAATATGAGCAAAAAGGTTAAGTTTCTACATTAACATTAACTCTGCCAAACTGAGAGTATGCAGCATTCCCTACTCCTGTTTTCCTTGTCAGCATAGCATATCGCTCACTGTTTGACCTGCACAACAGAATGTACAGGATATGCAGGGCAGCAGGGTTAACATTTTGTTCCAACAACTTTCAGGTTTGGAATTTCCTGGGTTATAGAGATGTGATTGCTCAATCCCAGTGTCAGAAAAGAAGAAGGGTAAAAGTTGTAAGGGTGAAATGGCTTTACTCATGTGTCTAAGCTGAATTGCTTTCTGTCCCAAGAGTCACTCAGGCCTGCCAAAGGAGGATATTCAGACATGTAACTTATGTCTTGGGGAACAAGCAAAACAGCATGTGCAAGGCCCTGTAGTTCTTTGCTGTAATTTTTCAGTATTTAGATATTTCATGCTTTGAAATTACATCTGTTTTAGAAAAGCAGATCTGACAGATATTCTCAGAGCTGACCTCGAGGTTTCCCTTTGTGACTAAAGCCTATCCTGATAAACTAGTCCTCACTGTCTTGGCACTGTCAAGCTGAAACACACATACCAACACTGGGGAAAAGAAAGAAAAATTATGTTTGAAAGAATTCTGAAATATTGAGATAGAAGGGCATAAGCACCAGGGAAAAGGTGGTTGTTCTTAAGAGTGCCCATGTAGTCTATATGCTAAAACATCTTTGCTCTCTTCAAGGGCAGGGGCACAACCAAATGAGAGTAAAAACAACATATACCAGGAGAAGATCCTTTCAGTGAAGTCTGTGAGTGCATAATGCAGCATTCAACTGGTGTCTTGGGGCACTGAAGCTGGAGCACTCTCGACCCTGCTTCAGACAAGTCCCTGGGTCACTGTCTCAGAGTACTGCTCAGTATAGAGGGGTGCTGTTTCTTATCCATGATCCACATGCCTTGGTGGCAGTCAGCATGTTAACCTTCCACTGCTGGGTTCTCATTCTCCTCCCCTGGGCCCTGACTTTCTCCTGTTTAATTTCAGTCAGTGCTCACCTATGTCACACCTTGCACTGTCCCCTGGCTGGCCCTGGGAAACAGGCACACATCCACGTGATGCTGCGAGGCACCACAAACCCCAACCACCCACGGGACTGACCTTCAGGAGCTCCTCTTGAATTTATGCAGCTCCCTGTAGAGGAACTGAGCAAGTAATATCAGCAACAGTATCCCAAAACCTCCAACCCTTCCTCAAAGAGCCTGCCCAAGAGAATTTGCTCTCGTGAATACTTTTGGTACTCAGCATCCTGGTTTAGTATCCAGGTGGCCAAGGAGCCAACAGTGTGCAGCCCAACCAGCACAGCACCTGTCTGGGAGGCTCAGGGTCCCACAGTCATGCAGATGTACCCCAGAGCACCGTACTTAAAAGTGGAAGCAGCTTCCACACTCCTAACCCATAGACCAAGCATCCTCCCAGACAGCAGAAACTTTGAATCCAGTTCAAAGACAAATCTTTGAGCTACTGTCTCAGTACATGTGGATTCTCTGGCTTGAAGGTCATTTAGCAGATCTGGAGATGGAGCAAGGAAAGTGGGACTCCACCAGACCAATCCCCAAGGCCTAACAGCAGCAAGTGCTTATCTAAGATAATATACACCGATATGCGTACACGTAAACCTACACAAAGTTAGCAGAAATCTAGACTTACTTAGAATCACACAATGACCTTTAAAGTACAAGTCCAAAATTTGGCCCAAAAGTTCAATTTGGTGCCCACATTTCTGTGTAGATTTATCATCACAGACTGAATTTATCAGCTGAGGTTGGTGAGGAAAGTGATTAACAGGATAGATCCACTTTCAGCAGTAACTCTGCCTCCCTAATCTAGCAAGGGAGTCCAGGCAAAGGGTTTAGAGCACCAGCTCTCAGTTTGCCACAGCCAGGGAAACTGATTGCTCAAGGACTTAAACTTGAAGAACATACAACTGCTGTGGAGGGTTTTCACTTATGTCTTTCAGCCTTGAACCGTGCCGTGCCTGCCCAGCTCTGCAGTGCTGGTTCACGTGCCTTTCAGCCTTTGCAAATCTGTCCCCAGCTCCCTTGCAGCAGCCAGCTTTCTGAACAGGGCAAGGCTGCATGAAATGAGGCAGAGCAGATCACGTGGCACAGGACCAGGTCTCCACCAGTTCCCTCTGAAGATGTTTTACTTGGCACCTGCAAGATACATCTTTGTGCAGGGCAGTTCACCATATTTAGCTTTGAGTGCTAAACCCACACTGCAGTTCACAGCACTCTGCACCCCCTCCAGACAAGCCCTTAATCTTCCTCATCATCTAGAACACTCTTATCAGCAGAGCCCAAGAAAGCACTGTGATCCACCATTGCTTTAGAGAGCTGCATATCATCACGGGGTTAAAACAAACCAGTAATCAAACCAGAGAGTGCCTTTAGCCCACTCTTAAACAAAACCTTGACCTATGCTGACGTTTGAAAATTATATATTTAATTTCCATGTGTGGCTTCGTGTTTTGGCAGCAGCCACACCACAAAGAGAGCCTGCTTTTAGCCAGGCTAGAAAAACCATAATCAGCATTGGAAGGTTCACAAAAATTTGTTATTGAATTGCTGATTCCATTTTATGAAGCACTTTTCCAAACCCTTGCAAAATGTGAGGAACAGGCAGAATGAAGCGGTTACTGGAAAAGGCTCTTGGCTCTTGCTGAGAAGAAACAATCGCAAGCTGATGGGCTTGGAAAGCCCTTCCAGCCAGAAGAAGCAGCAGCATCTGATCATGGAGGAGCACACAGGCTCAGAGCGCAGGGATGCCAAAGGTTCCGCAGCCTTTCACAAAACCAACTTGGCATTTAAACAAGGACATCAACCATAGCACCAGCCAGATCAAAATGCCACATATCATATAATTGGGGGGGATCTAATTGAAGGACACAAGAGAAAGGAAACATTGTCTACAACTATTTTTGCCCTCTTGTACACCCACTTTTATCAAACCAGGTTTTATCTTGCAATGCATCTTCCCCTTTTTATTTGGTTTATTTTTAAAAAATCTAAGATTAAATTTGAGCCTTCTTGAATCCATGCACATATCTCATGAGATTAGCACATCTTATCCACAGACTTTCAGGCCCAAAGTAGTACCTCTGCTCATTTCCCTGGGGAACTTCAGTTAAGTCAAATTATCACCCCCTTCTTCTCCCAGCTCCCCTCGTTTCATTTTTGCAAGTATCTCCTCCATCATGTATCCCCTCTTACTTTTCTGTTACATGAAATTGCTATCCTGCCTGGGATGAGTCAGTGCCCAGGAGTTCACTTAAAGGCAGCACCAGGAGTGCTTTTCCTTTTCATTTTCCTCTGGACTTTACTAATTACTTCTGTCCCTCTTCTACATAAAACAAGACTAAATAAACCAAAGGCACCACCAACAAAAAAGCCCCACCCCACTACTATAAAAAGTTTTGGAAGCCACACCAGAAGCTTTGAAGTTCCAAGAGACAGAAGATGATAGCTCCTCCCTCACTTCAGATGTCTGGGGTTTTTTGTAGCATGAGCTCCTCCACCTCCTTGTGAGCATGCACACATACACAGAGACTTTGCCCACTACTGTCTCCGAGCTGTTGTTTTAAATTATACAAGCTTCAGGAAAAACACACAATTCAGAAATGGGAGCATTTCGAAGGGCAAAAAAACCTTTGCAGTGCCAGCTGCATGTCATGAGCTCAGCTCCTGTGGCATACAGACAAAAGGTAGAAGAACTGGTGAATAACAAAAATGTTAAAATGTGCAGTTGCATGGGGACATGGAGCAGAGGACAATAAGCAAGCCACCTGCACTGGTAGGTAGCTTGGTAGCATTTAGGCTTGGTAGCACTTTACCAGGAAGGATCCTGGTAAAGAAATCTTCCCAAGTTCCACAGCAGGGAAATGCAACACCTGGGGAAGCTGAGCACACAGGTACTGCTCCTGATCCTCACATCACCAGGACCGCACCCAGTCTGGTTGTGGACCTTGTATGAGCTTAGAAGTAACTACAGGTATTTCCTCAAGCCATATTCAGGACAACAGAGCAGCTGCTCTATCCACTTATATTTCTCCATCCACCTCCTCTTACTGGAGGTGAGTACTCCTGCTGTGTCTCTCCTGAAGCGAGCCCTGCACTGCCATGGCATGGTGAGGTGGTCCTTCTGCAGAACTTCCCCGCTGAGCCAGGGAAGGGGCGGTGCCACTGAGGATGCCTCTGCCTGTTTGCAGCCAAGTTTGGTACTGCACAAGGCAGGGACAACTGCCTTTGCCCAGGACACTGTTTTGGAGAGACCAGCCAAACACAGAGGATCCCAATGTCCCCAAATGCTCTGGGAGAGCCAGAGAATGTTACACACTATAAAAGTATCCAGCCTCAAAAAAGGCCAGGGAATTTTGGACACCATCTACTTCCCAAAAAGAATGAAAAGGAAACATGGAAAATGCCACAGAGTCCTGAAGGAGCTCTGATAAAGTAATGGCAGGCACGAGATAGTGGAGATGCCTTGACACTGACTAATGCAAATGTTGACTCACTGAAGTCCTGAAAACAACCCTGGCAGATCAGATTTCATTGGCACTTAGCACCACACAGCTGAGGTCCCATCCTCATTGCTGAGATGTTGCCAGATCCTGGCCAGAGTCTCAGCTTAGGCACCTGCTTTTGACAAAGCAGGTCTGAGAGTCCCAGTGTCTCCCACCCACTCTCACCAAGGGGCACTGCCACCAGATCAGTCCCTGTAGGTCACTGCTACATCCTGCTGTCCCCTTCATCCAGCTGCTCATGCTGCCAGGCATTTGTGGCCCACAGCCAGACAGGGCTGCTCCTAGTTTGGACTCAGCAATCACAGCACATGTGCCCTGAGAGAGGACACTGTTGGACAATTTACATGTTTAAGGCCAGGGTCCTCTGCAGCCCAAAAGACCAGGACTGCAGAGCTGTTCTCATGTGAGAACCCCAAGCTCCAGGAAACACTAGAGCCACATAAGGGCAATCAGGAGTAAAATAAGCCCTAGCCTAATGATGGAGTGAGCACAGAAGACCTATCAAGGTCCCTGCCAACTTACTGCTGCCCTCACCCATGCCATTGCTGCCTGTTGTCCTTGCAAGTTATTCCTTACACCACCACATCCCAGGGAACAGCCAGCAGTTTCACCACTAGGAAACACAAGATAGGAGGAAGGTAGAAAGTTTGCAGGACACATCCCAGCAACTAAGATGGCTCTTAGAGTGAGTAACATTTGAAAAATACTAGGAAGCAAACAAGCCCTACCCCATTATCCCAGCAAGTCTCTCCTTACTTCTCTCCTGGGCAGCTCATCCACAGGACCACAACAATGGAGCCTTCTGGTCACTTCTCCCAGAGCTTCTGCTGAGCCCTTCTCTCTTACTTGGCTGTTTGCCTCAGAAAGCTGATTTCCTGTGCCTTGATTGCCTTCCTCTGGAGCACCCTCCTCCTGGACCTGCTACCAGCTGCAGCAAGTTAAATGCCTGAGCCACTAGGAACACTCTGTGGTCCCTGCTGTCAGGTGTAGGACAGTGGCTTAGAAATTTCAGAAACCACTTCACACTCCTCCACACCTGGGATGTCACCACTTCACTGTCCCTGCTGTCACCATGCCTTGTGGGGATCTCTGTTTTAACCATTCATCCTGAAATGGGAAGAAATTGTACTTGGAGATTTGTGGGCACCTGCCTGGAGTTAGAGAGGCAGCTCTGAGCTAAGGACTGCCTTAATGAAGCAGGGCCTGAGTGGTGGCAGTAGCAGTCTGAGGCAGCAGCTTTGAGGAGTCTTTAAAGTTTGTTAACCTTAAAGATACTGGGTTGTCCAAAAGCTCAGCTGTGTCCTTGGGAAAAAGAAGTCTCTAAGAGCTCCTATTTGCCTCTGTTTATCCTGAAAACAGGTTAAAGTTGACATTATAGCTGTGGAGCTCTCCCTAAGTTTGCTTAAGCTGCCCTATGTTTTTCAGTAGTAATGCTGAAAATTTTGGAGCTCAAATGGGTTTGTGCTGAAGCAGATTGGAAAGCAATGGTTGGTACCCTCTCTGTTATTTGCAGAGCACGTGTTAAGCAAAGTCATCCCCAGCTGCTCCCCCACCAACCCTGCTGCTCATCCCAGTGCAGGATGTGGCTATAGCTGAATGCCAGTGCTGCCAGCCAGGCTGGACTGGGACAGGCTGGGGGCACAGCTGCTCCAGGGGAGCTGTCCCCACTCCCAGTCTCAAGGCATTGTGTAAGTGTGGGCTTGGATCTAGATGTTCCAAAACATACCTGTCCTCAAGGCTCTCTATTGCCCTTCTGGCATGGGCCCCTTAAACACTCCTATTGCCAAATTTTCCCTTCAGCCAGTTATGCTGCAAAGCATTCCTTGTTTTCCTTCTTACAAGCTATAAGCCTTATGCAGAAGCATGATTGAGGGACCTGGGTTTCCAAAGAAAACCTAGAGCACTGCAACATTTGCACACATGTGGGGACAAAGCTGGCAATACTAACTCCATCCCCTGCCCCCAGGTGCCTCGCCAGGCTTAACGCACCCACTCTGGTGACTGGCACGTCCTTCCTGACCATCCCAAGAACAGGAGCTCCCAAAAATTCTAACATCACTTTAACATAGGAATTATGGGAGCCCTCTCTTCACATCTGACTAGAAAGACCATGGGCAGAAAGTTTGCATTAGCCACAGAAAGAGCACACGGGCAGAAAACCCTCCCTGATAGCAGTAGTGGTGCACTATGTGCACCAGAGGAGAGGAGTGGGACACTGCTGGTGTCACTGGCTCTGCAAACACAGAAGGTTTAAGGATCCACTTCAGGGAACAATACAGGTAAAATCCAGGCTGGCTTCCTGTGCCTCTCCCATACACCCAGAGAGCCATTTCACCCTAGAGATAAGGAGTGCAGCTCATAAGCCAGACAGGGAAGATTTCAATACCACTGCCAGGAACAATAAACTGCATCTCAGTCCTTATTTCCAGCAGTAGGTATCTCAGAGCAGGGCAAAACCTCCTCCCTCTCATGCCCAGAAGTTATATATGGAGGAGAGAAAAGTACCTGGCTTCCTACAGTGCAAGGTTTTCCCCAGGAATCTCCATCCCAATAGCCAGAGCTCTTCTGAATGCACTTGAGTTTGAGAGGGTGCAGAGGGGAGGGTAACCCCAAAGCCTGCACTGAGCAGAAAAGCAGGGAGAGGCTGCTTTGATGCAACTCTTCCAGTCTGAAAGCCCTTGATCTGACAGGCACCCATAGTCAAGGCTTCCTTTTTTACAAGGGTGGAGAACATGGATGTGGGAATTGGTCTCCATTGCAACGATTGTCAGACAGCTCAGGCTGTTTGCCATCAGGTTGTAGCAAAGGGGCTGAATGCTTTCCATGGCTGACACAAAATGATTTTTCCTACACTGAAAATGATTTTTCCTACATTTTTCCTACTGTTACTAAAGTGGTATTTTCCATGTGGTGGCTTGAGACATAAGGCTGCAGATTGGAAAGCAGCGTGTACCATATCCAATTATCTCATTGCATATGAGAACAGCACTAATTGGAGAAAGAAAAACAAAGATTGGTATAAATGTATTTATGAGATTTAAAATAAAAATGTGATGTTTATATTTCCAGGAGTTAAAACAAAGCAGAATTTTAGAATACAATAGCTATGCTCTTCAATAACCCAGATTCAGCTGCCCCTGTAGTCTGCCAGAAAGGATGAATATGATTTTTCATCATTACATCTCTGCAGTAGAACAACAGACTTCCCATGCAAGGCTTGCTACCTAGATCTTATTCTAACAACTACAATCTCCTGCTTGCAGAGACAAACTCAGGGTTCAGAAGGACAGATACAGCCAATATCTGACTGGCTGACTGACAGCATGAAAATACTGGCCATAGGCTGGAGTGTGCCCCCAAAAATGAGCTTCAGTGTCAACAAAGGAAGGATGGGAACTACTTTGAGCTGGGTTTAGCTTATAAAATGCTGTTTGGATGAGAGAAGTGAAACAAGACCCTTTCTGTACATTTCTCCATTATCTCCTTGCTCCCTCCAGCCCATCCCTGCTGATCAAAGGCATTCTTGCTGACACAGACTCACCCTCTCCTGCGCTCCACCCCTGCTGAGGCCCTGCACCAGTCAGGGCTACCCAGAGTGTGCCATGCCAGGAGGGTGTTGCACAAGAGGCACCTTTGCATGTCTCCCCAGGCTGTGGGCTCAGCCACTGTGCCAGCTGCCCCTGCACCAGATGGGCTGAAGGGCCCAGATGGGAACAGACAGCAGCCCAGCCCTAATATTCAGCTACCCAAGGGGGCCATGGAGCCTGAGCTGGAGGGTGGGCAAGTGATTGCAATGGCACTCAGATGTCATTAAAAATTCAGTATGGAATAAAAAATTCAGTACATCTGATTTCCTGGGTGCACCTAAGGGAAATACCTAAGGGAGTGGTGCTGCTCTGACCCTGCAGGGGTTCTGCAGAAAGGAAGCTCAGTCCAAGTTGGACAGAAAAGGCGCTTCACTGGGTGGTGTTTGGGGTCCCTCACACCCATCCTGTCTCCCACCATGGCCCGTGTGTGACACAGAAGGCTCAGCACACACACACACACCTCCGTGCCATCCCAGCTACAGCATCTCAGGGTACAGCTCCCAGGCCCCTGGGACTTCTCATCCCATTAAACCCGTCTGCCTTTCTTAAACCAACTTGTCAGAGGGAGGGAAGGTTCTGAACTTGTACCAGCGTTTCACGGCTCAATTATCCCGTGCCAAGGGTGACCAGAGGCTAAAGGGCATCAGCTTTCTCCCCAGTGCAGTTTGGGTACACATCCCTCCTTGCAGAGGGATGTAACCTTTAACCATTCAATAGGCTTTTTGTGCGGCATTCAGTGAGGATCCGACGGCCACCGCTGGCTTTGGGCTCTGCTCACTCAAGTACCGATCACCCCGGGCTGCCCCGTCCCAGGGGAGACGGTCAGCCTGGACCCCGCAGAATGGTGACAGAAGCTGCCCGAGGGGAATCGGCATCACTTGCCCGGAGCCCCCGGCCCCGGCCCGGCCGTGAGGCCGCCGCGCTCCTTGGGCGCCCCCGCGCGGCCCGGCCCGGCCCTGCCTCACACCCCGGCCCTGCCTCACACCCCGGCCCGGCCCTGCCTCACACCCCGGCCCTGCCTCACACCCCGGCCCTGCCGCACACCCCGGCCCTGCCTCACACCCCGGCCCTGCCTCACACCCCGGCCCGGCCCTGCCGCACACCCCGGCCCTGCCTCACACGCCGGCCCGGCCTTGCCTCACACCCCGGCCCGGCCCTGCCTCACACCCCGGCCCTGCCTCACACCCCGGCCCTGCCTCACACCCCGGCCCTGCCGCACACCCCGGCCCTGCCTCACACCCCGGCCCTGCCGCACACCCCGGCCCTGCCTCACACCCCGGCCCTGCCGCACACCCCGGCCCTGCCCTGCCGCACACCCCGGCCCTGCCGCACACCCCGGCCCGGCCCTGCCTCACACCCCGGCCCTGCCGCACACCCCGGCCCGGCCCTGCCTCACACCCCGGCCCTGCCGCACACCCCGGCCCTGCCCTGCCGCACACCCCGGCCCTGCCTCACACCCCGGCCCTGCCTCACACCCCGGCCCTGCCGCACACCCCGGCCCTGCCGCACACCCCGGCCCCGGCCCGGCCCGGCCGGCCGCACACACCGGCCCAGCCGCCGCGCTGGAAGGGACCCACCGTGTCCCCTGGCGGCTCTGCTCGGCCCGTGGCAGCGGGCAGAACCGCCAGGGGACACGATGGGTCCCTTGCTCCTCTCCACGCCACAACTGGTGGGCGTTCAGGAAAGACATAAAGGCAGGAGCCAGGCCTTGGGCACCACGAGCCCGGTAATACGCTCCAAGAAAGGGGAGGCGTCATAGCAGGGGCTCCGAGGTGGAGGCAGAGCAGACGAGGGTGGGGATGAGGGAAGAGAGCTGCTACGAGAAGCCTGGGCAAAGTAACTAGGAACCACCGACCGAGACAGAGGAAGCACCTTGCTGGGGAACAAGGAGCTACAGCTTTCCAATGAGAGGCTTTAGGATCAATTCTTGGTCAAAAATGTTCAGACTTTTAAAATATGGTATCAACCTCCAGTGTCTCAGAATTTGCTGCCAAGAAATCCATTGAAGAATTGCTCTCACCTCACCCAAAACACCTGAGTTGTTTAACCCATCAGCTTTAGCACACACCTTCAGGCCTTACCTCCATGCAGCTCCCATAGGTGGTATGCCTCAAAACAGATCCAGTGAAGTAAACACATTGTCCCCATCCCACACTGCAGCACTTGACTGAACCCACACAGGATTTGCTGCTACCACGAGAAGCCCCATCTTCTGAGACAGATTCCTGGCCAGCAGGACTCCACCCTAGAGGGCAAGAGAGTGCTATTACTTGCCAAACAACAAAACAAAGAGAAGTGACCATGTCCTTCAAATTTGAGTGAACTAATGTCAATCCGTTACTTAGTTTTACCTCCATACAAAGCTCCATGTGTAATCAAATCACCCTCTCGCAGCATCCCAAAGCCAAAGTTAGATGAGTTTCTAAAGTCCTTGAAAATTTGTATACTGGAAACATAGCAGGTACTGGACAAAAATATCAAGTACAAGAAAGGAAATCTTAAAAATAGAGGCAATACTACCATACCACAGTACATGAAAAGTAAATTTTTTCCAGAGACAAGGAAAAAAAAAATTCATAAGAGGCTCCCAGTGAGCAAGCTTCTTCAAGAAGAGATCCAGATAGTCCTGCAGCACTCCTTCACAGATTTATGACCCAAGAAAAGAAACCTTTCCTTTATCCATGCCAGACTCCAGGCCAGCAGGTTAGGAGACTTTGGTGGAGTGCTCTTCAGCAGCATTTTGCATCCTGCGGGCTGGCAGCTGTCCTTGGATGCAGCCCCTGGAGGATGCTGACAGGATCTCTCTACCTCCTTGGGAGTTCACACGCTTGGTTTTCTTGACTAACCACCAGGAGCAGCTTAACTTGTCTCTTCAGTCAGATTCAGCCCCCTTGAGTATCCTGCTGACTCCAACCTGCTCAGGTGTGTTCTTAATACCTGACAAAGGTACCCTTTGGCATTGTGCTGCTGAGAATAGCAAGGAGGAACAGGAGTTGTTCCAGTGACTGCAGTGCCTCTGGGTTTGTCATCACAAGCTGGGCTCGTATGGATTAGTCTGGCAGCAAATTAATTTCCATAACCCATCTCAAATGGAAGACACAGTCTTCCTTGGACACAAAAATAGCTACACAGTTACCTTTTTTTTCTATTCATTCTTTATTGCAGGTGTATATATAATTATTTATGTTTTATTTTAAACAAGAAAATCCTTTCATGGAAAGGAGAAACTTTTACCATTAAAATAGAGTGATTATAACATGAGTATTTTACAAATATGTACAAACATTGGCAGCTAGTCTCTAACATCAGCTGATAAATGCTTACACACTAACATCTACCAAACTATCAAACTCAAAAATAAGAGATTTTCTAAATCCAAACAAAAAATAAATGTATTACTAGAAGAAACAGGTGGATTTTTTTTAATATGAATACAAAAGTTGCATAATAGATATTCACAGTGCTCGTAAGATACTGATTCATTCTCAGTCTATACACAAAGTGTCTGGTCTCCCCTTCATATGCATATGTCACTTACAGTACTGGAGGGAGCTGCACAGACCACAGAGAAAAGACAGTCAGACCTGCAGAGTTTGCCTTCCCTATCAGCCATGAATAAATACAAGAACTCCTCAGGAATGTACAAGGCAGTGGATGCTCATGCAAGAGTCAGTTACGCTGTTTTCAGGCATTGGTGCATTTTGTAACCAGCAGCAGCAGGATTACAGTGCTTCACAAAATCCTTTGGATGCCTGCTAACTGCAAAACCAGAACAGTGAGCTGCCTGGTGGCAATAAACACTTCTGTGATGTGGTTAGGCTGAAGCAGATAAGAATGTGATTGTCTTTGAGAGAAGTGTGCACATGGTGCACAAGAATTTTATGACCTTTATCCAATCAACTATACCCACTGAATTTTGACCTTTTTTTTCCTGTTAACAACCATTCCCAGAACCACAAGTAACTGTACATCTACATGGGTGGGAGAGCAACAGGTTAGTGGGGCCCTCACTCCAGACCTCCCTCTCACATAGTTCATGGACAGGCACTGCTGCAGTAAGAGCCATCCCTTCAGCACTGTGGTGGCTGCAAGAGCAAGGCTCCTGCATTGCTGCAAAGCTGCTGTCTGTTGTACAGCCACTGGCCTCCTGGATCCTGGCCATGCCTATCTCCTGTGGCTCATGGCCAAACAGGACCCAGGTAACAGGGAGCGACTGACAGAGGGAGGCTTGGCTGGACTGTTCAAGAGCAGCCAACCAGACTTCCTTTACCCATTTAGATCCATTTGAAAGAATTTATTTTGGATGCAGTAAACATAGCTCAAGTACTTTGCAAAGGCATTTTGGCTTTGTTTGGAACAAAGGAAAAGAGGCTACAGTGAACACACAGCTCCTAATTGTTCATTACAACACGAAAGAACAGTGTGATCGAAGAGGGCCCACTCAATTAAGTCGTGACTACAGTGCACGCAGCTTGGGTTTGGTGCTGGATTCATCTCAGAGGATGTAGAGCAGCTGGTCCCACTTCAGTGAATGCAGATACACTTGCATGGCCTGTCTCTACATGGCATTCACACCCAAGTAGCAAGATGATGGACTTCAAGGATTTGCTGCTTTAATGGCTTATGGGAATGCAGTTTACCTGACAACTACTGAGCTTGCATGCCCACCATCAAAGCAGCTGCTCAAACCTTCCTTGTCATAGTCTGGCTTCCTTCCTTTCTTAAATTAGGCTATCTTCAGCTTTTGATGACCAACACTGCAAAACACACAATTCTCCAACCAGCAGAACAGTATTCCTTTCTTTCTAGAGTTTGCCAGAACACACCTAGATGGCTGTCAAAAGCTGGGCACAAAGCTGGGCCTTCAAGTAGAAGCTTGCCAATGCTGGGAATTGATGAGGGGAGGAAACCAAATATATATTTATTTGCATGTAACAAGGTAGCAGGATGTTTTTCACACCAAATGCTTGAATCAAACAGCGTAATTATGATTATTTCCCTAGTGAGAGCCAGCACAGCCAGATCCACCACTCTCAAGATCACCAAAACAAGCACCCTTGGTCTGGCACACAAACACCTTACACCTGCACCATCATCAGCCCTGCAGCACCACACACATATATTTGCATGACCTATCCATGACTAAGTAGGACACAGTCACTCTGTCTGTCCTTGCAAAGTGACTTTCTCCAATCCTTACTTGCCTCCTAAGCAGAACGGAAGAAAAATCTAAGGAACAGATTTATTAAAAACAAATAAAAGAACAGCATTAAAGTATGAATCAAAGTAAGGGGTGATCATGCCTGGACAAATTCTCCAGTCACACTCCTCTCTTCAAAAGCCTGTCAATGAATGCTTTTGCCCTCTGTACTCTCAGAAGCAACCAACTCATTTGCTTTATCACCTCCCTATCTCCCCAAGGATATAATGCCAATCTGCATCATAGCAGTGGTAGACAGCTGACAGTCAATTCCATTTGTTGCAATGAAAAAAAAAAAAGACCACACATTGTATTTGGCTGGATGTTTACAACAAAATAGCAACAACAAAAGAAGAAGAAACTCCTGGCAGAGCAGGTCTTGCTCCCAGTGCAGTAAATAAGCAACTTGTGTTCATTACAACTGAAACAGGCCAGACATTTCCATACACAGCCCTCCAAATGTGCTAAGAGTATATCCTGGACTGACAGCTGTTGGCAATGTTGCAGCAGCACAAACGGAAGACAAACTATCTGTACACTAAAATTAAGAGACATGGATCACAACAGAAAGGCAGGAACATGACAAGCTTTAAATTTCTGATTAATCCATTTAGACAAAGTTTGCTTTACTAGCTCAGTGTCAGTTTTGGTCCACTGTTTTTTGGTTTTTATGTTGTGTCCCTTCCAAGGGTGCAGGCCACTTCCACTTTCTGCTCAGACAGACACTACCAATGCCAGTGTTAAGTGCTACACTTCAGTCGATCTGCCCTATAGCCAGCTCTGCAGAAGTGATGCCACTTACTGATATGGAGCTGAATAACAAAGCCGCTCACCATCTCCTGCAAGAACCAGAGTGACATCACACGTGTTAATGAGGTATATATTGCCATGATGAGCTGTTCCCTGGTATGGAAGAGCTCCAATCTCATTACACCACAAACTCCTCTGGGAGCTGGTCCTCTCCCAGAAGATCCAAGGAGAGGCAGTTCATGGATCGCTTCCCGTAAAGGGCAGACTTGGTTTTGCAGTCCGCTGTGGAATAGACACAGCCGTAGACAGACAGCTTATCCTCGAGGCTGCAGCCGAAGGTGTAGCTGTGGGACGTGTCTGAAGACAGTGTGGCACTTAGCGACGGGTGCCGGCGCTTGTACAAGCGGATGTCATCCAAACTCTGGCTGTGCTGCTCCATGCAGCTCCGGCTTTTGGGCGATCTGACCTGCCAGTTCAGCAAGACACACGTGAATAAAAACAATGAACTCAGGCACAGCCTAAGGATGTTGGCTATGCATGCTAAAAGTTTCTCAAAATTGTTCTTTCCCACTTTCAAAAGAGCCCCACCAGCCTTCTGAAGGACGTTGGCTTAAACAAGGAGCTGAACAATCCAGAAATTTCAAGTGCATTTAAGCTGCCATGCCATGTTGAGCTGGATCCTGATCTGTCTGCCCTGTGTCCTCAAGTGTCATGGATGTACAATGGATGAAACACTTGACAGATACTGACACCTGAATGACCTCACACTTCTTGGCAGACCCAAGCAGTTGTCCTCAAATGGACGAAATGCACTTACCAAAAAACTACCCCAAGTGCTCGAACACATTAAGTCTAATGAGCTGAAAGGAAGGTTCAGAAGGCAACCATGCAAACTAATGGCCACAGTGTCCAGTAATTGCCACAAACAGTTTCATCTACATAACACTGTTCCATGAAGAGTAGCAGCAAATCAGTAGTAATTCCCAGAGGCACCATCTTGCTACACAAGCCTCTGTGAAGAAATTATTGACCATTTGAGAGTATTTCCAGCTTCAACACTTCCATTTTTTTCTTGCTCTGCCTCTTTAATAATCACCTGTTAAATGCTAATATTAAGGCTAATTTCAAGAATAAAATTTTGAAACCAAGACACTTCTGTTGGCACCACAGAAAACTTACTCCCAGTATAATTTCTCTCACTGCCATGGGAGGGGAATTAAAAAACTGCCCTTAGGAAATCCTGTGCTGGCTCAGCTGTACTCCCAGAAACAGGAATATGTTGCACTGTCTGGTCAATGCTAAGGAAACCCTACAGCAATTAGTTACATGGCCTTGTAAGGAATATTTTGATAGTTTTCTAAGGAGCCACCAAGTATGCGATGCACTAAAGTGGCAGCTAGGTCTTTGCAATCATATAGACAGTCCTGATAGTCCTGTATAAAACATGTCTCATGATCATTTAACAGTGTAAGCATGGTAACAGCAATAACTTTAAAAACATTACAGCTTTAAGCAAGATGCCCACTTCCAGCCATGAGCTCTTAAGTCTTCCACTCAAATAGAGAAATAAATTCATTATTATTTGTACTGTATGGTCTTTAGCTTTGGAAAAAATAATCAAGATTCTATTCAAATCTCCTACAGCACTTTATGGACTATTTTGCTGATAAATGAAAATTTCTTATCATTTTTGATTGGGTCCAGAAAGAGACAATGAACATTAAAAACAAAGTCCTAAGAAGTGATTTAAATCCTTGTTAAGAGTTTTTGAACTCTCTCAGCAGAAAAGGTAATTTTGGATTAAGAGAGGGAAGAAAGGGTAGAGGTGCTTTTTTTGTGGTTTTTGTTTTGTTTGGTTGAGTTTTTTTCAAAAACCACATTTTTACCCCAGTGGGTACAGCTATACTTTGAAAAGAAGTCTTAGAAAGACATTTTAATAAGCTTCTTCCAAATATATCTTCTTCTCTGACGTACTTTACCATATATAGTTTCCCTTTCTCAAGTGTTTGGTGAAAAGAAAACCTTGACAACAAAGACTTCAGTACACACAGACTATAATCACACAAATGATATAACAACTAGAGCTTGAGCATCTGGTTTTGCTCTGATGTAAGCTACTTCTGGCTTCAAGATGATCAAGTTTGCAACTCACATCCAAACTGCATAGATGGTCTTTGCTCTGTGTTGCACTGAAAATTTTGAAGTGGTTGATTTTCCATGTCTCATCCAGAAGACTAAGGTAGATAATAACTGGTTTGCGTGATCTCCCTGCTGATTGCTCCAAACCTTTCTATACTATTCTGACCCCAAATGCTGCTCTTATCCTATTCCTGAGAGCAGTAGTTGACCAGCAGCAGCTGGTTTTGATTACACCATGTAAAAATCAGTCAAATCCAAACTAATCCATGTGTCCTGATTTACAGCTGTCTCCACTACACCAGACCTCAGTTCAATGCCCACACACAGATCCTCCTGTTGAGCAACCTCTCCCTTACCTGGTGAAGGGATTCCACACTTTGGCCTCTCATTTTGATTAGTGTGACTTGCACCACAGACAGAGATTCCTGATTTATAGCTGCAAAGGAGAAGCAGGAAGTGAAAAGCATTGCAAGTTTGAGATTTTGTGGGCAATAGAAAAGGGAAGTTGTTCTCACAGGTCACATTCAAACAGTGACAAACAGTGTCCTCTTAAGACAAATATATATCATTAAGCACCCTCAATGCTCCAGGAGTTTGGCTCCCAAGTACTCATTTTTGGCCCTAAAGATCAACATTTGAAAACCTTCAAGGAAACAGTTTCTTACCAACTTGTCCCATTTTTTACCCTTCTTGCTTTCCTATAAAGTCTGTATATATTAAGGCCAGAAGCTCCTGCATAACCCTATTGCCTAGCATTCCCTGTATCACAAGCCACAAAACTTTACCTAAGAATTCCTGTGACCATCCCATTATTCTGTGGTTGAGCCCCTTGGCTGTTTTGTGGCATACATGATATTAAAGCATTTTCCTTCCCTACAAAGGTTTACCTCCATTATCTTTCTGTCATTAACTGAATATAAGCTTGGCACATTTAGAGAAGGGAGACTTTGAGGAGCACAGAGGAGAGCAGCACTGTACATACAATACAGAATGCTGGCCTGTAAACTCTAGATGAGCTGCCTGCAAATCCTGTTGCAGTAGGGCAGTAAATAGCACTGGCAGCTGTTTAGAAGGAGATAAGAGTTTTTGTACATCCCTCAGATCATGTCTGTTGCTAGAGCCTTAAAGAACAGCATTGAGCAGCAGCAGAAAGCCATCTCACCTTGGCAGCTAGCAGCATCTAGAGGCAGGGATTCAACAGATTCTCCCACAGTGGCCTCCTCTAACTGGTCTCCCTCTAAAGGCTCATCTACAGGCATCTCCTCTGGCTCATCTACTGCCAGCTCAAGCTCTAGGAGGAAGAGAGCAGCAGGAGAATGGTTAGCATTACACTTGTGCTCCAAGCTGCTGTACAGTCTCTTACTCCCTGCTCTCCTGCAGGAGAATACAAAAGTTGGCTTAGAAGTTGCTCCGCATGTCCAAATTCCTTACCATCATCCTGAGCATCATCTTCAGCCCGCCCTTTGCTGCCACTGTCAATGCCAGAGCTCCCGTAGCTGATGGTTGAGCTGCAGGATTTCTCTTTCCTATGCACGCGGTCAATGCCGAAGGGCTCATCCACGGACATTTCCACGGACACGCGGTGCCTGGAGTCAGCCTCAATGCCCGAGGTGTGGGAGCTGCCGTGACTCCCAGTGGACTGGCGCGAGAGGCGGTTATCCCTGCGGCTGCCCCCGCTGCTCCCGCTGCCACGGGAGTTCTTGTCACACGGGTCCAGGTCCATGTCCAGAGTGTCACTGATATAGGACTCCCGGTAGCGCTTCTTCTCTGAGGGAGAAACCAGCGAGAACTTTAAGGAAGGGTAACAAAACATATTCAGGAAGTTCTGCTGGCATCAGCCAACAACTAAGAAACAACTGCTGCAGCTACTGAACAAATACAGGGACACAGGGACAGCTTTGTATTTTGTTTGCTCAACAGATGGATGCTCAGGTGGTTGTAAAAGAATTACTCATACTCGCAGTAAACCCAGCATCTCCTAAATTAGAACAGGCAGGTAGAGGCAGTTATGATACAGAAAACAGTAGGTTTCAGAGTGAAGGTCAGTAACAACAAAGCAAAACAAAAGCAAACAAAAAAAGGGAATTACATAGTGAAATTTGTTGCTCAATCTTTAAAATCAGATGTGCTAATTGGTTCTTGAAATACCCACCACTACATGAAGTCAGCTAAGAACAAGACTCCTGTGGCTGGTATTTAGTAATTACTTATTATTTCTCCCATGGCATGTATGTGCTGAGGGTGGTTGAGAAATCTATGTGACACTAACAGACACAAAACAACTGAGGGCTTTTTGCCCACAGACGCTTGATCAGTGAGCCTTTCTACAGGTGACTGGCACATGCCACTGGTTGCACCCACACTGCTCAAGGCCACTGCTGTGACCCCACTGAAGGGAAAGACAGAAACCACTTGAGAGGAGATACCCCTCTACTGCTCCCACACAAACATACTTTCTGATCACAGTCAACAATGCGGGAGCCACAATTGCTTCTTAGGAATGGACTTGAAAGGTACCTAACACCTCTGTTTCTATCACTGGCTCCCCAAAAAGGCAGAAACACCATTAATTAGATGAGAGTAGGCACCATGAAACAACAGAAGAGACTAACACACTGTACTCTTCCTCTTACTAAACTCACTTTGGTGTTCCCTAACATACCTTCAGCCTCCTCCAGTTTTTGGATCTGCTTCAAAACTGGCTGAATATTCAGAAAGAGCCGGTGGCTGTTGCTGAGTAGCTGCAGCAAATGGCGTGACCTGAAGGGGCAACCCGTGTAGTAAACCAGTTTCCGTGCAGAGGGCAAACCATCTGGCTGGATTTCAAATTTTTTCCCCTGCACAAAGAGGAAAGATGCCAAAGAAATGAGAAGGAGCACATTTTCAGCCAACAGCTACCAGAGATAGCGGTGGTCTCATGCATGCAAGTGACAGGATGTGACGCAGCAGCACAGGCAGGCTGACAGCTTTGCCACATCCCAGGCTGGCAGCCACTGGCAGATGGCCATTCCATCATACTCACCAGGAAGGCCAGCTTCCCGATGTGTGACCAGGGAAAGTCGTAGAGGAGCTGGCGAACATGATTCATCTCCTGCAACACATCAAACCCAGAATGACACAGGGACTGGCAGGTACAGGGTGGAATCAGCGATGTGCAAAGAATTTGCAAACAACCAAGAATTTGAGATATGTGGAGCCTGGGGTTTGCAGGGGAGGCAGAGGAGCCACAGTGAGGGGGGAGGACAGGGAACTGGGCAGAGTTAATGCTACACCAGAAGGCTTTCACAGCAGTCTGTTACCTGATAGATGTGCATTCCTCTCAGGGTCAGGCCCAGGATAACTGTCGGTCGATCCTCCTTCTTATCCTAAAAGAACAGAAGAGTCAAAGGTTAATCTACAAAGACCACGCTCTTGTTCTGGCACCTACTGCAGGAGAGGTAGCAGGACTCCTCATCACAGAGATGCCATCAGCTCATTTGCTTTTTATTATGTTTGTAAAGTGCACCTTGCCTTGTTGACCCCTGAAATACCTACACCTAAAATCCCCTCATGCTGGGAGGCTCAGGCATTTCACCAGCATATGTCCTAGCTGCCCTGGACAGGGAATCCTGTAGCTTTAGTGATTTGAGAATATGGACAATTACTCCTCTCAGGGGTACCTTGTAACCTCTCTTGTAACCACATGCTGTCTCTGCTGTCCCCATGAACATGCACCACTCTTGCTCTCCAGGAGACAGAGAGCCCAAAACAGAAGGGGAACCCATTCCCCTTTCCTTGCCACAGCACTGCTATTCCCACCCAGGGATTTGCTAGATCTTGGGTAGCTTTTGGGGGGGAGCTAATCAATGCCCAGTTATTGGGACTTTCATTCTAACATTCAATCTTGGTGTTGGGAGTAGGTGGTTTTACATGAGTTTTATTACCTGGGTTGAAATACTGTCTTTTAACTCCTGCTGCATCTTGGTATGACATACTTGGTCTCTATTCATATTCTTCTGCTTGAAGACCAAAAATATCATAAGCTAATTCTTTCAACCTCTCCTAACACAGTAGAGTTGGGGAGGGGAACTCATGCATTTTTTTTGTTAGGAGGAAAAGGAGAAAGAAAATTTGGAGGTAAAAATGTATGGGCTCACAAAGCTCAAACTTTATGTCACAACTCATCTTTATTTATGTCTCTCCTCATCTGGCTTGCAAGATACAAACCTTATACTATCACATTACCCCACCCTTTGTCCCTGGTACCATCCCTGTCTTCAGCTCAAAGAAAGAAATATTAAGAAATATTTTCTGCCTCCTAAGGACAAAGAGCTTTGTCAATCAGTATTGGTCTGAATGAGAGATAGGGGGTGTATTGTGTTTTCTTCAGCTCCCAACCTCAGTAGAAGCCATGAGGAGGATGTTAAGACAAAAGTGACTGCTTTTGAAATCTCAGGGCAACCAAGCCCAACAACACCTTCACCATCTCCTCTGTGCTTGCTCAGGTGATCTGTGACCCAAGCATCACCTAGGAGGAGTATCGCTCATCAAAAAATGAGATAACTGTGTCACACAGCAGGAATAAGACTCTATTAAGGATCAAACAACACATGGAAGAGCACATGATGCCTAAATTCAAGTCGACCAGGAATTTAAATATTAAGAGCAACCAATTTCACAGCCTTGATGTTTTTGGATATAAAATGTATCATGTCCTGCCAGCTGGATTTCTTAGGGCATTCAAGTGTAACTAACTCTCTCATGACTGCATCACTAACAGCATTAAGAATCAAAACAGAGAACAGAAGAAAGGTAGGTAAGCATCTTTGGCTTGCAAGCAACTAAGCCTGGACTACTGATCAAAGTTATTTTCTCTAGAAAATGCACGTTTCTTCAGCAACTAGAGCTGTTAGATGTGTTCAGAGGACTTGTATACTTCCCAGACATAATTGCCACTGAGCACAAAACCCCAAAAAGTTTAATTACAAGTCTGACAGAGGAGTGTATCTCCATTTGGAAAAAAAGCCCAAGCCATTCCTAATTGCATAGGCAGGTTTCACTCGCCTAAGTGGAACAGAAAACTTCTCCTTAGACCCATTTCTAGATCTAAGCACTAAGCATGTGAAAATGAAGCACCTTATGTTTAAGCAGGTTTGGGTAAAGAATCTAACAAGCAACAATGTAGAAAATCAAAACTGTCAAGAAAAGCATACAGCTGAAAAAACACCAAACACTCTAGCAGGGTAGGAGAAGGAATGAGATGTGAAAGTTGGAATGACTCAGTGTCACCTTCAGTTTTTACACGACATTTGTGTGAAAGCTGGCTGACCTCTTGTCATAATTTCAATGAACTGCAACAAGAAAAAAAAGAGGTTTCATTGATTTCCCTGGTGCAATTCTACTGACAGGCAGGAACAAATATGAAGTTTTGCCATTCCTGTGGCCAGTTTCTTGGCTGAGGAACAAAACTAAATTCCAGCTACATCTGTATATTGGCAACGGAGTTGTTTGTGGGGACAGCCCTCATTTGGCTGAGCATTTTAGATTTGTTTGGCCTCTCTGAATCAGAGGCAACCATCCCTCAAACAAACAGAAAGAGAAAAATGCCATGGTGCACTCAATTAATGATGGGAGAGAAGTTCAAAATAAGAAGCTCTTTGTCTAACCTTCTGCAGCCTGTAGAAGTGGACAGGCACATCTTCCAGCAGGCAGGACTCCTTAATGAACTTCAGCACTGCTTCCTTAGCGCTCAGCCCTTGCTGCTCTCGGTGCATCTCTGGGGCATGTCTCAAGATGTAGTCGCTCCCCCTCTTTGCAATTATCTAAACCGCAAAGAAAACAAACAGGTCAGCAACTCTTCAGCAATCCCCACGAGAGACAGCTGTGATCAACAGCAAAGCAGTGGCTGGAGGTGGAGGAGGTTCATATATTCCCTCAAGATGTTGGTCTGTGTTTGCCTCTGCCTCCCTGGAGGATAAGCATTTAAAGCAGCCCAGATGACACTGATGTCTCCAAACAGATCCTAATGGCAAAACTGTAACAGACCAAGACAACAGAGGTCATGTCAGCTCTTCACTTTTAAGTATTGGAATTAGTCTTCCTAACTCTTGGCATCCATAAATGTTTATGGGCAGATAACAAATACTCCTCTGCATGCCAGCACAATCAGCAGCAACATCTCTGAAGAGGCAGAAATATTAGGTTTTCCTTTTAAGACCAGAAACTACACATTAGGCTTATTTAGCATTTCCATTCTCAGAGGGTGGATAACACTATCTCAAGGTATTTTTTTTATCTATTAGGAGTGGCTGGCAGACACGTGGCTTCACTAAGCAGTAGGAGAAACCTGCCCTGGGCTTTTTGCTTCTGCCCTGCAAGAGCCCAGTTCCCATGTTTGCCCACATGCCCTCTCCATACAAGGCTACCGGGCAGCTCAGCCCTCTCCCATCCTCAACTGGTTCCTTTCAGGCTGTGAGTGGCAGTGACAGGTAAGAGGGATGACTGGCTGAATTCACTTCCCAACATCCCCCACCACCAGGGGCATTTAAAACTAGATTGCATGAGGTACCTGAGAACATCCTGCCAGAAGCAACCTGTCCTGGCTCAAACCAACCAGACCCCATCACCACCCAGTTCCCACTTACAGTGAATATTAAAGCCCTTGCTTACTCTGTTTGCTAACACCTCTGCATGCCCTGCCAGATTGGTTGCCCTCCCACGAGGAAGGCTGGCCTTGGTGGAGGACAATATTGATGCCATCAGCTGTGCAGTGTCAGCAGAAAGAGATGTGCCAGCTCCACGGTTCAAAGCTGGGTGGGTCAGCCCAGGGCAGCAGTGCCTCTCCTCACTGGCACGAGACCTGGGGCAGCCCTTGGCCAAATGATATGAAGCACATGTTGAAGGAAGTGATTCTGTTGGAGGAGGAGATTGCTCACTATCTCCCCAGGGGCAGGGAGAGAAGCGTCCCCTTGCCTGCCAGATTTTGCTGTTTGTAATGATGTAATAAATCACCCACATACTTGCATGGGGTTGTGGCTTAGCGCAGGTGAGCAACAGTCAGTGATAAGCCCTTTAACTGCCTCAGGAACAGCACACAAGACTCACCATTTCCAGCCCTTTGTTAGCTACCTCCTGACAGGCACCCCGTAACAAGGAATGGCATGGGATGAGGGCCTGTTGTCTGGGAGAAAGGCACACTGCTGCACAGCAAGGCAGGCAGGCTACGATTTGTGCATAAAAGAGACTATCAGTCTTCAAGACAAGTCCTGTCACTGATCTGAACCTTCTCCCCAAAGCAGAGGACAGTGCCATCTTACAGGGGAGATGCAACTTGGCTGGGACAAGCAGCCAGCTAACAAAGTATTAGCTAATTTGCCTTCATTTGACAATTAAATCAGTTCTTGGTTGTAAGTCCCGAAGGGCCCAAGTCACATGCACATACTTATAAACAAACATGCAAATGCTTTCTCTTTCCTCTTACTGCACTTGAGGCAGAGATTAATGACAAAGCAAGCACCAGAGGCACTACACAGCAGTATTACCCCGTAGGGTTTGGATCTATCCATCCCTGAGGCAAGCATTACAGAAAGGAGAACAAAGGGTAATAGACTTGGCTTTGCAGCCCTGAGGTTTTCTGGAGAGCTAGGGTTGTGCAGATCTTGCTGATGTACCACTGGAAACACACAGCCCTTTAAGCCATAGAAGAATTAAACAAAGACATCGGCACTGTTGGACTTACTCATGTGACACCAACACATGCCATCACCAAGGAAGGATGTATCACCCACCTCACTGATGAGTGAGCCCAGGAATGTGCACCTACATCCAGTGGAAAGACAAGAGATATCTCCTGAGGGACCCTCAGGGTGATACTTTACCCGTCTGCCTGATCATTGCAGTGGGAGAGGGGGAAGTTGCATGGCTGCAGTTAGGTACCACCTTGGCATAGCTCCTGGTGCATGCATGATCTGTTGACAGAAAGGTTCCCCCCAAACTTACCCATTGTGGGAAATAAGCCTGAGGTTCAAAATATTTGCCAACATGGACCTTCTCTCTGTAGTTGCCCAAGTCTGCCTGTAAGCTGTAGGCAGCCAGCAAGAAGTAGATTTCTTCTTTGTGGTTGCAATGAGACATAAGCACTTGCTCTTTGAGATGGCAGTAGTAGAGCTGCCGTGCCACCTTATCGCTGCAAGACAAAGGCAAATTTACTTCAAGAACAAAGTTCAGATAAGGACCCTCAAAAACATCATCCTGCTGAGAAGAGGGATTAAACTTTGACACGTCTGATGTGTGCCAATGCCACCCTCAGTTGTGTGTATAAGGAGCACCAAACCAAGATCAAGGTCTTCTCCCACTAAGTGTTGTACAAACACAAGAAATGGTAGCTTCTACCTTGAGGAGCATGAGATCTAAGAAGTTAGGGCAGAAGGTAGATGAAAGAAAAATCACATCACACCTGTTTTGGAGACTGACTACAATCAAGCACTTCTGTTTCCCTGGAAAGCCTGTAGCAGCCAGGAGAGTCAACTCCCTTGGACTCCCAGTCCTGTTTCTTGCACACCTGTCCTCCTTTTCCCTCTAAACTTGGCACTGCTTTTTGTTTCACCTTGCCTTAGGCTCATGATAGTTCTTAACAGCTTATTCCCTGCAAGGTAGATCAAAAGACATGGGAGCCTTGGGCTTGTTTTTGTCTTCTTCCTCAAGCTGCTAAACAGGGATTGTCTGATAAGGAATAACTATGGCATAGTTATATGATAACATATGATAACCCACACACCCCCTGCCCTCAGAGATCATGGGAGGGAGGCTGCTGACGTGTGCATGTAGATGAGGGGCTGGACACTACAGTCTACTTGTAAAAGTCTGCAAGTATAGTTTGAAGGGGCCAGATAACTCTCTGCATGGGTCTACAAACCTCTCCAATTAAACTACTAGTGCAAGAGAAATATGCCTGTGATGGTGTAGGATACGTAACTTGGGAGTGGCAGAATGGTATGTAATCTCTCTCTGTACAAAAAAGGCAAAATGAAACAAAAAACACTTATCAGCCAGACAGACTCCATAAGAAAGAGTCCCCTGTATCCAAAAGTGAAAGACTATGGAGAGAGAAAACAGAAAACCACAATCTTTGCTCAAGACAAGAATGAATGCCAAAAATTTGGTAAAGATTTTAATGCACCTAAATGATCCCAGCTCTTGGCTTCCCCCAGGGACAGAGCTACACCAGAAGCATTGATGTAAATTAACTCTGTCAGTTGTTCATTTTTAACTACCTCATCCTTTGTTCTGTACGATGGGTGAGGGTGAGGGTACTGCTGTTTTGAGTGCATCCCATATTCCATGTGAATGGACTACAAATGAAAAACTCTAACTTAGGAAGTAATTTGTTTTGCCCATGTATGAAAGTCCATTTCCAGGATTAGACTGCACAGAGCGCTGCTCAAATACAAAAAGCAGATCCAAAGCATGTGCTTTGGAGTATAAATAACTATTTTTGGTATATTCATCCAGTGCCTTTCATACAACCAAATGACACAAGCAAAAGAGTGTTTTGATAATGTCGTCATTCAACCTGCACTTTCACCACAGATGGAAAAGCAGTCATGATTTTCCTAAGGATATGGAGTATGATTCAGACAGAAAACATTCATAGTTGAGTGAAGACATCTGTGAAGGTCTTCAAAAAATTCAAGCAGATTTTAAAGCATATTTCAATGAGTTCACAGCAAGGAACTTAACAAAGAAACATTTTTCTTTCATTTTAAGAACACACTGAATAATTCAAAACACAGTAATTACCACAGAAGAGAACTTACCCTATTACTCTTCCATTTTCTACGTAGTATTGTACTCTAAAGAATGCAACAAATGGAGGGCTGAATTTCTCTGTCCCCTAGAGCAAAGACAGAAGACGAGTTAAATTATGATCAGCATCCAAAATTCTTGTTACTCTATCTGGTAATGTCCTCTCCTCTGAAATTCACTCCTCATACTGCTTTTCATTTTCTACTCTTAGCTCTTGGTAAGTTTTAGGAGGGAGTCTGACTGTCTTGCAGGCTCATGACAATGAGGCATCACAAAACAATCAGACAGGTTGAACAACAAAATCTCCTAGGAAGAGCAGAAGATTTTTGGATAGGAGGGATAAGCTGGTGTAAGAGTCCCAGAGTAGCCTGGGGACACCCAGGCTGGCCCAGAATTACCTAGCTCAGCACCTGGCAGCACCACAAACACATTCGTGCTGAACACAGCAAGTTTAACCCAGCCTTCCTCACAGTGCCAGGCAAGGCAGCAGTGCAGTGTGCCAGTGTGGCGTTTCAGGGCACTCCTAGGAGCAACCATCCATCCCTGCACCACACCACATCACCCAGCACGGACAGACACACTGCCTTGTTCAGCACTCACTGCCTGGGGCTCAGGAGCACCAGCCTGGTATCAGCTCCATGCTTTTGTTTGGCAGGGCTCCTGGTTAGTTATTCACACTTTCCTGCAGCCATAGAGCAAAAGGCAGTGGTGGTGTCTGCTTCACACTGAGGAGTGCTGCTAGAAGAAAGCCAGCATGAGGCCTGTTGTTTTAGCTACAGCCTATCTTCCCGACTTACAGGCTTGTTTGAACAGAACAAAAAAGAAAAAAGGGAAAAAGAAGAAAGGAACATCTTACTAGCTCACTCTCTCATCTTTCCTACTTTGCCACTTTCATGTTCACACAGGTAACTTTGCTCCCACAGGCAATTCCAAGGCTTTGCTGGTCAGATCCATCTCACTGGGACAAGGTACATGCCTTCCACATCTGAGGCAGACAGCTTCTTTACCATGCAAACATCTCCATTTTATTTCTGGAAGTTGTTCATAGCCACCCTATTTTATCAGCTGGACTGGGCTTTCCACCTGAAACCTCTTCACAGGAATTAAATCCTTGTCAACTAACCCAGTCCAATAAGCTAACTCATCTCAGACTGTAGTACTGCCAATAGCAACTCATTGAGTTTTTTGTGATTTGCATCACACCAGAGGTTCAACACTTATCCTGACCAGGAAAGTGTAGCAAGAATCCAATCACAGAGAGACCTCAAAGCATACCCCATCGTGAGGTGACCACAATCACCTGCTTTGGGAAGTTCTCACTGGCTGGACAGACAGCCCCTCCACCTGACTCTGGCTGTTTCTGAAGTAACTCTCATTTGTTTGGGAAAAGCAGAGCACATGCTTGGGGATAAGAGAGATGCCCAAACCTCATTAGTTATCTACAAACTTCTGTAAGCAGCAGAAATGGCAAGTGTGCCTATTCTGCAAAAGAAAACGCTTAGGCAAGGTGGAAAAAAGTAATTGACAACTTTTACAACGACCCAATTAAGATATCTGAAAGCAATTGCATGCTATACTTTGTTCTATGGCTCCTCTATTAATGACACACACAAACAGGCATTATCATGTCTGAATGAACAGTATTAAACAATTACATAAGCTTGTCTTTATTTAGTGTAGTTTTTCCCTCCCCTATCAGGGCTAGCTAGCCTTAAAGAACTCGGTCTTGTCTCAAACAAAATATCTTTCCTCTCCCTCCACTGTCCTTTTGCACATACTCTGGGAAGAGTCACAGCTCCAGACATTTCCCATGTACCAGATTCAAGTCACAAAAGGTTACTTTTGGCTGTTTTGCTTAAGGATAAAAATGAGGTCTCCAGACTAAATTCAAATGAAAACTGACCAACTGACCTTCTCCACTTCTGCAGCAGACAAGCAGCAACCATGTGGTTACTATGGCTCAGCTAAAGTTGCATAAGGGGCTGGTTTAACTAATTGTACAACTCTGCAAAAGTCACTGCATCCTGCTACTGAAAAGTATTCTGCAGATCATCTTCAAAAAATGCTTTATGGACCTTAGTTTAAGAGTTTTCATTTCACTGTGCAGTCCAATAAAAAAGCAGTGGCTTCCAAAGTTAAACACCCCTCTTACTTTGGTGGTCTCTTTCTTCCATTCCTTTGAAAAGTATTTGCTAAGCTTCTGCTCCAGGTCTATAAAAACATATTCATTATCTGAAAGATAAGAAAAAAGGAATTCAACATAAAATAATTGGAAATGCTTAGTCATTAAACATTTAGGTTACTTTATTTCCAAGCAATACATTTGCTGACCAGGAAATAGACAGGGCAGGGAAAAAAAAAAAAAGAGAAGTACTCTTAAGTACACATACTACTCCAGACAGCATGGAAGGAAGGTCATTCACTCCTTCAAGAGATCCTGAGCTAAAGGTTTCCAGACATCTTAGCCAGAAATGTAGAATTCCTGCTTTATAATCAAGAAGACATTTACAAAAAAGAGAAACATTGTCTTACCTAGCTAATTGTACTTACCAGATTCAGTTTTTTATTATTATTAAAGAAGGAAGCCCTACCCAAGCTTGTATTCTGCCATCATATAGCACCATGGTCCAACATGGCAAAAGTAAGTAAACAGAGCTGGGTACCTGACAATTTTCATCTTCTGCATGTGAATGGGATCCTCTGAAAGGGTGAGAAACAAGAGGACCAAACACAAACGCCTTTCTCAGAAGGTCTGGTGCGTCCTGCTCACACCCAACTTCTTTCATATAGAGAAAAGATGAATGAAAGGAAGGGAAACCTGGCCTGCCTCAAAACTCTAAAAGACCAGGACTTGCTCTCCACCCTAGTGAGAGTGAACAAGACACAGCCTGAATGGCACATCATCTTGAAAGAGGTTTATGCTGCTTTCAAAGCTGATGTTTCATAACACTGCTTACCAATTATCAAATACAAACAACTCAGCCAGTGAAAGATTTTTTCCCTGAGTCTTCAAGTCTCTTAAGAAAAAAATAAAAGACAAGACCTGACAGGTGTTTCAGGCTGCAGCAGCAATGCCAGCTGAGCACATTCACCTGACCAGTCTCTCTACACTTTGATCTTGCTTAGGACAGTGTTTTGACAGGTGACACGAGTGCCAAGATGAAGAGCTTGCTCCTTAAACATGAAAGGAACAGGAGTAAAAAGGAGAGGGAAAAAAAAGAAAAAAGAACCCTTCACAAAACAAACTCCTGCCCCTTAAGAGCAGCCCAGACTTCCAAAAGAGAGCCTGCACTCATGTCTGTATTATGGTAGATGCAGGCCTGGCATGGCCAGTGTTACAGTAGGTGTTGAAGGGGGCTCTGAGCTACCTCACAGCTGTTCCAAAGCATCCCAGATTCTTACAGGGGCAGATACAACAAATACTTTCTTTGCTAGCTTTCAAAAAACAAGCAAGCAAAACAACCTCCTATCGCCACCTCCTTCAGCTCCCACCTCAAGTTAAAGAAACCACATCTGGTGCTATCCAGAATTGGCCCACCCATCATCCTACTAGGAAACCTCTTGTAAAACAGCACTAACACTGGATATGAAAAGGACAACGCCCAAAAAAGTCCTGTTCCTGTCTGCATGCTCTGTCCTGCATTGTACTGCTTGCAGCTGTACTTTTAATATATCTACACTTCTGTTTATCACATTACTTGACATATCACATACAGAAACAAACCAGTATTTAACTGCACCATCCAAGTGGCTGTACAGAATTTCTGAAAGTGTCTGTGGGAGCCAATTTAAGTGCTGTAGCAGCCAATTTAAGTGCTGTAGCACACAGGATGATATGGAAGTTATTTTTGCTGTTTTGACAAGGAGAGGAAGAGGTTTATCATCACAGAGATTGCATCTTGTACCTGCTTCTTCACTTCTGTCAAAGATAGGATGGCTGGGGGCTACACTGGCCCCAGCCCTTCCTTCTCTAGGTCCATTAAAATCAGATAACACTGCCTGGAAGAGGATGATAGAAGTCCGAGTCAGTGAGTGAGAGAAGGGTTTGTTCATGTTAGGCTTGTCTCTGTCCCTAATCAGCTGCCAAGCTGGTAAGCATCACTCCATAAAGCTTTTATTAAAAAGTAAGTAAAAGCTCATTTAGGGAATCAACGTACAGCAAGCGACTGGCGTGGGATAACATGAGCACACCACCCAGTCCCTCCCTGGGCTTTGGCAGTCCTGCAGCAGGGCCTGCCTCCACTATGGACTCCCCACACAGCACAGGGTTGGTCCTGATGGCACAGCAGTAATGGGTAAAGCCTGTATCAGCTCTGCCAGCACTGTCGTCTTCAGCTGGCACCTTGTTAGGAGGCCATAACAAGTTGAAGGGTCAGTTTTCCTTTCTACTTCAAAAATGCCCAGAGGCATTTAGAGAAACACATTAATTATTCCTCAATCAGGAGAGAACAATTTCAATAGCAAGCACAGTGACCATCCATCCCAAACCATCCCATCACCCCTGAATAGTATGTCAGAAAGGGAAAAGTGACAGAACACTTACACCACAGTAAAGCAATTTGTTACCCACACCCCAGCCCCTCTTTATCTGTCATGTTAATTGGGTTAGAGATGATTTTGTGAGGGCACAAATGTCACACCTGAGGATTCCAGGTTATTATCAGGCCTACTGGGAGATACACATAAACCACAAGAATAAGCCAGGCTACAGGAGGACACCCCAATGTACATCTCTTCTTGGGGTCCTCCCCAGCCCAGCTCAGCATCCTGCCTCCCGTGCAAGAATGCAGCACTGCATTCCTGCCTTAATGAAGCTAATATGGCTGGAATGTCAACCTGCAATGTAAGCCTCCATCTACAAAAACAAAGATGTATTTCCCTCCACAGCCCTACTGCTTTGTGGATGGCTTTGTTTTTGTTTTTTTTTCCCTAACACTGGATTAGTGATGAAACCCTAAGGGATCTTTTGACAGATGCTATTTGAAAATAAGCATCTCTAACAGATATGAGGGCACCAAACTGCAGCACCTCTAAGCAGTGCTGTAAAGGACAATATAGAAATGCACAGATGGCCCCCTTTCCAGGGAAGAATAAATTTGATCTGTGGATCCAAACAGGGCTGGATACTCAGCAGGTACAAACTGTCATTGCTTCACTGGCCTCACCTGAAGGACAAGTGAAAGGTAATAAGAAGCTGACTAAGAAGCATGCACACATAAAAATACATTCTCATCCACCTGCAGCTACTGACACTGAGTTAATGAATCTCATCTCAACACTGCAGGTGATCTTACACATGCATCAGCTTCTCTTGAAAGGTTCCCTCATGTACATATGTACAGATACCAGACCTGGCACAACCCACCAGTGCATCGCACTGCAATCCCAAGAAATGCATCTGGACAGCCAGCTCCTTTGCAGTAAAGAAATTTCCACACTTCTCCCAATTTCACCTTTGAGAATTCTCAAATGAGATTGAAAGTTTATGCTGTAAAAATCACAATTCAAAGTAAGCAGTTACTAGAAATATAAAACACTTCTACTCTGCAAAATTAGCTCAGCACATTTTATGTATTTAAAAAAATATAGGACACGCATTGTTGCAAAAAAATAATGTGCCAGGTCCCCAGTTAGAAAAAAATGACACAGTTCCAGTGAGTGATGCAGACTTACAATAGGCATTATTTACACTGCAGGAAAAATGGGAATGGAAAATTAAGGCTGTAATACCAGGTCAAATCATTCCAAGTCGTTATTAACCTAAAGGCCATTATTTTGCATTAACCAGTTCCTCCTCATCTCATTTTTTATGAAAAGTAAGTTCTCTGCATAAAAGCTAAGTAATGGTGATGCCAAAAACCTGTTCTCCTCCTGCGCCCATTGTGGGCTAGAAGCACCAACAAATTGCACAAAGGTGTCCTATCAAGAGTCGGTGCTTAGCCCCACAGGCAGCCAGGAAGATCCCATTAACAAATTTGGCTGAGTCATGTATATTTTAGCAATGCAACTAGACAGTCCAGAAGAATAGGATTCAAATAAAATATGAATTAGTGTGAAGGCAAATTTCCACATAGCAAGCATTTTCTGCCTAAAAGAGAAGGGAAAAAAATTATCCATGGCTACAACTTTTCCCAGATGCTTCAAGAAGCTTCATGGCAACACCACAATGTCCCCTGAGGTGCAACGGGAAAGAACAGGAGCAGGACAGAGGGATGCTAGGGTTAGGGGAGAGCTGAAGCTTATAAAAAACAACAAAAACCCACACTAAAATATACCTCACAACACATGCTGTAGCCCTCACATAACCTGAACACCAGCATAGATTTTTTTGTTTGATTATTGAAGAAGAGCTGGCTACACACCCCCTTTTGCATGTGGATCTCCCCAAGCTTCCAAGCATTAGTGATTTGGAAAATCACTACCCACATGGCACCTGCTCCCACCACCTCTGCAGAGCTTCTCAATGCTCCTGGTGTTACCTTTCAAGCCAACAGAAAGAAGTGTTGTCCACTTTCTGATAAGTGGTTGATCTGTCTACTAAAGGGTCTAAAAGAACAGGATAACCTTGTGCTTTTAGCTTTAGCTGGAAAGTACATGTATCCCAAGTGAAGGGAAGAATCACAACCCAGGCTGGGAGTAAAGCAAGGAAGGTCCTGGTTGAGGTCACTTTACCTGGGATGGACACAAGGTTATGAAGGAGACAATATCAAGCCTGAGATCTTGTGGTGTTAGGAACTGTTGAGGTCTGAACACTGAGCTAAAGGTTCAGTCATTCCTGGCAATGGATAGGAATTGCCAGATTTTTATGTTGGCATCTTACATTTAGCAACAAGGCATGCCCAGGCAGAGATCTTCAGACTTCAGCAGTGTCACAGGGGATTCTTCTGCACAAGAAAAGCTGAGAACCATTTCCAGCACTGCTCATCCAGGGGCAAACAGACCCTTTGCAATTCTCAGACAGGAGAGCACTTGGCTGGATGTTGTACTGATACTGAAGGAGAAAAAATTGACAGTAGGTACAGGCAAAAAATTGCCTTCATTGGAAGAGACCATTTAGGTCCTTTCAAGGAGTACTTTATACTCTTTGGACATCTGAACCCCTGCAACTCCCTCTAGGTGGTACATTTCTGCACGTGTTTTTCTTATATTGCATTTAACTTGTCTGAGGTACCAAAGTAAGTGCAATAGAGCTGTACCTTAGGTTAGAATACAGGATAAATTCCTAAAGAAGATTCAATTATGCAAGCAGATTTAAGAGAGGACAGGCAAGAAGCATGGATAGTGAGGAAGGACTGGTGTGTAAAAATCATCATAAGGTATTTCAGAGAACTTTTGTTATTTGTCTCCTAAGAGACCCTTTGTTATAAGACATACTCATGCAATATAAAGATAATCTGTTAGCATATTCTGTCCATGAACTTCAGTACTGGAGGATATACAGATGCAGAAGAGTTAATTGGAGGCAGAGTGGTTTTGGCAGAGTTAATCACTGAGCTTCTTGGTAAGCATCTGCCGGGAAGCATGGGCCTGGCAAGGTGAACAGCCATAGCTTTAAAAAACAGAGTATTATTCTTGAGGCAGGGGAGCTGAAGCAGAAGGATTTGGTTTCATAAGAAAGCCAGCCTGACAAATTCATGAGAGGACACAGAGACAGCGGCAGGGTACAGAAGCTGCAATCTTGCTCCTTCCCAATTGTAGGCTTCCATCTGCTTAGGTCAAGCAAGGTTTGCTCCTAGAAAGGCATGGCCCAAAACTCAGGATCGAAGGGATCTGGGTTATAACAACAAAGGAAGCCTGGCTGTTCTTTGTCTGCTGACATTCAGTTTTGTTTTAGAAGACTGAATGTGTCGCTGCACACACTTTCCGATAACAAGAGGGAAACCTCCCGCAGGGCACTAGATAAGGCTGACCCCACAGGAGGATTTGCCATATAAGACCCAGCTGCTGAAGCCTATGGAACCAGATTGAACCTGGCAGGGTTGCAGGATCTTTCATTGAGCAAACTACAAGATATAAAAAAAAAAAAAAAAAAAAAAAAATTAAAAACCAAGCACTTCAGCAGCAGGAGCACACAAGGTATAACCTGCCTGATGATCCATGACAAAACTAGAAGAGCAACATGTCCCAAGGTTTGTAGGACCTCCCATTAACGCACATTCCTGAACTTGATTTTCAAAGTGATCAACTTCTTATAGACACAAGTTTTTTTCCTTCTCAGATATATTAGGTTGAAGCGGTTTTCCTCTTGAGAATAAAAAAAACAGTTCAAGAGCAGAAGGGATCAGAAATGCTATCCTGACAATGTAACTGTTACCTTTAATCATGAAGCTTGCCCTCAGCATCTACAACAGCCAGAAGAGAAGGCAACATATTTAGGTATCAAATGCTGGGAAACACGCTCCAAGACCTACAGCTTAGATCTTACAGCATTCATGGTTTGCAGCTTGCATGGTGCTTTGTGGTGCTGTTTCCCTTTTCACCACATTTAGGGGTTAAACTTCTGTTTATGATTAAGGACCCCAACCTCTCCCCCCACACACATACTTAGTATGAGACCAACTGAGCATTAGTGTATCTGTACAACGTCTGCAGGTCAAATGGGCTCCTAATCCAGATAATCCATGCAGTGTGATTGGCTACAGTTCTGAAGAAATCCTTTAATTTTCATTCTCTTGCTACTGCTGACAGTCAGGGTTTTGTTGACAAATTAGCAGCAAAGTAATGGATGCAGGTGGATTAGTATACCTTGTTTTGCATGTGGCAGTATCAGACCACGAAAAATAAATACACATTAAGAAACTGGGAAAGATATCATTACTAAAACAGGGTGGCTGTTTTTTAAAGAATGTATTCTTGAGGCTGCAGCACAGAGGTGAAAGCATGATGAAAGAGAGGATTACCTTGTTGAAAAATGTATATGCTTCCTCTCCATTTTTTGGACACCTGGCCTTTCCTGAAGATGAGGCCCAGGCCTCCCCCCTTCACAGCCTCTGTGGGATGGACACTGACTTGGTACTCAGCCAAGGCAGTCACCTTCAGCACCCACAAGGCAACCTGGGAATGCAACACTTACCCAGGCCCCCCCACTGCCTGACCTGAGCACTTCCCTTTTTTGAGATGAGAGCTTGTTGTGAGGCAGGCAATACCTTAAAGGCTGCTTCCAAATGCCACATGCAGTGCTACATTTGTGATAGAGGCAAGACCTCAGCTACCACAGGCAGCAAGGGAGATGATCAACAGTCTGCTGGCCAAAACAAGGTGGAGATAAACCAAGTTGTGGAACAGAAAAAGTATTTCCTTTCAGGAAAGCAAATAACTGCTCCCTGAAACAAACAAAAAAGAGATGTTAATTCATGCTACTGGACTCTTGTAACTCTTTTCCTTGACTTTTTAAGAGCTTTCTGGAAGAATTAGCTGCTATGAAAAGGAAGAATACTTTCATGAAGTGAGAAGACTGTTTCCACTTAAAGCTGTGGACAATGTACTCTAAAGTCTAATCAGAACAGCTTTATTAGGCTCTTTGGTATGCAGTGGTTACAATGCATTTCCAACAGGCTGAAAGGTATCTGCCACTATTGGGCATTTTGGGACCAGAAGCCCTGTGCTTGATAGAGTGAAGGAAACTGCTTCGCAGAAAAGGTGTGAGGGAAGGCAAAAATAGGGTATGGAAAATACAAAACAAAAAACATGTGAAGGAGGGGGAAAAGTAAAAGAAATGTGGGAAAAACAGAAGAATTCAAAGAAAATAGGAATGAAATTGCCCTGTCTTACAGGAGAGGACAAGGGTTCCAATTTCAGCCAAGATGTCCTGCAAGTGGAGTAGGCAAAACCTGGTGTTAAAAAATGTTGCAAAGGGGAGGCCTCAGAAACACAGATGATTTGTGAAAAAAGCTAGGAGCATTCAGGTCTCCTCACATTAAAAAAAGTGCTGCTTTAAAGCACAGTTATATTAGGTTTAAGGAATCTTTTGGAGACTCTACAAACCTTATGGAGATAAAAAGCTTATGCTCCTCTCAGTTTGAACGTTGCACTCAAAAAAAGCAGTTCTTACAGAATGAGAGCATAAAGGAAATGAGACAAACTTAGAAAAAACACCTTATTTTATCCTACATATTTATAAAGAGGCAAAAGAAACCTTATTTAGAAGGACTTCTATAAGACTACTATAATTTCAATGAAATCTCTAGAATTGCAGTAGTAAATAACACCGTTTTTGGAGGAGAGACAAGTCTTTCAGTGCTTTTGGAAATATGGGGAGGCAAGATAAACAAGGCAACAGATCCATTTCTAATTACTAAGAGTTGGGGTGTGGGAGGGAATGTCAATGCTTACACCATACCAGAAATGTGATCTCTCATATCAATTTGCTTCTTTAAGGCGTCATCTTAACACCATTTCCTGGCCAATACTAAGCCATAGGACCAAGCAAACTGTACTTTAACTCATGGACTAGAAGTTTTGTATTTCCCATGTGATATTTCAAAACCCAATGTGTCCCACGCATGCATTCAGTCCCTTACAATCATTTGAGTTTCCTCCCCAGTGCAACATTCTTCACATGTGACTTCAGAAGATAAGTAACACTTTCAGCCCCAAAATCCTTTTAAAATCCACCTCCTGTTCCACACCTATAGTTTTGAATATAGTAACAAATATGTTGACTAGCAACTCCCACTACAGGAGAGAAAGAAAGCCCCACAAAGAAGTGGAATCCAAGAACAAAGGTGGAGAACAAAAGCCCCCCCTTTACTCAATTTGTCTGCCCACATACCAAAGATCAAAAGAGCTCTGGGAAGGCTCTGCATAATCTACATACTTTGTGACCTTATTACAATCAAATTCCCCCTGCAGGCACAGCCACTGTGTATATATGCACACACTGTAAATACACAAGCGGGTCTGTGGATGTTTGCCAAGTCACTTGCTCGTGCATTGAGTTTGCTTACTTTTAACAATGCTGAGGCCAAAGAAGTGAGGCTCTTTAATCTTCACTAAATCACAAACTTGCTGAAAGAGCTCCTGTCCAGTGGCTTTGACCTGAAAGACACAACCAATCCAACATTACAGATGGCTCACGCACCTGGATGGAGCAACTCTTCTAAAGAAGAGTTCTAAAGAAGAGTTGCAGGCCAATACATTTTTGGGTACCAAAGTAAAATACCCAAACACAACCAGACCAGAGAACATCCTTTGTTTTCAGTATTATTGCTATTATAATAGAATAATAATAATTAATATTTACAGAAATTAAAATACTGCTCCCTTGCATTTTTTTTTTTGAGAAAAGAAAAAAAAAAACTAAAACCAAAAGTTTTCATTCAGGAGACCCAGGAACAAAAGTACCCAAACAAACACAAGACTCTGAGTGGCTCATAGGTTAGAGATGTGGTTTTTCTGTACCCCACACAGAAGAGCTCCTTCTGTCTCCTGCTGACTTCTAGTCACACAGTCATTAACATCTTTATCTTTGGCAGCTGCAGCCAAAAGCCTGTAAGACCTTGCCTATTTCCCTGCACACTGAGACCTTCAATATCCCTGCCTCCTGTAATGCACAGACTGTCCCAGAAGGAGCACGGTTCTGGTTAACTACATGTGCAGACCAGGATGTGTACTATGATAGGAAGATTCCCCCACTAAATGTCCCCCCATCCATAGCCTCATTTCCCCCTGTCCCACTGCACCATCCCAGGAGCACTGACAGACAAAGCACAGACAAACACAGAAACCCCCCAGCCCACAGAGGCACGGGGAAGAGTCCAGAGAAAGAGCAGATGGGGAGAACAGAACAGCACTGACACAGACAACCTCAGCTCAGGCCATGGTGCCACCAGCTGCAGCTGCAAAATGGGCCAAGACCCCATTTCATTACCCCACTGCTGGACCATGCAGATTAGCAGTGGCAGGAGCAGCTGCCTGCAGGGGTACAGTGCAGTGCTACCTACCGAGCAACAGAGAGGACAGGGCAGAAGTCAACTGTTTAACTCTCCTACAAAGCAATCACCATCCTAATTTTTAAAGCTCTTATAGTGTAGGTATGCCACACACCCCAGAAACTGGCTTGCACTCACCTCCCTGCCCCAGGCTGTACCATGTCACTAGACATGGACAATGGGAAACCGGAGGTCATTTAAGTACTCATTTTCTTCTACTTGACAAGGCATCAGTAGCCAGACACTCACTACTGTTTTATCAGGAGCTTTGAAGCCTGCACTACACCAGTGCAAACACGTGAAGGCTTTGAGCAGGGAGGAGGTAGTGCACTGCTTTGATAAGACCCAAAACCACATCTGGTCTTATGAGTCTCCACGTGAGACTGCACCCCTTTCAGTCTCACACCTAGATGCAGTGTTTGGTCAGGCACCCAGAAAATACACTTGGAAGGAAAAGTTGGGCACAGAGCAATTTCCTTTGCCAAAGAAGGAAACTGAGCACGTTCTCCTACCTGGGAAGGATTTGCTAAGAAAGATGTGACCTACCTCTAACATGCCAGAATGGTTATGGGCATACAAGAGTCACTGGCAGCACAGGACTCTGTAAATGCTACACAATGAGATTAATTTTCTAAGTGGCAAGCTTTCATACCTAAGGGAAGAAAAACCTGCTTTAAGATACTTAATTTTAGGGAACTGAGTACTTCAAGTGACAGTTTTGTGGCACACAGCTCTAAACAGTGATTTAGGCAGAGTTCTTGCACAACAGGTATGTTACTAGCACCTTGTCCATTCTCCTCTTGGTACTTCCCTTCTGTATAAAGTTCTACTCCCAGCCTTAAAGGCTATGCAGCACCAATTACATTTGCAACTGCTGTTCCCTCCTACTTTCCCCTCTGCTCAAAGCTACCAATACTTCCCATTGCATTTTTCGTCTTTGGACTTTCCTCCCTATGCATATGGTCCCTGTGCCAAGATTGATCTCAGAAATGTTATGACTCATTCCTTCCACTGATACTCAGCTTTACCCCATGTCGGGCTCAGGGCTTCTTTACACGTGAAATTTAGTCCAAAGTGAAATCAAGTGCAAGTTTACAGATGGTAACTGCTACTCCAAGGTCATTCTGTGTACAGATAGTCACGTGCATTAGTTGCCTATATCTATTTTTCTTGACATGTATGTTTTGAAACATTGGCTCTCCTGTCCACAGAGCAACTGAAAGACTTCAGACCGATGCTTGCCATTCACCAACCCACAGGTCCCCACCAGACTTCCTCCACTCCAAAAGTTTCTCCCACTTTGCCTTGCCCTCCTCAGAGCAGCTGGTGAGCTGCAGCACACCCTAGTTCCCCTCACAGCTCTGCTTCTCCTCACGTCCACAGCTGGTCCTAAGAAGGCAGTTTTACTGCTCACCATCCCCCCAGATTCACTGTACATTCAGAAAGGCAGACATTGAAGCTAATTAAGAGATACTTGATTGTGGGGGAAGAGAATTTAAAACGGTTCCTGCTCTTCCCTCTTCAACAGCACTATCTCTGAATGGTGTAAGAAATACACTTTAAAGAGCAAGCTTCAATCTGTATGTGACCACATAAAACACATATAGGTAAACTCTTATCTGGAAGGGTGGAATTTATATGGGAGGGGAGAGGGAGGACTTACCTGCATAAACACTGTGCTTATCATGGGAAGGATCTATAATTTATTCTACTGGAAAGATAACCATTCCTACCTACCTCAATGAGCTGCAAGCTTGTTTAGTATTTGCATTCCACACTGAAGAGGTTAAAAGGCTTTGGAAATCTTTAGTAGTGGCATTATTATTCTAATAAATGCACAAAGTATCATCTGCGGTTGTGCTAATTACATTAGGGTTCTACCAACATCACTAGAAAATTGCCTTGATGTTTCTTTAAAAAAGAAAGATCTCTCCAGCTGTGAAATCTTAATTTTTGTTGCTGTTTTGAATGAGTGTTGTGGTAAAGTCCGAAGCCAAATGAAAAGCTGTTTCTGGTGACTTGCCCAACTGTAACAGGTCATGTTTCACTCTCTATGCAATTAGGACACAACCATGTGTTGAGGTCTCATGTTTTGGCCCAGACAGCTATTCCCTTTCACACACAGGCATCTCCAAGTACATACTTTCCCAATTTCCCAGACACGAAAGCAAGGGGGATCAGAAATGACGAGGGCAAATGTCTTTAAAAGGAATACAAAGGGGTGCTGTGGGGGATTCCTCTGCAGGACAACAAAGTAATGCACAAGGCACCCCAGCTTTTTGGAGGGGCAGCAGGCTGGGACAGGACAGAGGAACAGGAAGGGACACAGCACTTTGTCCTCTGTCAAAAGACTATTTCTTATGCTTATTAAATATCTTAGAGGCATTAAAAAAGACATGCAGATGTAGCATTTAGGAATCTGGTTTAGTGGTGGACTTGGCAGCGTCATGTTTACGGCTGGACTCCATCTTAAGAGTCTTTCTCACCCCAAATTTATTTTACGATAAACTGCAGGTTTTTATGATTTACTAGAGCATGACCCAGTGGTGAAGGAACAGCTGCATGCTTCATTTAGACACAGGCAGAGCGAGCAGCAGTGACAGCGTCAGCTCTGGCTGGTGCACTGCCCTCCTGCACCTTCCCCATGGCCAGCAGCTCTGCTATCTCCCATCTTTAGCCTCCCTGATAAGAGCTATAAGAAGGTGAGATTTAGGGTCGGCTGCAACAGACCATTACCCAGGCCCATACACCTGCTGCCAAGAACTTAATTAAATCATCGTTTTCTGCCTTGCACAAAAGCCAGCAGATTGCAGAAGCCTTCTGGGGCAGTGGATGGGCTGGGTTTGAACCAGTAACCTAGAAGCAGAGCATCCCAGATTTTTCTGTTAAAGCTTTATTCCATCCAGCCCTTGAGGCTGTTTCAGTTAAGGACGCTACACTTACACAGAGCAGGTAGGAAAATTCCGACCCGGATTTTGAAGACTAGCACGCATAGTTTCAAAAGCCACAGTTTCAATCAAGTACTTAAAATAACAGTTCACCTCAACTGTCTTCTCCCCCTCCTCATCCCAAAGCAGGGTGAAAAAACCTACCCAAAACAAAGCCAAATCTCCCCAGCCCACACGAGTGCACGCACACGCTCACAAGAGAGCACTTATCTTTGAAACTCGCTGGTCCTCTGAACGCCAAGTGCCTCTTGTCAGCTCAGTTTCTCACAAGTTCAAGGAGCAGCCGGCATCACACAAAGAGGCACCGTGCTGTGCAGACACCGTGCCACCCTGGGCTGCCAGCTGAGCTGGCCCTGCTGTCACTCACGCACACTTTGAGACATTCGAGGCAGCAATCAAAGAAACAAAGCGACTTGCCTCGATTTTTTGCGTGTACGAGTACTCAAGAGGAGGGGAAAAAACTCACCCTCAATGGCTGTTTGCCTTAGACTCTTTGAAGGGATCTGCAGGCTGTCAAAACGAGGGATAGCTGGACTCTTTACAAGAGTAAACAGTCATATGTTGGGTACACTTGCTAAGTAATCAAGGTATTTCAAGTTCAATTTTAAAAAAATTGTTGGATTATTACAAGCAGCAAAACTATTCAGAGATAATAAAATGTAAACAACAACAGAAAAAGAGCAGAGGAGACCCCCACCCTACAAACACAGCCCTGGCTTCTAACAAACTCTGTGAATGAGTTGAAGCTGCCCAATTAGAAAATGGAGCACCAATTACCCTAAGCTGGCTAATAGCCTTTTGGTCAGCAGACCAGCACCAAGCTTTTGGGAGAACAATGGGAGCTAACAAATCTGAACCGTGGCCGCGATGCAGCGACCTCCCAGCCACTCACCCCGACGGCCAGGCTGAGCTGCTCGCGGGTGGGCAGGAAGACGCAGACGCTCCGGATCTCTGGCTGCATCCTGCCTGCCAGGAGTGTCCTGCTCATGGTGGGCAGCTGCACGGGGGCTGGGGTCTCCTCTCCAGACAGGTGTCAGGCTCCCTTCATCCCATGTACCTGTTGAAAAGGCGAGAGCATCAGTGCTGTGCTTCTACTGGCACTGGGAGCAGCTCACAGCACGCATGTGATGAGATGTTTAAAAACAAAACCACTCCCAACAGTCATCCATTTTCCAGGGCCAGTCAATGTTTCCACCAGCACCACAGCACAAACCAGGCAGCATCAACCTTTTAAACAGCTCAAAAGTCCCATGAGAGTGCCATAAAGCAATGAGGTCTTCCTGGAATAACAAACCAGACTCAAGGTTTCCAGACTCGTGTAAGCGATAAGGCAGGTGGCACCTTGGGCCATTGCCTGAGAACACCCGTGACACAGGGGAGCACCCATCCTTCAGCCAGGCACCTTGCTCACTCCAAAGCAGAGAGTTCAATGGGCTGTCGACAGGCACATGTCAGTGCACAGGACTTCATCTGTGCTGTCCTCCCCCTCAGTCCATCCCTACTCCCTGGGAAACCACTGCCTGAAATCCTCCACGCATCAACTCAAAGGAGGAGGTGGAACACAAACTCAGCCACTGCATAACACCTTTTGTGAGGTAAGCACTGCCCTCCTCTCAAGCACTGAGCACAGGCTGCACAAGCACCTTACAGCTGAAGTTCAGATATTAACAGAAATAAGAGATGGAAATTTTCTTTGCAGCCAAATGCAGAGAAGCCAATATCATCTTGACTTTACAGCTAGGTTAGACAGTTTCCTCAGCAACTTGTACCATTTTATGTATAGCCCTCTCCTCTCCAATGCTCTCAGCACTCCTCTCAGGAAGTATCCTGTGGCACCTGATGAATCCATTAGGAAGGGGAGAGGCTCCTCAAGGGTGGGTTAGGTTTCAATGCCAGCAGAGACCTAAACCAGCAAGATACCAGCCATGGGGTCCACTCCATCCCAGTACAAGTTTTGATGTAAGTCAACCCCCGATTGCCCTGAACAAACAGGTTGATTCCCTTCCACCAGCAACACCTGAGCACTCACCTGCAGCACAGCAACAGAGGTGCTGCTGGCTGATGCCTGTCCCCAAAGTCCCCACACACCCGGGGACAGGTGCAGACCCCAGCAAGGGCAGCTCAATGCACTAGTTCTGGCAGTGACATCCTATCCCACCACCCAGAGCCCAGCCCACCTTCAGGGGACAGGCTGTGAAGGAGACATGGGCTTTTCCTTCACCCACAACGCATAGAAGATGAGGGATCACAAGCAGCAGGGAAGCAGGCCATGTTATACTAACACACATACACATATATGCATGTACTTGTGTGCCTGTGCACTACAAATAAGTTTTAAAAGCATTGTTTTGTGTTTAAAATCATGTTTGTCCTGGTTCAGGAGAAAAATATTGCAGAATTAAATTCTTGTGTGGGAGATGGGAAAAGCAAACAATAATGTAGAGTACAGCAAATAGAACTTGGATTTATCCTTCTCCTTTCAACTCTGTACTCAAGCATCAATTTTTTAAAAATTATTTTTTAAAGCAAATACAAGATAGATCCAGGAGTGCCCTCTTGCAAATTCAGAAGCTGTTCCATGCACCGCCTTCCCAGAGCCTTCCCAGAGCCAGGATATACAATGCTTCTTAACAAAGCAGTTTTAGATTCAAGCTATGTAGAGCATTCCTTATAAGACAGAAGTACACAAAAAATGCAGACAAGGGAGTTATTAAAGTATTTTTTCAGAACAAGTATTTAGTTTAACAAGACCAAAGAGTTTTTAAAAGATTGCTCTAAACTAAAGCACGTGAGAAAAAGACATTTGACTTTATGGGACACGTGAAAGCTGCTATTAACTGAAATATTAGGAGGAAAATTCTGATTTATCTTCTCTCATTGAAATAATTAGACTCACATGCTCTCTTCAGGTCCGGACTACACACTATTAACAGCTGTATATATATTACAGATGTCTACAAAATGACTTGAGGGCAACAGGTCACCACTATTATTGCCAGCTGATGTAATTCATGCCATAAACTTTATCAACAGCATAAAGAGCTCAAGTATAAACTTATCTTAATTGTCAAACGGCTGCACTGGCCAGTACACGTTCCCTCTCACAAGGGGATATCACAGCCAGTGAAGACACTCATGGGGCTCAAAACAGAACTGAAAGTAGGACAAAAACGTTACCATAAAACACAAACACAGGCACACAGATTCCTTTGGACAGCTGAAGAAACTGACTCCCACTTCCCTGTAGCCTCTACAATAAAAAGTTTCTGGAGAGTTTTTCCCCACACCTGCTTTTTCCATTTGAATTTTTAAGAGAACAGCTGTGGACCCGCAGAACAGGGAAGTGAGAAAGGCAGAAGAGAAGGTGTTTTTCTTCTTATGATTCAAAACAAATGAGCTTGTGGACCCTCCCATAACAGGTAAGGGGTTAAAGAGAAAACGTCCTTAAACTGAAGGGGGAGGTCAAACACAAGCCCAGCTCAACCTTCTCTTCTTTAGAGGTATGTTAGGATGTGATAAAACATAATGAATCATTAACTTGCTAGCAATGCATGTTTACACCTTTACTTTTTTTTTAAGTTGTGAGTCAGGAGTAACTGCCCAATGAAAACAAGTGACCAGAAGGAATGCTCTTACTTAAACATACACAATTTCAGACTGCCCATATGCCATTCCTTTGTTTACCACAGATTCCAACCTCTTAACCTCAATTAAACCATAAAAGCTCCAGCAAATGCACTGCAGATGAATTAATAAAAGCTGAAGTCAATCATCAGCCTCTGGGACACCCTACAGGTTGTTTTTTGTCGTGTTGCTTTTTTTTAACTAACATTCATGTTTTAGCTCCTGAAGAAGTGCATTTTGAGATGAAATTGCTTGGTCAAAGGCCCAGCAAGTCTATCAATTAAAACAGTCAAAGGCACTATTTATTTGTATTCTTCTGGTACCTGACAGGAGGCTTATTAGTGCCCAGAGTGGTTGCACAGCTTATTTAGCAGTGTTTATTTTACCTAAACACACATGCAGAGGATCCTTGGAAAACATGCCTGTCATTAACTTCAAGCCTTCTCTCAGTAAGCAGCTCAAACATGTTCTTAAAAACTCAATTAAATCTTCCCCTCCTCTCTCCACAGACCCTCAAGCTGCCTCCCAGCACAGGGCCAGAACCTCAGCACTTGCTGGATCAAAGCAGGAATGGATGAGGTTTGTCCCAGCAAGGCAGAAAAGAGCAGCAGAGCCCCCATGGGAGGAAGAGGAGTTGAATGAGAAGGAAGGAGCCATTTGCTTCAGGGATCAGCAGGATGGCTCACTGAAACACCTCATGCCCCACCATACACCCAATGACACAAGGATGTCTTGCCACCCCTGAATTTGGGGCCATGCCACTGCCAGCCTGTCTGGGAGAAGGTCTCATCCAGACAGCATGTGGGTTCTTGTAATGAACCATTTGTTTTACACACTAGTTCATAACACCACAGCAAATTGGGTCCTAAGTCTCATTTCAGCCTCTAGGTACAGCTACAACCACATCTCAAGGGGGATAAAGGGAACAGATGAACGAGCCATAACTTAGCAACTCAGAGCAGCAAAGCAGAACAAAATTCTTATCTATCAAGAAAAAAAGCATGGTAATTCTGTGCTTCTTTCACAAACATCTGGAAACATGCTTTTTAAGGTTTATTACAGTAAAACATCTGCTTTTGCTAGAGCTGATAGAGAATGAGCACCGAGCATCCCCCGATGAAACCTTACCACAGTGGCCCTACAGCCTCCCATAAAAAATTGTCCAGAAACATTAAGACTCTTCTTAATATTTTCCAGACACCATCCAAAGATCTCTTAGGCTTCTAAGAACACTAGACTCTTAGGCTGCAGTTTCACAAACAGCTTAAGCAGCTTTAATCAAGGCAGTCCTGCAGCAAGACAGACAGACAACTGCCTGGAAACAAATCTGCCTTTGGCAGCAACCCACACTGGGCTGCCTCGTAGTCATGATGAAACACAGCCGTAGAACTGAAAAACCCCCTCACCTTCCAGGTATTTTGTCCCCTTGGATGCACACTGTAGGGCACCAGTACTGTCTGCAAAGGAGAGTAATAAAGAGCCTGAGCAAGTAAAAGATGTCATGATGGCATGTATAAGCCTTTCTCAGCAATTTTAAAAACTCCACCCACCTCCTTTGACTAACCCCTGCAATGATGAAAATTTCTCTGAGAAGATGCATCAACCAGGAAGGAGCAGAAATGAAGTTGCTTGTCTGCGCAGAAAACAAGATTGAAGCTAAACAGCTTTATGTCATGGCTGTAAAATGATGTGAAAAGTGCCACCTGTGACCAGCAGTCCGGACAACTAGGTCACATCCTGCAGCAAACTCACAGAAGCACATTGACTTTTCAAATGTGTCTAGCTCAGCATCATTCCAGGACTAGCACAACACATCCAAGTGCAAAGATGCCACAGGGAGGTAAGGTACCAAATTTGGTATCCACACACTGCTTTTTGGGTAAAATACACACCTGTCTTCAAACACTGCACGCTACTTTGTAGGAAACCCCTATTCAAAGCCATTGAACAAGGAACACCAAGACACATCCCAGTCATTTGGGTGCTCTGAAGAACTGGATTCCAGAACTGGTGCAGCTTGGCTGATAGACAGGGTGCAACACTGACAGCAGAGACAGCTGGCTTCAGCCCATGGAATTGGGAGATGCAACTTCAGCAGGCTTTCTGCACCTGCTCAGGTGTGACCACAGTCCTCTCACAGTTCAGGGATGTGGGCCTGGCCCCCACCTTTCCTTTAGGATTCTTCAAGAGGTGCAATGCAAGATGCCCTCAAAAGCTCCAGGGCTGTGAACCCAAGCAGATGTGATGGGGAAATCGCTGAGCATTGGTCTTAGATACCAGCCAACATCCTTTTTTCCTTTCTTCCTGTACAAGCATCACTCCTTGGTGACAATGAACTTTAATAGCAAGGAAGATGCTTTCTCACTAGTCTTCATTGCAGAATTAGATGCAGCTCTTGGGCATGACTGCTCAGGCTCCCCACCTTTGTACTACAAAGTCTTCCTGCCCCACATCAAGCAGTACAAGTGAATCCTAGAACAGGAAATGTGCTCTAGTGCTTGTAATTCTTCTGCTCTGCAGCCCCACACAATGTGATTAGGAAGAAGGGATCTCCCAAAATTCTGTGGACACCCATTCCTAACCTGGGACCATGCTGCTATGACACTTTGCAGGCTGCCCTAATCCTTAAACTCAAAGATAGGGACAACTCTCCTAACCCAGGGATGCTGATATTCTCTTGCAGACAAATAAAAGTGACTCATGGTTTTGGGTGCACTAACTTGTCCTGAAGGAGAGGAAAAAATGCTAAACAAAGGACAGAGCACCAAAGGAGGTGCTCCTGCAGCACATGGAACTGCGAGGGCAGGGCAGCAGTGGCAGGACCACACAGGGTAGCTGCCACGCTTCCATCCACCTCTCCCATGGGAAGAAGAAAGCTCCTCAGCAGTTTGCTCTCTTTGAGGACGGCACAACATGAATCCCTTTATGAGCTTAATATTTAGCTGAAAAAAAAACTGAGTTCAGGAGCTCTTTGAAAGACATAGACAATGAGTATTAAAGGCTTCAGGCAAAAAGGGACAAATTAGGATCTCACAGGGATTCTGTTTTTCCATCATTTTTAAGTGATGGAAAGTGGCTTTGAATTTTTCTACACAAAAACGGGCAGCCTTTTAAAATACATTATTTTATCAGTACCACATGCAAAACTTAGCAATGTACACATTTTAAAGAACACCCAAACAGTAAAGCCTGCATCCAGAGCATGAAATTCCTTTCCAGCATGCTTTTTTACCTGGGAAGACAAACAGTCTTCTTGTAGGAAGATAAATGGATCAACTGATCTTTCCTTTTCACTGACTGGTAAATGTAGTAGTATGTACTACTACTTTTGTAGTACATACAGTACTTTTTTTGTACCCTATAGCATCTGAGTACTGACACGCCATTTCTATTGCAATGAATTTCATTACTGCTGCATAATCTACTAATTGACTTGTTTATTGAATACCAATCACTTATAAGTCTTTCTCATATTTCATAAATCAAGCACATTAATTAAAGTTTAAGAGTAAGTGGCAATTTAAGGTATCAATTGGCCTAGACAACTGCAGAAGCATGAGAAAGAACCAGCAAAATATGGCATTGGGCATGAGCCAGCCTCAGTATCCATTACAGCTCACACAGAGCAGCTGCAAAGGAAGCCTGGTCAGAAATGCCAAGCTCCATTTTCTCAGCTGGATCCCCAACACACTCACATGAGACCTTGCAAAAGTTAAGAGAAGTGAATTGCTGGGATAGCCATTCAGTAACAGCAACCTTGTCACCCCTCAAACACACTGACATGTCCCTTTTGAGATGGATCCTTGGGGAAATCTCATTCATGGGCATACAAATGCACAGCCAGGAGTGCAGTAAAGACAATGCTGGTCCAGAATCTTGGTGTAAGAACAAGAACAGAGATACTTCAATTTAGCACTCCAGTGCTTGGCAATTCTGTCTTGTAAACTGCAGCTCTTTAGTAAGGACCATTCATCTTTTCTATCTATGGGAAACAGGAGAGGAAAAGTACAGGAGAGGCAGCAAGTTCTTTACAATAAGGGAAAGCCAAGCTTCCTTCACAGGCACAGCAACTGTCAGGAAACTTAGGAGGAGCAGGAGAGCAGCAGCAAGACCTGGATTCTCTACTGGCAACTCAGAAGAGAAGCACCTTCCTATACCATGCAAATTGCAAATGCACGACACGTCCTGACCCAAAAGCCTATCAGTTAATTCTCCAACTGGAAACATATTCCATTTTTAGTCTACCAAGGCTATAAACAGGATTTCTCCCAAGGGGATCTATTATACTCTTGCCTCAAGCACAACAGATGAGAGATACTCTTCTACAAGCCTGTCTTTGCACAAGTTATTTTACAGGGATAGTATTTTTTCACTTGAGCTACACTGGACTGATTTGGAACATATCTCTAAGACTCCAGAAGTCTGTTGCAGAACTGTCCAAAATTTTCTTCATTGCTATTCTCACCAAGATCTTGTAACAGTTATAGAAGCAGCAGACTACAAAGTCTTTATTAAATAAATAAATAAATAAAGAGCAAAGAGTAATTATAATTTCACAAGCAATACCTTGAGCTGCAGGACAAATAAGGAGAGACATGGGTTGGGTTTTTTTTAAAAACAATGTAACAAATTCTTCTGAGTAGGAATAGCTTCGCTACCAGTAATAACCATGTAAAAAAAAATAAATTGGCTTGCTTCCCCTGAGGAAGGGGAAAGTCCACTGCTGATCTCATTGCATTTGAATCACTCTCTAAATATCCAGACCAACCAGGCAGCTTCTGCATCAGTTTGCTTCTAACTTTTTCCCCCCTAAAGTGTACAGCTAGTCTCGAAAATATTCAGAGCAGAAAGGAATACTGATTTATGTGAAGTGGACAAAAAGAATAGATAAAACTCCACCTGGAACCCAGCTTGCCTCTGTTACTAGTGTGAAAATGCCAATCTGCCAATACCTTGATAAAATTAACACAAACAGCAGGGTCTTTATGATTAGATGCAGTTTCAGAGACTGCACACAGCACTGTCAGACATCAGCTTTAGCAAGGCAATGGGGAAGACACAGACAAAAAAAGAAACAGAACTAAAAAAAAACCCCAGCTTTACAGAGTGCTGCATTTTTGAGGCGATGCTGAATTGTGCAAAAAGAGGAAATAGAGGGAAAAAAAGAAAAGGCAAACATAACAAATGGCTAAAAAAGAAGCAAATTATCTTCTGTCATTCTCCAGGGAGCAGCTCCTCCTTGCCAGAGGATCTTGTCTGGGCCAAGCCCACCGTTTGTCTGTGCAGAGTTACTAACCACACTAGGAATTAAGGTACCACTGCTTAACACCAGAGAGATAATTGAGCAGCAGCGCAGTAACAGGGGACTTTCTGCAAGAAAAGAAGTGTAACCCTGGAGCACAGGAAGCATGCAAGCCATTTACATTGTCTCACTTTGGAGGAACAGAACAGTAGGGCAACCACTTTACTACAAAAGCCAACTGATAGAGAGTGGAATCATTGGATTCATGTGTTTTTTATGTGCAGCGCTGGGAGAAGAAAAGTGCTGTAGCTTTAAAGTACTATCAGCTTTGATTAAAAAAAACCAACCAAACAAAAAAATCACCAAAACCCTGCAAAAATTCACACATTAAAAAAATGTAAATGACATGGCCCTCACCTGGGTCTAAAACCTTCTGTCAGAAAAAGACTTAGATGAGAAGACCACATGTAAATTCAAACGGTTTTGGTGCTACTGATATTTATCCCATTTTATCAAGTTCGTATAAAAAGTTCAGTTAACAACAACAAAAATTCAAGGGGGAAAAAAAAAAAGTCCAAAAAGCACAGACAGATTTTTTTGGTAGACCACAGCAAAGAATCACTACAACTCATCTTCTTCAACAGCATTGTGTAGACTTATTTTTGTCTTACTCTTTTTTTGTTTCCTCCCCTCTTTTCTTCCTCAAGGTGATCTCTACAAGAACACAACCCCCACTCACCTCTTAGATTCCATTTTTTTCTGATTTGACACTTCTTATCTGAAGCCAAAACACAGGCTACTACACAGACTCCCACCACCACCAGTGCTGAAACCAGAACACTTTGATTAAGAGTGTTTAATTGTACATTTAAATGGGAGGAATAAACAACAGTGAGGCCAAGGCAGTCTGTTGTCATTCCAAATTTTCCAGGAACAAAATAAAAATTCAAAACGCTAAACAAATTAATGTTCAAACAGTTGTGGTTTGTTGGTTTGGGTTTTTTAAAACATTTTTGAAGTATTTATTGTCAGGGCCCGAGCATCACAGCAGTACTCTGAAGAAGGGACAAGGTTCAGACAGTGTGCTAGTTTTCTGGTGCGCTGGAAAAACACAGATGTGCATTTTAAATGCCACAGGGGAATTAACCTGAGAGCCTGTCGCTGCCGAACAGTAGGAGAAACATCTCTCGACGCAGACGATGACGACTTCTCAGCACAGGAAACCCAAAGCCTTTCCCTGTAAATCGCTACCAAAAAACAGTTCCAAGAGGTGGAGAAACAACGAGGTATGGATCCTTTTGCCTCGCTGACGCCCACCCCTTCTCCCGCAAGCTCCCACCTGCGGGGACACTCTCCTCCCGTCCCGTCCCGCCCCGCACGGGCGCATCCAGGTCCCTCAGGGCAGTCGGAGCCCCGGGACCAGCCCCACGAGATGCCCCCAGCCCCTCGCCCCACAGGGTGGGACCCGCGGGGCCGTGTCCCTGTCAGTGTCCCTCGGCACCTGCGGGGCAGGTGGCAGCCAGCCGAGCACCAGCTGGGACGCGTCCCACACTCTGCCACCGTGCGGCCCCGCGGGAGCTCCCGGGACACGGCCAGCCGCCTCGGGTGTCTCCCCGAGCGCAGCCGGTGTACGGCTGATCCCGCCCCAGCATCACCCCTTCACCCAGCGCCAGCGAGACCCACCGGCGGGGCCCGGTCCACGACACCGAGGGACGGATAAATCACGACCCCGGGCTCCTCCGGAGCCCCACTTGCTCCTGTCTCCACCTTGCGCCTACCCGTCCCGCTCCCCGAGACGCGCAGGGACACCCCACGGCGGCGGCTCCGACGGGAAAACCCCCTGACAACGTGACACAGCCGGAGATCGCTCCGGCCGACGCTCGCACTGCCCATCCAGCCACAAAGTTGTAAATAGACTTTGGCGGCCGCTGCCGCGCGGTGGGAGCGGCGGCCGCAGCACGGAGCCCTCCCGGCCCCACCATTCCCTGCCCCGGGCAGCGGGCGCAGCCGGAGCCCCGCGGGTCTCGCCGCTCCCACCCGGGACCCGTCCCGCTCGCCTTTGTCCCCCGGCAGCTCACCGGCACCGCGCCGCCTCCCCTCCGGTGCCGCAGGAGCCCCGGGACACCCCCTGGCCGCCGTGCCCAGAGCGGAGCCCGCGGACTCACCGGGGCGCCCCCGCCGCGGAGCCCCTCGGCTCTCCCGGTGCAGCGCCCAGCCCGGCAGCGGCGGCGCGGCCGGAGCCCGGGCAGCAGCGGCGGCGGGCGGGGCCAGGCGGGGCCGCGCACGGGGCGGGGGAGCCGCGGGGCGGGCCGGGCCGGGCCGGGCGGTGCGCGCCGGGGAGCGCCCGCCTGCGCTGCTGGGGCTGCTGCTGCTGCTGCGGGGCTGCCAGGCGGGTTTGGATGGTGGGTACTCGTTCCGCCGTAGGGGCAGCAATGAAGTTTGCGCAGGGGAAATTGCAGTTAAGAGTGACCAGAGCAAGTCGCTGGAGCTCGGTCCGGGTGGCTGTGCCGCAGCCGGGTTAAGTGGGCGATGCTGGCAGAGGGAGATGGCTCAAAGCGTGAAGAGGTGCAGTGTAAGAGTCGGGATCGCATCTGGGAACTCCGCGCCCGGAGTTTCGGGCGCTGGGGGCCACAATGCTCGAGAGGCAGGTGCCGTGCTGCACACATGGCATAAACCCTGTTTCCCTCCCTCTTCTGTGTTATAATCTGCTTTTTAATATAGTAATTTTCTGAAGGAAGGCAGACATCATCTCAAGTTCTGTTGAGTTGCGCCCTCACGAGCGGGTTGTTTCTCAATTTCCCCACATATCCAGTTCCATGTGAGGCTGGATGGTCCCATGCAGCCGGCATGGGAGCTGGGCTGGCAGCAGGATGTAAGAGGAGCAGGTGGAAAGGCTTTTGCACAGTGCTACACAATTCCATAGCAAAAAAAAAAAAAAAAAAAAAAAAAAAAAAAAAAAAAAGAGGAGAGATTTGCCCGGGAGGAACCACAAGAGTGAGCCTGACTTGCTTGTCTGGCATGGCCACCTGACAGGGTGATGTGAGCAGGGCACCAGGTCACCTGTACTGACCCCCAGGTTTTAATCTTGCATTTGAGGTTGGACATGAGACTGACTAAAATCTCAGCCTTGCTGGCACAGATAATAAAGAGGACAGCTTACTTTTGCCTCTTCCCAGCTGGACTGTAACAGTGAGGCTGCTCTGTGAGCAGAGGGAACATCTCATCTCACAACAATCTTCTGAGAGAAAATATTGGTGTCATACTCATTATCTGAGCAAATGGACAGGCACCTCATTTCAGGAGTGGTTCCAGGGCTGTGGATTCTAACTGAATAGAGGCAACTCCCAATGGTCGAGGTGAAATCTTTCATGGCTTGTCCTTTTGTTAAGCCAAGGCTGATCTATGTAGTTGCCCTCTCAGCATGCCAGCTGTTTCTAATGCTATTCTGAGGTGCCTAACGCATGTTTTCATGGGTAGCTGACTTGGCATGACATCTTTCTTCTGTCCATAGAAACATATCACACTCTCCATTTTTATCCTTTACCATTTTCTGTCTCCTTCACTCCCTTTGCTCATGGTTGTTTCACCTTCCTTAAGCTAGCACTGGAGCACTTCAGATTGCTAAACTGGTCAATCTCACTAAATGGACAGAAAATCCCAGCCTTTTTTTTTTTTTTTGCTGGAAGAGTGGTCTGCTGTGTTGGTGGATTTGATTGTCTCACGGAGTGGTTCAGCCAGTGCTGGAGTCAGCATGTTGTAATATCACCTACTCTTCCTCATTTATTTTCCAGCATGAATTTGCAGGACTGAATGCAAGGACACAGAATCTAGTGCCCAAGTGTAGGCTCTGTTGTTGAACCTGTTCTTGTTTAACCTGCCCCGTACCATGCACAAAGGCTGCAGCAGAGCTAGCACAGTCATCTGCTCACAGTAGGACTTTCTGCCATAGTCTGACAGCTAGTGGAGACCTTGAAATGTTAGCAAACAGCTCTGAACAGTGCTGCATTCTTCTGGGTTTTGATAATTTGAAAAAGAATATGTTACAGTAGCTTACAAACTCATGGCTCCAGTTTCTGTGAAAAGGTGCTTTAGCTATCACAGGAGGCCAGCACTGTGTCTAAGCTGTTGGCACCCCACCTTAACCTGCTCTCCTCATCATTTGCACTAGAGTCCTTAGGGCTATTTCCTTCCCACCGAATCGAACCTAAGTAGGAGAGTAAGAAAAGCATGGGTCATGTGCAGGTGATGTTCCCAATGTAGCCATGATTGAAATGGAATTTAGTACAGAATGTCAGGTACCATTACCTTAATTGGAAGTATAGCAATTATCGCACATAGCTGGTCTTCTAGGATTGTGTGGCACCCTAGAGAAAACAAGCTGCATTTTGAGAAACATCAGGACTGCAGGAAAACTGAGATAGTGTCAGCCTGTTTGTTTTTGAAGGAGACATCAAAGTGTTGGAGTCTGAAGATATCTGTGTTCCAAGGAAATACCTCTGCAAGTTTTCAAAGCATCAACTCCAGGTCTCCTTCTTGCAGTGCTGATAAGCAGTTTCATCCAGCTTGCTCTGTAAAGTGGAAGCTGGAGGGGGGGATTTGTGGATTGCTTCTTAAAAGCTGATGTCTTCAGAAAAAAGAGTGGCTTTTGTAAGCCGATGTCTCATGCAGAGTCATGCTGGAGTCAGAGAAACCCCACACAAAAATAAAAGTTTGCATAAGCGGGTGTCTTTACTCATGGTCTTGTCTGCATTGCATGTAGGCAAAGAGATCTTCTAGTGCAAAAGGGAAAGCTGTGGCTTGCCTTCTCTGTCTCGGAAAAAGTATCCCTTTCCTTTTCTTACGATAATTATCGCGGTGCATGTAGGAGATAATTTTGTTGCCACTATTTATTGTCTAGTTCACAAGCAGCACCTCAGCTTGGAGAGAAATGGGTTGCTTGTAGAGTTTAAAAACAAAAGGAGTTTTCACTAATGATGTCGGGGAGCTGAAGCTGGCTTCATGCTGTTCAAGTCATGAGAGGATGACTCAGAAGTCAGAAATTTGAGGCATTCCTATGTCTAGCGTTTAATCAACAGGCAAAGCATTGGGAGGTAAGCAGAGGAAATCAATGGCAAATCAAAGAAGAATAGGTCAGCTATTCATTAGAGAAAGGACTGATCTCAGGGATATTAGCAGAAAGGAGGGCATGAAATGAATCCTAAAGAAAAGTTTGAACTAACTGTGTCTGCAGTGAGCTGGCAGTCAGGGAGCCCTAAAAAAATTACTTGAATGTCTCGCATGAAAGGCTATTTGCAGAACTGCATTCTCAGAGTCAGATTTAATCAGCTGCATACAGACACTTTCCAGCCGTAATGCAGCTCTTGCAGGAATAATAATTGTGTATTTTTCATTGCATATAAAGTCATCATAGGTGTTACACATGAAATTATAACAATCTGCTTTCTGTTATCATACATGCTGAAGCAAAATCGTATTTGGTGATGTTCTCAGTGCATGTTACAGCTTGATTTTTCTGGCTCTAGCCTTATTCCTAGAAAATAATCAATAGCTTCAGTGGGACTATTCATCATGCTGTGGCTTTCATGATTAACATGTTGCAAAATCAGGTTTAATTCTGACCTCCAGGGTCAGGATTTTTTTTTTTTAATATATGAAATATCAAATTTATCTAAAATATGTAAACAGTAAAAATAAAGTTGCAGTGTGGCTTATCTGCTGGTACAGTATTGGTTGCATTATTGATAACAATTAGTCATTATACCAAACACTGTATACAAGGTATAGGTCTAATTGGGAGGTATAAGACACCAGTTCATATTAAATAAAAGTCAAATGCTGTTGTGCTGATCATTGACCACATTACTCTGCAAGTGAGGCCAAGGTACAGGTCTGGAGCCATAAACTGCTTGTGGGCACTTGAAGGTTGGCTCCTGTGCCAGGGATGTGCCATGTGACTGGGGAGGACGTGGGAGATTTTACTTTATACCCTGTTGTCTCTGGTGCCATATATGTCACTGTCTATTGCATCTTTCATCCCAGGGGATGCTGATGTTCTTCTTCAGTAAGTTTTTCATTTGACATTTCAACAGAGACGCCTTCAGGTAGTAAGGGAACAGCTGCATAATGTTGCTCTGTCAGCAACCTTTGAAAACCAGGTGGGTAATCTGGGTAGGGAGAATGTGTTCATAAATCAAATTTGGCCCTAGAGCACAGAGGTTGTAACTCTTACCCTTGGCAGAGTCTCTGTGGAACTGTATTTACTAAAATGGTCACAAGCAGCGTTTCATTCTAAAGAGAAACAGAATCTTTCAGTAACGCAAAATCATTCAACATCATTATAGGCTTATGGTTTTATTCTAACTCTGACCAAATTCCCAGGGCCCTTGGTTTCAAGATTTCCTAACCCAAGGTCTAATCAAGCCCAAACCTGCGTTCATTACACAGCCTCCTGAGATCCCAGCTGGTGGTGGCACAGCCACCATGTGAGTTTGTCTTGTTCTCTCTGGCAGAACCCATTTGATGTATCCTTGCCTATACAGGTGCTCTGGCAAGTTGGTATCTGCAGCTAAATACACACAAAGTGCATAAGCTGCTGGTACAAATTCCTTTTTGGGGACAGGAGCTGTCTGCTGATTTCACCATACACTGAAACTCAAACTGTGAAGTTTTGGTTACTTTCTGACAACTTTGAAACCACGCCAGAGCTATTAAATCCCTGCCTAGGGTTTCACAGTGCTTATCATGTCTCTGATAGGCTTCCATCACAATGCTAAAATAATTTCATGTCCTCAGCATGGCAACCATATACACACATTATCATTCACTGCTTAATAAAGAATTCTTTCTGGCTGGCTGTCCCCTGCAAGTTTTCCTCTCTCAACCGTAAAAGACAACAATCCTGCCAAAGCATACCTTGCAAAGGAGTAAATGGCTTCTGCCGTCTCTGAATGTGGATTTCACAAAGACTTTTCACTTCATTTTACTTCCTTTCAGCTATGTGTTTTGCTTTTTGTTTTGATTAGTATTACTGTCTGTAATATTGTTTTCCTATTTTTTAACTTTTTCTCTCTAGCTGACTTATATATTCTTGGTACAAAAGGAAGATGATAGGGAAGGGTGGATTTTTTTTCATAAACTGATCAACTTTGGAAATATTTGGAAGAATATTCCGCAGTCAAGCTTTTTTTCTAATACTAAAGGGAGGTTTTCTTTTTCTTTTTTTTTTATCTGTTTTTATCTGTTCTTCCCTAGATCTAATAATAGAAATGTCTGCAATTATACGGTGTTAGAGTATTAATGAAAAAGCAGTAGAGTCAGGAAAGATCCATCTACAAAGGCAGTAGGGCCAGGAAAGAGTTTTCTACAAAACCACAGATTTTTTAATGCCCAAAGCATCGGCCTTTCCTCTTTTTTGAAAATCCTGCATGTTCCCTCTGATCCCCACCCCCCAGCAAACTGGGATGTGGAAGAAATGTAATCTTGGCTGCTGGGGTCCTGCCTGCAGCCCCCTGCCTGGGGAGCACCTTGCACCGCCACACAAAGGAGAGCTGGTGTTTCTGGAGGGGGAATGGGGAGGGGGCTGGAGCACATGGGAAGGGAAACGTGCCTGGGAGCAGCTCCACCAGCTCCGAAATCCTACGTGCAGGAAACAATTGGCTGAACAGAGGCCACTGCTTGCAAATGCCCCAGCGGCCCTTTCTCTACCTTCTGCTACCAGGCAGTGCTGCAGATTTCCCTACCTTGGGAAATCTTGTGCCTAGAAAAGAAAATACTGGGGGGGAAAATGGAGAGAAAGCCAAAAATAAGCATACAATCCTGCAAGTTTAAGGGAAGCAAAGGGATACCCTTGTGTGCTGTGTCATCCTGCTTCTTTAATGAGAAATGGGGGATGAAAGGAGAAAAGAGAAGGGGCACATTTAGGCTGAAAATTTCCATGAAGTAATGGCACTAAGATGATTTGAATTACCCACAGGATGAATTTAGCCTGACGTGTAAAATCTATTTCTGCCATTATCACTGCTAACCTAAGCCTATTCACAGATAATTACAGTCAAGTGCTTACCGTGCTCTTGCTCATCTGTTTTTCCCTCCTGCCCATTTAGTAAATGCATCAGTTATGTATTAACACTGGTATGTTGTGTCAAAGCAGCAAGAGCTTTGAAATTAGGCAGCAGAAGCAGAATATAATATGACAGGAAAGAACCAGTGAAATCTGTAAACAACAGGTTGTAAAAATGGTCACTACAAGTCAGTTATCTTCTAACAAATTAAGATCTTAGAATGAAATAATTTGAATTTACAACAATGTCAATGAAAATGTAAGTCAAATGTGGTACATTTAGCTAAAATGCCAAAAAATCCAATTTTTGCATTACTTGGGGCAAAACAGATCCAAACATGAAGGAAAGTAATTGTCTGTACCTGAGTTAAAATGCTACTGAAATTCACGAAACGTTACCTTCTGCTGTACAATGTGAATCTCCTGCACAGACACATTCCATAAATAATCTTCTCTCCATCATGTTCTGGATAAAATTACTAATGCGTAGGTCCTGTCAGCTTTCTTCCTCATCACCTTACCTGGCACTGAGTAAGGGGTTTGAATGAATTCCCTACTCCTGTGCAAAGCCAAGAGACGACCGGGAAGAGTGCTATGATATCTGTCCATACAGGAGGTGAGATTAGGAAAAGTGCGTGAAGTATGGGATTTATTTCACCCACAGAGTATACTTTTAAGTGTAGTAGAAAAAGAGGCATCTAGATCTCCCCTCATTCCTGAGAAATTCCTGCTGAGTGGTTGGGTGGGTGCCCAAGGGGTGAGTTAGTCCGGATTTGCTCTTGCCTCTGAAAATGGGGCTCAGATTCAAAGGTGTTCCACAACCTCCACACAGCCCTCCTTTTTCTGACAGAGAGGGCTCTTTCACAGCAGCACCACTCTGGTCAGAGGCTTGCTTACCTGTCATAAGAGCTCTTGCCTATTTTAGTATTTTTCTTGTCTCAGCAGGGGGAGGTGGTTCTTCTACTGCCAGAACAAAACAATTTACCTGGAATTGAGTGTTTCAACCTGTCATTCTTCAGGAAAAAAAAAAAAAGTCTTCTTCCTGAAAATAAACAGAGCTGATATGAAAGCTTATATCAAGAAATAATAATCACATTTCACCAAACTTCAGTAGTTCTAGAGTCTGCCTGGAAGTGTTAAATGTCTGCTGGAACTCATCTCAAAATTATTTCTGTATTGAAAGCTATTTCATCACAATATAAACATTTCATCAAGTTATAAAAACAACTTAGGTATCTTGTGAGTATAAAAAGTCTGGAGCACTGAAACCCCCTTGTAAATAAAGAATGTGGCTGTGAAATATAATCCCTGGTGGGATTGGTTTCTGTCCTTTAGAAAGGACATTACTTTGAGACAGGCAAAGACAAAGTAAAAGCTGGAGATGATGGCTGGTAAGTGGAGAAAAGGCAAAAGTAATAAAAAATGTACACACAGGGGTTGCTAATCTGCAATGATGGTAAGTATGTCTCACTGACTTCAGTTCTGAATAAATCATGCTATCTATACCAAGGTTATCTCCTTTTGTCATCATACATCAAGTAAAGATGAGACATACAAGTCATCCTTGTTCACTTAAAGTTACTTCCAAAATGTAAAATTGTTCAAAATCTGTAAAAGGTAGGAAGTGCTCTCTAATTCTTTGTATGTCCCATAAATACTGTTGCTGTTAATGATTCTTGAAATCTTTTATTTCAAGGTTGAGGATTGAGTTTTGAGGGTTTGTATGACTGTTTGTTTTTTCCATGGGGATGATGTCCACAGCCTCTTGGAAATGATCCCACAGAGGAGTCCTACTTTTTAAAAATAGCTGTTTCTCTTCCTTCCATTAAAATGACAGAAGAAATACTCATCTTAGTAACATTAGAAGCAGCTTTTAGAGTTACCCCTGGCCATCTCCAGTGGTAAAGCTGAGCTCTAGCAGAGGGAATTACTGCTGGCACTGAAGTTCCTTGGGAGTGTGTCTCATCCTCAAGGGGATGCAGTGGGCTCTGGACACTGCCCCAAACAGCTCTTGGTCATGTAGACATGAGCAAGCTGCTGCAAGAGACCTTTTCTGAAGAGGCCAAAGCACTTCAACCAGGCATTCTGCACTGTAATATCTTCCTTTTCAGGCCACTGAGAAATTTCATGTTAAGGTACATAGCACTTTATAATGCCTATCCCATATTTCTTTCAGTTTTTTTCTTCCTTTCAGGTGACAAATATATTTTTTCTTCAGTTTTTGTGTTGAAAAGAATTATAAGGGAATTAGAAAAAGGTAGTAATTTCCAATCACCATGCATGTTCCAGTTACATGGCCATTTATGCTCATCAGTTTTTTTTGGCTTTTACTTTACTGTGACTCTGCAGGGGTAAAAATAAGTAGGATAAGTACTTTTAAGTAAATAGAGATACCTTTGTCATGCTTTCAGTCACATGTCAGGTGTAGAAAGCCAGTCCAGTGTCCCTGGACTGACAGGCATAAGGTCATTTCAGATATCTACAGCATTTTTCCTCTCTAGCTGCTCTCACCCCTGCAAGCTCACCTCTCTGAATCAGAAAATAGTATTCCCAAAAGTATTTGAACTTGATAACCTCACTTCATCCATAAATATCCATATGTGTGCATCCAGGCCTATCCTCCATTTCAAAGGAGGGGAGCATCATTGGCACTGATGCCTGGTGGACGCCCATGGTAAAGATGGTTCTTCTGTGTGCCCGCACAGAACCTGAAAGCAGGGATGTCATGACCTGCTGAGGAAGCAAAGAGGGCAGGCTCACGGCTGACTGTGCCCCTGACTTGTGGTCTAAGCTCCTGAGTGGGAAGGGGCAAATTCCTGCTCTCTGTTTTTAAGGCACCTAATTTATGATACGATTTCAGGTTTCAGCTAAACTGGTCCAGCCAAAAAGAATGTTCTGCTCCTCTCCCTCTCTCTGTCTTCTTCTGCTGCTTCTTTGGAGTGCACTCTAGAGATGGTATAGCTGCAGGGTGAAGGCCATTTGGCCTTCCCTAGAAAAATTGATAGAATATTTTTCTAACTCTGTGTTGAATTGGAGAGCCTTGCTCCAACAAGACACAAGGAGGGATGTCAGGAACTGCAGTTGAAGTTGCTGCAGTGGCAAACAACCTTTTCAGCAGAAACCCACTGCTTAATAGGGTTTACTGAAATGTCAAGTATCACCTAACTCACAGAAAGAAAAGGACTAAATATTAAAATTTCCTGCTTTCTAGATCTGATGTGAAGCATCAGAAGAATAGGAGTGGATAGCTGGGGTAGCTGCAGCTGGGAGATAGTCTATTCATGTTTCTAACAGAGAAGATATTTAGCAGAGGGAATTCTCCAACTTTTCATAACATGCCTCTTCTCAACTCTGGAAGAGTTGTGGGGCTTCATATGTACCTGCCTTTCCCAGTGTGCATTCTCTTCCCCTCTTCCCTGGGTGGGGCACATCAGCCAGTCTAATGAAGAAACAAAAACCCCTATCTCTGACTGCCCAAGGGAGGCCTCTTTCTCTTCTGTTTCTGTACAGATCATCTCACCTAAAATTGGGCAGCATAAATAGCTCTCCATGTCTGCAAAGGCACCTCATGTCAAACACCTGAATAAATTTGGACATGTAAATAAGACCACAGTTGTCTGGACCTTAATTACTTGATTGCACTGCTAGCAAAGAAAATTTGGAATTTCTTGGTTAATTGTAGGTGGCATGAGAGAGGTTGGGTTATGAAACACTTTCATATCCCAGCTTTTGACACCTTCAATTCTGGGGACTAGAAGCTTGGCCAAGTCCAAGGTATGATGAGCCATGCATACATTTGGGTAAGACTTGTGTCTGTAAATAACACTTGCAGATGTTTGCAAGGACTTGATCCACAGAATTCCCCCTGACTGGGACACAAGTCTTTATGAGGACAGGTATATTCCCTCGCTGAAATTGTCATTAACTGGTTGTTTGCATGCTATTTACTAAAGGCAAATATTGTACAATCACTGCCAGAGCTCAAGCAAAGTGCAACCTCTTCTTTGTTAGGAGGTAAACTAAGTAACATCATCCATCCTGTATTAGCTTGCCCTTAGCCTTACATGGGATAAACTGGTGAATGAAGCAAATACAATGAGGTAGTGGACAAAAAACAATGTCAAAATTTATTTGTGTTTAGTCAGTAGCCCAGGAATGAGAGCTGTGGTGGTTGTGGTGATGAGCCGGAGGAATGCTGCCGGTATTAAGAGCTCTTTGCTGTGTCACACATTCCTGTATTTCACAGGATCTGAAGGAATTAGCCTCGGGAAAGCTCAGAGTTTATTTCAGGTGGGTAAACCCTGTTTTCTGGCCTTTTGGTCGATGGTGGGAAACATTCATAGCGATTGAAGGAGAGATCACCCGGCTAGATAAGAATTTGTTATCTTCCAGATGGCAGGTTATGAAAGCAGAGAAGAGGGCTGTGTCTGTCAGGTGTAGGCTAGGAATGACAAAGAAATTTAACTCCATTCCAAAAATGTTAACCATATTGTTCACGCTCAGCAGTGAGGGGGCCTGTGGCTGCTGTGAGATTAACCTTGTGACCCCGACAAGAGTTTAGACCAGCCTGTCAAAAGCATTATGCCTGAAGGCAGTAATCGTTCTTTATTAGAAGAACAGTTACTTTGCCTGGTTTCTACTGCCCACCTATGAACTGCATTTTGGCTGCAGCACCACCTTTAGGAAATGGTGTGTAGTTTAATTATTAACAACAGCAGATTCCTAAAGGCTGTGGACAGCCTCTTCAGCGTGGTTTAATTTGCCCTTAAAAAGCAGCTCGATGAAAAAATGTACTTATCTGGTATAACAGTGATTTTCCACGGGGCTGGTAGTAGACTGTAAATTATTTCAGAGCATGTAAATTTTTTTATTAAAGGAAATTAGGAAAATTTGGGTTTTTTATTTTCAAGCAGACTTAAGATTTAGAATGGCTGTGTCTATTTATGGCCATCAATTTCGGATCATCCTGTGAAAGGCACCTGTTTGAAGAGCTGCAGCACTGAGACTATTGCAGCCTCGGTGGTCCAGAGAAAGGCTATTATGTGGCATTAAGAGCTCATACAGTTGTAAAAAGTGAGTGAGCTTTTAGTCTCAGTGGCTCTTCAGCTGGTTTGCAGAGAGTAAGCTGCTCCTGAGTGCTCAGCTTCCATGACTTTGATGGACCTGTGACTGCTCTGACAAGTCCTCAACAAAAATTACAGTTGTAATAGTTCCCCATAGTTGTGGGATTTTTTCCCATTTTCTGTTGACAAGTTCTTACAAAGAAAAAGTGTGAAGTGATTTAGTATTTTTTTCAGTTGGCTGATTCTCTCAGTTTTACTCTAGTGGTTCAGGCATTTTGTCCCAACTGTATTACAGCACATGCTTGTAATAAACATACACTGAAAAAGAAAATAACTAATTTATGCCACAGAATATATTCATTGTGGTCATAAAAGCCAGTTTCAAAATACATGAAAAGCATTTTTTAGGAAGAAATAGTCCTTTAATAATATCATTTTATATGGAAACTGCTGCACAACCTTATAGCCACATCACCACTTGGAGTTTTCTGCAAACATCTGGATCCTTATTGCACCTCCTTGCCTAACTTCATCTTTCTGACCCCTCAGGTTCTGTGGATGCTGAGAGTTACATTTGGGAACATCTTAACTGAACACACCTCCTGCTTCCTACCTTTATAACATAAAGGAGATTAGACATAGGATGTAATTTCTTCTTTTCAGGAGCACTGTGGATGCTCATACTACTAAAACAGTCTAAAAGTACAAACTCCTACTGCTGCAGACTACTTACACCCTAGAAGACGCTAAAACAGTGGTATTCCTCTATGTTCTCCTTTCCCAGTTTCCATGCTGTCCACTTTGAGGTGTTTGATTCATCCCTGTGTTTATTTTGATGAGGATGCTGCCACCTGCTTTTTGCAATCAAGAGATGCTGCCAGTGTGATTGTAACAGGGCACGTTGAGCTGCAGTGTCCCTTGGGACTGGGAGTATCTCTCTCCTAGCCTTTCAGGACAAAGCTGTTGCAAAGCCATTCATCTCAGAGTACAGGCATTACATCACAGGGGGGGATGCAGAGTTTTTAATGCATGAAGTCACTGCCATTCACAGTGAACTGTCTTTTGCTATGTTTAAAATCCCTTGGATGCCTGTGTGTGTGTGTGTGCACTGAGAAACAGATAATTGATACTGTGAGGTCTTTGATACCTTTTTTCAATGAGGCTAATTGTCCCTGCATAGTTTTTGGACAAGCCTGCAATAGTGATGTTTGGTTGCTGCCCAGGATTAGCATGTTTAGCAATAGGAGAAGGAGAAATAGAGAGAGATGGCATCCAGTACCTAGGTGATGGGCCCAGCTCAGTGACATGCATCTGAATAAGACATGCCTATTTAACCCTGGAATCATTTTTCTAGCTAATCATGGAATGTGCACGACATTTGTTATTACTGACATTATAATGCATCCATTCACTCTACTAGAACTGCTAAGCTGTTCCCACTGAAAGTAATGGAAGCTTTGTATAAGCTGAAGAGAAGCAGAATTGAGTCCCACTAGAGCAGGTCAGGAAGTTTCTCCACTCAGCTTTATTTTCAGGGAGCTGGATAACTGATGTGGAAGCCCTCCTGCTGCAGTTTTGGTAAGAACACATTGGAAAGTTCTATACTTTATAAAAATCTTTATTTCCATGTTATAAGTTTGCTCTAAGAGTATCTTTTAATTTCTTGACTTTCAAGAACGTAGTTTTATTTGATTTTGCTTCATCTTTATTACAGAGAACACTGTAATTCAGTTTTCACTCCCATCAGAAGCACTGTGTGATGATGAAATCACCTCAATGCATGCCAGGTGAGCTAGAAAGCTGAAGGAGCAATGTTGGCCCTCACCCTCCTGGAATCAAGAGGATTTCTTGTCCCTGTTTTGTCACTGACAGTGACCTAAGTGGTAGCCATTTCACTTACCGATTTTGCACTGGGTAAAAAACATCCTTGGTGCACTTGATTTGCCTGCCTCTCAGAAGCGCTACAGAAATGTCTGAGAATTTGACAAAGTCAGAGTAGTAAAAGACACATGGTCTTAGACACTTAATTCACTGATGCATATGTGCATGTTCTGACACCCTATGCATATTTGAAAAACTGGGCCAAAATGTACTAGGACACGATGTCAGTGTTAAAGCACTCTGCAGTCTGCAAATAGGTGTGGAACTGGGATGCCTTTGGTTCCCAGGCAGTAGCTTTCTCAGTCCTAGTTCTAGTTACATATTGGTTTGCTCTTGCACAACCAAAGAATACCATAAAGATTGTTTTGATCACTGCATATTTTCCACTTGCAGTTTTTTTAAATATCCTTTGAAATATCTCCTCTACTTTCTTGTTGAGAACAGAAACTAGGCTCACAGAACAGGCAGATTTCTGTTGTTTCTCAATCAGTCTGGCAGGTGCATGGTCTGATGCCAACATTTTCGTTAAGCTCAAGATGGTGTTAAGGAATTGATTTGTCCCTTTAATGGCCTGATGTGTTCTGTTTCTGCATGTAATTTAGACAGCTAGTTAGTAAAAGAGTTTTAAGTGTAACAATAACATTGTCCTCTCTTTTTGTATCTGGTGGCAAACCTCCAATTCCTCTCTCAATATTCATTACCTGTAGAATACAGCAAAGTTTTGGGGGACAAGAATAATGTCTTAACATTTACACAGCATTAGATATATATCAAGTCACTGCTTGGTGGAGCCTAAGCCCCTAATCAATATGAAGCTGTATCTCTTGGGGATACAATGTAGTAGAATTAGTTGAATTATTGAAGGCAGTGGGTAAGAATTCAGCTGTGTCCATGGCTGGAATATGGATCTGAGAGGACAGCTCTTCTTTCTTACTGTGCAGCACTCTTTTCAGTCCCATACTGAAGGGGACTCCAGCATCTAGAAATAAAACTATTCTGAAAAAAGCCTTCTGGCTGTGTGCTAGAGATCCATGTGGAGAGACATGGCTGAGCAAGCTGGGGCTGACAAACTGATAGCAGCACCTGAGTCCTGTCCACTGCAGACCTCCTGCCACACTTCTGATAGGCCTGTCATAGAACAAAATATTTTGGGTTGGAAAGGTTTATAGCGCATCTAGTCCGACAACTCTGCAATGAGCAAACACATCTTAAATTACACCAGGTTGCACAGAACTGCATCTAGTCTGACTTTGGATGATTCCAGGGATGGGGCATCTGCCGCCTCTCTGGACAACCTGTCCCAGTGTTTTACCACCTGCTTTGTAAAGAATAGGTCCTTCTTAGATCTTATACTTCTTTCAGTTTAAAGCCATTCCCCTTGGCCTATAACTACATGCCCTTGTAAAAAGTCCCTCTCCAGAATTCATGTACCCTTTCAGCATTGGAAGGCTGCTATAAGGTGTCTCCAGAGCCTTCCCTTCTCCACACTGAACAACTCCAGCTCTCTGATCCTGTCTTCATAGGACAGATGCTCCAGCCCTGTGATCAACATAGTGGCCCAATGTGCTGGTTTCAGCTGGGGTGGAGTGAATTTTCTTCAGAATAGTTAGTCCAGCTTGGTTACTGACAGAGGTTAAACCATGACAGTCCTTCTCTGGGCTCTCTCCAGCAGGTCCATGTTCTTCTTATGTTTGGGGGCCCCAGAGGTGGATGCAGCACTCCAGATAGGCTCTCACCAGAGTGGAGTAGACACCACTCCCTCAACTTGTTGGTTGCCCTTCTTTTCATAAGATCATAGAATTATCAAAGGTGGAAAAGACATCCAAGATCATCAAGCCCAGCCTTTGACTGAATTCCACCGTGCCCACGAAACCATGCCGCGAAGGTTTGTGCAAATGATGCAGCCCAGGATTCTGTCCCTGTGACAGCAGCTGCAGGCTGGAGAAGAGGTGAAATTCAGTAGTGGAGGTGCAGGCTGGAGCGAGGCAGCCTTCCTGGGGGCCAGGCAGCCCGCCCTTTGAAGTCACGGAACAGTTTCCAAGTGCCATTTGTGGCCCTGGCTTGGTTTGCATACACACGGCATTACCTCACCCAACAAAGCCGCGTCAGCCGGGGCCGCACAATGGTGGGGGCTGGCTGTGCCCCATGGGGGGCTCCCGGTTGCCCTGGGAACGCTGCATTCCAGCATCAGCTGCTAATGTGCAAAGCATGCTGCTGGGGGCTGGCCCGGGCAGAGCATGGGAACATTCTTGCATACTTTATGAGACAGAAACAAACCGACTTTCAGCAGAACAACAGCCAGGCATAATCCCCCCCACCCCTCTCCCCACCGCCTTCACCCCCCCCCTCTGAAACCAGAGCTCTCTGGACCTTTGTGTGAGAGCTAGGAGGTTCATTTCCAGGGTATTTTGCCAATAAAATGAACCAAGGATATGTTCTGCTCCAGGAGTGAATTTTCCATGTCTTCGGAGAAGAATGGCCTTAGTGTTGAATGCCTATAGAGTAATTTCCTACCGTCTCTCAGACCAGGGCACCCAGGCATCCTGTGGAAGGTTAACACCTGGGATGGCTGGGACACTGAGACTGTGATCATCCATCTGCCTTTCTCAAGCCTCCTTTTTATTTTTCCTGCAGATTACCGCCTGCAATAAGAGCACATGGCTTGGCTGCCCCCAGAGTCCCTACCCACAGCAAAGCAGTGGATATTTACCACAAGGTAGTAGCTCTGGATATCACCACAAGGCTTTTGTGGGGAAAAAAAAGAGTGAGACCAAGGAAGGCACTGAGGGCCATTTCCTACTTCAGGATTCATTAAGTGAGAGTGCATCAATATGGGACTGTGTGGAGTTCTCACCTTAGCCCCCACTTATGGGCAGAGCTGGCTTCAGCAAAGGCAAACCTGACTCATCTTTGTTTAAGAGGAAGCTAAACAGTAACTTTGTTGAGTAATTCAAGGCACAGCCTCTGTGTCTCTGTAGCTCATTGGTGTAACAGAAGGAACAGTGATGCGGAGATCCTCTTAGCAGGATGCACTAGTGAGCCCAGTTTTTACTGGTCATGGGCCTCTAATTATTCAAGGCATCCATGTGCAGCACTTTCTTGTGACTTTTTTCTTCTACACACAGAAAAACTTGCAACATCCCTGTGTAAGGCAAGCTGCAGTTGCACAAGGCAGCTCTCATTCTTTTGCACTGAAATATTCCAAATCCCCTCCATGGCTGGTTCAGAAAGCACCTTCAGGAGAAGTGTTGGGCAGGGTTTGTGTGGCTGGTTTGCAGTTGATGGCTGTTGGGGATGCAGGTTCCGTCTACCACTAATAGTGGTTCTCAGATCCTGCAACTCAGTGCCCATTGATGCAACTACTGGAAATAAATTTCGTGACAGGCCTTTGCTTGGTGGTAATCCAGTAAATAGTGTCTGTTCCTAAACCAGGATTTTAAGAGACAGCTAATGCTGCAGCACCACATGGCAAGCTCTTTAAAGGAACATCAGTTTCAAATCTCTCTGTCTCATCTGTGCTGGGCTGGTGCTAATAGCTGCATGCTGTACACAAGGCTCTTTCAACTAAAGATTTGAGAGAAGCCTTGCATTTGTCTTCCCAGTTTGTTTACTTTGTAAACATGATGTTATGCACTGTCAGTTCAGCTATTTCCTCCCCCTGCAGTCTTCTTCTGAGATTCTTTATATCTTGCTTTCACACAACATCTGAGGAGAGAAATTGCTGTGCCATATGCCTGTAAAACTGTTACACTTAATACGTAGGCTGGATAGTAGATACAAGGCTTACTTCTACTTCACCCTTTTTTTAAAAGAACTTTTTTGGCATGAGGATGCAGCATCTTTGACCTAATCAAAGCGCTAAAGCTGTATTTACAACATCATCAAGCTATGGCCTGGATCCTTCCTGTGGCCCCAAAGAATCTGGGGACACATCTGTAGCAAATCCCTTAAATCTCTAGTTCAGTGCTTTCAAACCATGTTGGTCATGACTGAATACTGCTATTGTTCCTCGCCTTCTGACACATCTCTTCATCCAGTTGATCCTCAGCTGAGTGGCTGCCCATCTTTGCAGGCTGCCTTCCCCGTGACAGAAGGATTGGTGAGCAGTGAGAGGCCAAGCCTGGCTGTGTGCAGCCGTACACAGATGTCCTGCAACCAGTCTGGAAGCAGCCCAGCAATATTTACACTGCATTGAATTTGAGTTAACAGTTTCAGATGTCCCCATATCGTGTTCCCCGCTGTGTCTGATTCTGTTCCCGTGCATGGAGGCAGACACAAAGAGTATCTTGCAGTGTTCACAGCATTCCCCAAAGCAAAAGGAGGAGCATGGAAGGGGAAAGCATGGAAGGGGAGCCAGTCCTCCAGATTGTCTGCCCCCAATCACCTTCACACTCAAGAATTTATCCTGTTCAAAGTTCAGGCAGAGACCAAAGTGTCCATCTGTCAAGTCCCACACCATGTCTCCACAGGGATGTCTCCATGCCACCACCTAAGCCACAATCAGCAAAAATGTGGAGTCTTTCAAAGAGCCAGCATAAATTTGCATTAAGGAAAAGGAACGCCTGAAGACATCTGTCCAGGTGTTACCATCAGGCAAAATTTAATCCTAGGCCAAATGAGAGGGAAACATACTGAAGAACACCTTTTCTACGCAAAGTATTCTGATGAGCAATCTTCCCCAGTGACTGGGAGACCACACCGAGGCCCTTCTGCTCACCATGGCCTTTTTGCCTATGCACTGCTTCCAGAACAGCTACCACTGTTCAGAGCTGATCCAACTGTGCAGCCCATCCTACAGTGGGAGCTGCTGGCTGCTGCAGCTGTTGCATTTCTGAAGTCCAGCTGTGACTGCAGTGCTGCAGGGAGTAGGGACAGCCTGGAGAAAGCCCATCAAAATTTAGAAACAAAATTTAATGCAAAATTTAGAAGCTGCTTTGCTGTATGCGTAAATGTGGCAGCATTTCTCTGCATGGAGAGATTGGGCTGAGCCACAGATGAGCTGTTTGCTTTATGGTGAAGTTATTGCTAAGGGATTCAGCACTGGGCTGAAGGGCTGAGTAAAGGCAATCCCACCAGTTCTGGGATAAGCACTACTCCATTGGTGAGGGTAAGTGCACTGTTGCTGAGAACACTGCACAAGCACATTCCCTCTTGCCAAATAAAAGCCCATCTTTATCGCACTCTCTGGAATTTTGTAGTATTTAAATATCCAGTTCATGTAGCAGGGTCTCTGATTTTCCTGAGCTGCTGACTAAAGTAAATCCAAAACAGATTTTGTTTGGCTTTCCCATGGCTCAGTAGTCCCCAAAAGGTGTTTTTATTATTTTAAGTATTAGGCATGTGCATGGGAAAGAATTTTGTTAGTTTAGCTCGACCACTCCCTAGGAGTTTTCTTGTCTCTCCCAGCGTCTCCTTACCCTCGGGCTGCTCATATCTTTCAACAGATCTCACTACTGGACTCAGCAGCTCCTTGTTCCCTGCCTTTCCATGCAGATCCCAGCAGGGCTGGGCACCCACCACCCTCACCAGACAGGGGGAACCCGTGGCCTTTCACAAGGAAGGGGCCACTCTTTTCAAGGGCAGGGGCTGTAAGGGTGAAACTCACGGTCTAGAGTAACAGCCAGTACAAAGCTGTATGCTACCTGGATCCCAAACAGATTTCAGACTCTTTCTTAACCAGCATGTAATTAATATATAAGGCTTGTGCTGGCCTTCTGCATATTAGTGAAATCCACTGCTTGCCCTTTATTCCAATCCAGTGCTTCTTGCTTGTTCTGTTTCTTGTCTGAATAACAGCAGTGCAGTGTTGTGTTTTTCTCTGGCTAAACAGTAAGGAGACAATGCTGCATTTTACACCACATGAAATTTCTTCCCCAGTTTCTAAACAGAGTGGTAGGTGAGCAGCAATGGAAAAGGCAGGCAGATAAATTCAAAAATATGGGAAATAAAGAGCATGTTTGAAAGTTCAAGCACCTTCAGGTAAAGCTATCAAATATTTCTGGAGCAGAAGGACCAAAATTGTTCAGGAGTCTCTTCAGGTCAGCAGGAGTCTAACATACTGAAATTGTTTATGAAAAATCTAAGAAGGGATGCCACAGGCAAACCATTTCCTTCCTATTTGTATTTAATACTGTTTGTATTACTTGAATGTTACGCTTCAGTTCAGGAGAAAGCATCATGGGCTCCAACAGCTTGTCACTCATCACACAGGAAGCCACAAGCTGCCCTCAGTCCCAAACTGTCCTTTGTTGGAGCTGGCTGGGTTCACAACATGGGCACAGAGATGAAGCTACCCTCTTTTGCTGAGCGTGTCCAGGTGCTTTTTGCTCACCAGACTCCTGCTGTGACTTTGTCTTCTGTTAGCTGGAACACAGGCTCTCACAAGGCTGAGCTGATCAGGCCAGGTGGAACAAAGACTAAATATGGATAAGTAGTCAGATGCAAGAGAGGGTAGGAAAAAGGTGGATCTGTGGAAAAACTGGTCCTCTGCTGTCACCAGGGCAGTGTGAGCAAGATTATCTGCTAAAGCTGAAAGAGGCAAAGGAAGAAAATGCTGTGTGTGTGTGTGATGTTACTGGCAAAACAGGCTCAACTCAGAGAATTTTTACTTGCTTCAGTTTATTGCCAATGAACAGAAGGTTCTAATCACTGATTTGGGTATTGAGAAAAAGAAACCATGAACAATTAAGCAAACACTTGGGTAAGCAGCTTTCTTGACTCTTCTTCCCCAGACACTATTTAGCAAAACACCTTTCTTCCTTCCTAGTCTCACCTCCCCCTTTTTTTGATGTGAGTTACACTGAACAATCCCAGAGGCTGGGGCCATATACACGGTAGGTTTATTCTGCTGCCTTTCCACACTCCTTACTGGTATTCCTTTGGCCATCTGTCATTCTTACTGTTTTTTCTCTGTCCTTCTTGCCTCTAACAGTTTTGCATGTTGGCCACAGTCTCTCAGAGCTGTCCTTTGCCTGGTATTGATCACCCATTGCCACAGTCCCACAGGGTTGTCCCTGCCCACTCTGGGTTGCCTATAAGCCACAGGCTGCCTTCCTTTAACGTGGAGCTCTTCCTTCCAAGAGTGTGTCCCCAGCTCCATGTCTCCACAATTATCTCTGTCTTCATTTGTCTCCCTAAAAGTGCTATCTGCGTATCTCGTGCTTGCAGTGGCTGCTAATCTTCCTGAGATATGTCTGAGCTGGGATGCTGTGGGATCCCCTGCCCGCCTGGCTGCAGCCCTGGTGGGTGGTGGTGGCACAGGCTGGTGTCAGAAATGGCTGGGCCCCGCTGTGACTGGCACACGGGTCCTCTCTGCTGAAATCCAGCCATGCATGGGGAAACACATCTTAACTGAGACTGAGAGATAAAGAAACTAATTTTTTCCAGGGAATGGCCAGACAGTGGAAAATGAATGCAGCATGCAAGGAAGGCATGGGAAGAGTGAAGGTATAGCTGAAATTCATCTCTCCTTGTACAGACAAGTGTTTACTCCTCCTGGTATGATACAAGAATACTCAGGAAAATGGCCAAGCAGCACTTTGAAAAGGATGCTCCAGAATTTCTACTGTAGAATAAAAAGCTTATGTGGTATTTGGAAACAGTAAAGAATAGGAAAGAGGTCTCCTCCTGCCAGTGATAGACCCTCTTTCTCTTGCCAAGTTTTATTTTCAGTGAATTTGCTATACCGGGTCAAACACCAAGGACTGCAAATGATTCTACTGTCATAATTATTCTACTGTCATCTCCCATTTATGTATATCTCCTGCAAGGGATGAAAAGGCAAAGAACACCTTGGCCCTGCTGCAGGAATTCCAAGCATCCCTTCTCCAGTAACCAGCTTTTGTGAAGAGATTGCCAGGGGTTCTCATGGCCCCGAGGAGAAGGAGAGTGGGGATCCATCACAGGCTTGTTTCAGACTATTAGTTCCTCACCTGAGTGAACAAGCTTGACCTGTCCTCTTAGCAAATGTCCTACGTGAATGGTAGTTTTTGTGACTATTGCCAAAGCCCTTATTCTGCAGTCTAGACTTTCTCTCTAGGAGTGCAGGACCTGTAGGGTTTGTTGGCACAGGATGCTTGCCCTCCTGGAGGAAGAACATCTGACCAGATCTGACCAGACCTGTCCTCAAGGTAGCTCTAGAAAGCAAAATTTGTTCTTACACATCCTCATCCATGCATGAGAGGCCATCATCACTAAAGCCAGAATATTGACAATGTAGTGGCTGCAGCAATCCCAGCTGATGTGGTAGTGGGCTCTTGCAATAAGACTTGCGGTGATCTCTGTCCTGCTTCTCCCATTTCACTGCTGTCATACCAGTTTGTGATGAATTTTCTGTGCCAGCTTAAAAGCCTTACCTACATCACAGAATTGCTTTTCCAATTTCTATTAATGATTAATATAAGAGGTTGTCTATGATTGCCATAAAAAATGACATAATGGGAATGAGCTCTTGTTACCTTGGCTGTAAATCATCCCAGCCATCCTGATGTAATCACCTACCTCTCAGACTTCCCTTCTAGGGTTTGTGATTCAATCACAAGGCCTGGACTTGCTCAATCCCCACCTGGTACAACCTAGCTATGCTCGCTAGTGATTTTGATTTGTCCACCACTGGATTCAAACAGATTTATTTTTGGATTTTGCCTTTTTTTATACCTCAGAGTTTTAATCTATCCCTCTTTATAGGGTGTCTTCTCTGCGTCTCCCTTCAGGCAGGACAATATGTGATCAGGGATAAGATCTGCTTAACTTTTGTCCTCTAAAAGTTAAGCGCTTGGTCTGTGCTACTTGTCTGTCTTTTTAATCAATGAAGACAAAAACCTTCTCCAGAGGGTAACTGATCCTGTTGAAACAGATGTCTAGTAAATATGGGAAGAACTGTCCTTTTGAGGTTCTTTTAATGTTGTCTCCACTGACTGTAGATGAAACTCAGGTAACTAGATTAACACCTTTTTAGATGGCCAAAGAAGTGTTGATGCCTAGAGGATGGATAAAGCTGCTTTCTTTTTACTGACTGAGCAAGCAACAGGACTGTCCTTCGGATGTTTTGTACATGACACTTTCCTGGGTTTTTGTGAGGATGGAAGGAAAGTTACAGAGCAGCTGGAAGGCTGTCCAGGAGCCTGACCAGTACCACAGTCCAGTGTTGGGCATTTTCGGGCTCAGTCAGTGGCTGGGTCTCTCATGACACAGGGATGGCGGTACAAAATGAGTATTCTATCATATGCCACACTGGAAGGCTGAATGAATATGAAAAGTGAGGTGCAAGAGGATGACAATCAGCTTGCAGCAGGCCCTGCTCCACACAATCAGTCCAGGGATGCTGCTCTGCTGTAGTACAGGAAGGAAATGTGAGGAAGATATGATATGTATAAGATATGTGGAGCAATTGTTACTGGCCTGGAGCTGAAGGATGCCTGGGGACATGGTAGCGCTTTAAACCAAGGATTTCACCTTATATGAAATATTTCTTTTACCCCTTGTGTTTAGTATTTTTGAAAACTTGATAAAGTTATGTTTTCAAATTTTTATGAAGTTTTAAAAGCCAGAGTCACTCAGTTGCTTTTTAAAGATTTTTGTATAGTTTAAGTTCTGTGGAGGTGGAATAAAACTTTTCTTTTTATAGTCACAAACCTTAAAACCAGCAAGGTAGATATTTTGTGCTGCTTCATTGTGATTCATACTTTATCAGTGGAGCTGAAGAGAATCACAACTGATTTTAGCTGTGCTGGAGAGAATATCTGTTTTGCTGAGCCCAGGCTACAGTCTGCATATTAATTATGTATTCACATACTTAAGTAGAGTTGTAAGCAAGGTCTATAGAATTAAAGAAATAACTGTGGTTTGACCACTGGGAACATGGCAAATATCTGCAAACAACACTCCTGTCCCAAACTCTCTTTGCATTCAACACAGAAGTCAACGCAACAAAAGATAAGTCTTAAGCTATGGATCCTGTTTAATGGAGAAGTTTCACAGTTTTCTGTTCCCCTCCTTTTGTTTGTTCTTGAAAGCCCAAGACAAAAGCCTCCAGTGCAGGCTGCCTGCTGTGCACAGCCCGGTACCTGTTTGGTGAGGTCAGGGCTACGTGCTGCCGGGAGCAGCGCTCTTGGCGCTGATATCCTGCCAGCAGAGAACAGATGCATCCCAAGTGAGTGTGAGAGCCTTTGGCACAACTGTGGGATATCCCCTGGGTGAAATCCTGCCTTGCTCAGCCTGTGGAAAATCTTGCTGATGGCAGACAGGCCAATGAAGACTCAGGGGCTATAGTTTTTCTTGCAAATTAGGGATGCTCAGGGCTGTTTTCTGCCCTGGAACTGACTGGCACAGTCTGGAGATACCCAGCTGCTCAAATCCATACATGTTGGGTTCAGAATTTGCCTGGGAGAGTGCTCATAGGCTCACCATGCAGGCAGCTGAGCTGAAGCTTTGCACCAGTGTTGATGTAGCACAGGTGAAGCTGAAATTTCATAACAAAGCAGACAAAACTACATGTAATAAAAAGATCCCAAGAACTTTCCAATTTTCTTTGGAGATGATAAAATAAGATCAGTCATCAATAAGATGACTAATTTGTGATACTGAAACTTTGGTTCCCTTTGCCTAGAATTGAACTCTCTTTATCTGTGATGCTTCTGAGGAGCCTTCCCACACCTACATAGTGTATTGAAGCACACAATTTTCAGTCCTCTGTCTATTTAAATCTAAATCATTTGAGCCTCGCTGAACTTACATATTTGTTAAAATGACAATTATTTGGATTGGTGTTATCTTAGGTCCTTGTCATCTGAGAGGTGTGAAAGCTCCTGTTAGCCACATTGTGATAAATTTTCAGAGACCAAACAGTTTAAAAATAATAAGGCTGTAGTCAGAACAGTTTCTGAGCCAGTTAAGTTCCAGGGCTGGTGCACCACATGCTGTGAATCCAGCATTCGGTGGTGCAGATACTCAGTCAGGAGTAAGAGGAGGATGAGAGCAGAATCTGAATGTGCTCGTCAACAGGAGCGAAATGAGGTGTGAAACTTGGCTTTGAGTTTTAACTGTGCTGTTATGTCTAGGGATGTCTGAGGTCCATGGGCAGGCAGGCAGGACTGAGGGGAGCTGGAGACCAGTGCTGCTGCACGGACCATCAGGGACTGACTGGCAGGGCCCTGTGCCGGGGGCAGAGGGGGAAGCACTGGGGACGCTGAAATGGGATCTGACTGGGACAGGTACAACTGCATCCCTGAAAGCAGCACCCCTCAGTCCCTCCTGACAGATGGTGAAGAAAACACTGAAAAGCCATTGCAATGGTCATGGTAGGGGCTCCAGGTTACACCTTGTAGCAGCCCCTCAGCACACACAGTTCTCCCATCTGTGTACATTGTGAATGTACAGGGTGTATGCTGTGTACAGGTGTAAATTAATCCTCCATAGATTTCTATTCCCTATAAATTCCCTTCTTGGTTACATGTGGCCTCTTCCCAAATGCGGCTGCAGGACATAACTGACATAAAAGTAACTAAAAAATATTGTGTTTAAAGATGTTATGAAAATGACACAATTTACAAGCAAGGGATAGGGCTATTTAATTTTTGGCTGCTGAGGTAACTATGCTACCAAATCTGTCTGGAAGTCTTACATGTGTAAGATGTGTTTACTCACAGACTTCAGCTATAATCCTAGGAGTTCAGATAGATGTGCAAGAAGTCTGAGCAAGACTTCTGAGCAAGCAATCAGACCTGAATTTTGTCAAAATGGTAATATTCCTTTTTTTCCTCTTTGTTTTTACGGTACAGCTAAAGATACAAATATTTTTCCAGTGTCTTCACTGAAGGCTTTTCTGTTCCTCTCCTCTCCACAGATGCCTGGGATTTGTGCCTGGCACGGGGCTGATGCATTTCATGCTGAACAACACTCTCTTGGGCTGCAGTGGAAGAGGAGGAGAGAAAAAAAGTAGCTTCTGTGGAATGAAGGGGCATTGCTGGCAGCTGGTGAGATCTGTGAGAGCAAGGACCAGGCTTTGTAAACCTGTGAGCCAGAGAGTCACCCCAATGTGAGTGTGTGACCCCATATATGTGCCTGTGCACTCTGTCAAGGAGGAGGAGGTACAGACTCAGAATCACACCCTGGTTTTGCTGCTATCCCAGTGTCTCGCACAGGTCTCATCTGCCTTCAGTCCTGCAGATGTTTATACAGGACAGACTCAAATGCTTTCTCTCCAAAGACTCAAAGAGAGAAATAGGGGAGATGAAGACCCCACCTTCCCCCCAGGTCTGTTCCCAGGCCTGGCGTGGGAGTCAACAGCCTCATGCTCTGGGGGCACTGCACTGGGGTGACAGCCTCCCACGCAGTCCTGGTAAATCCAGTCATAATATCAGTACTTTTAAGCACTAATACACACCAAATTTGGCCAGAAACTCTGTGGTTAAAATCAGAGAAAGTGCAGATTTGCAGCCATACCTGTGGAGGAGCTCCTGACCAGCATGGTTGTGTCTGTCAGGGAACACTGCTCTTCACCCCTTTGGCAGATGTATCATTGCCAAGCAGAAGTCTGTGCTGTAGACCTGGCCTCACCTATCCTTCATGTTTGTGCTCTGAGAACCACAGGTATTTTTCACACAAGATAAGAAAGCAGAGGAGGAGGCTGAAACAATGGCCAGTTGTTTTCCGCTCAGGATGGTATCGTTCAGTGGGTTTATCTTATTAGTATTTTTATCACATCACCTCTCAAATGTATCTGTACTACCTGCAATATCTCAGGAAAAAAGAGAAGAGGCAAACTTGAAAATAAGGAAGATTTGGAGCCACTTAACCCACGAATCTATGGCACTGACAGCCCAGCTCTGGCTCCAGCAGCCCTGTTCACAACAGACTTCCCAGCTTTGAATGAGCCCTGGGCAGATGGGCTGTGCTGCAGTGCTGGAGCTGGGAGAGTGACCTGAAGCTGTGCTCCAGCCTAGGCAATGACAATTGCACAGCTGGGATCCATGAGGATGAGCATTGGAGCAAACATGCCTCTGAGTGGCATTCTGAACTGTTTAAACTGTTCCGTGTTGAAATAGCTGGTGGACAGGCAAGAGGAGATAGAAATCCCAGAAATCCCAACTACTCTGTGTTGCCTGTGGTGTTTGTGCTGTATCTGATATCCATTTCAGTTACTGGAGATGGAGTAAAGGAAGAAGATAAAAAGGAATAAAGAAGTGTAATAAAATGCCAGACAGGCACAGTACAGAAAGAGAACAAGGAAAGCATAGCTGCCTTGGGTACAATAAATCTTATCTTTAAATACTTTAAGCAGCTTTCTCACAATGATGAATCCCTTGGAGAGACTTAAACTGAAATAGTTAGTTAGGGAACTAAAGTCCTAATTTGCAATCATCACTTAAAAGCAGAACTAAAACCCTATCTGTATTAAAACACAAACTGAACCTGGCTAGGCAATAATATATGTCTCTAGGGTGACTTTGTAGCCATATATTTCCAACAATATTATAAGCAGCAGGAGGTTAGGATGAAGGATTCTCTGATGGTGTTGGCATGCTGGCAAAGGATAGAGTTATAAGCAGTCTGAGACCAACACTTGTCAGCCTTTGAGAGCAAAACGTGTATATACTTCAAGACAAAAAAAAAAAAGTACAAAAAGGAGACATTTAATAGACACAGCCTCAGATTTCCCCAAGATGGACACAGAAGAGCTACATTCTCTAGCTTACATATAAACACTCATAATGTCCTGCCTGTGTCTGATAATACATTGTGACCTTTCCTATTCCAGTAGCAAACTTTAAGAAAAACAATGGAAAAGATTAGACAGGAGAGCCAGCACACTGCTGTGCCAGGAGAAACAATCTGCTGCAATCATAGAGCCAGCAGTCCCCTCTGTGATATCTGGGCTGGGTCCGACCTTGGGAGCCCAAACTCATCACTCCCTTGAGCACAAGGGAGTGCTCAATGTCCCCTGCTGAAGCTGGCCCTGGCTTCAGCTGCGCTCCCACCTTCCCTGAGGAGCATCCCTCCCTCCAGGGCAGTGGCGGGACAGATGCTGTGCTTGCTCCTCAGCTAGCCTCGCTCAGGCTCTGTCAATAATGACTGACTGAACTTTGAGTGCTGAATGGAGCAAGGACGGGCTACCTGTTCTGCCAGCTCTCCTTCTGTGGGAGCACTGATTGCCAAGAGATTGGGACAAGCTCCAGGAGTTTGTATCATCATATCCAATCAGAGCTTCCTGAAGCAGAGGTCAAACTTTACATTTGATCACAGCAGTGAGGCAGGGAAACAACTACAGGTGGCTACATCCTTGGTCTATAGAAACTTTATCTGACAATGACTGCAAATCTGAGCTGTAGTTCCCACTACACGAGGTGCATTTTCTACTGTAGGTGTTATAAAAAAAAAAGAGTAAGACTCAAGAGGTGTGACTTCTGAATGTTTCAGCAGACTTTCCTTCTCAAAATACACTAAAAAAGTATTTGGGGGTCGGGAGGAGGCATTGCCACAATGTGGGCAACTTGTGGGCAACTTTTCCAGATCTCCTCCCCTCACACCTTTGTAGGCATTCCCAGTAATCTGAAGAATGGTTCTATCCTCAACAAGGATAGAACCATTGTCTGTCATGATGTGCCTCAACAAGGGCACATCGTGACAGACAAGGGGGAATGGTTTGAATTGAAGGACAGCAGGTTTTGATTATTAAACAGAAAAATTCTTTGCTGTGAGGTTGGTGAGGGACTGGAATAGGTTGCCCAGAAAAGTTTGGATGCCCTGTCCCTGGAAGTGTTCAAGGCCAAATTGGATGGAGCTCTGAGCAGCCTGGTCTAATGAAAATTGTCCTTGCCCCAGGCAGGTAAATTGGGAACTAGATGTCAAGGTCCCTTCCAACCCAGGCAATTCTGTGATTTGATGATCTGTGTGGGAATTCTCCCTATCAAATGTAGTGTGTCCAGAATTTAATGAACTGCAGCAACACACGTTTTGAGGCACAGAACACCTGCTGAAGCAATACTTGCACTCGTGTCCCTGATTCACTCATCTGATAATTTTTGTACAACCTGTCAACATATGTGTGCAGCTCCTGTGTGAGCATATTCTGCAAATGACATGTCTGGGTTGGTAAAAATAAGGCAGCTCTTTTCTATACCTGAGTGTAGGTATATTTTGTCGATGTTTTATATGTCTTAAGAAGAACATCTCTGATTCATTATGGAGTAAGGTTGACCAGGAACATTAAAACATTATCTCCCACCACCATGGCTAAAGCTGAGTGACTAAAAGTAGGTATGTTGAAAGAGGAATTTTGTGGGAGACACAGAGAGTTGTTACTGACTTCCAGAATTCAAGAGCTAATGCTCTTCACTTTGTTGCTATGGCAAAATCTCTGTGGTGTGCCTTCCAGAACCATGTGGCTACTGCCCAGAGGGCTCTAATCCTGGGTTCCAGATACTTGGTGTTAAAAGTAGCTCACCTGGAATTGAAACCAGCAGATTTTTTCAAAGATTACATCTTTACACATTGAATGGTGTGAGGCATTTCCTTCCAAAGATGGCTGGAACTCAAAGTTTGAAATAAGGGCAAATTGGAAAATGTGCAGGGGCAGCTTGATTCAAGTATGTTTGATCTGGTTTTTGCCCTTCCTTAGGCAAGATGAGTAAGTTCAGAAGCAAACTTCATTACTATTGTGAGTTGGCAGCCAAATACGCTAGAGGTGTACTTATTTGTTAAATAAATACAGGGAGTATGCTTCACTGATTCACCACACCCACACAAAGCTCTGAATAATTACAGGCTTGTTGCCAGACAAGCTAGGGTTCTTGGTATTTTGGGTTTTTTTTTTTTGCAAACAGAGGTCTTATTCATAAGTCATAAATAACTGGCTTTGATGGAGTTGATAATTTTTCACAGAAATTCTAAATGATTGTTCTAAGTGCCCTTCTGCTACCAAAAGGGGGGTTGTATTTAGTTGTTGCTAGTAGTCATTCATTGATAAACCTCAAAAGATAAGTTTTTCTACCAGGTCTAAACCTGACTGAGATAGCAAAGCATTATGTAGAGTAGGGATGCTCTCTCCAACCACCACTGCACGTTAAGAAAACTTGGCTTCAGTAATTTTAAAATTACTACAAACTTCTACACACTTCCCTGTGTCTAGCTGTTGTCTCAGAAACATCTCTGCAGCTTTCCAGTTGGCATCTTTTACCACATTTACACAAAAACTAAAGGAGTGGGAGGGATTACTTGCTCTGGATGTCATTTCTCGGTTCATGTTCTTAGTTCATGTTACAGCTTAGTATCTTAATCTGTCCATAATGGGTGGTCAGCAGTAAGAGCCTCAGCTACTGGCAGAGCTCCAAGCATCACGTGGCCATGCTGCTACGGTATTTACAACATAGCTAGGGGCCAAGAAGCTGGCTAAAGGACATTGTATACATCCAGTTGGCACCTTCAGCTTGCTTACCTCCTACTTCCAACAAATCTGCAGGAATGAGGCCTTGTGGCAAGAAAGGGAGAAGGAGCATGTTGTACACTGCTTGGGAGGACACACGGGGAGCATCTGCTGCTGATCAGGCACCCTCTGTGCTGTGGGACTGCAACTGAGAATTGCAGCCATATCCACCCAGCTCTGTTGCCTCATGCTCTTTTTTTTTTGCCTTTCATTGCTCTTGTTTAGAATTCAGCCAAATAACAAAGACTTAGCAATTCTCTGTCAAGGCCATGTGGCCTGTGCATGTGTGCCCACACATTGGTACTGCTGGTGAGAATGGCCAAGGCTAACAGGCCTTGACTAGAAAAGCAGCTGATAGGCAGAGTGGGGCAGAGTATTGCTCTCTCAGATTTTCTCCCTGTGATAATTGCCGCTGTGAGAATCAAAAGTAATTTACTTTCTCTTAGTCCTTTTTCCTCTTCCATACCTCCTTAGCTTGTTCCCCTATTAACATTTTTTCCCATTTTGATAATAAAGGCACATAAAATACGTCAAAACTTTCCAAAGCATTAACACACTTTCTGCACAAATTATCACTTTTTCCTACAATGCTTCTAAGGATACACTGTGCAGTGAGTTTAAGTCCCATAAACATGCACCTCTGCCTCCACATCTGGATTATCTTGTTTTAGAAACTTTCCAGGATTTTTGATTTGGATTTACTCCTCCCATAGTTTCATTATTCTCAGTCTTCCCTCTCTGACATTTCATTATGGTGAATAAGAAACAGCTGTCACTACTGTACAACGATTATTGTTTCAATCACCCTTTATCTCTGGCTGATATATTTCTAAATGTTAGGCCAAGGAATAATGGCTGCAACAATGTGTGAGGAACAATGGCATCCAGTGTCTTACAGAGAGGCCGGATCACAGTCAAGAGACTTGGAGGTAAGCCACTCACTAGATTAGAGTTGCAAAGTCTACAGTAGGTTGAATGGGAGAGGTGGAGGGGAAGCTGTGAAAAAATCTTTTTCAAAACCTTTAATGCTTGGCATTTTTGTGGCTTTCCCTCTCCAGGAGCTGATATTGCTAATCACTTTCTAAAGGTATTTGAACACCGCTGTCCTCGGGGGTCCACCCATCTCCCAGCTCCACCTCCTTCTTCCCTGCTCCTTTGTTTCTGCATCCTGGTCTAAATCCTTATGGGATCGATAAGGAAAAGAACTGCCTTGGCATTGTACACTGCAGTACCAGAATGCTTGCTGAAGTTGATTAACACTGGTCAAAGAATATTTTAGACTGACAACTTGCCAAGCTCTGGAAATAAGCATGGCAAGTAAGCTCCCCTTTCCTAAAGGGAGGCTTTAGAGAGAGACATTGAAGGAGAGTGCAAAACACAGTGCTTGTAAAGCTATAAATTATTCCCACATTAGTGAGGGCTCTTCATTTTGGAGGAATAACTGGGGAAGAATGATCATAACCCATGGTGAGATCTGCTGGAGATTAGACATTTGCAGGCTGATAAACTATTCTGCTGCTGAAAGTGATCTTTTGTCCAAAGGGACAGAGTTTCCTCCTTTCATGTAGACTATCACATCTTTGCTTGAATTGGTGGAGCTGACTCCATCTGAAGGTGTGATTTAAAGGCTGTAGTCTCAAAATCTAGCCTGATTTTTTCCTGTTGCTTTTTTATTTACCAGTAGAAAATGAATCCTCAGTAGGATATAAACACTGTGCCACTACAAATCACCCTGAAATTTCAACAGGATGTGATGTTCCCACTCTCTTTCTTGTTATCTGTTCTATTGCGAACCCTACTTACCTCTGAGAGATTATTAACCAAATAAACATTGCCACCCTCAGAAGAGAATTGTCACAAATAAATAGATTACTATTTTATTATCATTTTGCTGCTCCTACAAGCTTTGTTTACTAAGTGGAAATATGCTAACTATGTTAATATTAGCAAGATACAGAAGCATGATGGAAATCAGGCAAGTTGGATAATAAATGTTTGTTTTATGATAGCCAGTGGGAGCATATTGTGTAGGCAAAAAGAGTTCTCTTCAAAACAGGATATGGACATCTCCAGAGATTTACTGAAGGAGTGTTCCAGATGCTGGACCCCTCTTCTTAGCTGTAAAGACTGTTAAAGGTATACATTCATTATAGTTTCCTTTTATTTTATAGCCTCACTCAACAAAGTGATAAGATAGCAAATAGCACTGTGTGCATTCAACTCACTGGCAAACAATGTGTGGTAAAGTCAGTCAATAAAGCTAATTGTACCTGACAATCTGGTTAAAAGCATCGTTAGCCAGTCATCAGAACTACTCCCGCTTCACTCAACAGACTCAACCACTAGATATATCACTCTTGGACATCTCTGAAGTTTAGGATTAGGTCAAACCCTTCAAACCAAAGCTGCAGACCTCTTTCAAATGAACAAAAGCAGGCTGGGTTGCAGATACGTGCTCTGCAAGGATATGCACCCTCATGCAAACTGACAGTAACAATAGTGATGTTAGTAATTATACTACCAACATTTTGCAATGTGAAAGAACAGACACTTAAGACAAAAGTTACTCTACTTACATAAATATGTAATGCATGTGGATTTATTTGCCAGGTCCAGACATTTCTAAACACTTTCGAAATAGTCCTCACTGGACATAAGCTGCCATTTTTGTCTCATCAAGACCTGTGTGAAACTGAGGGGCTGATGATGGGTAATAAGATTATCAAGGATTACAGTTACTGATAATGCTTCTGTGAGGGAGGCACCGGAACAGGTTGTAACACAGCGTGGATGCCCCATCCCTGGAAGCGCTCAAGGCCAGGCTGGATTGGGCTTTGTGCAGCCTGGGGTAGTGGAAGGTGTCCCTGCCCATGGCAGAGGGGCTGGAACTAGAAAACATTATAAGGTCCCACCCAAATAATTCTGTGATTCTTTGTTCCTCTGATTCTCTGATAATAAGTGTTTTGGAAAAGATAAGGCAAAAGAGATACATCTTATTCAGGGGCTGACAAATTTTCAGAGGTTGGATAGGGAAGAGAAGGCAGTGTGTTTGCCTACTAAGCTCCCGCAGGTTCCTTTGGGTTGTTCTCTTCTGGATCCTCTCTCAGACACCAGTGAGCACTGCCCAGTCAGTCAGCCCCTATATAACAGCACTTTTTTGCTAGTAAATTGCTGAAGTTGTTTCCTTCAGGCTTGGCTTCCACCCCATAATCTGTTTAAGGAGTTGAAGAGGAAGGATGACACGGAGAAGTAGAGCGGCACTAAACCAGAGATGTTATCAGCAGCACCAGATAAAGGCATTGCCTGCTCTGGGAGGCAGCACAACTGCATAGTTCCAGACTCATGGTCTGGGGATCTCCTCCTGCCTCCCTTGCCTTTGCAGGCAAATCCTGGCCCCTTTGCTTTCTGAGGTCTACCAAAGTACTCCGAAATGATCGAGCTGCGTGATAATGTAATGAGAGCTGCTGTCCTGGCTGTGACAGCTCTCGTGGCTGGGGACACAGGAGGGGAACGTGGTCTGCTGGCATGCAGCCAGGCAGCTGGGGCTGCTACTAGTCTTGTCTTGAAGGCCAGAGGAAATTTTAAATAAATATTCTCTTCAGGAGGACAAATGCCAAGGCTCAGATTTAATGGAAATATTAATCCCAGAGGGAAATGTGCATCATGTGGGGCTCTCAAAATGAGACACGGACTTCAGAAGATTTTTCTTAATGACATTATTTATTTATGTTTATTTTTCAGTGCTGTGGTAGCTCCCAGGAGCTATGAACCAAGTGCCTCTTAACCTTGGGACTCTATAAACACAGGCTGAAAGGGTGATCTTGTTCCGGAAAGCTTTCTCTCTTTGGCAAGCTGACATCTGAGCTGATGCTGTTTTACTTAAATTGAGCTAGTAAAATATACAGTGAGTGCCTGTTTTTCCAGCTGGGTGCTTACCTGTCTCTCTCTCTCTCTCTCTCTGTGTCCTGTGCTTGGCCACGTGTCTCTCACCTTTATGGACTGTGACATTCCTTGTGTGGCTTCCTCTTTTCCATTTTCAAGTGTGTGCTCCTAAGGCATCACAGTCATGCCTGATAGTCACTTGGAACAGTGTAAATAATTTTAAAAAGGGAAGAAACTGCAATTTCTCCCCATTTTCCTGACTTTGTTTCATCATGTTAGAAGCTTTCTGACTGGGAGAATGATATTCTGTGAAGGAAGGTATAAAATCTTACTCTGACCCGTGCCTCAGCACAGTCCCTGCCCTAACTTGAAATGGGGCAAAAATTAGCAGCTTATAAGAGCATCTTTTCAGACTGGATACATCTTCCTTTGTAGAATGGGCATCTGACATGTTCTTGCCTTTCCACATTGTTAATCTCTCATTTTCCCAGCTATACACAGTAAAAGATATAAACATATAAGAGGCAACTTCTGCTTTGGTCAAAATTACAAGTGTAATCTAATACTCCTTTGGGAAATAAAAAGTCACACAATCTTGATGAAATTAGATTTCTTCTTTGTATAAATTAGGTCCAAACTACTTTTTATGGTAGCTGGAAGCATCATTGTCACTAATAGAAACATCTCATGAAGAAAAGGTATTTAATTTCTCTCAGTTTATGATGTATGATATTGCTGTAGCCTGGTTTGGCTTGTTAAAGCTAACCTGGAATTAGTAATTTAGATGTTAGGCTTTAAATCAGTGGTTTGAGACAGCTGTTCTGTGAGTGTCTGTGCAGGGCTTGTGGCCCAGCTGATGATTTGAAAGCAGAGCTGGGATCAAGCATTAAAGGCAGGAACTGTTTCAGACACTCTCAGCAAGCCAGACCCTTCTCGTGGTATGAGGGACTCCCAGAGGAGTCTGTGAGCACCACCGTGCTCCTGCCCATCCAGCTCCGTGAGTCCCTGCCCTCCCGGCTCAGCTCCTCTGCCCCTTAGTGGCCGAGGTCGAAAACCCGAACAGGATAAAAAATAACCCCACAAATAAAGCAAATAGTCTGCAGCTGGTTAAGATCCCTGAGCAGATGGCAACAGACGGTGTGGCCTCATGGGGAGGGAACAGCAGAAGAAAGCCAGTGACAGAGAGAGGGATTACATCAGGGCAGATTTGGATCAACCAGAGGTGCTGTGGAACAGCGCCCTTAGGGACACAGGGCAGGGATGAGAAATATGGAGTAGAAAGGCTGTGCTGCATCCGGCATGAATTGGAAATGTGAACTGTAGTTTATCTACATGTGAAATAGGAATTCACCTGAGTGTTGGCCACACTAACTCAGTAAAACCACTGATGTATTCAGCTCTTCACTAATCTCATGGGCTATTAAAAAAGGTGATCGAGAAGGAAATACAAGTAAAACATAACGCACCATGAGAGGTATGGAAAAGAGAACAATTATGTACCTACTTATTACATTAGGGATTGAGAGGCACCCACTGAAATGATCAGGTAGTGAATTAAAAGGAAATGGATGGAATATGCAGAACTGAACTGGTTGGAAAGGAGCTATGGAACTCAGATATCAGGGCCCCAGAGAATTGCTCTCCATAGCAAGATACACTGGTGAGGCAAAAATTAGAAGAAAAATCTTTATACATCGTAACATACTTTAGCTTGGAGAGGGTCTCAAAGGTCACCTCGTGCAAGCCCTGCTCAAAGCAGGACCAAATGTGAAACTAAGTTACATTTTTATGTGATAGAGTATAATCAAAATGTCCATATTGTATTGATCTTTATGTGTATGGACTACTTTTGATCTCACCTTTCCTAACTTTTGAGCTCTTGAGCTGCTAACAATGCTCTTGCACTGGAATATTTCCTGGCACTAGACTTGCAGAGGCAGTTGGGTATTTTGCTGTGCAAGAGTTGCAACTTGTCCTAGCAATTATAAACCCCACCTGCAATTATTTTTAGGCATAAAAGGGTAAGCTGGCTTTAAAAAGCATGTCTTAAGAGCTGTATGAATCCAGCAAAATTGCAACATTGCCATGAAGAAATGTGCTGGGGCATGTGAGCCATCGACAGATCCAGTCTGCTGACAGGCTGGATCTTGAGTGGCACCATCTTAGCAAACCAATTAAATAACGGGCGCTGGTTTCCTAAGGGTATGGCCCAAGGGAATTTTGAGTTGTTCAGCTAAAAGTTGGAATTAGTGAGTCAAACTCTTCCCTGAATTAGACTAATTAAATTGTGACCTCAGCTTTGTTACCCCAGATTTCCATTCAACTAATACAGGGCCTTTCACTGCAAATGTACCATAGAAGACATCAAATTTCCATCCACTTTTGAAATCTAATCTTTCTCATTTTCTCTAGCTACAATATGTTTCCAGAATATGATTAAAAAAAAAAAAAAGCTTTGTTTAATTTGGAATAAAAAGGGAAAATTTTGGAAGACGATAATCTACATGAAGGAATGCTTCATGCAGGGCATGAAGCTAAAACCTTAGAAAAGTTTGAAGCTATGGATTCATGAACAAGCAGGAAATTACATTTGGGTGTAAACTTAGAGGTCAGTCTCTGATCCAGGTGCAGCTATTCAGGACAAGGGGTGGGGGTGCTTGTGAAAGGCTACACCCCACATGTCAGTGGTACTAACTGGAATGGTGGGTGACACCTTCATGGACATATGACAGGCAGCCTGAACTCACTTGGGAGCTCCAGAGCTCTGAAAGCTCCAGAGCATCTCTGTCTCAACTCTCTGTGTGTGCACTGTGACCCTGAGGTCTTTGCAAGGCAGACGACTGCAGCACAAAACCAGGATAGCTGGGGGAAGGACTGCAAGGAACACATCCAAGTCCTGCAGAACAAATAAATGGGATCAAACTAAAGAAACCAAAAGGCAGAAGAGAGGTGAGTTTTCCACAGTTGGCCTGTGGAAAACAATACTTGCATATACTTTCTCTCAGTTGTCTGTTGCAGCCTCCAGGGGAATGATATCCCATGGAACACAGAAATCAAGAGGTTTCTATCAGTCCTTGGCCAGGAAGCAAATGGATGCATGAGAGCAAAGAAGACTAAGATTGGACTCTGCAGATCCATGAGGATGTGACAATTCCCCTGGCTAACAGTCCAGTGAGGTGCCTTTGGAGGTAAAGCACAGGTCATGGGACTGGGAACAGTGGTGACAACAGGATCAGTAACCCAGCGGCATCTGCTAGCCAGAAACTTGGAAATGGTCCAGAATCTGCTGGTGCAGAAGAGCCACCAGAGCCAAGCAAGGTAGATGGGAACCAAAAGGGGCAGCCATACCTGCAGGAGGAGGCCCTGCAGAAGGAGAGCTGCATGAAGATGAAACACCAAAACATGAAGTGGGTTTAACAGGCATCCCAGGGCTTTGAGGTGCATCCTTCTGCAGTGGGAGTTCACTGAAAGACATGCCTTCGGGAAGAGTTACGTATCAGGAAAATCCTGTCTCAGTGAGTCAGGAAACTTTTAAGTAGTATGCAGAAAATAAGACTTGGAGAAAGTCCTTCAGAAGCTGGAGGAGGAGGAATGTGGATGCAGCAGCACAATGCTTGTTTCTTCACATTAGTTCACAGGCTTCAAGAATAAAATGTCTGTAGGGAGTCACTGAGCCACTCAGGTTTCGCTGCCTGGAAGCCTTTGCTAGCAATGGCCAGCATCCAGCAGGTCACACAGCTGAAGATGTCACTGAAGGTGATGCTGGTTTTGGAGCTAGTGCCGACCACCGACATACTGGATTCCTGCCTTTGCCGCAAGCAGGGAAAAGGCGTCTTATCCATCTAAATTACTCACCCAAAACTTCGGCTCTTTTACCCCGTGCCTTTGCTGGGGGAAACAAGCAAAACAAGCAAGCAAAACCAAGCAGATAGCGTTTGTTATCAGTGTTTACAGCGCGGTTCATTCGCGTTGGGCCCAGCAGGGAAGGGCCGCCGCCGAGCCCGGGCCGCGCCCGCCGAGCGCTGCCGGGCCAGGCCGCCGTGCCGCGGGCGGGCGGAGCCGCAGCGCCCCCTGCGGGCACGGCCGCGCCACTGCCCTCCCCGGCGGCTCCTACGCGGGGCTGTGCTTTGGGCTCGGCGTGAGAATAATTGATAACGCACTGGTGTTTGTCGTTGTTTCGCAGAAGTGTTTACCCCAAGTGAAGGACTTCTCAATTTCCCATGCTCTGCCAGCCAGCAGGTGCGCAAGAAGCTGGTGGGGGCGGGGGGAGAATGGCCAGGATTGCGAAAAACAACTTATTCTCCTTCTTCTTTTCCTTCTTCTCCTTCTCCTTCTTCTTCTTCTCCTCCTCCTCCTCCTTGTTTTAATTTTTATTATTTTTATTTTCATTGTAATTTTTATTTTTAATTTAATTTAATTTAATTTTCTTAATTTATATTTTTATTTTGCTTTTAAGGTTTATTTTATATCATTATTATTATTATTATTATTATTATTATTATTATTATTATTATTATTATTATTATTATTTTGTTTCCATTATTAAACAATTATTATCTCAATGCATGACTTTTGCGCTTTTTTTTTTTTTTTCTGATTCTCATCCACTCCAGGGGACAGGGTGGGGAGTGAATCAGCAGCTGTGTGGTACTTAGCAGCTCCCTGGGGCTAAGCCATGGCACGATACCAGCAATTACGTTTTTCCCCTTGAAATGCTGTTGCTGTTTTACTTTCACTAGCGCACGTCTCGGGGAGGAAATGTATTTTGATTTCTCTGCTAGAGATCACATAGATACCAGGTACATTTGGTTTGTAGTTTAAGAGGGGATGAGGTTTATGACAAATTTGTCTAAGATCTACATTCTGGTACTGAGTTTCATTCAGCTGTGGCAGTTTCCTGTTAAGCCAGGGTTTGAACAAAGTTGTTTTTCTGCCTTTCAGGTCGAATGAGATCTTACTAAGACAGAATAAGTTTATCAACCAATAGTTAGCGATTTCATATTACTAATGGTCCAGAGTGCTTCATGAATTATGTTTATGTGCTGGAACTGGATTATTTTTTTTAAATTCTGCTTTGAATAATTGCCCCATTTCATTATTTATAGACGTAGATGTCAGCTCACCTGGGAAAGAGCTTCAGGGCACTACCACATTCCCTGCTCAGACACATTCATTCCAGCCTTGCTTGTCACTGTGACAGGCCTTGTGCTGTTACAGGTCTGATCTCCTGCAGCAGCAGGCAACTGTGACCGTGTAATTGCTCTCCTTTGCCCATGTGGTCAGAGAAGTCTGGAAAACCCGTGGTTAGGGTGAATGCCCCAGAGAAAGCAGGATTTCAAAGCCTGAGAAAACTAGGGAATTGGGGAATTTATTTGCCCAGAGTTGTTAGTTTTGATTTATTTGCTTCTACTGAACTTACTGACCACCACCGAATGTTTTTTGTCAAATGGTTTCAACAGTGCTATATAGCTGTTGAACAAAAGACACACACACCCTCTCCCATCTGGTGTGAAAATTAAGTGATTTAAGCCTCACCTGTCCTCAGGACTTGCTCTGAATTTGCCACACTGGATGATACAGACTGTTTTATTATTTAGGTTTATGTTAGCTCCAAATTGCTCTAAATTGACACATTGCCACCTCTTTTTCCTTTAAAATGAAAAAGTGAAAGAGCATGGACTACTAGTATTGAACATTGATTTCTCTCCTCACTGGCTCTTTCTAGGAAGATCAAGCTGGATCTTTTGGGCTCCTGGTGTGATTGCCACCTGCAGGCATGCGTGCTGCAATGCTTCCTGCAGCAGGATGTTTTGACATCTATCCTCAACTAGGCTAAGAATTCAAACCCAAAATCTTTCATGAGTTTCTGGATAAAACCTTCAAAAAGGGAGGTATTTAATATGGAATGAGTTTAGACCATAACCCTGCTTAGAATAACTCAGACTTTGAACTAGATTTGCAGATGTTTGACTTTCTGCAAGTCTCTTGGTGTGATCTGAGCCAGACTACATTTTTCTGACTGCAGGTTTTATTGATTAATATCTCTTTAATGTCACTTTTATGCATACTATATACTTGCCATAGACCACACTTACTGAAGCCAAATAAAAAATAAAAGTACAAGTGCTACACGGAATTCAAATTTTGAATTCTTCGCAAAAATGTTGACTCCTCCCTTTTCCTGTAACTGCCCACATAAAACCATTTTCTGTGTCACTGTTAGTGTTATTAGAAATTCTAATCAGAACCCCTGAAAATTATTTGAATGCAATAACTATACCCATGTGTATAAAAAGTATATGTACATGTATGTGTGCACACAGTCTCACACACACTTACCTGCCAGTCAAGAGGAGGGGACAAGTGGTATCTGCTTTTGAGATCAGCTTTTCTGATCATCAGAAAAGCTATTTTGAATCCATAAAAGCCAGTCTCAGAAGAATTTCCAGGCACTGCATTTTTCAGCCCTGAGACTTGATTCACATCTCAGAGCTTGACTAGTAGAAATATTTTGATTACAGGTCTAATTGCTAAAATAAACCCCAAATGTCTGGATAAGTAAAAGCCCAAGCCTTGATGTAGTTTTACAAAGATGTGGGTGATGCATGCCAAGCATTTTATTAGCAGGGAATAAGTTATTATTATGTAGGTTTTTGTGTGCTGGGACATGACTGTGTTCTGGCCAATTTCAAAGGTCAAAAAAGGCAAGTGGTGATGAAGTGTGCACATTTTACTGATGTTCATTTATAAGGACTCGTGTGGCTCAACTGAAATTTCTGTGGTTGTGAGTCATGTAGACCTTAGGAGCAATTATTTCTAAACCTCTGACACTTCACAGTGATATTGCTAGGTCTGAAATGACCATGAACAACAGACCAAAGAAGGGAAAAATTATGGCTTATCTAAAAAGGCAAGAAAGAGATGCAGAGAAATTAAAAGGATGAAGGGATAAGGTGGGTAGACTTTAGTGGAGGTGGAGGGGAAATGGGCAAAGCAATATTTGTATTGAGATTAAAAATAAAATGGAGGTAGAAAGCCATTAGCAAATGGCTGATGTTGATTTAATCCAGTGTGACACATTGGTCCACGTATTTATGTAGCAATTTTATCAAAACAAAACAAAACAAAAAAAAAAAAGCCCTAGATTTTAAATACTGTATGTTTGGTAATGAGCTGCTCTATCATATGACTGATTTAGGCAAACACATTATAACTCCTTTAATGCCAATTTTGTAATGTCAGTTAACTGGCTACACTGAAGACTTATAAACTACTTGGCTGAGCTGACCACTCAAAGCCTATAAAGCTGAGGGTTGTTAATCTCAGTCATGGCTTGAAGTTGCTATCAAGTCATCCACATCAACAAGACCCCTTCAGGTCACTGGCCCCAGACCCACACACTTGGTATGGCATCAGTGTTTGTATGCAGTGGGGCAGATGTACCAAGGCTCCTGTAGAAAAAGGGACCTTAAATCATCCTCTGTTCACAGGCCTCCCTTCCTTGCTCAGGATGAAACTGAGTGCTTCCCATTCAGATTTAACTTTGGCTCTGAGACAATTCCTCAAGCATTTCTTAGGAAAGTGTTTCCATGTAAAGCAGGGATAAAAGTGTCTGCTGAGCCTTTACTGTCAGAAGCTGGCTGACTTCACGTGTAGTTATCCCTGCTTAAAGGGCACACTGTGTAGAAAGTAAGTTTTCTGTCCAGTTAAGTCTTTCCCAGACTTATTTTGCAGAAAAGCAGTAGAAAAATATCCCTAGGAAAATGGAAAGATGGAAAGAATATAACTCCCACACAGCCAGCCTAGAATACTACTGTTGTAGTTAGGAATGCCTTCAGGTGCAGGTAGAGCCAGAAGTTGCTAACTGGTTACTGTAATGCTCAGGGCTGTAGCAAAGATTCTTGCAAGTCTCATGGAACTCAAAAGAATCTGCACAGGCTGAATGGAGGCTACAGGAGTTGATCTTGAGTTGTTTTTATCCTGCATCACAGATGGAAAGAAGACAGTAAAGCAATTCTACCATGTGGGTGTGCCTGTTGTAGGCAGGAAACACCAAGAGAATAGAGATGTTCCAGTTCACCAGTCTGTGGAGGTTTCTGATCTGCTTTTTGGCACTTTCCGGGATTGAACTGGTTCAGCAGGCAGGATGTCATCTGAGTTCAGAGAATCTAATAAAAGAAGTCATACCTGTCAAGGTCTCTTTTTTTTTCCAAAAGGCTGCTCTGAATCAATACACTGGAGATAACAGCGTTGAACAAGACTAGCTGGAGCAAGGGCTGTTTTGATAGTTATGAATTCATGACCTCCCTCAGCAACACTGTGGCTTGAAGCTGAAATATTCCTGGTGACTGGAACAATAAATCTCAGAAATGGGGATTTACTGTCACACAGGGAGGGAGCAGAGGAAAGGCCATGGGTCATAGCAGGGAGTGCACGGTGCCAGCAAGATTGAATTTCCCTCAACCTGTTGTAGCCACTTTTCATGATCCTATGGGATCCTTTGTGGATCACAGAGAAGAGTACAGCTATTATTTTTTACTGTGGCCAAGCAAGCTCTCTGTCCCTACCAGAACAGGCCACCACATTTTTTTCACTAGCTTTTCTTCTCTTCCTTTCATGTGTGTTACAAGCTGAGAACATCACTGAGTAAAAATATAAAAAAAGTCATCAGAAGTGTGATTATTTTCTAAACATAAGTGGAGGATGAAATCATCTTAAAATAGCACTGTCTTGACTAGAACTTCCTTGTGAATTATCAAACTTATTATTCAGGACACAGAAGTATTTCTAACTCAGAAGACTCCATTACAAAGAGAGGTGTGGATGACATGCACATAACAGGTTGTCCAGACCCCAGCAGCTGAGAACACAGATAACAGGCTGGAAACCTTTCCAACCCCAGCACTGCTGGCTCCAATCAAGACATTGGCATAGGCGAGTCTCCCAAATGTAAACCAGCATGTATTCCTGATGACTTTTCATTTGCTTCTATTAAATGATGAGGGCTTCACTTCAGTGTCTGGATGACCCCTTAGACATGGAATAAAGGCTTTTTCTATGGGTGAGTAAGCACAGAAAATTGCAGTGGGGAAAATCAGTGACTTTTAGCCACTGTGCATTTCCCACAAGCCAATGTAGCAGCTGAGACAGAAGTTGTCAGTACCATTTCAAGTGCTTTGGAAAGACATGTGCTTATTTATTGGAGACCTTCTGCATGATGTAAAGAAATAAAAAGGGAGGAAAGTATAGAGGCAGCTGGTGCTTATAGCAAAGAGATTATTTTGCTGTAACAAGGGTTTGGCTAGAGTTAGTTCTTCAGAATGACACAGGGGAAATAAGAAAGTGCATGCAACTGATGGCCCTTTCTCTGGCTGAATTATGTCCTGTGAGTTAAACCTGAGAGTTCTTGAGAACATCCATGTTTTCACTGTGACATTTGCTCAGACAAGGAGGAAAAATTTGATAAACAGCCTTAACCAGATCAAAATATACAAGAGCATTTCATGCTAGCAGGAGATCAATCTATTTTTTTCTTTCTGCAAAAGCTTTCTGGAAGACATCCAGCAGCCTTTAATTCCAGCAGCTATATATATATATATGTGTATATATATATTTATACACACACATTTTCAGGCCTTTCTATTCTGATGGCTTTTAGCATTCTTCCTTTTTTTTTTCTTTCTTTATTTAAACTAATGATATTGCTGAATATGTATTTAATTGACCCTTCAGGGTATTAAACTAACTGTCTGAACATTTAGGAAAAGCAGCCAAGTCTGACCTTGTGTCATAAAATATGGGAGCTTGCCAGAGCCTGGACATAGAAGCCTTATGCATGAGAGCTTGACCAAAACACAAGCAGAAATCTGATAGCTGAAGAAATATCCCACAGTTAACAGCGCATAAACCAAGGAACCTCTGTGAGATTAGGTATCAGGTGCTATTACACTCTGCTGCACTAGGACATCTTTTTGGCTCAAAGACCTATTTATCCTAGAGCCCTTTACCAGGCCTGTGCTGAGTGTAAATGCAGACCCTCTCTACACATAAGGAGGCCTTTATTTTCTTGTAGTGAAACAGAGGTCCAGCTGTGACCCTTGCTGGCCCTGGTTCCCACCTCTTCCCGGGGCTCTCCTCAAGCAACTGACTGTCTGTTTGAAGTTTGGCACACCAGCAACAAGGGGAATTTGTATTTGGTTTTGCTGAGCCTTAATGAGACCTTTATTATTACTTGTCACTGTCTCTGCTGATGCTGGAGCTCAGGGAGTTTTTAAACACATCAAGGCACATTTAAACTCTTACCCCCAGGCAAATTGGCCACTTTGTCTGATCACAGCCTCTGTGCTGATATAAAGGTCCATCTGTGAGACTGCACAGGCAGCGCTTGTAAAAGCCCCACTGACCTCGGTATGTGCTTCAAGTGTTATGTACTGAGTACCACTCAATAGCTTCTCAGCTGCTGGAGTTTTCTTAGGGCTCTGTGTTTGTGTGTGTCTTTATCAGCACAAGGGCAATATGTATTCTTTGAAACAGCTGAGTAGCTTTTAGCAAGATATTGGAAAGGTGAGGTGGTAATAATAGCCACTGAGTGGCCTTTCTTGTTAGCCGAAGTGCTATTGGAAGGATCTTGGCATTTTACACCATACAACTGCTGTGTTCAGAATAGGAGGGCTTAGAAACCTTCAGGTGCTAACTCTGCAGTAAAAACACACAAATAAGTAATTTGCAATTTACTCTCTGTGGTTAAAAAAAAAAAAAGCTTAAATTCACCTGACTTGAAAAAAAATTGAAAGCAAACAAATATTATATGTGTAGTATTAGAGATTGTTTTTAACTTTATCAAGCAAGAAAGCAGTTTAGATACATTGTGTAATAAAATTGGTTTGGAAGAAAAGCAAAATTGTGGTTTGAAAAGTCCATTCAGTTCATTCAGTTAATTCAGTTCAGTCAGTCTCCAGCTATAGGAGACAAGATTATCACGCATTTGCATAATTATAAATGCAATAGCACGTGTTATTGAGTACCACTTCTCATCTTCCAGTGGGTGGATCAGTATTTGCTAGAATCTTGTTTAATAACACTAAATAATGTACTGGTAATGGTGCAATTTTTGGGGAGAAATCCTTTTTTTTTTTAATTTTAATTTTGTTCACTCAGATGTGTTTAAAAGTTCTTAGTACACTGGGATTGCACGTTTTTGCACAGCTAGGCACATCACTTGCTTATTCTAAAAGTTGTGTTGTTTAACTAACATTTTAAATCACATATTCAAACCATACCATCTAGAAACCTATATTTTGAATCAAATTAAGTCTCTAAGTCATTCAAACACTTTGCTTTTTTTCCCAAAACATCTGTTTACAAACAACAACAATAATAAATAATAATATAATAAAAATAATCTTTGCACCTCAAAAACTGAAATAAAATTATAAACATTCAAATCACATGAAATACCAAAAAAACATTCAGGAGGCATCGTGATTTACAAAGATAAAAAAGGAATTTTTACAAAGGAAAAGGGAAGAAAAAAGAAACTATTTACAAAGATAGTAGGGAATAGTTCTTATACAAATCTGCTGTTTATATTGACATCTTTTCTTGATGATTCAATTCCATTTTTGACCATAATTTCCCACATTTGTAAAATGTTTGAGCTTTACCTATTAGCATGTAAAACAGGGCTATGGTATCCTGTTGTCTTTCCCAGCAGCATTATTGTAAGTGACACGTACTTTTGCTGCTTCAGAGCATAAACATCCTTGTATCACATGTCTTCACTGAGTATGAAAAGTCCCTTCTTCCTCCTGGAAAGACTTGGCTGTGAGGACAGCTGGAGCTTGTGCATTACAGGCATACCACAAATTTTAACGTCCTGTAGGTGTTGGCATTGAGGTGCCCCACAGAGTAAATTGTGAGCACCAAGGTATATGACAACAAAAGGGGCAGCTGATTTCTGTTCTTAGCCTGAGAGGGTCCTGAGTTTCAAAAACTGCTGCAGCATTTTAGTGTTGTAAATGAAAGCAAATCACAGTCCAAGCTGCTGCTTCTTAGAGTTCAATCTGCAGCTTGTTGTTGTGGCTGTTTTTCCTCATGAGAGAGTTCCCATTACAGTAGGACATCTGTCCAGCTGGAGAGCCTGGTGCCCTTAACAGCCTGAAACATTTTGGTGTTTGGACCTTTACAGATGGGGTAAATTAAAACTGGATTGTGGATCAAAAGCAATTTCCGTGCTGTCCTGTGATCTCAGTGACCCTTGGCTGGAATCTTACATCCTCAGGAAGGGGCACCGGTATTGCTGTCATTTGGTGGAATCATCTATTTATTTTGTGCCAAGAAGTCTGATTTCAAGCAGTAAACAGCACGTTAAAAAGTGGGTAAATTGATAAAAACTGTTCACACCTTATTTCTATTTTAGAATAAGCAGTTTCTTCCATCTATCTGTGGTCTAAGCAACTGTAATCATCAGGAAGCAATTTCCCCTCTAACTATGATGGCAAGGTCTCCCCCAGCCCTCCTGGGGTGATGAGCAGTCAGTGAAAGAGAGTGAATTTTTTCCTTTTTGCCAAACAGGCCTAATGAGGGTTGTATATCTACATAAATTATAATATAAAAATATAATTTAAAATATAAAAATAATACATATATAAATTAGCTAGAATTTAAGCTGCTGTGCTTCAAAGGTCTTCAAAGGTGTCTAAATGTTAGAATTTGTATGAGATTGTAAGCAGATTTGGTTCTTAACTTCTGTTGCCTGCTTTAGGAGATTTTGAAAGTCTTGATGGTCATCTCTTGCAACTTTCAGCACGCTAAATAACTTTGAAAACCTTCCCCCAATGACTGGAAGAGGCTGAGAGTATTGTAGAGGCTGGCAGTGAATCATAGCCTTCATTTTTGGGAATAAAAAGTTGGCCAGTTCAGTGGGGTTGGCAGGCTGCTGTCAAGAGAAGCAGCTTTTTGTGCACTCTCCACACCCTGCAGGCTGAGCACTCACTCTAAGCTATCCTGTATCAGCCCCTTTGTGAGGCAAATCTGGCATAAGAATTCAGAATCGATGAGAATACTGGCTTATTACTTTTACCCTGAAAGCCTCCTGCTGAGGGACTGACGTTCCCTGGTGGGGTGCTGCTGCTGCTGGCAGGGTGGTTGCAGTTTTTCCCGGGGAACAGCTGGCTTTTCAGCACGAGTGAGAACAACGGAATTAGACCTTGCATTTTTCCTCAGTTCCATCTCAAGCTAAACTAATAGTCCTCTTCCTAATGAGGGTGGTAAGGACTTCATAGTGTGACCTATAATTAGCTCTGCTGCAGGTCAGTGATTGTCAGAGCAGATGGCTTTGTTCCCCCTCAGTGGCTGATGGAAGATGGTCCTGGGTGTTGTAGTTGTGTGGGGGAAGTTCCTTTGCTAGGGCTGTCTCAACAAGACATGGCAAACCCCACAACTTTCATCTCTCCATCTTAGCATGATTTTCCTGCCGCCATTTGTTTTATTTTCCCAAGTATAGGAGTGTTCCATTGAGTTGCCCACATCAAATGTCTGCCAGAAACCTGAGGAGTTAGGCTGGGCAATGGAGACAGGGAAAAGACATTTGCTTTCCAGTGAGGAGTGGTGTCATGGCACATCCTGGCAGTGCCTGGGTCCTCTGATGCAGAGGGACTTGCTGCAGCTGCTACAAGGGAACATCTCATGGCAAGACCTGTGAAGCTGTTGAAGTGTAACACCTCTCTCCTGCGCTGGGGCACACGGAGCAGGCACCTGCGCTGGCACACAGGTGCTGCAGCAGGGCAGGCACTGGCGCTGCTCTGCAAAGGCAGGGGAGAGCTGCAGGGAGTCAGCTAGAGGAGAAGAGACTAACCCAAGGTCTTGCACTCAGAGCTGACCTGATAGGCACAGATTTATTTCCCCATGGAAAGGTAATTGAGATCTCTGCACCTTGGGGATGGCGTTGGGATACTTTCCCACTAGGCTTCCCAGTCACAGCTGGCAACTGAGGAGGGAAACACATGAGAGTGACAGGTCCATTTCCCCTTTGCAGCACAGCTCCTGGCAAGGGAATCTCTCGTTATGGCTGAAACAGGATTTTGTTAAACAATCAAAAAGTCTCAGCAGTAGGTTTATGGGTATTCTCAACAGTAACTAATGAGCACTTAGGTGGCTTAGGTGAATTTAGATGCTCCAGCTAAAAATCTGATTGAAAGCTGAAATAGCTAGTAAGTTACTCTTTTTTATTTCTGTTCATGGTGAGACAACAAATAGATCTGGAGTTCTTCCACTCCATTTGTGATTCAGAATTATTCATTGGATTTCTTCAAGTAATTGACTTTGCAAATCTTCACGTGTTCACAAAAGCACAGTTGCATATCACAATTCATGCTGTGATATTTAATAGATATAAGGCTCTGGTGCTACTGAGTATGAAATCCTGGCATTGGTGAAAGCAAATAGGAGCTTTGACATTAAATTGAGACTAGGATTGAATCCTAATACAGTCCTACCAAAGCCTTCTTTACACTCTCTTATTCATGGTGGGGAGGAAGTCTAAATAACATATGCTGATTGGGAAATACGTGCAGCCAGATCTGTTTGAAAGAGAAGTCAAACATCTGCGCCCCATCAGCTGATTAGTGAATTTTAAGAACTCACACATGAGTCAGTAAATTGGAAAATTAAGCCTCTTTCCCTGCTACCAGATCACTGCAGGCATTTTCCCTGAACTGCACATTGCTGACAAGGTTTGGCAGATGGTGAATTATTTTGCTCTTCGTGAATTTTTTTCAGTGGCTGATTGACAGCTGATAGGCACTTCTTCTTGAGACAACAATAAGCCATATTTTCCCCATTGCTGTATTTGTGGAGGCACTGCTTTTCTCACGTCCAAACGTGACGTGGGTTTGTATGGTCTGGACCCTCCCCAAAAGCATGGTACAGGCAAGCTCACAATCTCACACTTACTCTTGAGGCTTTGCAGGGCTGGGGCACCGTGCCCAGCATCCCGGACTTCGGGGCTACCAGGAGCTGCTGCAACAGGAACAGCCAGCAAGGAAAACGCAGGTGGTTGTAGGCAGTTTTCCAGCTGGCACAGGCCAGGGCTGATGCATTTGAGCTTCGCACCAGGAGATGGCAGGGTCGTGCTGTCCATGCAGCCTCGACCAGCGCTAGTTACCGATCCCCTGCCTTTCCAGGGTGGGATTTTAAAACTCAAGATACCGAGTCTCTGACTGGCATTTATGAAAAATATACTGTATGTGCTCAGCAGTGTAATTAAAGAACTATCTCTCTTGAGACTGGCCTGAGTTAAATGCACCAGATTCAGACAACTGCAAGTTTTATGAGAGTGCAGATGAAGAACAGAAATTTCAATTTACAATATTTCTCTAGAAACTTCTGTTCCACTTATGTTATTTTTCAGGCACCTAGAAAATTGTGCAATTGTTGATGTCAACCCAGCTTTCCTCTGGACCCTTTCTACTGCCTTCTCTCTCCCTGTGAGTTTTCTTTTATTAAGGATCCTCTGAAAGTGAATTTGGTTTTTCTTTTCTTTTCTTTTCTTTTCTTTTCTTTTCTTTTCTTTTCTTTTCTTTTCTTTTCTTTTCTTTTCTTCTTTTCTTCTGTTACAGTCATTGTCAGCACAGCTTTTCTTTCAAGCTCTGAAAGATAGAAGGATGATGATTTCATGCATACCATATGGAGGGAATCCTTAACTTGTTCTGCCTACTAAACCCCACCTTCTAATTCAACAGTCATAAAATCATACAAATTAAGAAAATGTTGCTGCCTGTTGCCATTAAGAGAAAATTATACTATGTCTTGGAGAAAAAAACAAAACTAGGTAAATTACACTAATCTCTCAGTCAATATAATAGCTTTCCATTGCTAAATTTTATAGCCACAGACTATAAAATTTAAAGTGTGAGGTTTGATGGTAGGAAAGTTTTGGACTTGTTTTATGTAGTGGCTGAGGCCTTGCAAAGTACCTGAAAAGCTGCATTTTTTCTATTCTGTTAGGTATGGATAAGGAGATTGCCATAAAAATGGAATTGTATATTGCATGAAATCATTAATCATGGTAACAGCAGTGGCAGTGATTAATTGGTCAGACAGAAAACATGTGCCTGACCCATGACAGTCACTGGAAATGTGATCTGATTTTTTAGCCAATGGCAACTTGTTGCTTTAAATCTGGGAGACCACAGTCTCAGCTGCCTCTATGGACAATGCCCAGACCAGCGGAGGTGGCTGCAGAGCCCCCCCTCTCCTTCCTCCTTGGTGCCAGAGGGCTTTACTGGTGATGGATGGCTCATAGTTTGGCTGTGTGAACAAGAGAAGAGCATCAGGACAGGAACAACAAGTAGGCAATGTTAAGTCTCTCTTTGTCAGGAGCCCTGGGTTGTTATTACAGTACATGTGCTGACTCTGGCACGGTTCATCAGGCACAAGAAGGACTTTAGTCCTGAGCAGCACGCATGATTTACAGCTGTCACCTTTAAATTATCCTGCTGCCAGAAGCTCAGTACCCAGTGGTGCTCCCTGCTGTGTCAGATTAAATGCAGGGCACAGCTGAACTTCTCTGCAGAATGACAGATACCAGGGAAGGAGATCTGTGTTGAAAGAAAAGGCCTTCCCTAGTTCCAAGGTTGGTTTTAAACTTCTTGCCCAAACAGGTCGGGGTTGGTACCACCAGAGATATGGTGGCTGGTAAATTGGTACCAGCCAATTTACAATATGGATAAAAATTTATAAGCAAATTTTCCCATCTCAAAGATCCTCACTGAAAGCTCCCATGTAAAATAGTGATTTGGTAGCATGGGCCACAGAAAAACCAGACTTAGTTGTGACCACCTTGCTTTGAAGTTACTGTATGAGATGTTTTGAAAACCCCACAATTCACTGCTTTTTGTGCCTAGACCACTTCAAGAAAAGGACAGGGCTGATGTTCACTGTTTGAACTATTTGTGCTGACACACAAAGAAGGGAACCTTATTCCACAACAGGCCTCAAAATCAGTTCACTAATATTATTTCTGACCTTTTTCTCAGCTGCCCTTTCTTTTGTTCCAGCGTAGCTCCATTTTTGTCAGCTTGTTTCCATCTAATTCAGAGCACCAGGTGGTCTCTGCACCTTTGAAAAGAGCCTTGCAGTGCTCTCTGGTAATTGCTTTGCACACCCTTGCATGCAGCTGGGGGAAGGCATGGCTCTGGTCATTGGTCAGATGCATTTGTGGTTTTTACAAACTTAGGGGAGGTTTAGGGCAGTTAGCAGTCTGCAGAGGCACCCTGCTTTGTTCATGGCCTGATCATTTTATAAATGCTTGCAGCTAAATGAAAAGGAGCAGGAAGTCTTTGCGTGTGGAGGTTTGAATGAGCAACGACAGCTAAATAGGAAACTGCACTTTTGGGGCATGAGGTGTGTTCAGCAGCCACCACTCTGGCAGCCCAGGGATTCACAGGGATTCAGGGTTCACAGCAGGGGTTTACCAGAGCAGGCTCTCCAGGCAACACTCTGAGTCAGGCACAGTATCCAGCACTCCATGTGTGGGAAGGAGTGTTACAGAAGTACCCATAGACTTGCTCAAGCATCATAAAGTTATTTTTCAAGCAATTTCTCAGTCTTTTTGTCTGTAGTCTCCTCTTAAAACCTACTGCTTTGGTTTTTTTCCCCTGAGATTTTGAAGTCTTCACCGTCCCATGTAATAGTTTGAAACCTGGAGTAACTGTTCTATAGAAAATGCCACATGTGCTGGCTATGTTGTTTAAATAGAAGACAGACAGGGTCAGAAATGCCAGGTGAGCCTGGGGACTGGCAGTACCAAGTATCATGGCACAGATTAAAACTGACCCTTATGAGCACTGCAGAGCATCCCTTTGGTAAGGGACTGGCAGTGGTGAATCAGCTGCTGGCATCAGGAATAAAAGCAACCTGTAACAGGTCTATAAGGCCATGTTCAAGTGCTTCCTAAATCTTGCAGGATATAAAAAGGCATTTATTACAGGATGAATCTGAGTAAAATGTTTTTGGAAGAATTACAGGTAAGAACTGTCCCTTTGCTCCTATGGAATCTCTTGAACATCAAAATACCTAAAAATCCCAAACCTAATTCCCTTTGAAAGCACAAAGCTTAACCCAGTTTCTGGTAACAGACCTAAGTAAATTTTGGCTTGGTGACTGCTATGAGTTGAATTAGGTGACTACACTGTCCGCGAGCCTAAATCAAAAAATTTGCCACTTGGTTTCCTTTGTGCATCTCACCCTAAGTATCACTCCCAACCACTGCCAGACTATTCCCAGAGCTGCTGCCAGTGAACTGTTTGCTCAAAGCCTTCTCCCTTGTTCCTCAGGTCCAGGGTTCAGCAGGGACCTGGGGAAGAGAAAAGTGAGTGTGTTCAGCAAACCCTTTCAGTGCTGTCATATTCAGGTTTTGCCGTCCTTTTGGAATCCAGCTGGGATGTTCAAAGTCCCCTGTGTGCAGGGAGGAAACTCTGGCATTTGGGTGCTTGCTGGGTGATTACACCAGACTTGTAGATCCCAGGGATCTCAGGGAACCACATGCCAGCCAGCCAGCCACTGGGGGGTATGTGAGCCTGGAATGGGGCATGTCCACAGCGGGCTGGGACAGCGTACCCCAGAGGGGCTCTGCCAGCGTGGGGCTCTCTACATGAAACCTGTCTGCTTCAGTGTCTTTGCTGGTAAAGCAAGAAGAGGTCATTTTGGACTACAACTGTAAGGCAGGTCTGGGAAGCTGCTGAAATCCTTCTGTCTGCACAAGGGAACCTTAGTACTAATTTGGCAATATTCCATTTTTAGAGGCTTCTCTCTCATTAACACCTGCCCTCCATCTCCTCTTTGGCTAATTTCCTCTGTTCTCCACTGCAGCCAAAACACCATTTACTTTTGAAGGATTAGGAGCTGCCACTTCCAAGCAATGTCTGGAAGAAATCACTTCAGCAGCAAAAGATCCTCTAACAGAGTTGCTGGAACCATTACTTCCCAACAACCTCAGGAGCAAGCTGACACAGCAGAAGTGCCCATGGTGCAGCCTAAAGGTGGGATGTAACCTATACTGCCCTGGAGCATGGACCAGGGCTGCCTTTCTACTGACTGGAACCAGGGAACACAGGCCTGATGATGCTGCAGAGTTTCCATGGAAGGTGGAGGTAAGTGAAACTATCTGTTGGCTGGGAAAACAGAAGGTGGTGTGACTGCCTCTACTTAAAGGTAATGACTTTTGAAGTTATTAGGAGACTGACCGATGCCTTTGAACACAGCTTCTACACAGTAAAATGAAGTGGGTAGAAAAACAGATAAGATGGTAGGAAGGTTCTCAATTTTTTAAACATAGAAATCCTCTTTTTTGCCAAATAGTAACCCTTCAAAAGCAGATTTTTTACATTTCCTGAAATGGGACTAGACCCTGGCCCATTTACTTCACATCTTAATTTAAGTGCAGTTGTTTCCCTGGGCCACTATATAGATTTAAATTTTGGAAACTGCTCTTCATGAAAATGCTTGAATGTGTGGGTTGAGATTTATTAAACCACCATCAGGACACAGGAACACAGGGATCTGCAGTCATGCTTCAATTAGCATTTTTCTCTTGTGTTTCACATTAAACACATTTTAAAGTCTTGTCCTATCTGCATGATGAAAGCAGAGGAATGACCAGTACTACAGCTAATCCCTGCCAGATTCAAAAGGAGGTGCTGAGTCTACTTCTATGACTGATGTTAAACCAGTAATCCCAGAACGAAGGACCAAGGAGAAGTCAACAGGTGCAAAGGACCCAGCATGCTGAGGAGACTTTCTTGACAGACAGTACAACAGAGTTACTCTCCCTAGAAGAGCAGATGGAGCCATCAGGAAAAGACAGAGGAGTGGAAAGGAGAAACAAAGTTAGGCTGTGAAAGGTTGTGTAAAGTCCCACACAAGCAAAGAGAAAACACATGCTTCAGCGCTGTCTTGGATGGAGTCCAAAATGTCTTACAAACATGCAGCTAACATAGAATAGTCAAGATCTGTTCTGGTTTAATTTTGGTGTATCATGTTTAAATTAGTGTGCTAGCTCACGTCAAGTATGTGCTCGTAATTAAATTTTGAAAGAACATTTTCTTTTCTGAGAAAGATTTTAAAAATGAATTGGTTATATTTCAGCTTTGTTGACAATGACAGTTTTCAGTTAATGAAAGACTAAACTGGATGCATTAAGAATGAAAGGAATATAAACCATATGCTGTTATGTTTGGTGCACTCAAAACAGTTCTTCTTTCTACTGGATTCCCTGAGGCTGTTTTAAGACTGCAGGTGATCTCTGTATTTGTTTTTGTGCTTTAACAAGAGATAACCCAAGTAGGTACAGGTTGGAAAATTGAATGTTCTTGATCCCTTTTGAAGTGTTTTTCTGCTAAAAAACTGAGGGGACTAAGCCAGAATGTCTTATTCTTCACAAGTCAAATTCTAAAATTAGATTAGTTTATTTTTAGGGTTGAAACTTGCACTGTCTTGCTGCTTTTCTGTATTTTCATTGAAATTTATGGAATCTATCAAGCCCAGAGTGCATCCTTTTTGAATAAAGAACATCTCGTACTTTACACTGAGGACTTTGGTATTCTTTTCTCAGAAGGTTGCAAACCACTCTTTGGAAGGAGAATTTATGTTGGTTTCAACTGTTTCCTATTAACAAGAAGTTGAACACATTCAAAGAAATGCATGAACATTTCTCTCAGAAGCAATTTAAATACTTTCATTATAGGATATTTCATTTTTACAACAAATGTTGGCCATGGCTTCAAGAACCTCCAGTCCTTGAACATTAAATTATCAGCTGCAGGGAGTACATGTGGTTACAATAAAAAAGAAACATGCACAAAGTTTATTGTAAGGAAAAGAATATCATCCAATCTGATGTTATTCTTATTCTAGTTTTATGAGAGTAGTGACAAGGGATGGGCAGTTGTAAATGTCTTTATGAATCCCAAACAGCTCTTGTATTTTGTTAGAAAAAATGTTTTTTATACTGTTTGTATTGAAAATGATTTATATATACCCTAGTTCTTGAAAGGATTTGAGCAATTGCACCAGGAATATTGCTGTCTTCAGTATAATACATTCTTGACTGTCTCTATTAAAATCAACATTGCATTTATTGTAGAGCTTGCAGTATGTATAATCCTGTTTCTGTTTGAGATAGTGGGAGTATTTTAATCAACCTCAGCGAGAACTTTTATGTGTGCTAAGGAAACAGATGAATTCCCTTTATCACAAATAAATACCATGTCACCTTTCTCCCAGTAAAGCCCTTATTTAGCTTCTCAGCATCCAAGCTATCCTGGTGAGGTGTCAGGATCAGTCATGCCTGTCTCTAAATTAAATAGGGAAATTAATAACCTCACCCATATGAGAAAGTACCTACCTATATTAGAGGTTGTTAGAGTCTGTTACTCAGAACTGGAATGGAGAAAGCTGTTCACCTGCAGCTGTACCACTGCCTTTGTATGAGTTTCTTCTGCTTTGCAAAACACTGCTTGGGAGATAAAAAAGTTTGTATCATTCCAGGCAGTCACAAATGCCCTTGGTTATTCAGACTCGTTCTCCCACATCTGGCACATCTGTAGAGAGAACACCTTGTAGTGTGGTTGATAGGGACATCATGAGTCTTAGACATTCTGAAATTAACTTTGCTATCCCTACTGCTGTGTTTGTCTGCTAGCCTTTTGCTACTGATGTAATTGATGATCTTTGAGATTTTTTGTTGCTGTGTGATATTTTTCACTTTTTTAATTTGTAGAGCACTGGTTGTATTTACAATAGGGACTTTGTAAGCCCATGACGTGGACAAGAGTGCTGGTTTCTGGTGACTCTCCCAAGCAACTGCAAGCATCTTTAGGGAGGTGTCTGTGTCTGTTTCGGTGGGAAATTGAGGCACAAGGAGCACTACAGAAGACCTCTTGTAGATTAGTCTTTTGTCTGCACTTTAAAGTCAGGTATGTAATGATGACTTGTCATTGCTCTTTGTTGAAAATTTGATCTCCCTTTTCTGAGTCAGTGTGAACTGCTTCTTAGCTGGGCAGATTTTGGCTTCTCTGCTAATCTTTCAAATGTATTTGTTAGTGCTGCAATTTAGTGTTGTCAGCTCAGGTTTCAGGCTCTATTCAGGTTTCCTTTGTGAATCAGGGTGTTATATCTGCGTGTATCATCATCCCTTCAATGTCTTTAATCTTCTGAAATTAACTCAATATGAATGCACACTCTACAAGTGGAGAGTGCCTTTTGTATTCCTTAAACAAAACAAAAGCCCAATAACATCAAATAAATAGAGCTTGTGCTGCTTCAGCTGTGGTGTCCACACATCCATTTTTCTAAGCTGATTTGGCCTGTACAAATAGGTGCAATGATTGTCTACATTTATATATGTTGATCTTATTTCACCTACCAGAGCCTTTGTGAAATTTTACAAAAAGAATAGAACACTTTTCTTCCATCCTTCCCTGCTTTCCAGCTTCTTCCCACTCTTTCTAGGCAGTGACATATATCTAAGGAATGTTACCCCCGGGCTTGTTGTATTGCAAAGTACAGTCTTCATAGCAGTGAGCTGAGAATTGAGCTTAAGCCTAAAGTTTCCATAGGAAATCTTTTTGTCAGCTAGAAAAACTGTTGCACTCCATCATTTTCATGCCATCAACAGCTGAACAAGGTATTTACACTTTCCCCCATCCATGTATATATGTGTAAACCATATATATAATTACACCTGTGAATGCACCACAAAGCCTGAAGTAAACCCAGTGGATGTTGCTCTTAGAGAGAAATGGGGGTTTTCACTTTCCCCTCACAATCACCTTCACAAAGATGTTTTCTTGTAAACAACAGTCATGAAGACACAGTTCTTCTGAAGAGGCAAATATATTAAATTGTTTAAAAATAATTATTGTTATTGAGAGCACTGCACTCTTACACTTAAACCCAGAAGAAAATATGTATGCAAAGATATTTTCAGAATTGTTAACCTGAGTGAAATCAGAAGGAAGCAAATTTTCATTAGATACTGTCTTCATTCAGCTGAGTAATTGAGTCAGATGTGTGGTGGCAATGTTACCAGCTCCCAAAATGCACAGTTGTAGCAAGCATCCCTCCAAGTGCAAGCAATTTCTAGATTGGTTAGTTGCATTTTTGCTCATTTTCTAGTTGTTTTGGATGCAGAACAGCAACTTGGAAGAAAGGGAGAATTTTGTCATTTAGCAGGCTTTTAAACAGCATTAGCTGTTTGACCAGGCACCATTTCAGCCTAAGCTTATCTTCAGGTGCTAGCTAGCAGTTAGGGTGGTATTCATACATGATTTTCTGCAACTAATGGTGACATTAAGTATCACCCAGAGCTAACATAAGGTAATTGTACAATTGCAAAAAAGTATCAAGCAACCAAACTGTTGAAATTTTTAATTTATGTTTCTCAACAGCTGATCCTAACCCAATTAAATAACAGATATCTCAAATGTCTTAAAGGGGATAATGCCTATTCATTCCCCTTTGGCAGAATTCCTTTCCCCTTTGGTAGTCTCTGGGTTTTAATAAAATTCTGAATCACATGATGATGATTTAAGTTTGGTACAGTGATGCATGGATGACCATATATTTCCTTTTATATCATTAGCATCTTTCAGTGGAAACCGCAGAATTACTTATGCTTTCTTGGCTGAATTTTTTTGCTCTAAAACCTAACCGCTTTCCCTGCTTCAGTAATTTTTGGGGTTTTTTTGTGTGTGATGTGTTTTAGTCTCTGATTGTTTGTTTTGATTTTTGTTTGTTTGTTGCTTGTTTGTTTGGGGTTTTTTGGTTGGTGTTTTGGGTTTTTCTGATTTTTTTTTTAACATTTGAGTCTTTTTAGCAGCATAGGCCTATAACCAAAAATAAAATATGGTAAATGATGGCTTTGGATTGAACAGATGAAGGAGCTCCTGGCATTAAAATCCACCTGTATTCTGTCATCCAGAATAACTACCAAACTAACTCCTGTTAAAGGAAAAGGTTGTACACTGCTTTATACCTTCTAGCAGAAAGATTCTAATAATGTTCCTAAAATGTTGTATTTTGGAACAGTTAAATAAAAGCTGCTTACATGAGGAAAGCAGAAAAGTAGTCATTTTAGGTTTTTCCAGGTGTAAGGTATTTTTATTTGAGATGCTTTGCTAGAGGTCAATTTTTGGTTTATTTCCATCTAAGCCAGAAACAGAATTTGGCCTTTAACTTGCTGCCACTTGAAAAGCCAGAATCCACAGTTACAGGTGGATTTTGAGGCCTCCTGCCCTCTTTACAAGGAGCTGCAGTCCATGATGTCTTTCTTTCATGGTGCCTGCCATATCCTTGTTTGGAGAGCCAGTGTGATGCTTGAGGTGATTCCCAACCCAGCAAACTGTGGCACCACTGCTGCTCTACCACCCCCAGATCCTGATGATGCCCTGGAACAAGTTGTTTGCTTAGTAATAGATGAAGCTCAACATATTCTTCCAACATATGTTTAACTACAGATCCTAAATCACTTTTGCTTTGCATGGGTGTGATTAGCTTAGGAAGAAACAAGAGTTGGTCTTAAAGTATGCATGGGAAAATATTGCCATACAGAAGTGATAAGGTGGAGAACACATCTCTTTGAAAAGAACTTGTAAGTATTCTCAAGCTCAATAATGACTTTTGATTCTCATGAGCTTTGAAAAGAGAAACCCAACACTCTCAAAATCATCCCCTCAGCCATCACTCCCCATCACTCCCCCCACCCCATCTAAAAACATAGCTAATAATACGTATGCATAAAGATAAACTTGGAATTATAATCATATGGGTATTGATTATTTAACTATATCACTTTTTCTAGCTGGTGCCCTTTAAGGTTATCCTTTGAAATGCAAAGGAACTGACAAATGTGGGAATTGCAGGTTCATTTCAGGAAAAACTGTCTCTGACATATGTGCACTTGTACACTTCTTTATTTGAACACAACGTAGGAAGATGAAAGCAAGGGTAACAGTAGATAAAGCACCTTTCCTTCTTCAGCTGTAGACTATGCAGTTTCACAAGAGCTATTTCTAAATATTGCAGAAACTCAATGGGGCATGTTAAAAATCTCACAGAGAAGCAGACTGCTCATGTAACAAACAAAAATACTGAGACAGGGGAGTTTTGTCCCCATGCTGCATACTTGGTGATGCTCTCACTCTCCAGTGGGGAGTTGGGGTTTTACAAAATTGGCAGCTGTATCTCTAGGAACCATCAATTTTGCTTTTAGCAAATCTAATGGATTAGTGGTTACCCAGAGGTTGCGTGTGGCAGTGGTATGAACCTGTTAAATATTTCTTCCCAGAAGAACTCAAAAACACTCCTGGAAGGGCCCCTCTGGACTAGAATATCTCCAAGCAGCAGTTCTTACCTACCAAGATGTATGGAAGGCAGCACTCTTCTCAGAGGTACCAAGGAAGAACAAGCGATGCACAAGTGAGGAAGAACCCATCTGGGATGCTGAGAAGTGAGAAAGGAACAGATTACCCAGGTCCTTCTTTGGGATGAGATGGAGGGCTCAGATAGAAATACTGCAGTGTAACTGGATTATTATTTTTATTATCTCCAACAGCAGATCATCAGGGTTAGAAGAGAAGTTCAGTAAGCAATCTCCTGAGATGCCCCACAAATGTATGTGTAAAAGGAAGCAAAATAAGTCTTGGAGAGATTCATGCCCAAGGTTGATTAGTACATACAACCACAGAGCAACTTTTATCCTCCTTTTTTCAAGCCAGCAGTGCTTTCACCTTTTTTTTTTTTTTACAATTTTTTTTAGTGGCAGAGACTACATCCTGAAATTATTTTCTATACAAAAATAGTGATTTTTATTTTCTTCACTCTAAATTTAAGAGTAAAGACCTACATCTGATCTAATTTGCTTATGTACAGAAGCCCAGATCTCTTCTCCTAGTGCTTCCTTCACAGACATCTTCCTATACAGGAAGATTAGGAATATAGGAGATTTTGGGATTTCTATTATTTGTTGTTTTAGGTACAATCTATATTTATTAAAGGATACTTTTATATGACTTGACAGTGTTAAAATCTAGCGACATGCCATGAACACTAAGCCCAAACTTTTGGACAAATAATATAGTCCTCAGTGTAGTCCTTGAATTAGCTACAAAACCATTTTCTTACTATGCACATTCACAGGAATACCTCTTCACATCCCTGAAAAGCATTCATTAAATAAGCAGCATTTGTGATGTGCTGGTGAGGTCACAACCTCTGGGATAGTCTGGAGAGACGTGAAGCTCCCTGCTGGGACTCCTCTTCACCATTCCCCTGCAGGGAGCACCCACTTTGCAGATTCACTCACCAAAGCTATGGCCATCTGTCTGAAAGGGTGCATGCCTCTCTTGCTGCTGCTGTCCTCACTCTTCCCACTCATCTTTCCATATTTACTTACAAACACTTCCCTGACTTCTTTCTTGCTCTTCATGTGGCTGGCATTTATAGTCTGTCTCTAGTACTGTTAAGTATCTTTTCTTTTTCAGCTTTGGCTCCACTCTCTTTCTTGGACATCTTTCCCCATATCTCATGACAATAATTCTGATATCTGATCCTGACTCACTCCATGAACTTGTGCTACAGGTCGATTCATGAGAGGCACAGGGGTGAAATTTGTTGAGAGGACAGGGTTTGATGGTGCTGTTAGCCCAAGAGGAAAGGAAGACAAAGGAATTGTGGTACACGATGCAAACCTTGGAATATGAGTTGAAGGCATAAGGACCATAATACACACAGAGAAGTCAGTGACTGAATGGACACTGGAGACATCCCCTCACATACATCAGCATCCTGTTTACACTATATCTGTCAGCACATTACTGCACCTGGAGCATTAGTAGAAGGGTTTCTTGTTAACATCAGGTTTAGAGTTGTGTAGCAATTGACTTTTTTGTTTGTCTGACCTGACTAAACAAAAAACCCCAACCAAACAAAAAGCTTGCATTTACCTGAAACAAAATGTGTTTATTTTTCTTGGTGAACTTAAATGGAAACAAAAAGAAATTATCCAGAAATTACAAACACATTTATTTCACTCCTAAATAATCCATTTTCTGTGGTGGTTAGATTTGGAGGTTAAAAGTTAAAAAATACTTTGTATAGTCTGTATGAAATATTACATGGTTTTGTGCTCTTGAAATTGAAATCTCAAGATAAAATTTTCATTTTTTTTTCAATTTTTTCTGTTTACTTACAGAATGATATATAGCTATTACTGAAACAATATTTTTCAGGAAACTGTTTTTTGCAAAAAACCCTCACCAAGCTCTTTCATAAAACATAACAGCATTGTGTCCTCACAACTTGGTCTCCAGTTAGAGCCTGACTCATGACCGGTGCCACAGCCTTCAATGGGACTGCATGCTTGAGCGGGGGAGCTGCAGATTTAAATCTGGCAACTTAATGTTTCCAATTATAGGAATTGTATCTGGAAGGATGCCAAAATGCTAAATAGCTTGATAAAAAAGAAAGGTTCCTTGTTTCAATTATTTCTTATTCCACTACACGCTTCCCCTGCCACCACTTAATTAGAGACAAGAACTCCACAGGAGATCCTGTTCTTTATTAATTCATTTTAAAGTTAATAACTGCATTTGCAACAGCAACAGCGAAGCCTGAATTTAATGCAAGCTCTGGGTAAGGAAAGGCAGTCCAGTGGGTATGTCATTAAGTTGGCGCTGTAGTGGCCATATTTCCCACCCCTGACAAGGCCTCCTCATGCAATCAAATCACTTGGACACAGATGGCTAGAGGTGTTTCATTTTACTCCTGTGGGAAATCATGAAAGTCAGGAACCTCTAGTGATCAGATGCTTTTTCTCTCTCTGTGTGACAGTTCCTGGTGTTGGAAGGGTTTGTGAGGATAGCTACATGAAGAATTCCTCTGTGATTATTTAAGAAGTCCTGGAAGCAACACAACACATGTATTTTTGCACTTCATGATCACATTTTCTTTCACTTTGCAGTAACTTGTGGGAATGGGATTAAATCTGCACCATGTTGGATATTCATATTAGGCCAAGTGTCAAGTAAACTTCCTCCAGGAAGAGGTGGATCATATTCTTTTCTGTAGCACCTATATCCTTCCTAACACAGGAATCAACGGGAATGGTGACTGAAATCTGAGACTGTGATTTTTACACCATTCAATACAATTCTAAATTTTAAAAACTGGCCTTCTTAGCTAGTGGAGCAGGAGAGTTTGCTATTCCCTTAAGGATTATGGAGTTTAAAAGGTCAGAGCTTCTTGCACAAACTACTTGATAACATTAGGTGCTGAATGCTTGTTTGGATTTTGGAAATTTTTAGGTAAGATAAGAAAAAGAAGCCCCAGCAAAATTTACAAACCAATTAGTAAGTGTTACAACAAGTCACTCCACAAATGAAGCCACCAATAGAAATGTTTATATTGGGGATTTATCTAGCCCTTTGAGCTATCTTGTTTCTGATTTAAAATAATTGGGTTCGCTCACTGAAATAATCTGCTTGCAACAGCAATGAGTTAAATACAATAGAACAACATGTTAAATTGTTTGTTTGTATAATGACCTGTGAGACAGGTCCTCACTCCTCACTTGGTGCAATTTGACAGGGATTATGGGCTCAAGAGTTGTCGCTACATAATTAGTTGTCAACTAATTTGTTCTAAGGCAGGATAACTGGAGGAACATTTTCGTTAGTGATAGTTACTGAAATGTGTATTTTACTGCTTGCATTATCCCCTTGCTGACAATTCACATTTTTCCTTAAAGCACATACTAGGGAGCTTTACAAACCCCAGCACCCTTATTGCTCTGTGGCTCTGGATGTTTGTTTTTCTGCCTAGGACGCGTGTGACACAGGTGTCTCTCTATCCTCCACTGCTTTACTCCATAACACACCAAATTCTTCTAGGAAGAAGTGTAGCCTGTGTTGGTCATATCACAACATTGCAGAGTATGGTGGGATGAAAGAGCTGGGGGGGGGGGGGGGGGTGCTGAGCAAATGTGGCCACACCTGCACCTTGACGACATGTTAGACTATCTCTGAGCTCACAGGCAGTCCTGAATTAATGTCTGAAGTAATCCTGCTCAGATTTAGGATTCCTTCCTTGACTATGCTCCAGAACTCAGTAGAAATATTCTCTAGAGTACTGGGTCTTTACCACGACTGGCCCTGTCAGAAGACCAGGAGCTATTTCTACATTACAGTGCAGATTTAGTCCTTTTTAGAGATGCTAAGAAACTACAGAGCCCACGATGCTGTGCATCGTCTAAGAAAGATGCTTATGTTGAGGAGCCAAGACTGAGCTTCTCAAGCCAACTCATGGTCTAGGTGCACTCAGTTTGCATATCAGGGTTTGAATGTAACACAGAATTCCTTGGAAAAATAGAGAATTAGCTTTCAAAGGCCAGTTGCTCTAAAGACGATGATATTGTCAGAAATCCAAAATTGCTGAACCTAAATTCCAATTAAATAGTCATCATTATAAAATATTACGCTGCTCAGTTGTATTTACATGGAACAATTGCATTTCATTATTTTTATTAACCATTCAGTAGTTATAAAGGCTCATTTATGACCACTTAACAGTCAGGCTCTTAATATTTGTAGTGCAATTAGCCTGAAACAGTCTTGAATAATGGCCTGTTTACAACTGAAGTAATAAAACAAGAGCACCAGGGGACAGAAAGGCTAATTAAAGGGGACAATTGGAGAAACAATACAGCATTGGATGGCTGGAAACATGCTGTTATTGCTCCTGTATGGGGTAGATTTATGCTAAAGATGATTAAAAGTATTTGGTTTCTTTTTGCATTTCTGTTGGACTGGCTGGACCTCATTCTCATTTACAGCCAGACTTCTTTGCACTTTCAGGGGAAGTATCAAAAGCCTTTAGGAGGATATTTACTGCCAAAGTGGTCAAAAAGGCAATAAAAATCAGACTGGACAAAAAAGTTAATAGAGTATTTCTACCCCTAAGTTTTGATATTTTATAAAGGCTGTGGGATCTTAGGGAATTAATATCACTCCTGTGTAATGAATACAGACTGACTGAATCCAGATATGTTGTGTAATTAGTTCTAACATCTGAACCCTCCCAAAGTCTGCTCTGCATGGCCAAAGTGCTTGGCCACCACTCATAAATTGAATGGGGTAGCAGTGATTAGGAGACTTGCCATACTTCCAAATTCAGCTTTTTATAGGGAAAATCATTCACTGAGCGTCTGGCACACGCATATTCTTTGGGAACATAGTTTTGCAGTTCTGTGGGTGGATTCTTAATGTGCCAAAGCTAAAAACCAAGATACCTGAAGAAGAGGATGTTTTATGATTGTTGTCAACCAGTTTGGAGTATTAACCTTTCAAACTTTCTTCTGCGAGCTGGAAAACTGAGTTTATGTTTCTGTCTAATCTTTTAAACAAAAGCTGGTCTCATCTTCTGTTTACATGTGTCTAAGAACTTTATTTTTCTTTTCTAAATCTACTGAGATTTGCAACAGAGATGCAGGATTTGATAATGCTTTACTCACCGGCCGCATGAATACATTGTGCTTTCAGATGAAATCAGCAGGAGTTTTGCTACTGTTAGATTCAATGATGAAAAAAATCTGACCTGAGGAACATTATTGTATCCATTACTGAAGATAATGGATACAGATTAGAAGATATGGTAGGGTTTGTAATAATTTGATCATTAACTTTTGTTCTTTGGTTGTCTCATATATGATATATTTGACATACATAAAGTTGCTTTAAGGATTTTAAGCGTAATATGAGAGATTATGTTTTATACCCCATGCTAGTGGTCATTTTTTATCCCAGATGAGTGGTTGTGGGCACACATAGAAACTCAGAAGGACCCTGGAGATGTTCCTCCTGTCCTTAATTTTATTATCTAGAGGCAATGTAGAAGGTGGGCTGCAGCAGCTGCACTGCTGTGCAGGGGAGCCTCACACCAGGCTGGCGGTGTACACTGACCATGCGCATGCCTGCCAGTTCATTTCTGCTCTAACTCCATCAAAGATGTGAAATCTAACTGCAGACTTTCCAAGTTTTCTTTCCATCCTTTTCAACTCAATAACCATCTGGGGAAACAATGCAACAAATGTTGCCTTGTCTGCAATTCAGACAGCATCTAACAAAAAGAAGTGATCCAGACATTTTGAGAGGATGGAGGTGCTATGTCTGAAGAAAAGGTCTCTGGAAGCTTGGAAGCTTCTAGTTACCAAAAGACAGCAGCTTAGGTGAGCTGGGGAGTTTGAAGGGAAATGGGGATGAGTCTGCAGATGTGTTAAAGGACACCTGGCCTTCAGTAAACTTTATTCAGCATACTGGTTAGGGACTGGACACTAATATAATAAAATAGAGAGGAAAAAAGAAGAAGAAAACTAAATAAAGCTGGATCTGAAAACTGAAGTAGCCTTATCAGCCAGGCTACTTGAAACCTTGGCTGAACTGCTGGGATTGTTTTAAATAGGAAACAGTCATGTCCAAAGATATTTATGGTAATAATCAGGCTCAAATAGATGATAAATTCTCAGTCAATTTTTCTTCCATAAAGCCAATGTTCTTTTAATCAAATTATATACACTGAAAAGATTTCTTAGAGGGCAGAAAAAGTTATACTATTTATTCATGATTTGACAGAACTCTGTGATTTTAAAAGGGTTTTTGAATGACAGGAAATTGAAATGAGCAAGGCAAGCTGGGAAGTAGTCTGTCTTCTGAGGAAACTGAAGTGCAGAATTTATGCGTTGTGTGTGATGGATCTCATTCTCAGTCTGTTCTGCTCAAGATCTTTGGATCTTGGAATTATCTTACAATATTTATTGGTGTCCTAGTTCAGATTCCAGGCTTGTCAGTAGTGCAAGTGCTGAAGAATTGTGAGTTTGAGTCAAATGCACTGGTAAGGACAGCTTGTTAAAAATTATTCCCATCATACACCTTTTTGTTTGCTGTCAATATCAAGGTGATAAAGAGAGTGGTTAAATAGGACAGGATGTTTTGTGAAATACCTCTCTTTAGAGGCTGGCAAGTTGCCTCTACATTAGCAGCACTAAATGCTCTTTTTATTTTTTTTTTAAATGAAACCTATGAAAGCTGTGCCTGAGGAAGGCTCATGAAAAACCACCAGAGGCACAACACTTTAAAACTCACTTAGGAGTGGATCAATCCACAAGAAGTGGAGTGAAAAACTTGCAGTACCAGGCTTAGCTGGAGAGTTGGCAAAACTTCACAGACAATGGTTTCTTCTGGGGACTCAATCCTATAAATTAGGAGAGGATTTTATCACAGACTAGATTTATGAATGTAATATTTATGTCAGGGAGGGACATAAGAGAAGAAAGATAAATTTTGAAAACTGTTTAAAATATTTATTGTAAAAAAATAGTTTCATTAATTCTATCTTTGTGAGCCAAATGGATAAATCAATAGAGAGAAAACTTAACTGTTATAAGATTTTTGGAAGGACACTTGCATCTTTTCTTTTAGTGACTGCAATAATTTCCCCATTTCTGGAAACCCCTGGTGTTGGAATCTTTAGCAGCTATTCTCTACATGTAAAGGTCTGGGCTCGTGAAGATCTATGGAGTTCTTTACATCCCAGGCTTTACTAGTCATTTACATGAGGGAATCACAGTGTACCTAAAGAGGTATTGGATGTTCAAGGAATAAGTAATATATCCTAGCTATTTTCACCTTGAAATCGCAGTGGAGAATTCAGATTTTGAGTGACAGAGAAAAGAGTTGGCATTTGTAACCCGGAGTCTCCTGAAATAGCAGAATTTTCATGTAATGAGTCCCAAGGCTGGCCTTCAAGCACAGTGTCTCTGGATCTGGAAACATCAGCCCCTGACCACTGCTGGAGGCTGGTTAGCTTCCCTCACCCCCTTACAGTAAACCAGAGATCCTGTTTCCAAACCGTGTGGCCGTGTGGTCTAGCTGCTCAGGAAGAATGAAGAGCAGCACTCTCTCCAGACCCTTAGCCCACTGAGCTCTTTTGGCCCTTTGAAGGAGAAGGTTTAAGTCTCAGAAGACTGAGGTACCTGTCAGTGTTTCTCTGCATGGCAAGGACTCTGCTACAAGGAGAGGGAAATTGTATGGCGGCCATCCTACCCATCCTCACAGTCAGCAGGATCAAGTTCCTACTCTCTGTGGTTATTTATATCCCTGCCTTACTTCAGTGAAGACAGAGGCAGGGACTGGCACCATTTGTGATCCAGAGCTGGTGTTCACTTGTCCTGTGTGCAGGAAACCTGTGACATGCTCTGCAGCGGTGCTTGCCTGTCCTTTGTATGTCCTCCACAAATGAGCAGCTGAGGACTGCCTCAGTCCCACTGTGACTGTTCATCTACACCCTCCAGGCATCTAAGACCTTTGCTACATTTTTACATCCAGAAGAGATGGTCTTTGCTTTTTATTTGAGACCCCTAGGGAGACACAGAAGCCATATGCAGACGTGTGGGCTCTTCCCGGCCCCTGGAGTGTGAATGGCTACTGGTCACAGGCCAACCACGTTGGCATTGGCAGTGAGCAGCTGTGGTTTCCTTAAGTGTCTTAAAGGGTTGCACACTGGCTCCTGGTCCAGACTTTGGTGTCCCTTCCAACCTGGTACTGTATGATTCTATGATCAAATGCCACAGAGCTGAAACCTGATCTCTAGTAACTTCAAACCGTACTGAATTTTCAGGATAAAATCCATCCTGCAGGAAGGGACAGGACAGGGCCCTCCAAATGGCCTCCCCTCACACAGCATGCAACCAACAACAGAGCAGTTGCTTGCTCGACATCCCGGGCTGCAGCAAGGCAGAGTGACACATCCTGCTTTCTCTGCTAGCAGCAGGAGCCGCCAGCACTGTTCACCAGGGAAAATCTGGCCCGAGAAGAGCAGTCTCTCTGCAATTGTGCAGTACATCGGCATGTCTGCCCATAAAGTGATTTATGACTCATGTCAGTGCAGTGCATGGCAAGGTAGGTGCAACTGTGCCAGTAAGAGAAGATTCACCTGGGGTGTGGAGGATTGTCTAATGCTGCCAGTTCCAAAGGGTTGTGGTGACGTACTAGTCCAGGCCCAGACATGCTTTAATCAGCTCCATCTTTGTTATATGGAAAACAAACTCTTATGCTAAAGCAGAGAAAAAACATGCTAATAGGTAAGCCCTGTGGGCTGCAGCTTCTGAAGGGAGAGATCACCCTGTCCCATTTGAGGACTGAGAAGGAATACAGGTAAGGACCAAGGAAATGCATTTAGAGATGCTCTCCCGAGCTCTTGTCACAATGCCCTTGGAGCCAGCTGGAACTGTTCCCTCACTGCTGAAATGACTGACCAGCAACGATCAGTGGTGAAAAAAAGAGTCTGAAGTAAAAGAGGTGTCACTACTTGGTTCAAGCACTTTCCTGGGTGAGAGGTATAACAGCTCTGCTGTCATGTCAAACTGTGGCTCATGACTGTACTCCCTGGTTATTCATTTCAGTTCTCACTCTGGCTCTTCCCAGTGATGCCTTGCCAGGCCCATATATTTGGCTATAAGAGGTTACAAAGCCCATAGATGAGCTTAGTCATCATAGCCAGGATGGTTGCAGCCAGAGCAAGGCACTTGTCTGAGCAGATGTCACCTCAGCCATGGCTTTGAATGCTGATATAGATGAGAACTTAGGGGACAAGTGGAGCCTTCAGAATGGCACAGGTTAGCAGCAGTGGTCAATCAGCTCTTGCCAGACACTTCCTATTAATGTCACCCATTAAGCTGAAGTATCTATAGCTGAATTAAGTGATGGAGTTAAAGACTTGTGCCAGAGTCCTCTCCAGAGACTGAGCAAAGTCCTGCCAAGGTGCCCATCAGGGTTTACCAAGGTGCTGCCTGCTGGTGACAGACTGTGAAAGGATATAGTAGATAGGGAAGATGATGTGATAGAGGCATATTTGTTCGTGTGAGGTGCTTGTACTGGTGGGCAGCAGGGATCTTCTAGACAGAGTGGCTGCAGATGCAGAGGAAGAGGAAGCAAAGCACCTCTTTTTGTTAGTTCCTGCTACAGGAAGGTTATTGCTCTGGTTTTTCCAAATGATCACGCGCTCCTCATGTTTTCTAAAGATCTCCCTGTGCTTCTCCTCCTTCATGATCAGGGAAGCATCGCTGTTAGTGGTCCCAGGCTGGGAAGTTCCTCATCAAATATTTCAAATTTGGAAGCAAGAGGTGCAAGTTCATTAATGTAGGTTAGTTTTGGAAAGAATCTGTTGCTGCTTTGCACCCGTCCCCAGCAGTTACTGACATGAACTGCATTTCACACAGCCGGGTGTGACATAATGGTAGGGCTGTGCTATAGCTCACTGTGAACCTCTAGGCTGAGCCCTCTTCAGGTTAAAAACTACAAAAATAACCAATCCCTCTTGAAAATTCTGGATGCAATAGCTAAGAGCTTATGATCTGAACAAGCAAACTGGAGATAAGGTACCAGAACAGGGGCATAACATTAAAGAAATACCATTTATTATGATAAATTGCTTAGCAGTGGTTTAAGATATTGAAGTATTACCATACAAATAAATACTTGATGAAAGCAGAAAGAGAAGTGCCTGAGGTAATAAAGATTTATGAATTCCTGGTTGAACCACAAGGATTTAGACCAGGATGGGAGTGAAAAAAAGGAAGCTTGTTGAAGGGAGGATCACTTTTGAAAGAAATGAAAAGGAACTAACCCCTGCCTAAGCAGCTGCTGGGGGTAGAAATGCTCTTAGGCTTATAGCCCATTATATTTCTAGCCAGAATATATTACTCCTTGAAAAAAGACTGCTGCCCCATTTGATGTGGTGATATCAGGATGGTGCTGGTAGTGAGAGTGGCCATGAAAGAAACACCAAACTCAGTAATGGAGGTGATCTATCAAGTTGTCACTAAGGAATCTTGAGAGCAGTTCCACTCAGATGGGAATGGACTACCTGTTCATAAGGGAAAATTGTAGCTTAGATTGACGTCATACAAAAATCTTTTTCACACTGAGAGTAAGCCACAGATAGGGAAAAAAATTGAAAGGTAAAATATCAATCACACTGTGAAAATTACACAAAGTGCCATCACACAAATCAAAATATATGTATATGGGGAAGAACAAGGACACAAAAGACATGTTCCAGTAATACTAACAAATCTAGTACACAAATGAGGACTTTTTTGGCTTACTAAGCAACTGAATTGCAAATGCACAAAACAAAACTGATATTTAAAATAACTGAAACCACATGTAAAATTCCTATCTATCTGCATAGATAAAGCATGCTACATACATATTTAGGATAAATTGATTCATTGAATAAACTGCATAAATAACAGCAGATAATTTCTTTTGGGTGACATTTTTCACTTTAATGTGTAACTACACAAATTTCAGGCACTGTTCAAATTCCCCATCATTCCTGAAATAGGATTAAAGAGCATGTCAATGGTTCACAGAAAAGGCCCTCATCCATGCAGAATTATCTGAATGTATACACATGGAGACCACCGAGGTAAGAAAACACAGTGACAATGTTAAGGACATTTATTGGAGGGAAAGGTAATAAAGTGTCACGGATGTATTTCTTAGCAAAGGACATCTGTGTAGAAAGGGCTCATACATAGTGCACACCTGTGCAGAGCTCAGTAAGGGAACCTGTGGTCATGATTGACTCCTCTGGGTGTGACCTAAATGATCACATTAGGGTTACATGGAGGCAGATGCATAATGTTCACTGTCTGTACTAATTGCAGGGGATTCTTGAGCCTGGCTGCAACCCCAGAAATGGAAAACCTCTCCCTCAAACACTTTCAGTGGAGGGACTATCATGCCTGAAAGGTTTCCTCCTTGACAATGCACCATTCAGTATACCACAGTCTCATGGCTATTGATTTGGCCTGGTGCTGTGAACTTTATATTTGTGTAAAAACCTTTTTGGCAGATGCTATATCTGTGGTAATATTAAACATTTGCACTGTTATTTACCAACATTTTCAATGGAGACTGTTGTGGCTGAGTCAAGTTTAGTATTTGCTTAATCCCACAGTCCCAAGGTTTTGTGAATGAGCTAATGTCTTGGTGATTTCACCTTCCTGACATGCAGATCTAGTCATGACTGAGCTGTAGAAATACACTCTGATAGATGGGCCTAGGACCAGATACTTCAGCTCAGCTTCTTTCTTTCTCTTTTTTAGAGGCAACTTATGATGAGTAACAAATTGAGGATGACATGGTAGGACCAGGGTGCTAGAGTTACTTCCTAGATCCATTAATTCTTTAATATGTCTCACCTTCCCATGGCGCTATAGCAGAGTGGGAAGCATCCAAGAATCTTTTTGTAAATTTCTCTGGCCCAGTCTGGGACAAACAGGTTTAAACTCCTGAAGTAATCAAACAGGTTTTCTGCAGCTGTTTCTGCATAGTGAACCTACAGATTTTCTTAAACAAACCAAGAAATGCATCAGGTTTAGGCCAATCTTTTTTGAACCCTTCAGTTATGCTCCTCAGTGGGAAATGGGATATTTAAAAAGAAGTCAGCTATTTCTGTCATATATGTGCTAGACAGAAGTGAAGACTGGCCCAGAAATGGAAGAATCCTCCTAGGGAGTACAGTGGAAATAAGTCTGGATAATTGATTAATGTGGAAAAACTGACATAGAAATGAGAACCATACTTTCATAATGCACACTCCTTAAATTTTTATTTTTCAAGCTTCATAAACAGCAGAAGTTTCATCTGAATAGAAATTTGAGTAGAATTATGCTCTAAATATCAGCTACATTTGTTTTCAAATATATTCTACTCATCATATATTCAAATATATGTGATTTTTTACATTACACTATTGGTTTATGACAGGTATGTATGTTGTGCATTGTCCCATCACTTATGAATTCTTTAGCTTTATTTAAAAAAAAATCTTAAAAACCAGATGAGTTTTCAACACAGTGGAAAAAATCAGTGAGAGTTGTCTGGATTATAAGGATAGAACTGAGCTCACAAATCTTGCACTTTGTATTAATGTGATTCTCAGGGTAGACAGACATTGTAATTATATTCTCTTTTATACATGAATAGTTGAGGCTGTCTTTTGAACGGTCCATATAACAAAAATGGTACAATAATTGGTTTCCTTACATATATCCTTCCCAAAGTCTTTCACTGTTGCATGAGCCTAATGCAGACAAGACCCATATGTAGATAACAATGTGGAGTCTGTTTCACTGTCTAAAATCTGCTGGGGTAAATGTGCTCATTTTTCATCTGTAGAATCAGAATCATAATACTTGACAGACAAGAATGCTATGAAAATCTATTTCTGTCTTTATCCAAATTAAAAGATGCAAAATATTGTCATACCTGCAGAGAATTATTTATTATTATTATTATTATGGCCAGAATTAATTTGTCAGGAGCAGTGAAATAGCATTGGAGTTGGTAGGATTTATTCATTTTTACCCATGCCTGTGAAAAATAGCTTGTAAGGAGCAGGATAACATCCTGAGAGGTGGTTGAAGTTTATCTTTTAACCTACACCTTCAATCACCTAAGAAATGAAACTTCTTCCCACAGATATGCAGCATTGACCTGTTAATTATAATCCAATCAAGCTTTTTTGAGTCTAGATCTCAATGTCACTATGAGCTGTGGGTGACATCCCCTGAACTGCCTGGCAGCAGCAAAGGAAAGAGCCTGTGTCTGCCCTGTTTCCTCCTGAGCTCTCTGGCTGCACCCTGCACTGGCTGATGCTCTCACCATGTCTGGGGCTGCCCATGGGCTCTGTTACCAGCCTGGTCTCTGCCCAGGTTGTGTTCTGCCCTGGGGACAGTTCCCATGGGTGAGGACATGGTCCACGCAAGGCTTACATCTGGTCCTGGCTCACTTTTCCTGCAGGAGCAGCCACGGCAGCCTGACAGACAGGAGAAGGACAACCAGCACCATGGCAGGTTTTGGATCCACTGGTATTTGAAGCATGCAGTCAGCCTGAGTCTTCAGGCCTGCCAGTCTAGCTAATCCTTCAAGTAAAGTCATCTTCTCTCTGGTGTACTGGACCCTCCCAAAGAGTGGAGTGGATTAGAAGGGCGGGTGCTCAGAAACCCCAAATATCATGCCTTGTTTTAGGAGGCTACATGTGGATGATGCAGTCATAATACAGCCTCTCTGGTCACTGTGCAAAAGGGCTGATCTGCCTTATCCTGCACCCAGATGGATTATTATTTTGATGTAATGAAGAAACACCCTGCTGGGAAAGTCCAGCCAAAAATAAAGTCACTCATCTGTGACCTTCATTTTAATTCCTAGCCAGCCTTCATTGTTTTCTGACCTAATCGTGCCCACTGGCTCCTTAAATTAGATTTGTGAATCTAAAAGACGCTGTACATGTTTCAAGAATGTTTTTAATTCAGCTAAGTTGTAATTACCTGATGTAAAGCTCTCTCAGGTAGAAAGAGATTATATATTCCTTCTTGTGTACTTATCTGAAAACATGCAAAATGTACCCAAGATTTTGTCAACTACAAAAAGAAACATGTTGCTTATGCTGTTGATTACATATAATTAGGATTTTAAAGGTATATGATGGAAAGGCAAACAAGCAAGGAACTCAGCTAGGATTGAAGTTACCCAGAGCATTCAGTCATTTTACAGCAAGCATCAACTGTCAAGGACTGCTTTGTGTTTTCATTTAAATGCTCACTCAGACCTGAGAATTATTTTGATTAGATTATATTATGGCATCATCATTTCCTCTGTGTGGTCTTGTCCATGCAGAACCAATTAGTGCATCATTTCACCGCAGCTAGGGAGACCAAGAGATGGGTGTGGATGTGTGAAGAGAGGGAGAAAAGGGAAAGCAGATGTGGTTCAGAGATTTTTTTTCCATCTGATTTGCAAAACAATTTCCCACCACCCTAATTCTACTCCTCCTGGTGTCAATTGGAGTTCTGCCATTGACTGCAGTGGGAGTAGGGCTAGGTCAGCGCATGAAACCTTTTGAAACAACATTCTCATTTGTTATATAATTCAAAGCTCTGCAAATACTTTTTGTTCACTGTTACAGTTTTTGGAAATTGAAAACTATCAGGGATGGGGGAACACCATGGATTTTGAAATAGACAACACAAATCTCAGCACAGATATTTTGTGGAGATGGCCCTTCAGGTCCTGGGGTTTGTTTCTCCATGTGGAGACTTGTGGTGCTCATGGCACATCATCAGAGTCCTCCTCTCACAGGGCTGACACACCAGGGGTGAGATACCATTCTGTGACATAGTGAGGTTGGAAGACCACATAAAACTGTGAGAAAGTGGGAATATGTGCTGGTGATTTGCTAGACAGAGGCAGAAAGTGATCCTTTGTTCCAGAACCCTCTACTGAGCCATGCCAGGCCATGACAGGGGATAGGTGAGTTTTCCATTTCTCCAGCTAGCACAGACTCCCTCCCTGTGTGTCAGGAAGGGAGATATTTTTCTTTCCTGTCACTATGGTTTTGTTCTGTGTGAAGGGAACATGGCAGTGCAGGAGGAGGACAGAGGATGAGTCGAGTGGGTAGGAGAGCCAGGTAGCCCTTCTTGCTTTCTTTGAGACAGAGGTATTTGACCAGGGAGGAAAGGGCTGTTTAGAACCCTCCTGGATGAATTTTTGTACCCAATGGCTATATGACATCTTTCCCAAGTCCACAGTGTTGAGCAATAAGTGCCACTGTGGGTTCTGTGATAATGCAACTTCCTAAGGATGTGCACAGGGCACACCTTGTATTAAGGCTTGACTCAGAAAAGCAGCCCTTGCACGTTCCTTTGGCTTGTTATGTACAAGTGCAGGCAGATATGAACATCAAATGACTAACTTTCCTGACTGCTTCTTAGTTAAAGAGGTGGTTTTATATATATCTATATAAAACATAAACACACATATGTGTCCTGGCGAACCTTTTGGACTATTGTCCTGAATTTCTGTACTGCATGTAGCACTGTTTTCATCTGTGAAAGTTCTGAACATTTGGGGGGGCTTGCTGTACTGTAATTTGCTCAGTGTGTTACAGCTTCTTGCACTGATAAAGCCTTTTATCTGTCAGTAATTTCTGAGAAGGAATTCTTTAAATAAATACAAATAGAAAAGTGTTTAATTCAGAGGAAAGAGATAAAATGCCATATATCACAAAAATTTTGCCTTTATTAAAGAAATACCTTTATTAAGGGGGAAAAACCCTCAAACCGTTTTCTGTGAGTGAAAGAGAATGTTTGCTAGTACATACTTTCGAAAACTTCAAGTACACTGTATAGATGGCAGGTATAATCAAGCTGGAACACCCAATCAGTTTTAGAGGTTAACTCAAGACCCAGTGAAATCAGTGGAATCATTATCTTGGTCTTCAACCCAGACTCTTACTACGGCAGCAGACACCTGAAAACAAATGTAAAGAGTACCTGTTGTGGAGTGCTAGGATGGGATTCATAGTTTTAGCCTCTCTGACCCTACTCTCAAGGAGGCAGTGGAAGGTATTTAGTCCTAGCACAGCCTTGTTCTCCTATCTGTACTACTGTGCCACTAAAACCATAATTCCTTAACATTATTCAATAGTCATTGTGCCATCCTCAAGGAGAAGATGTTGCAGAAGTGCAGGTATAATTTTATTTCAAGGCATAAGAGAGAGAATTTATAGAATAAAAGGTGGAAGGATTTATCAGAGTGTTCCCACAGTTGTATCCTTGGAAATAAACTTCAGAAGTTCTAGAGGAAATACTAAACTAAATGTTCTGTGGCCATCTCACAGTGTTGGTATTAAAAAGAAGAGTTGAAGAAGACAGAGTTCTGCCCAAAGAGAAACAGGTTATTTTCACAGGGGCATGAAAACTAATGGATTGCAAGTAATTTGTCCTCTTTATTGGGGGGCTTCTTATGATAATGCATCAATTATAAGATACTGTACACGGTTTGAATCAGGCAATGTTGTGTTTGCTCCCACATTCAATTTGCCTGAACATCCTAGAATCCTGTTTTTGAAGAAGAAAACTCACTTTAAGTGATTAAGTCATTGCTCTGCCCATTTTCAGATACAAAGGAACATGACACATGGAAAGACATTTCAGTATGAAAATTGCCTCCAGCAGGTCTAGGTGAAAGGCTAATATGCTGGCTTTGGCTGAGATAGAGTTGATTTTCTTCAGAGTAAGTATTGTGGTGCTCTGTTCTGGATTTGTGCTGGAAACAGTGATGATAACACAAGGATGTTTTCACTCTTGCTGGGCAGGGCTTGCACAGCATCAAGCACTTTTTTTGCTTCTCATCCCACCTCACCAGGGAGTGGGCTGGGAGTGCACAAGGAGCTGGGAGGGAACACAGGTAGAGCAGTTGACCTCAAGTGATCTCAGAGGTATTCCATACCATATGGCATCATGGTCAGCATATACAACTGGGAGAAGAAAAAGGAGGAGGGGGACATTGGAAGCTATGTCATCTGTCTTCCAAAGTAAGAATTATAGATGGTAGATCCCTGCTTATCTGGAGGTGGCTAAACACCTGCCAGCCCATAGGAATGAATAGAATGAAACCCTTGTTTTGCTTTGCTTATGCCTGCAGCTTTTGCTTTTCCTATTAAATTGTCTTTATCTTAACTCACATTTTCTCACTTTTACTCTTCTGATTCTCTCCCCCATCCCGCCAGAAAAATGAGCGAGTGGCCTGGTGGGGCTCAGTCCCATCTGGAGTTAGACCATGACAGCCAATTTGCTTGGCCAGTTAATATATGATAGCCTTGGAGTAATGACCTTAATAATAAATGGCCTCAGGAGTTGGAAAGATTGTGCAATTCTACAAGGTCCATATGGTAATTGGCAGGCTCTTTCTCTCAGCTTTTAAGGACATGGGTGAAATTTCTGTGAAGTAGAATGAAGAGGTTGCAAAACAATATTCTTGAAATAACATTGCCATATGTTAAGAAACAGACAGTGTTTGCTGATACCTACCACTTTGTGTAGTGAATTATGGATATCAGACAGAAAGTACCTTGCATATTGTCAGGTCCTCTTCCATGCTGGCATGACTCCTGTTGCCAGGGTTTAACGATGTTTCTCTAGATCTTTGTCCAGTCTAGTGCCTGGATAAAGACACTGGAGACTTTAAAGCTGAGAAGTACGTGAATTATTCAAACAATTAGGTTTTTATGGTGTTATTTTGCACCCCTTCATTAAATGAAAAATCTTAATCTTAAATGATTAAATCTTAATCTTCTCTAGAGGTGCATATTAGACTTCTTAGGTGGCTTGTTTCTGCCCTGCTGTAGTTTCTGCCTCAAATGACGGCACTTGCTCTGTGGGTGTGCACACGCAGGAAATTACAGGGGAAACCATAGGACTGAATAGCACACATGGGCTTTTCTCTCCCATGCGGTCATCTAACAGTCTGCTGTAAGCTGTGGGGAGGTAAGTCCCTGGAGTTGGCCAGGTGATGCTTCTGGAAGCCGCTGACAGGCAGGGTGAGGAGCTCAGCTCTGGCAGAGGGGCAGTCCCAGAGAGAGCTTAATGAAGATGTGTCAGAGAAACAAATCAGGCCATTGCATTCTGTTTTGTATCGATCTGTTTTCAAGTCCTGACAGCAAGGACATGCCAGAGATAGGCAGGGCTGTGTTCATGATGTTCTCAGCTTTGGGAGTTCTCTGATGCTGCTGTTTTCCTGCATAATCTGCAAGCAAGATCTGTGGTGTTTGGATGGGGTGGGTTATTCCCTGTTCACGTCATACTCTGGAGTTGTCCCAAATCCATGAGACATGATGGTAGATGAAAACCACTGTTTCTCCCCTCTTTCAGGGTGGTTACATTTGCGTTTGGGAGCATAGCAAAAGGCTTCACTCAGATGACCAGATATTTATGTCATTAAAAAACTATTTGAATACATCCTCAAATTTTTTCTAGCATCATCTTGAAGAGGAGCCATAAAAATAATTTCTTTAAAAAAGAGTACAAATCGAAAAAAAAATGAATGGTAAAATGATTGGTAAAAAGAAGCAACAGTACATAAGCATACTCTGGCCTTCCCATGGGGCTGTTTAATTAATTAAAATTTACTCTTACCAGTTAATTTCCACTCAAAGATTTTCTTCCATTAGATCTAGGCAGGAAACGCACCCGAGCGGAAATTTGTGTGAAAGAGACAATCTGTAAACAGTGCTTCCATCCTAACTGCATTATTATAAAGAAGCTTTAATTAGAGGCAGCTTAGGAAAGATACCATCACTCTGAGAGCAGCTACTGTGTACTGAACAAGATGAAACTCAATCCCTTGGAAGCAAAACAAACAGGCCATCACAAGACGCTATGGTTTTGAAACATGGTGTCTTAACTTTGGAAGGAAATGCCAGAAAATGTTATACCATGAAAGCATTTTCTGGGTTACTCACCAAACCCAAAGGTTTTAGAGGGTCTGGGGTCTAATAAGCCCCTAGTTTACTATATTAATAATATTAATCTATTGAAAAGATGCAGGTATTTTATGTTTTTCCCTTGTCTCACAGGACGAAGAGTCTTATTTCAAAGTTTTAATAGTAGAAATCTCAGAATCACAAGAAAATTTGGGTCCAGTTGCACTTTCCATCTGTTATTTATTACCCTCTGTTGTGAAGGTGCTGACTTGCCCTGGTGACAGACCACATCCCATGCTGCATCAAGTGCAGCAGAAGTAATCTTTTTCAAGACTATGGATTTACAATGTCATTTGGAATAGGAAGCAATGGACAAGAGCTCAAAACTGGAAGAAAAATGAGAAATAAGACAAGCTAGCCATGATACACCCTGTGGGCAACTAATTAGGGGTGTACACAGTGAGTTCATATACGTACCACAGATGTAATGAGCGTGGATGGCTCTTATCCACAGTGGGGGTCAGTACTCATACTGGGAAATCAGTGGGAAGAACCACAGCACAACTTCAGTTTGCCATGGCTCGCTTGCTTCAGCAATGATGCCACCACATTGGGCTTGTTCTTCTCCTTGCTCTTCTCATCATGGTGACATCCACACAGTCGTGAAGTGAGCAGGATTCCAGCTAGAACCCTACTTTGTCATCTTTCTTACAGCCTCAATGCTGCCTGTAGGGGCAGAATCCCCATGAGATGCTCAGGTTTACTGCTGATGTGAACAGGGGCAAATCCAGATTATGCTCATTTGCTGGAAGGTGATATTTGCCCTTGAACTTATGGCTAAGCAATAGGAAAATTTAATCACCAGGCAGAGTTTTAAATTACTTTCCCTGTGTTACTCCAAACTTACCTTTGGCCCTTAACACTTGCTAGTCTATTAAAATAAATCCACCGACTGCATGGCAATATGTTTTTGGTGTGGGGAACTAAACATGAAGATTTAAAAAGCCCCATGGGAATGTGTAATGCTTGCAAGATTTAGGAAGATATTCCTGGTTATTTTATATTGCTCCGTTCAGTTGTCTACATGCTTGTCAGGGAACTGAGAGCTGAGAACTGTCATTGGGAATAGTTTTTGGACATTGGGAATATTTTTTAGTAACAGAGGATGATAAATACATGCTGAATAGTGGCCAGTAAGCAAATTTCACTTCTAAGATGAAAGCCTGTATAACATCTTGAATAATGGGTCCAAATCTAATACTTTTACTAGAAGTAAAAGTATGAGAACACTCAGTTCCTTCTAGTAAAAAAAAAAAAAAGTGATGATGCTTGCATGTGGTTGTTGTCCTAATGCTCAAGGCAAGATGTACAGATTTTTTTGCCTCAAAAGTTACAAAGCTGGATGCCAGGATTTCTTAAGGAGCAATAAGGGCCAGCCCCCATAGGAAATGTCAGGGCAGGACCTGCCAGACAGAGCTTGTTCCACTGTCCCAGCAGCTGCAAGGCAGCCAGTTGTCCTGAACATCTCATAATTGTGATGATGACTGGTCAGGGCTAAGGTGCAGGTGGGAAGTCAGTCTGTGGGTCAGGGTGAGTGCTGCACACAGCCAGTTATAAGCATGTTCGCAGTGTAGCTCAGGAGGTTTCAGCAAAGGTGAAGTGAGCTAAAATCAACTCTAGCAAAGTGTGAAAAAATCTGACAAGCCTCCTCAGAGCTCTCTGTCACACAGCTCTTCTCCAAGCAGTTTGATCAGAGGTCCCAGAGCTGTACTGTTCCAGGACCAGGCAGGAACACAGGAGGGGAGAAAAAGAGCTGTTAGCTGTTAACACAGCTGTTCTCAGAGCTGTATTAGGATTTTTAGGAAGAGAATGGGCCTATTAGTTTTGCTGAAACAAAATGCCAGCAGGCATAGCTCATTTTAAAACCTTATTTTAACCTCCAAACCCAGTCATTTATGTTTGTTTACTGTCACATAATGTTTTATAAGCCACATCTATTTTAAATGCAGTTCCTTCACATCAGTGTGCTAGAAGTTAATGCAACACTTTATCTCACTTAATTTCCTTCAGCTTTGCTTAAACAATTCGATAAATATATTGCACTGAAATTGGTGTCTCTCAAGGCACTGCAACTTCTGTTAACTGGTGAGCATATTGGCCCTGCTGTGATCAGTACTGTTGATCTGGAACCCTTCCTCCCTCTCAAGTGGGCTTGTGACAAGCCCCTGTGTGATCTAAGCAGTGTAGGTCTGGTGTTTGTGGTGCTCAGGGATGGCAGGCTGCAGTACAGGACTCAGAAGAAAGCAAGTGGTCCGGGAGTTTGACCTTGATGGACTGGGATAAGGCCATTGTAGGGCAGTGGGATGAACTGTGGAAATCCCATTTGGTGGGGCATACACCTGCAGGATCCTTGGATCCATTCTCTGCCTCTTCTTCTGCTTTCTCTTCCTCTTCTTTGTTCTGTAAAGCAAACTGCCTCCGATTTTGATTAGAGGAAGATACCAGTTGTGCGCACTCTGCAATGGCTGTGAGGTTCAAGATAAGATAAATAAACAACCAAGGGAAGGGTGTGATGCTGTGAAATACACTTGTTCTCTGAAGCAGTGCCACCACAGATTATTTTACTCTCATATCAAATAACCTGCATTTTGGTTTTATGCCTTTGCGTGCAGGTGCAAGCATGTGCATGCTGTGACACACAGGTCAAATTAATCACTGGATTCAATCCATTTCTCAGTGGCATTATCCTGAGAATGAGCTTTGCTCACAGTGTGTAGCAGGAACACCTCCTATATGTCTGTGTTTCAATAAAAACTGAAACAAGCAAGCCCAGATATCAATCGCTCTAGATTTTACTGATTCTAGCCTTCATGCTGTGTGACTGTGCACTTAATCGTGGGATTATTGATCTGAAGATAATCCAGATGACTTGTTCAGATGATGTCTCTGGATATTAAAAGTGAAACCTTTATTTACCTTTTTGTTTGGATTCAATTTTTAACTCTGCATAAGCCACCTCTGCTGATTACATACCAATCATGGTTGCTTAAATAAACTGAGGAGAAAGAAACTCTAAATATACTATTTTTCAAGTTGATACTTTAATAAGTTTTCCTGTTACACTGAACACCTCACACAGCTCAATGGATTTACTCTTCTTCAATTAACAATGAAAGCTCTCCATATGCATGACTGTTACAGATCAATGCCCACCAAGCCAATTGTTCTTTACAGTGATAAGACTAAATTTACCTAGAGGAGGAAGAAACAGCTGTAGGAGTTCATTTTAAGAGATTTACGTGTGAGTGGAAGAGGCACATAATGAAAATTATCTATCAGTGCATGTAGCCCACTCTGTAGGATTTGGGTGCTGAACCAGACCACGGCATGTCCCAGAAGGGCACACTGGGACATGCTGGGAGCACACTGAAGGAGGGTCCATCCTGTTACATCAAGCCCTCAATTTTTTCTGCGATCCTGCTGTAGCTGTCACTGCACCTCTTTTCTGGACAAAACGCAGCAAGACTTTTGTCTCTGACATGTGTCTCCCTTGAAGCTCATGCATGCTGAACAAGTTCTTTCATTTTTCAGAAACCACATATTTATTTCAGGTTCTTGTTTTGCAGGTGATAGATAACACATTGCCAGATCTTTTGTCTTTATAGTCAAAGTCTGTATTCTTCAGTCCCATTTGTTTAGCTTTAGAAATATCCTACATCTTTCAGCCCACTCATCAGACAGTAGCAATCTATTTCTCGGAAAGATTTGAATCTTGTCCTGTCTATTGCCTTGGGCTTGCTTATATTAAATGTTTCAGTATGTTTGATTAACTCTCTCTATTTTAAGTGATGGCAAAGCAGAGTGATCATCTATCTGCCTTTCAGAGTGGGGATATAATGGATGACCCCTGGAATTATTGAAACAGCTATGCCTGATCATAGCTGGTCAAGCAGACCAGTATATTTAACTCTCCTTGCACTTTTATCACACAGAATAAGATAAATCACTTAAGGCTTGTAAATTTCTTGGCCAGGTCTGTTGATGATTTAATTCCTGCCAGTGAACTCCCTAACTTTCTCTGGATTCAGAGCTATTAAAGATAAGTAAACACACGGGTGTTCAAAGGCTTTCTCTTCCCTCTGCGGCTCTTCCCATGTTGTTCCTAACTGGAGATGAAAAGGAAAGGGCAAAAATTGCTCTGTCCCAACATGCATTCCAACTAATGAAATAATTATCTTACAATGTGGTTTAGTATGGGGTAATTGTAAAACAAAGCTGCTTGGCAGAGTGTCTTGGGGCGAGCAGTTTCTGGGATGTTTCCAATCCTTCACACGGGGGGAAGCTCAGCAGGAGGGGTGGAATTATGAAACACAGCATGTTTTGGGAGTCCCACCCTGGGCTTTGCACAGGGTGGTGCTAGTGTGTGCTTTTCAAGCCTGTGGTTTCTTATCCAAGTTTGTGAACACTTGAGGAGTAGCCAGTGCTCCTTCTTCTGCTTAGCCTATATCTTACATAACACCTCCAAATCAGTAACATCTTGACAGTCTCTCAATTGATGCCTAGGACAGAGATTGAGCTATTCCTTTGTATGCTTTAAAAATGACCCACTCCAGAGCAGTGTAGAGCACTGATGGTGAGGTTGCTCAGGGAAGCCTATGCTAGGTCTGGCAGTACGTCATCCATCCATCCATCCATCCATCCATCCATCTATCTAACTATCTGTCTATCTATCTATCTATCTATCTATCTATCTATCTATCTATCTATCTCTCACCTGACTGTTCATCAGACTTGGACAGTCTTTGGTGTAATCAATGCTCACCTTTGGGCCAGATATCTGAGTTTTAGATAACAGGAGTGATTTAGTGGGGAGAGAGCGTCCTGATCTTTGTGAAGGTACGTTTATAATGATGAAGAGTGAACTGAGCAGGGACAAGTTTGCTGTAATTTTATAATTCTGAAAGGCTCATAAATCACAGCAACACAGCCAGACAAACTGTTTATTAGGCATGCAAACCTCTTAAACAATGCTGTAAAAGCATATGATACTTGGGCAAATGCTGTATTGCTTGTCCTGAAGAAGCTTGCAGATGTGAGAAAAATATTTTGCAACTCCAGGGAAAGAATTGTTCTTTAAAAGTAGAAGACTCAAATTGCAGAGAGAGGAAATATTAATCCATCAGGAACTCAGGCTCCCAGATTTACTAATGTATTTGAAAAATAAGAGTGGTGTTGAAGCAAAAATTAACAGGTCTGCAGAAATCTTTACCCTGACTAGTCTGTCCCCTGAGCTCTACCTCAATGCACTGCTTTGCAAGATGCAAACCAAAAATAAAAAATCAATAGGGTAGCATGCATAGCGGACATTGTTCTGAGCTTTTCTTTACAGAAACTAATTTAGTTTAATTGTTCAGATGGTTTTTCCAGTACAACTTCAAACACAATCATTCCTAACCCAGTGTATTTAAGTAGTTGAAAGCGCTGTGGCTTCAAAAAGGAACTAAATTATTTGTATTGCTGGACTTATCTAGTTTTCTGAGATTTGTCTGCTTGCCCACTTGGCCTATCTGTTCAAAGGCCTTTCAGACCTCTGTGCCATGACAGCATTTGAATTTACTCTCTGGTTCTAAAGAACATCTCCAAGATGCCTCATTCCTACAGGTATTATTAAAAAAAGAGGCTTTTTGAAACAGTGCCCTACCCAAGACTCAGTTTGCCTGCACAGGGCTTTGTCAGCACTATGAGTGTCGCATTCTCCACCACATTGTAGAAGAGGCCTTGCCAGGGAGCCCCAGCAGTTTGCAGCTGCAGTGGGGTCAAGCTGCTGCTCCTTGCCCAGCCCCAGCCTGTGGCTTGTCCCACAGTGCTGCCACCATGGTGGACGTCCTGTGATTCCAGGAGCAGCTGAGGGCATCAGGATGCAGGGCTTTGGCTGCTTGGATGCTTGCAGGTAGAGTGGATGGCTGCTGGATGTGAGTCCTTCCCAACCCAACCAACTCCTTCTTTTGGAATAAACAGTTCTAGTGGATGTCACTATCATATCACCCAATCCAAAACATCCATTTAAAAAAAAGATAAAAGATATTATTCATGTCTATAGTAGCAAAACATAAAACTGACCTGTGTGGGATAGGGGAAAAGGGAGCAGGTGTCCAGCTTCCAGCCCCATGGCATCAGCCAGAGCCAGGCTGCTTTTTTCCATGAAGAATTCTCTCAAACCTGTGTGTGCAGTTTCTTGTTGGGAGATTCCATCTCTCTGCAGCACCTGATATGTTGTCTGCAACCAAAATGTAGCACTAGATGGGTGTGCTGTTTTTGGCTGGGGTAGAGTTAACAACTCTCTTCCCAGTGATGAGTATGGCTGTGTTTTGGATTTGTGCTGAGCACAGGGTTGATAATATTGAGATGTTTTTGTTATTGCTGAGCAGGGCTTGCACAGACCCAAGGCCTTTTCTGCTTTTTGTACTGCCACACTGGTGAGGAAGCTGGGGAGAATGGGCACCTGGGAGGACACACAGCCAGGATGGATGACCCCATCTGACCAAAGGGCTGTATGGCATCATGCTCAGTATATAAAGTGGGGGAAAGAAGAAGAAAGAGGGGATGTTTGGGGTGATGGGGTTTGTCTCCTAAAACAGCCATTACATGTGATGGGGCTCTGATCTCCTGGAGCTGGCTGAGCACCTGCCTACCCACTGGGAGCAGTGTATTAATTCTTCGTTTTTCTTTTTTTTCTGTTCATGCTTTTGCTTTCCCTATTGAATTGTCTTTATCTCGAGCTATGAATTTTCCAGCTTTTACCCTTCTGATTCTCTCCCTGATCATGCTGGTGGGGGAATGAGTGAATGGCTGCATGGGGCTTGGCTGCTGGCTGGGACTAAAATCAGGACAATGGGTCATTAAACTTATGCAGTGTGACTGTTCCTGTCCCTTAGCATCCTTTATATCTGCTCCATTAATGGATTTCAAGTCTTCTGGATATAATGACAGGGAGCAGTGCACTAGATTTAGTGAAGCAAACTCTCAGAACTTGAAAGTGTAGCTTTTTAAACAAAGGATCTATTTTTTAACCTTCCGTTGGTTTGGGGTTTTTTTAAGTTACAAAATCCTTTTTATGAAGACCTGGAGCTATTCTGAGATGAGAGTTGGCTGGTACATATAAAAAACCCACCAAAAACAATTTCCTTCTTCATGTATGTTTTTCTACAAAGAAAAATGATCCACCACTAATCAGTAATGAAAGATGAACCTGAAATGAATCAGCAAATTTCTCCTGAAAATCCAGATGGGCCGGAAGATCTGTTTAACGTACCCAGCGATGAAAGTGTCCATTGTCTCTACACTACAATATTGACATAATATAATTTCCTTCAGTGTTTCAGGTCCTGGAAATGGCAGCATAAAAGTAAATATTTAACTCTGAGTTTATGTATGAGTTCCCTGTCTTCACCAGGTTCTGATTCCTTCTCTTTCTCCAGACTTCATAAGGGTTGCTCAGATGCTATTGACCTTATTGGAGAGCCCAGAAGGAAAAGCTAAGCCCCCACGTCGTTATATCTCTTCAACCAGTGTTAAGCACAGTGGAAGAGCTGTAGCACTTGTTTAGACTTCTAAATAGGAACTCAGTCTTTAATGCTGATTAATTACACCCATGATGTCGCCATATACTTCCAGTCCCACCAGCACACCAGCTGAGGGGCTGTGTATGATGGTCCAGCTCAGGAGAGAGCCAAGAGAGCTGAGCTGGCTGTGGGTTCAGAACTGCAGTCACAGCCCCGGGGCTTCCTCTGCTGTCAGCAGCCAGGACATTCAGCAGGGCTGCTGGATTTTTATGACAAGAGCATGTAAAAGCCCTGAATTGTTGTCCAGACAGGGAAGTTGGCCAATTTATTGGATAAGCCTGGTGCTCAGGCACAGTGCTGCAGAAAACAGTGAGAGAAGTCAAGATAGACATTGGTCCCATGCAGTTCCTCTGGTAGAAGGGTCTGGCAAAAGGTGTCCCAACATGAGGAAAAAATCATGCTTGTTTTTCTTGTCTTTCCAAAGGAATGCTGAGAAATTTATGATTTGGCCAACCATAGTCCCATACTCTGTTCAAAACATTTACATTGTTCATACAAATCTTCACTGAAAATATATTTTAGGATCTCAACAAGATATATTTTAGGATATATATATATATATATATATATATATATATTAGAATCTAAACAAGTTTGTTTAACTTCTACAATTTTTTTCTTTCAAAAAGAGAGAATTAAACCCAAGGCATTAGAATTGTTTATGTAAACCAGAGCTTAAATTTTCTTCTCTTCAAACTAAAAATTGGTAGCATTAAGTGAACAAGCAGACACAAAGGTGGTGAATTATGACTATCTAGTGCTGAAAGGTATATAAACAGAAAATAATTTGTGAGCAAATGTGCCATTCAAATTTTTAAGACATTGAACCAACTTGTAAAGATGAATACTTATAATTGCAGCTTGTTCTAAGCATTCACAAAAAGAAGCAAAAAGCTAAATTAATAATTTGAAATTTTTTACTAGTATTCTATTGCTCCTGGTGTAGTAAGGCTTTCAATCTCCAGCTGTGAGCTGGTATCCATTCTATGAGAGACTGTTCAAGAAAGGAGAGTCAATCCTTGTCCTGAGTGCTTGGAAGTCTAAATATGTGAGGGCTGATATTACAAAGGACTGGAAAGAGAGCTGGCATTACAGGACTGAAAACTAGGGTTGAGGAAGATAAAGAAACAACAAAAGAATTATTTCTGTTTAAAACAAGACTTTAGAAAGAGGTATACATTTAGAAAGGAGCAGCTACAGTGAGTTACACGTTAACCCATATGCATATATTAACCCAAGGACTGGCTGTCACAGGTCCTGAGGATGTGAGACTGGGCTCATGTGACCAAGCGGAACCAAAAGGTAATGAAAATTGTCTCCTGAACAGATTGATCCTGAGGAAAGTATAGAGCAGTTTTGTGTCTGTCTTATGCTTCCTGAACACATTTAATTTACTAACATAAAAAACATTATTAAAATATTCTGGTTAGTCACAAAAGAAAGGAAAAGAAAAAAAGAATCTCTACACTCAGTGAATAGGTTTTGTGCCAGACAACCAGCTCTGCTGTTTCAAGGTGTTTAGCATAGCAGTGGTGACTGAAGTCACTCGCCTCCTCAATCTTACTTGGTGTGGGTATGAACACAAGTGGGGAGAAAAAAGAGAAGGAGTGGAGGCATCTCAATACACTCCATTAAAGCAGAGACAGCTGGGAGAGCAAGGGGTGACATTTTACAAAGACACGGGGAGACCTCAGGGAAGAGGGTCCAGAAGATAAAAGGCGTGTCTGTAACAAACACAAGAAAACACCAGGGGCACTTATTGATGAGGTCACACAGAGATCCAGATGAGTGACAAAGGCAATCTGGGGGCTATTCACATGAAGCCTGGCTGGAGATAGCAAAGGACCTGGCCTTAAGAGGTGAGGGATAAGCATGAAATACACACAAGGACCAAAGAGGGTAAAAAGCATATCTGGGGAGTAGGAGGGATATGGAGTCATTGGAGGAGCTCTCAAAATTGTTAATAGTAATGACATAAGAAAAATTGATAAACAATGGATTGTAATATCTTTTTAACCATTGTTGGAGGAAAATTACTGAAAATTGCTTGTTTCATCTAGTACACTCTATATCTTATACAAATTTTTATCTCTGGCAAGAACACATTGGAGTTGGGCAAACAATTTTTGCATTGAAGCTTTGTACAGTTTTGGCCATTATTTTAATGGCATATCTTGGACTGTGGATGTTGATTGCTCCTGTGAGTGTATTCATTATTCACTCAATGAATTTTCATGGAATAATTATCTGTAGTCAATATTCATACTCCAGTGCCACCAATGCCAGGATGTTATTGTTAACCTTGCTCAGATGATTTTGAGATCTAGACCTTGTAGAAAAACCTTGCAGTTCTCCCAGATGTGGAGAAAATTTTTAAAAATACATGTCAAGAATTAGAAACAAAAGTAAATTAGAGCTCCAAATACATAGCTTGAAATATTTTGAGATTTGGAAGTCATTGTTAAATATTTTATCCAATAATAGTATTTAAAACAGTACAGACTTAAAAATTTGCTGTTGCAAATATTTACATAGTGGATTTTGCACTTTGCAGTCAGTGAATGTTAGTAGACTTAAAATTTAGAGAAATAATCTTTATCTGAAAAATAACTAAAGATGGCAAAAGCAATTTGAGAAAAGGTCAGAATAATGTTCATCTGTTTGATCAAAATTCTTTGAAATGTTTGTTTAAAATATATTTGAACAAAAATGTCATTCAAATACAGCAAAGAGGGCTGCAACTGAATTGGGCTGATTTAGGCTAGAAGTGAGAAACTCAGCTTGATATTAAAATACAGTCAGTCAGATAGGGAAACTGAGGGACAGGATGGATGACAAACATGAGACTAGGGGAGAAGGAAGTTTTATAGAAATGAGATACTGAAAAATAAGACTAAATTTTAATCCTTGGTTTGAGTTCCACTGACATTTACAAACGTGATCTCAACTGTCAGTTTGAAGCAGGAATGGATGAGTAAAATAATCCAGGGAAAAGGGGATCCATCAAGCACACTCAGCCCAGCCATGTGAACCTGGCTCTGCTGCTCTCCCAGCCCAGCTGGCTTTGTGTCTGCATGCACAGACTGACTAATCTGCTGCCTGAGTGGGCTGCTGCTGCTGGTTCAGCCAATTCTTAAAATAGTGGTTGAACTAATTATATAGCATGGATCTTTGCCTTAAAAAAAATATATATATATATATATATGATGACTATTCACATGAAATGCATACTGGATATTTTTTAATAATTACTTTTCACATCTCATCACATCTTCTTTCACTGAGCACAGTTAAAGTGATGTATCTTTATGCATCAAACTTTACAGCACAGATTTAGAAAGCAGAACATGTTAAACTGATTACTTCTCCCTACCAGGCACTGAGGAGGTGGATAAAGGGGATGGATAGTGATAGTGTCATTATCTTTCTTTAATAACTTCTCTGACATAGAGTGAAAGCTTCTAGGCATGTAAAATCATCAGTGCAGTAATACTACCAACCAGGTACAACTTTTGATTGCTGAGTTCATTATGTAGCCTGCTAGGTTTTAGATCAGACTCATTAATTACCGTGAAAGTGTCAGACATGGCAAGGATGCTCTTGATGTGGAGTCTATTTAGCATTTTATCTACTACTATGAAAAAGTGGCATATTTTACAGGTGAAATCAATGGAGACAAACTAATTATCTGCCACCTGTAGAATAATAGGTTATGGGGTGAAATTTTGATCAGTGCTAGAGATGGATTTGCAAATGGGCAGAACTCACTCTCTCTGTACAGAATGCTGGTTCATAGGCTGTAAGCAGTAGCAGTGTGCTATTGTTATAGATGCTTTCTGCTGCTCCGCTTTTCTGCTCTCTTTATTGGGGCAACCTTGGATGTTTCTAGAAAAGCTATAGTCACAGCTTCAAATGCACTGTAGACATGATTAAATCAAGGCTTAGTCTTCCTCCTAATTATCCCTTATTCTGGGCTATTATGAAACCTGTTGGTGTAGAATTGGTTTTAAATGCTACAGACAGAGCAGAGAATTTTAACATGTCAACGTCTTTTTTAGTGTTTGAATTTAAGGACACTTAAACAGCTTGCATCAGTATTTTAACATTGAAAGTTCATATTTTAATTTCAAAATTGTACTTTTCAACAAAAACTTGAGCAACTGTTATTAAGAAATACAAGAAAAGAAATATCGCAAAGTAGTTCAAAAGTCTGAAAATGAAGTAAGGTTAGTGAAACATAATATCTTGGATTTCCCCAAACAATTTTTTCTTCTTTTAAAAATCCTCTCAAAATTTTATAAGGCATTATTATAAGACATTCCTCTCACAAATTTATTTCAGCTCTCAATTAGAAGACCAAAGACTTCATTTATCCAAGATAAATAAATTCCCCTCCTTGACCTTTGATAAATCTGAAAAGATAACAAGCTGAGAGTAGAAAAATTATAGAGCTGGAGGCTACACATAGCTATCAGTATTACAGGCATTGTGATAGGCAACTGAAGTATGTGGGGACCTATGCACAGAAGAAGCATAAGCAAAGTCTCTTGAGTATCATAGGCTCCTGGGTTTTGTCCTTCCTCTATATGAAAAGTGAAAAGAGCAGTGCAGAGCCCCCTTACAACCACAAAAAGTGGAAGGATAAGAAAACAGTGACGTTTGTGTAACATGCAAAAAAACTTGAGGATAAATGCAGTTCCATAAGAAAAAAGAAGCAAACAAAACCCAGGTACTCCACATGATTTTGGGGGCAAAGGGAATGAAGTCAACAGTGAATCCCTGTGGGGGAACCTTCAGTGCTGTTCATCTGCAGCTCCAATGATTGCTGTGCCTGTGTACATGGTGGGGTTAGATATTTGCTCTGAGCTTCACAGGTAATTGACTCTCTGCTGGGACCCTGGGGACTAATAAATTTGGTCCTGTGGTTTGATAGCAGGTGACACAAATGGCCTAATATCAGCTCAATCCCTGTGGTAGGAAATGGGGTCTCCTTCCTCAGATGATATTTGGATTGTGTCCACACTGGACAATTTGGAGAAGTTCAGCAAATCACTCTGTACCACTTGGAAGTGGACTAGGTTAGAGAAATCCAGTACAAATGAAGAGATGTTAGTGAGGGTTTGGGGTTTGGTGGGGGGAAGGGTTGCTTTTTTGTGTGTTCACTTTCTGCTGAGACAAGATTTTTACCCCAAGTGTGCCCTTTTCATCACATTGTCCAGATTATTTAAAATGAACAGGCAATAGACTTCCCATATTTCCCTCAGGAGGCTATCCCACAGTATAATAAATGCGATCTTTCCACTTTTTTCCAGCTGAGCTAATGTTTTCTTTTTGCTACTTCAACCCAGTGCCGCTAGCCATGCCCCACTCTGAATAGTCTCTTGGTTGTCTTGTGCTCTGAAAAGAATTGGAGTTTTATTGTTCTCTTTTCTCAGTTAGCCATGTTAAAAATATCCAACCACTATCACAACATCCTGTGAATTGTCTTCAATCCTATCAGATACTTTCATTTCACATCACTGAATTTTTTCCTGAACACTGTTTTTTAAGTCATTCATCATTTCTAAACTTCCTCTTACCAAAAATACTGTTAACAGAGTATAACAGAGTATAACAGAGTTTAGCAGAGTATAACAGAGTTTAGCAGAGTATATGAGCTGTGGCACAGCCCATGGCCACTGCTTAAATAGGTGTCCACCCTCTGCTGCTGTTTCTGTATTGTGATAATGAAAGGCACTGTGGTACATGGAGCCCAACGTACAGTTGCTTAGACAGGATCCTGAATTACTGTTCTTTGGACAGGCTGTTATTAACATTTCACACATTACAAATGTATTTTTATTTATCTTTTCCTTTTTGCTCCATGCCATGGAGTCACAAAGAAGCACATTCTTTTCTTTTACCTTGACACATGTATTTAAATGTCTTAGTTATCTGCCTTTCCTCACAGATACTGGAGCTACACAGATTTTCTTCTGTACAATATAAGCTGTCCTGCACCTGAAAATGGCTGGCACACTTCTAATGGGAAGAGTTCAGCTGCCCAGGCCTGAAGGTTCACCTCACCTCACCAGGAACACAGTCTCTGAGGGTGGCCTAAGCTCCCCTGAAGTGCTGTTCTGTGGGTGGCTGCTCACCATGGACCATACAGTGCTCTGGGTTTGGGAATAATCCCAAAGATTAACAAACCTTCAAACTTCATGCACTAAGAGAACTTCTCTACTTTATGCTTGTAATTGCATTCATCAAGTGTTACGGCGAAAAATGCTTGTTTGCAACTTCAATAAACATATAGTCTATCAAAGGGGGCCATATCTGGAGAAACAGAAGTGCTGTTTCAAGCCAAAACTTCTTTGCTTCCTGAAAGCATCCAGGCAAAATGCAGTAACAGATCAGCTTGGCACCCAGTGCTCTCCGGGCCTTTCAGATTTAGACTGCAGCTGAGCAGAGGAGTTGAAGGCCAACATTTTGGCCATAAGCTGTTCCTGTTATCTGCTAAATATGGTACAAAACTGCACAAATAGTTGCGCTGGGATGGTGCAGGGAGTTCAGAGTGAGAAATCTATAGCTGGAGATAGATGGACTCTACCAGGTTGACATATGCCATTTAAGCCTGATTAGTGTAGGCACTGAAAACTGGCAGTTTGTGGGTGAAATTTCATAGGTCTTCAGTGCAGGCTCTCTCATTCATCCTCCTTATTTGTGTTATGGCAGCACTTAAGAGGCTCTTGGCATTTTTCATGAGCAAAAAGAGAGATAATTTAGACAGTGGTCAAAACCCTGATTCTGAAGGCACTGCAGTGTTCTGCAGTCTGGATGCCTTCAAGGCACAGCCAGATCTGGCAGCCAGAGGTGCAGCAGCATATCCTACCTCCCTGTACAGCAGAGGAGGGTTGGAAGGCTCCTGCCAGGATCAGTGGAGCTGATTTTAGGGCAATGTAGTAATACTGGTGTTTTGGTACAACATGATCACATATGTAAAGGAGGAAGGAGAGCAGCATTACTCAGTGATAATAAAATTTTAATGTGAGAGGCCAACATTTAAATGAGCCTAAAATAAAACCTTGGAGATGGTCTGTGGAGGTGCAGTGGAGACTGGACATTCAGCCTTGCCCTTCACAATTTGCACTGAAATCCAGTTTTGACTATTCCCTTTGTGAAAGTGTCCAACGGGTAGACTGAATGGTAAATGAAACGGGAGGCATGAAACAGGTCAGGCATCCCCTGACCTCTGCTGCTGCAGGGAACAGGGGTCTTGCTGGTCAGAGGGCATCTGTCAAAACAGGACAGGCTGTGGAGAGTCTCTGGGACAAAGGCAATGGCATCGGGGGTCACTGTTCAGTGCTATAAAACATGACACTCTGGAAGACACAGGGAGACCTGTCATGCATTATGCTTGTGTCCTTGCCAGTGTACTCTGGAAGGAGCAGCTTGTCTGAACTGTCCATGCTTGGAATAGCCAGGCACTGTGATGGACCTCCACTCATCCCAAAACACTTGGCAGAGAGAGTGGCTCTGGCTGGGAAGGGAAATCCCTTGCTGATGGCTGGGAGGTGGGAGGAGGGACCAGCAGCCAGGGACAGGGCTGGGGTCCCCAGCGCTTACACCAACCCACTCCTCGCTGCACAGGTAGGGAACAATTCATCCTCCAGGCCACGAGTGATAAGGGAAAGGGTAAACGGATTTAGGGGAGAGAGGGGACAAAACACCTGTGAGAGTAGGAAAAGCTGTTTGATTGCAAAAGTGATGTGAGGGTAAAGCAATTCTGCTGGAGTAGCAATTGTGCCCTATCTTTAGAGGGAAGTGTTTAGAGGAAGTGGCTGAAATACAGTGGTGTTTTTCATGCATTTGAAGCAAGGATAAAAAGACAAAGTTTCCTTATTACCTTCACTATGCCCTTGTTCCGCACTTCCTTGTATTTACTGTAGGAAATACTTTCAGTATCTCAAAGAGTGAGGTTATCTGACTGCAAACACTCATTTAGTAATCTAAGTAACTTGCACCAGGGAAGAAAGTAGGTAGTTTAGGTAATGTTGGTCACTCATTTCCCCAGAAGCTGCATTAAATTTGCTGACAGATTCAGTGCTGTGCACTTTTGCGTCACTTCCCCCTTTGCTCATGATCCCAAGCACCACTGGGATTCACTGAAATCTGTTCTACTCCCTTTTTGTGCTGTGAAGTTTTAATCTGCTTATAGGAGAGACCTAACCAACATTGATTTTGAGTGGCTTCCACCTTCAGCCTTATCACACAGCCTTTGAAATATTGCCTTTTTTTTCCCAAACCTCTTTACTGCTGGGGCAAAAGGGCATCAGAAGTGCAGTAGCGCCCAAGTGGCTCAGCAAGTTGCATCTTCAGCAAAGTGCTGGAGTAAACATAGATGGCTTTAACATGTATCTGTCTGCTGAACACACAGACCTGGAGTGGAAAATCTCTGCAAGCTGGAGACATCTCTCAGAGGAGGGCACACAAGAGGCAGCTGTGCACAGTGCATCTCTCCCAGGCAAACAGCTCATCGCATGCCTGGGATGACTGCTGCAGCCATGGCCAAAGGCTCTGGCGTAAAGCCTCTGGTGAGGGAGAAGTGCATCGCTGACAGATGCTATTTTGTCAGTCTCCACTTGTGCCTCAGACTTGGGTTGAAAATTCTTCTCTCTTTTCTTCAAACATGAGTGAAAAGAGCGACCAGATTTTGGGAGATAGCTACTTTATTCTGAGAAATGTCACCCTAGCATGGTGCTGACTGTAACATTAGAAGCTCCTAATGATTGTCAAGACAAGGTTTAATCTGCACTTTTTAATAGGTAGGAAAAAGTTCTGCACAGAGTTCTCTGCAGCAAGACAAGTCATAATGTCTATTTATTACAAAAGTGTCATGTCAATAGTGCACAATATCTAGCAGAAAAAAGGACATGAATCTCTCTAGTCTTGCAGACAAATTGAGAACAAAGTATTAATAAAAAAATTAATGATTGAACAGTGCTGTTAAATTTCTGCCTTTTATTTCATAAACAAACTGGACTGCACAGTTTACAGCTCAGGAAGGACATAGCTGTTCCCTGTGCTGACAACCACTTATGCTCTATTTAACACATGGAATTTAAGTGGTGCAGAAAGTACACTTGGCCAGGAATTACTGTCTGAAAGCCTCTGCAAAGAAAAATGCATTTACTGCCAAAAAATTAGTTTTCAGTAAGAAATTTCTTGGTATTGTGCAGTGTCATAGACTTTCCTCCTGTTTTGTAATTAGACATCAAAAGAAAGCCTGTCATTTAAATTAAAAGATATCACTTGAGATCCTTTGAAACAAGCAGCATGCTGAATACAAGCAATTAGTCATATTTCTGCTTATTTTTATCTCATGAATCTACTGTTGAATGCCATTGTTAAGCATGCAGTTTGGCATTAGAAACACTCCTGTTAACTTTCACAGACTCTGGGATAGGCTCCAGATCTTAGCAGGTTGAAGTAGGTGAAATAGCACATGCATTTGTCCACAGCTAGACTGGAGAGGTTATGTTTCTTTTGCTTTATATGCGATGACTAGGTAAAAATGAATGGCCTTTACTGTGTGGGAGGTCAGAGTAAATATCTTAATTATGCCTCTTAGACATGTGCTCAGTGCATTTACATGTTAGTAAATGGGGTGGAGAATGGTTACACACATGGGATGGAGAACGGGGAATGGGGATCCTTGTCTGGAAGAGATGCTAGTGAAAGCTAGAGGCACAGAAAACACAGTCAGTTCTCTGCTGTTTTCTTCCCCAGCTTTGCAATAGGAAATCCTGAATCAGGGAGGCGTAATGATTGGCTGGGTAATTCATATAGCCCGAGGCATACTCGCTTGTGTAAGAGAGAGTTTGCACAAAGCAAATACCACTTCAGATTGGGCAATAACAGACTGTTTCAGGAAGGAGAGACACAGCTGTAGGAGTGACAGGCATGAGGATGAATCCATGTGCATGCTGGCAAGAGCTGTCTCAGTGCCTACCTGTCCATGTTTCCTACTCTTGAGTAAAAAATAAGCTCGGGTCAGTGGTAAAGGCAGAGGTGTCAATTCAGAACCTTTGAAGCCTAACCACTGCTATTTTGGGGTTCATTTGCTTAACTTTTGTTAGTACAAAATCAACAATGGTTGACAACACAATAAACCAGAAAAAGGGACAGTGCTTAAACAGTAATCAGGGGTTTGGTAACTGGATGCAAATACTGTAAAAAGCAAGAGGAGAAGTCCTAAGTATTGTTATCCAGACTGTTTTCCGTTCAAAAAGATTGTCTGACAAAGACACGGCTTAAAGTATAATAACCTACTTTGGTGTGATTGAATATATCAGTTAAAAGAATCACAGCTGCACTACTGAAACACTTCAGACACCATTTTTTTCTGTTATTAGTATTTGGCATTGAATTGATGTGAATTGCTCATACAATTCAGCCCTGGGTGTTTGATGTGATAAAACAAAGAAAACTATAGAATAGTCTGTTTGTTACAGACACTCCTACTCAAAGATGATAACAGAGGCTCTTTTCCAATACTTTGCCTTTCTTTCACCTTGTCACCTAACCAAGATCAACAGAACAAAGTAAAAATAAAGGTAGTAAAAGGAAAATTTCCGTTATACTTGATTTTTATCTAGTGAGATGATCTTAAACCCTCATGAAAAAAATAAAACAGTACAAATATCACTGTGTTTGCTCAGTCACTCACAATTGCAGAAAGTGGGTCCTAAACACCCTTTGATATTTCTTGATGTTTCTTTGTATTACAGTAGCAGTGAGAGACCAAAGCCCTGGTTTTGCCTAGCCCTGGGAAAAAACCCCACCAGGGCATTTCTGCTAAATATACTTCTAATACAAACCCCATTCATGAGGCAACAGATGAATGCAGCAGCAAGCTGCAAGGTATCAAAACAACTTTTCTCTAGAAATCACAATCCCTTTTAAGATAACATCCATGCTCCTTACAGCCATATTGATTGACCAGTTCCCAGCTGGATTCTCCAGAATGCTTGTTCATTTAGGGAATTCTCCTTTTATCAGCACCTCAAAAATGAAGAATCTCAAAAGCTCATTCATTGTCTTTTCTCTTAGACACACTCTTCTGCTCAAAAAAACCCAACCCTAATACAACAAGTTCCCTTGTGTCTGTATACCACAGAGCAATGTAAGTTGTCTATATAAACACCAGAGTCAGGTTCTCTTGGAGTGTTTTTAAATGTAGAATTAATCAGTTAATTTTGTGAATGTGCTCTAAAATAAAATATTAGTCCAGCCAGCTTCTTACCAATCTCACAGCAGAAATCCTTGGAAGAGAAAGGCTGCATCTAATGCTTTGCAATGAGATGGATACTCTGCATTGAGCTGTACTCAGCACATGCTCAGATAATCCAGGGAATTGCAAACCAGGCCAGTCTGCTATGCTGCCCTGCCTTTGGCTATATATAACCAGTGCTTGCAATCTCTGGGTGTCTTATCAGCTGGATTTTCCCCACAGAACCTGTATTTGAAAGTTGTGACTTTTCCAGGCATGAAATCTGGATGAAGCTGCTGTTTCTGAAACACCAAGATCTTTCTTGTGCTTGATGCATGAGCCACTTGGGTAAGCGTAAAGGGAAATAGCTTTAAATAATGTCTTTGGCATGGAGCTGTGGCAGGAGAACTTCTTTTACCCCTTCTGTCTCCCCATCTGGCTGCAATAACATATTAGCACCTCAGGCACCTAATGCTGATTTTTGTGGTGTGAAACCCAGAAGAAGCCAAGAGCAAGGGATATGTTGATGGCAATGGACAATGAGAGTATAATGAATCCATAACAGCAGGGCAAAGCAGTGCTTGAAGGTGCTGCTGTGCCATGACTACCCACCCTGCACCTTGTGCTCAGAGGTGGGAAGTACGGCCAGTACTGCCATCTCCTGCCTCTTTTTTCATGTCCAGCTCTCAGACAGGCTGCCATTTTCCCCCCTTTGGTAGCTTAAGCTCTGTAAAGCCAGGATATGTTCTCTTCTGTGGTGGGTTCCTGTCATAGTTTGACATGGGAGGAATTTGTTTCAGTTCCTTGTCCTCAGTTCCTTAACCTGAGAGGGCCTTAGGCACTGTTGTAGTAAAGGCAGTTTTACTCTTTTCTGTGCAGCAATGTAAGAAAGGGCAGGGGCAGTTGCAGCAGCTCCTTTCTGAAGGAGATGAGATGATGATTAGCAGAGACACTCACTCCACGAACACATGCAAGACACCAAAGGACTGATGCCTCTCTCCCATCTGTCTGAACTTCTCTACAAACATGCACACATATATCTCATGCTAATTTTACTATGAGCAGAAAGAAGAGGGTCAAAACCCAATAATTATACAAGTACACTTTGAGATTTGAATTGTGCTTATTCCTTCAAATGCCTATTTAACCCTAGGCTCAGCTTACCACTGATTGCCAACCTGCAGTTTGGGTTCCCATTTGCTGCCAGGGTGCCTCTGCAAGAGCTTTTAGATTATGCTCCCTGCACAAAGAGAAATCAAAAGGCACAGCACAGTGGCCCAAAAACTGAGCTCTTTTGTTGTTTCAGAGGGAGTGGAAGTTGAAATGATTTACAAGAGGTGACTCAATGGGATTTTCAGAGCTGGTCTGCATGGATGGGTGCAAACAGGTCCAAGTTCATTTGCTTTGACTAAACCTGGTTCAGAAACTCTGGAGCTGTGCTACTGCTGTGCTCAAATTGACTTGCCTTGTTGAGAAGCTAATAGAGTTGTGTGGCTTTCAAACCAAAGCTGGCTCCTGGCCAAGCAGCCTGGAGCAGAGGCAGAGTGAGCTCATGTCTGCCTGCACCCACCCATGGAGCTGAGACTTAGAGGTTATGTGTAAGGCAACTGCAAGGAAACTGCTCTTACATATCCCAGCCCTCAGTGAGCACCACACTTATAAACCAGTGCTTTGGGTTTGCCTTGACCAGAAAGAACAACTGATGCCAAGGATGTTCCAGGGAACGTGAGCTGAGGGCAATGAAGAAAAAGAGGACACTCGAATTTCTGAATCACTTTGAAAACCTTGGGTGAACTCCTTTGTAACTACAGCTTATTGTATGACAGTGCTACCTCAGCAGCACTGTTGAAGCCTTAAGTGTTCTGAATTTTTCCAAAATTAATTCTAAATTAATTTACAAGTTTCAAATTTCTACTATCTTCTGCTTTTGTTCAGCTTACACCAATCTGAGTGTTCTACCTGAAGTTTCAAACATTTCAAAATCTATCACTTAAGACTTTGTAAAATCAATCTTCTTAGACAGAGTCTGTTTATGTTCGCACAGGCAGCAATTGCAGCTTGCCATTTTTCTAACATCTCAAAAAAGAAATCCAAAGGGATAATTGCTTTCCGTATTATGTTAGCTTTAACAAAGCAACCAAAGGAAAAAATAGCATCTGTTTCCTGGCATTTTTTCCCATTACTTAACTATAATCTTTTTGAATTCATGAAGTTCCTCTCAAAATACTAAAGTATGATTAGGTTGTGATATCTGAATCCAATAAAAGATCCCGTGCTTGAAGGATGGATTCTGTCATGAAGCCATGAATAAAATTTCCAAAAAGATAGTGTTTAAAAAGTGGTATCAATTTACTGACAGATTTTCATGTAATTAGATTGAGTATAGCCTTTTATATATGTAGAATCTTCTTAAAACCTCCGTTAAGTGGCAAAATGAAGTTGATTTCAAAACAGAAAATCAGTAAGGCCATAACTTCATAATTAATTTTTCATTAAAGTTCTCAAGCATTAACAAATCATTGCTTTAGTTTGGACACAGGTACCTAAAACGTCGTCCTCTCATCAGGCAGGGTCACACTACTCCTGTGAAGAGTGACAAAAAAGTGTCAAGTTGGCTTAGGGGTGTGGTGCTGCATGAAAGATCTCAAACTCAGAGCAAACTGAATGGTGATGAGTCCTAGTTTTCAAGGATTTCTGAGATGTTCTGTCCCAGATTAGGAGTCAATGAATTTTTATTGCAAAGGCTTTCCCAGACCTTCCTTGTCTTTGGATAACTTTTCACCCTGTCTGTCAGAGATTCTTCTCCTAGTTGTTCACATATTAATATTCTTTTCTGAACCTTGCTGAATATTTGGACACGCAATGAAGCCTTGAAGTAGCAAGTATCTGCAGTTAGTGTTTTCTTAAGAGTCTGTTCTATTTGTATTTTTATTTTAAAAGTCCTTTCAGCCTTGATTTACACAAAAAGGAATGGTTCTGAACCATTAATTTTTTGTTACCACTATACTGTCCATTATACGTCTCTTAAAAGTAAAGGCTTTTATATTTAAACTCAGATCTTGGCCAGGCTATATTAATTTCTTCCCCTCAAAAAACTCCCGAGTTTTTTTGAGATGCTGAACAGAACAGAATGTTCACAGTGAGTGCTTATATTCTCAAAATAGTAACATGTTTTCAGCATTGTATTATGGCAACACAGTATTTTATTAATTTACCAGATTGCAATTGAGGCACTGTTCCTACGAGCACTGAAATAGGTTTCCAATCTCTCCATCCTCCCATGTTAACTAGATTTCATCTGAGGTAGCTGTGATTCCACCATAAACTTAGTATTTAAATGAATATTTTATTCATATATGTATAAAGAATGCAACTTGTTAGAGGAATACTTTTTCACCAAGGGATTCCAATGACTTTTTGAAGTCAATGTCATGACTTTCAAAGGCTGGACTTGCCTGTGTTTGTGAGGTTTGTCTGAACAATGGTTAGTGAATGTATACAAACATACATCAATATGAATCCATATCAATGCATTCTTCAGGCACTGATGATGAGCATTATAGGTCATCACAAGCACCTTACATTTGAGACCAGACATAAGGTTTCACAGTAATAATAGCAGGTCCCCATTGTCTTTTTCTGGGTTAAGCCAGGATTTGGTCCTGGATGTTGGAACAGGGCAAGAGGTTGCCAGATCAGCAACGTTTAAGAAGATCTGTTGTTAACTACAGAGGTCAGTTGGACTTGCCTAAAAATGTATGGCTCACTTGCAGAGCACTCCTGGTTGTACCCTGGAGAACTGAATGTATTCCACATCCATAGATAACCCCATTAGCATGGAAGAAGAGCAAGCAGGCACAGATATAGATGAAACAGCTCCTAGGTCCATTATTTCCCAAAGTCTTGTCAGTAGGAGGGAGAGCATCCACTCAACAAGACTGAGGAAACTCATGCTTTTGTGGTTGCCATTGTAGTCGAGCTCCCTGCAGGCACCACGAACAACTAAGGTCTAAGGGCTGACAAGGCAAGATCTAAGGGCTGGCAAGGCTGACTTCAGACCAGCCTTTGAAGATTAAGATTAGGCAGTGGCTGCTTTGCATGGAAGGCAAACATTGGACAGTGGCTCTGGAAGTGTGCCACTTATGCTAGGACATCTGCTCTGTGCCCAGGCCCTCCTGGGAAGCTACCAGGGAGTCCCCTTCAGAGACTGGCGCCTCCAGGAGCCAGCAGAAACACAGGCAGATGGCACAGAACTTCATAAAATCATTTAGGTTAGAAAAGACCTCTAAAATCGAGTTCAACTGTTAACCCAGCATTGTCACATTCATTATGTCCCTCAGTGCCACATCTACACTCCTTTTAAATACCTTCAGGAATGGTGACTCAACCACATCCCTGTACAGCTCTGAACAGTACTGTTCCAGGTCTTGACAACCCTTTCAATGAAGAAACATTTCCTAATATCCAACCTCAACCTCCTGTGAAACAACTTGGGGCCATTTCCTCTTGTCCAGTTTGCTCAGGTCTGCTCAAGTGTGCTGCTTGGGAGTTGAGGGCTCACTGTCTCACCGAGCTGCTGGACTCTGTTGGAAAGCACTCTGACAGAGGTATGAAGATCTCTCTGTCTTCATGAGTTTTATTGCCCAGACACCTCCTCGCTTGTTCTGATGCCTCTTGCATTTATTGTGCAGACGCCTGGCCAGCCTAACCATGAATTAAATATCTGCCTGCAGCCCTCAGAGTGTCTCTATTGCTGGCCTGAGTATCTCCCAGACAATCTGGCAGAAACTTTATGCTCTGCCATACTCTCCTGCCACTCTGAAAGTATTTGAGAGGACCAAGAAAATATGATCTACAACTTCATTTTACCCAATGAGATAAGTTGGTCTAATTTAAGATTTCGAGACTACCTCTGGAAAATTTTCCTTGTATTGTCTGTTTTAGCTGTAGAGAAGATGTGACTGCACTGCCATGGTTGTTAGCACTGTACTTGGGAAACAGAAGAGTCTCATTTAGCTATGGGATAATATCATCTAGGACCCTGAAAAAGGGGCATTTAAATGCTGAAAACATTTCTAGACAGACATCTACATGTGTCAGGCCTTTTCTTCTTACTTGCAATCATAATTCACACATTAACTGAACAGGATGAGCCAAATTAATGTGCATTTGGGCTGGTGAATTTAAAAGGTATATGGTTACAGGGGGGCTGACAGGATGTACTCAAAGATTTTGTGAGTAACTTTATTTTCCTCCATGCTGCTGAAGAAAATGTTGAAACTGCACTTTTGAATAGCAAAGAGCTACATGGAAAATTACATGGCCCTCTTGCTTTTTTCCCAAGATGATTGAATCAACTTAATTTGTAACTGTCACCTGTCCAACCAATTATCGATGTTACACGGTAACACTTACAGAAGGGCTGGTAGGACTGAAGTGGGCAGAAATGTCAAAATAGAATAAGCAACAGCCAATCTCTAGCCTCACAAAAACTGAATTTTGTGCCTAATTTCTTGTTGAAAAAACCATGTGACATGACTGGTGACAAAGTGGGGATCTACCACGTTACTTGTCATATGATTAAGCGCCTGATCTTCCAAAGTTTTTTTCAGTAGGAAATCTGGAATTAAAAATATTGAAATGAAGGATGCATCATAGCAACCACTGGAGAGCTACAGAATATATAAGACCATCTTAGTCCTAAGTTCCCATACATGACTTTATGAGAGCAGTCAAAAGTGACAGTGGACAAGGAGTGGGCAGCAGGGGAAGACACCTGATCTTGAAAGGAATGGGCAGAGCAGTTCAGCAGACACTGAGTTCATTAAATGGACTATTAAAGAGTCAAAAAAAACCCAAAACCAGAACAAAACAAAATAATATTCAAGTAAAGCCTCAAACTAAACAGAGCCAAAGATGTCAGAAATTGAAATCTTATCCTGAACATACACTTCTCTGAGGTCATATAGTTTGGAAGACTCAGACAATGCTGACTAAAATGATTGCTACTTGTGTAAGGTAATATTGAATATATTTACTTTACAGATGACTGCTATTGTTACAGAATGCACATAATCATGTTAAAGTCAATAGCATCCGGTACTACACTCTTGCATAAGAGAGGATTTTGGTTTCTTTAGGAGGGTGAATCCATCAATTTTCAATGTTTCTTTACCACTATTAAGAAGTTGAAAATTTATAAGACTTCCAGCACATTCTTTTTCTTGCATTGATTTGCTCTTTTCTGTAAGCCAGGAAGATGTGAAACATTTTAAACCCTTTTTCTTTCATATTCCCATTAGTGAATAAAAAAAATCAGCTTTGTGGCTGAAATTTACAGGCATGAGACAAAGGAATAAAGCACAACTCTTTTCAGAAGATGGGTACTTCAGCTCAAAGCATCTTCTTCCTGAGTGGATTCAACAAGTCCACACAGTAATGAAGTGTTTGTGTTCAAAGTCTCTTCTCTTAGGAATACCTTGTCCCTAAGGGTACTTAATGGCATTTGGAAGAAGTCTAATTTCAATGAGCTAAATTTCCACAAACTGACCCAGCAGAAAGAGATCATTATGGGTTTGCATATGAAATGCTCAGAAAAGGTCACCAGGAGACAAAACTAGAATACTATCTGTAGGGTCCTGCATACTGAGGAATCAGAAAAACTCTATTACAGTGTAAAACACCTATGAATTATATGCTGTGCCCATTTCCAGAAGGTGTGCTTAGGGCAAATAAAAACAATTAGAAGATATAGTAAAAAATAGATTGTATGCCTTTCTGGCCAAGATGATCACATTTTTCTACACACAGAATATAATAGGATACAGCAACTTAAAATTTTGTGGCATCTCCGGCCACTGATTAAACTCTCATCTGAAGGGTGTTAGATAAGCAGTAAATGGGGTATTTTCAACTCTGGGTGAATCAATTAAAAAAGAAGAGTGGGTGAAGGAAGAGTTGCAGAAATGAGCTGAGGTGGGCTTACTAGAACTAAAGAAAGAATGGCTCATTTATAATGCATGAAACCCCTTGGCTTTCATTAAAGGATAAGTATGCTGTCTTAGATACTGCCTTACCCCAGCATCTTTATATTCTTGGTTCTGGAAAATGTCCAGATAAAGGCCATAAGAATATGTAAGAGTAAAGCAGAATGTGATAATGGCTTTGCCGTTGTAGCTTGCTCAGCCTATGCGACATGTAAAGGGAATCCAGCCAGGATATACAAGCACTCATGAGAGAAGTGAGAACTAAATTGTCATGAAAGTTACATCAGGTGTCTCCACCGCAAAGCCCGTGGTGGGTGTGTGTGTGCAGTCAGCAGTGAAGGTCACCAAGGGTGGAAGAATATGCTCTGACAGGAAAACAGTACCAGGAGCAGAGATCGTCTTCAGACAGTCTCTCTGCTCAGGGCTGTGCAGCAGGGATGTGTGTTGAAAAGCAACTTTTGGCTGCTACGTGTCCCTGGAGAAGTGCTTTGAGGGGAAAAACTTGGGGAACATCTGTCTAGCCAGTCAGCTTTGCTGCCTGACTGGTTGTTGCAAGATAAAAGGTAAGGAAAAGTGGGGGGAGTTAAGCTGAACTAGAGAAAAAGACACTAGGTGTACCTGCCAGACAAAGTCTGCAGTTTAAGTAGAAGATGTCCAACAGGTTAGTCAGATTCATTTTTCATTGTGCATAAAAATTGCGCTGAATGCTTAGAATTGGGTGGGAATTTCCATACATCAATGCATACATGACCAAAGGGCACTATGAAGGACAGGAGTTAAATTCTCATACTAAAACTAATGTGACTAGAAATGTAACCACCTATGGATGCAGAGGATGATATAAAAGAAGTTGTTAAGCTTCTTTAAAAAAGCAAGCATTAAAAGCAATTGTTAAGCTCTAGGCCTGAAGAGCAATGAATTTGAAATTGAAATTTGTGGGGTAGTTGGAGCAGTAACAGAGTGATGAGTCTTCAGTGGGTGGTATGCTATTTTAAATAGCTCTTATAAAACCACCTAGATGGAAATTAGAGGATTGCAGCAATAGTGCTGGTTTATGCCAAAGGAAAACCTTCCTTCCAACTATAAAGATTCATTAAAATGTCAACAAATTAGTGAGTAAAGAAGCACTTGCATATATAATTATTCAGATTTTTCTTAAAGTCCCTCAGTGAGGCTTTTAAAGAAAACCAGGCACCTAGAGGGTGAAAGGTAATGTTCTGCTGCACTTTAGAAGTGGGCTAGGAGACAGCAAAATTCAAAGGATTAAGAGCAAGCTTCCATCTAGAAATCAGATGAATAGTGAAGTGTTTGCAATGCATCTGCTCTAACTGAGTCTGTTTATTAATAATCTCACAGCAGGGCATAGTAGATTTGCAGATGATCCTAAGTGATTTAGATCAGTCAGGGATTAAGATAAGCAGACATGAAGCCACCAGGAAATGTGTGTAAGTTTGATTCTTGTTTTGTTTTGTTTTTTGTTGGTTTGGTTTTTGTTTGGTTTGGTTTTGGGTTTTTTTGGGGTTTTGTTTTTTTATCCAAATTAAAGTCATAAGCATTGAAAGAAACTGTGAAGTTCCTTGCAGCACTGGACTGTACTCTAAATTAAGTGAGAACAGTTTCAGAGCATGACTTGCAAGTTATTACAGATGGTCCAGAAGAAACCTCTACTTAATACCAATGAAAGCAAAAGGGTTTTGATTAAAAAAGGGGCAACAAGGACAGGGCAGAATTCTATGACTCTCATATCTCAGTCCTTATCGCCCCCTCATTCTTAGTAATGTTTGCAGTTGTAGTCTGCCAGTCCTCATTAAAGTGAAACCAGTGAAGGAAATCAGTTCCATGTAAAGAGCAGCAGATATGATCTCCAACAAGGAAATATTCCCAGAGACTAAGAAAGATCAATGAAGACATTAATAAGAAGGAACAGAAGCTGAGAGGCTCATGAGAAATAAAGGAATGCTCATTAGTTTTAAGTAAAACAGCTTAAATACAAGAAAAATAAGAAACTGGTGAAGACTAACAGTTTTGAGATAGAAAAATAGCTATTCATGCACAGTATGTAATGAACTTGCATAATTTTCTGCAGGAAATTTTAAAGCAAATAGTTCATGAAGACTGTCAAACTGAAAAGCAAACGTGCCATCAAAATTCAGTATAATACTCAATGGATAAAAGCTTGGGAAGAACTGCATTTTCACAGCAGTGCTGACTCAGAGATACGAACCAACCCCTGTATAGGGTTGGGAAAATTATTTTCATTGTAAAGATTTTTCCTATCCTTGTACAATAACAGTTACATCTGCTATGGGAGACACATTTTATCAGAGACCTCTATCGTGCTTTTATTCTCCTCCATCGAAAGACTCAAGCCAGTGGTACCCTTCAGCCTTGGAGATCTATATTTTTATTTAATTACCTCAGAAATAATTTCAGGCAGCACATGACCCTCTTCAATGTTCAAAAGCTTTGCATTAAATATGCCATCTGAATGGCACTCAAGCTGTCGTCTGCTTCCTTGGCAAAGGTAATTTTGGAAAGACTGGATGGTACTTAATATAGGAACATTATTTCAATTGTGTTATTAGCATCCATAGCGTAAAATTACAGGAGAAGGAAAATAAATATAGAGAAACTCCAAAGAGAAATAGAGGAGTGTAAGTTCTGAAGTGTTCTGAAGATACAAAATTAATATAAAGGTCAACAGGATGAAGATGAGACACTTGGAAATTAAGAAATGCCTTAATGTATTATCACAATGCTCATTGAGAATCAACTAAGTTGTCCTTTCTGCCTTCCTTCTTCTCACCTAAAACTATTTTAAAACAGCCACCTACTTCTCTGTGATTTCACTTCCCAACTGGTGCAGGCAAGCCCCACCTTGCACAAAAGGTATCAGCAGCAGGTCATTCTGCTTTTGAAGGTCATGCAATGCCTCTGCAGAAGGAGAGTCAGATGCCTTTATTTCACTCTAGAACCTTCCACTCTCATTTATGGATGTGGAGGCCTCATGCAGAGATGCAATTTCCATTTTGCAGGCAGTGAGGTTACTTTCCCGAAGGGGCACAACCTGTGGAATCGAAGGCTGCAACCCGGACACTGCATGCCTCAGGTCAGGCTCAGCTGTCGCACCTCTGGGAGCCACCTGGGTCCAGGTGGGACACAGGGGTGAGGGATCAGCCCTGGGCTCATGCTGCTGAGGCAGAGCTGTGTTGTCCTACCCATCCCTCAACATTTGGAGCAGAGGAAGAAGTTCCTGTATGCCAGTTACAGCATGGCTAGAGCTTGCTGAGCTCACTGAGATGGAGGGATTTACAGCTCAGACTGTATGAAGATTTTCTTTAGGCTCTTTATAATTTCTTTACGGTCTTTAATTCATGCAATGCACTACCAATTTAAGGTGTTTGTAAACTTGAGTGGGCATTCATAAACTGAACTGGGGGGATTTACAGACTTGAGGTGCATAAAAAGCACTCTGCTCTGAACATACAGTAATGAGGTTGGGGGAGAAGATACAGATTTTTACACTAAGACAAACAGCTCTTACTAAATAACCTGGTAAATAAAGAAATGTTCCTAGTGCCAAGGTGCAGTGCAGATAGGTCACACATGGTAAACTTCCCTCCCTTCCGGGGGTAGGTCAGGGCACATTTCACCTCTCTTCTTCTGCATCTCCTCAGCACATCTTCCCCACGCTGAGGATCCTAGCTATGACAGGAATGCAAGGGAACAGAGACACTGACTACAATTCAATAGAACCTCAAAAAGCACAGTGGACTTGTTTTCCATTTAGTAGGGCTATTCCACAGCTTTCTGAAATCTCAACAGAGAGCAAACTTCAGAAATCCTAAGCGAAACACAGATTAGAGAGGTTCTGCTGGGTGCACACTTACCCTTTTTCTCTTCCCTTGTCTAAATTTTCCACCGGATACCTCAACAGATGCTTTGCTTTGCACAAAGGTTGCTCTGAAGCTGCTTAAGTGGCACAATCTGCCCGGAGGTGTACCAGGACCTGGGCAAGCTGTGTCACAGGCCATGTCCTCAAGGCCACAGCAGGGGAATGTGGGATGTTTCCCTTCACAAGCCCTCATGCTCCTGGGCTGCCTTGCACACACCAGAGACAAGTGAGCTCTCCTCTCAGGGAGCAAGGTAAGAATGCAGAGTGCCTTCCTAATGCAGTCTTGATCTATCTGCTGAGCAGCCATCAGATCCCAGCCTTATGCTTATTCATAAGCAGGCTTTTAAAAACAAAAGGTTTTTCTGTAAATGGCTACTACTGAACTTTCAAAAGTCTGTAAGGCCCTTTGAAGCTACCAAATGGTACAGGGTAATATCATCATGCAGTAATATCCACCTGCAGACTCATTATGTTTTTCAAATCTGCTCATTCCTCACTACACTTATTGAGATGCAAGAGTGTCAGCCAGGAAATATGGAAATAGGAAATATGCAGAAAATTTATACCTCCCTGGTTTTGTACTAGCTGGAGGTGTAAGGCAGGGCTGTAATCCAATAATAACAGCATGAATTTTGCTGTTGAGGTCAATGGGATCCCACCATCACAACTCTAAAGCAGCAAAACAGTACATGATTCATTTCAATGCACTGCTCTCTTCCTCCTAAGGATACCTTTTTCCTTTGATGTTGTATTTGAAGAGTTTGTAGAAACCCTTGGGCAGCAGAAAAAAATTGAAGTTTAGTTTATTTTGACCTCATCATAGTGACAGGAAAATCACGGTGGGAAATATCAGTAGCATTCTGCAACCCAAATGAATAAATACATTTTTGAACTTAAAAGCACCAGCCACAAAGGGTCTTGTTCTTCTGCAGGACTTTCAGGGAAAACTCTCCTGACTGAACTACCATCACAGAGAATTAGAGTTTTTTCCTAAAATTTCAGCAATTATAATTTCCTTTTGTGTTAGAAGCTGGCTAGCACTGAGGTTCTGGAGAGAATTAAACCGAATTTAGCTGATCAACACACAAAGCTTAGGCAGCCATGTTTTCTTCTGGGTGGGGGAAATTCTTCGATCCATCATTGCTCAGCTTCATTCTTCAGTGAATTAACATCTCAAATGACTATTCAGGTCACACAGGTTCAAGTCGCTAAGGCAGAAGCATCTTCACCTCTTGAGGACGACTATCAGGCAGCAGGGAAGGTAAATAAAGGGGTTTGTTTAATGTTTAAAAGAGCGTACTAATGGACAATTAGCCAGGAGAATTGAGAGTAGTTTTTAAATCCACAAAAAAGCAAAACTTCAAACACTGGGCTGTGTTTTGGGCTAGCACCGCAGTACACATCAGAGAACCGCAGCGCTGATGGTGGCGGGAACTCGCGATTGTCACAGCTTCTGCCGGGAAGTGGTGACAAAAACTCGCAGGTGTCTTGAAGAGAGTAGTAGATAAGCAAAGTAAGTTTACAGGGCAAGGAAATACCTATGCTAAAGTACTTGCCCCAAGCTTCCGACTTTGACCGACTGACTTCTCTACCCTATCAGGGCTGCGATGCCATCCCTTGTAACAGAGATGGTGTCTATTAACATTGTTTATAACATTGCTTATAACATAGATGGTGTGAGAAGAAACACCGACTCATCTGGTTCAATGAAATCAACACAGCCATGCGGTATTTCAAGTCCTGTAAAACTCTTCAGTGAGCAGATCATATTTTAAAGAACATTGGCTCGCAGGTATTTCTTATTTAGAATGGACTGAAAACCAGTCCACACTGGTATGCTGCATGCTGCTCACAACATCGTTGCTGTGAATGGGCACATTGAAAAGAAGAAAGTGTAATTTTAGAGAAACAGCTCATTTTTGAGATGTTTCAGTGAAATTCTGCATCTGAAAATAAGGTGAGGCAGTACAATAGGACTGGCTTTTCACTGTGTCCAAAGTTAGATGGGATCCTCACTAGAAATGAAAAGCAGAAGGGAAAAAAGAGGAAAAGATGGCCCATGTGCTTGAAAAAAAAAATACCAGCTATGTTCTAAGGTATTATTTTTTAACTTTTAGGTAGCTTTTAGAGGTCAGGCTATTGGAGTTTGTAGTTCTGTTGCAGAAACATACCCTACTTCTGAAATAAAATTGGGTAACCAGGAATTAACTACATGATACATTTCATGTCATAAGATTATTTCTCAGTTTTCTGATCTCTAAGAGGGTTACTTGATCCCTGATGAAATCAGATGACAAGATTAAAAAAATTTAAAAACCCAGAAAAACAAACAAACAAAAAGCAATCAACCCAAACAAACAAACCAACCAAACCAAAACAAAACAAAACAAAAAGAAAACAACAAAACACCCACCTTTTTCAGCTGGGAGATGGAATCCAAACAGTCAAGATTACTGTTGTGAACCTGCCCGTGAAACATATGAAAAAAATAAAGTCAAGAAAGGACTAAATTAGCTGATCTCAGACAAAAACTCCCTCCAAATTAGGTTCAAATTAGGTTCAACAGGTATGAGACATTCATTTGGGCATCAATCTGTTAAAAGAAATCTCAAAAAAAAGGTCTTAAAGGTCTTCTGCTGATTCTATCATCTCAATGAATTATTCATCTGCTGTGAGAAGCAGGGCAGTGTTGCCTGCTTGTTACCTACTATCGTAGCTGCTAATAAGGAATTTTACTTCCTTCCAGGCTGCCATTTTCTGAGCAATGTGCATCAGCTTTTGAGACGGCAAAGTGTAGAGTGCGGTAACAAGTTAACATTTTCCAGTCATGGGGTCGATTCTTGCTTTCTGTACATGAACAGACCCAACTGAACCCTTAGTCAGCATTAGACCAGGACAAGGATGCCAATAAAATAAAGTCTTCTCAGCCAGCTACAGAAATGCAACGAACTGTCATTTCCTGAGAAGTTCAAATTTCTCCAAATGAGTCAATAAGTCAGTTTCCAGGCAAGATTCACACTATGCATGGACAAAGCTTCAAGTTGTGGGTACACTGTATTTCTGTACACAAAATGGGCTGCATGTTCCCACTATGGACATGTCAAACCTGAACAAATGACTTATTATGTCAAGATAACATCCTTACTAACCTTTACTAAATTTTAAACTGGCATAGAGGAAAGGCTGTAGTACAAGCTGAGGACTTAATTTGAGCATACCTTATTACATTATTTTCTTCCAGATTTACTAATAAAAGATTATTATTATTATTATTATTATTATTACTATTACTATTACTATTACTATTACTATTATTGCACCTTCTACAGTATAGATACTATAGTAGAAACATGATGTGCTTGGTCCTTCCAGACACAGCACACATGATCTGTGAATACTCAAGTGTTTACAACCTGTGAACTAAAAGAGACCTAAAAGAGAGAGAATCAGAAACTAGATACTTTTATTGCTGAAATGTATTAAATTCTCAATGAAAATATAATTAAAAGATTATTCAGTACTTTAAAACATCCGAAACTGTTTCACCTAAAGCCCTCTGCAAATATCTGATTTTTATAGGATATGTGTGTGATGCTAGAATCAATTTTTGGTTTCTCAAAATTCTGAGAAATCGTGTTCTTTCTTGAATCTGTAGCCAGGTTTTCAAAGTAGTAACGTTTTCAAAAACGCTCCTTCTGCAAGTATTTCAGCAGCAGCACCAGTTGTGAATTGTGTCGAAGCGGTAATGAGCTGGTGGCTACAAAGGGATCTCTGCTTAAGGGGCTGCATCACATGTGGCAGTGATGCCGCAGCCATGGTGTGTCCAAGAGCAGAATGAAGCTCTGGGGTGTTTAGGGGAATACCGACTGACCTCCGGCAGATATGTAGCTCGGGACAGATAGCAGCAGTGATTACAGCCCCAGTGATTCCATGACCATTCCTTGTCCCAACCCACGCTGGTGGCTCTTCCAGTAAGGAGTGCCCTAGTCCCTGGGGCAATGCATCATTGAAAGGTCCAGGGGTGGGGTGGAGCTCTGAGGATAAACACTCGTTCCCAGGTTCCATTTGTAATAGATGAGTAATTCGATGATTGACTCTCCCAATTAACAGACAAATATCATGTATATAGGTTAAGAAAAGTTTTATAGATTTATAGTTATGTTTTACCCCCTCGCGTGGTTATCAAGGGACAGCTGGATTTGGGACATCTGGGATGGTCAGCTTGTCATTATGGCGACAACTGACTTCCAGTCAGGATTTGAGGAAGAGATCTCCACCATTGGACAGAGAAGAAGGGGTTCATGGACAGAACTTTGGGAGGGGTTAAAGGATTAAAAGGGAAAAACCTCCAATGTGAGAGGGAGAGAGCACATGGAGGGGAAAACCCTTTGCTCCTGACATCGCAACGTTTTTCTCTATTCAGTCTTTTGTTGTATTTTTGATAAGGTTTAACAAACCTTCCTAAACTATGAAAAGTGAGTAGCTATTTCTTGCACATTCAGGCACTGGCACGGGGCTGGAGCTGGTGCCATCCGTTCAGTGCAACCCCTGCGCTGAGAGGGCTCAGTTGCACACACCCAGGCTGCTCTGTGCTTGCTGGCTGAGGACAGGGGTCAGCAGCAGCTGAACCCCTGGAGAAGCCCCTTGTCCAGTTCAGACAAAAACCTGACAGTAGTCTGTTAACAGCAGGAAGGCAGCAGGAGGAGGGCACAGATAAGGAAATACCATGGTCTACAAGAGCACAGCAAGTGCCAGAAATGTGTGCCACCGTAGATTTTTTTCTATTTCATCTTCTTTTGGTGGGAAGAGTGATGGCCTCACCACTGGTGTCACGAACTTCTCAGCTGCTACCACACTTACAGGATGCAATGCATCCTCTCATGTCTAACACTTTATTTTTTATAATCTATTCTAACTGCCACTTAATCAGAATAAAACTGTGATTGTAACAAGCAGGAGCAGAACAGATGTTTGGAAACAGCTTTTTCTCCTTAGGAGCTGTGGCTGTGCCTCAGACAGTCTCAGTATACTACTTTTTATTCTCCCTGTATTTTTATGTGATGGCAGCCAGGTGTAAATGTATGCTTCACATCTGTGGAGCTTCTAACCGACTTTCATGATCCATAAAAGACTTTTCTAAGCTGAAAACTCTTTTTTTGTTCCAAGGGTGACTGGAAGCTCCTGAGGGAGACCAGAACAACTGTGTCGCTCACTGCTGTGCCCTGGAGACAGGGTCAGTATCTTGTGGGAAGAGTAGTCAGCCTAATTTAAGGTCAGTAGGTAACAACAGAGAAGCAAACCCAAGTAATTCCTGGTGAATTATGTAAACAAACCAGCAAGCCAGAGGCTACATTATGGCTAAGGTTTGTGCAGACTTTTCAGAGAGTTGATTCAGCCTTGGATTTTCAAAGGACAGCAAAAGAATTTAGAATAAGGCTCTTTTCAAAGAACTGGTGTTTAAAGAGCTACAAATAGTTAAAACTAAGTAGCAAGACGGGTTCGGTGCCTTTGTAGCCTCGGAAAAGTAATTTCTCACCTGGAACATTAAGGGAAATAAATATTTTTCAGACAGTAAGGAACTAAAACTGAGGTGACAAACTGGAGTTATAAGCTGGAAGTGAGGGTTTCCAGCACACACACCTTAGGCTTAACTGGCCTGTAGGTATGCAACTCAATTAATAGCTTTATCACTCTTTTACACCTGATAATTTGCCTTTTTATGTAGCTATGTACTTTGCACATTCAAAGAGTACTTGAGAGCAAAGGAAGTTTGCCAGTTTGGAGGATTTTCAATTCCACCATTATCTTTCTTAGTTTACACTTCCTCCCTTTATTCCTGAGCTGATCCAAGTGTCTGCTTTCTATCTTGCAGATGTACTTTCTCCAGACACTTCACTAACGTCAGGTATTTTCGCCTCACAGTGTAATCTGGGAGCCAACATTATCCCTATTGCATACATGCAGGACAAGGGAGAAACACATCAAAATAATCTGCCTGGGTCTTGAAAAACTTGTCCCAGACCCAGCAGCAAACTCAAAGCCCCAGGCACAGGGATGAGCCAAAGAGGGTGAGCATGTGTAAAGCATCCTAAGAGCCTCCAGCCACAGGCTCTGACAAAGAGGAAGGTTCCAGGCTAAACCACTTAACCACTAAGGGGGCATCAGACCAGATCTCTGCTCTGCCTCATTCCTGAAGGGATGCCTGGCCAACTGGCTATATCCTCTGCAGCCATCTCTCTTACAGGATGTGTAGGAGATGACTGTGCAGGTCTGTGGATACTGCCCATCCCATAAGTGCTGCAATACCAAATGGGTATGAAATGGCCTGAGGGTGACTGTAATCTCTGCAAGCTCTCCAGCTGCTGTGACACAGCCTATCTTTTGTCTCCAGGATCAGCTCTCACTGAACAAGGCTGCATTGTACCAGTACCTCACTTGCAAGATCACAGCTCATTTGAGTCCTCACAGCTCCCACTGCAAGAGAGAAAAAACTTTTTAGGGCTATCAGTCTAGAATCTCTCATAACAAAAACTCTCTACACAGCCCACCCAAACCAAATCTTGAGACTGAGCCTTTTTTTACTGAATTGTTTAAAAATTAATCAAAACTGAGAATACTACACCACTCAGAAACCCTCTGTACCTGTAACTCCTAGAAGATGGGTTAATATTTCAGTACTCAGCATTAAGAAGAATTGTGGAGTTGTGTCTAAAACAGGCAAACCCTCATTATTCCAAAGGCAGAGCTGCTGAATAACATGACAGAACCAGCCTCATCCTCTGATATTTGGACCTGTGTCAAAAAGAGGTGATCACTAAAATCACAATTTCAGATGATAAAACTGCCTTACACTATTGGATTTTGCAGAAGTTTTGATCTTCTTTTCTCTTATTGAAGAAACACACCTACCCAATGACAACTAGGAATGAAGCTGTGGAAAAATAGACTTATGCCATCTGGATGAGGTGACTGGGACGGACCAGGCATCTCTTTCCTGACTGCAGGCTTGTGTCTCTACCAGCTCAGAACTGGGCTGGGTAAACCTGTCCCATAGGTTGGCTTTTCCTTACACTCAGTGGCACTGGGCAGGACTCAGCAAGGAGGCCTGTAGGGAAGCATGTTACTTGCAATGAACCTTTGCCTTTTGCTAAATATGTTTGTTTGATCCTGAGGGATGCAACCTGTCACTGAAAAATCTAATATATGAGATTTTGCTTTGAAAATACAGCACCATGCTTTGTAAATTTCAGCCAGGTGTATTTGGCTGCATTTCATTCATTGTTCCCTATGAGAATTCTCTTTCATATTTTCCACAGGCAAAAACATGAGGAATAGTTTAGTGTATTGCTCTAACATACAACTCTGGGAAAGCTTGAATGGCTTTGATCACAAACCAGGAAACATTTCTCAGACCTCAGACAGACTTCACTGCAAGAAAAATGTTATGGAAAGAAAAACACCCAACCCCCCTGCAGTGCAGACTTTAAATCTTCAGCTGGCCTCATGGAAGAAGGTTATTTATACACGCCTTGAACACTCTTTTCCATGTGCACTGGGCATCAATTGATAGTGCTTAATTATTACTTTTACTAACATAATGTTTATTTTCTGGATGACTAGCATACATTTTTTATGTTTTGTATCTATTTACCTTCACAGTCTGCTGACAAGATGCTAGCAAATAGTATGTCTGTTCGTTTTGATTCAAAGGTGTGCTGACTTCTAAACAACTTCTTTGATAGCTGACAGCTTTTTACCAGTGCTTGGTGTGGATGGTGTATGAAGAATCAGCTGCTGACTGCTGGACTGGCATTTATTTTGATTGTCTACCACATAAATGTGTCTATGATTCACAGTTAGTGTAAAAGCAAGACTTCTCATTATGAAAAAACAAGGTGAGTCAGATGTTGGTGGGAGAAAACTCATTTAAATATAGGATAAGAAAATAAAATGGGCAAACCACACCAGTTTGATAGTTGGTCTGTTGCAAGACTGAATTGCTATCACTCAGTTATTACCTGTGCAAACACATGGTTTTCTCCTTTTATTTATGTAAGAGATTCTATTCATACACGAAAGAACACTTAATCTCCAAACTGAGACTGGAACTTCAGGTTATGTGTCTCTGAACATAGATGGCATCAAGAGTATGGTCAAGTTATTGTGCTGGAGTAGGTGAATACCTGCAGTCCCCTTCCATGCTGTCAGCAAAGAACAGTTTATCATACAGACAGAGAGGGATAAAGCCTGCACCTCTTGATTTTGGTCCACACAGACTGTTCAAGCAGACTTGTTCCTTTTTGCTACAAATATGCAATAAAACAACACAAAGAACAGCCACGACTGCACGTGAAGGGACTCTATTTCCTGAGTGCACAGACATGGATCTGTGCTGTACTTGGTGTTACAGAAGAAGGTGACCTCTGCGGCCTTTTGTGACTGCAACTGAACAATTGAAGTAGTAACGCTTAGAGAAGAAAGAGGCAAGCCCTTTGTCATACAATTGTATTTCATTGTCAGAAATGAAGGCACGATGCTAAAGGGCTGGGATGAAGCACTGTGTCCATTGCTCATTCTAGAGTAGCTTCTGAGGCAGAAACTGTAATGAGGGGGAATTAAGTCTACACACAGGCTCACAGTGACCCAGTTTCATCTTATGCCTCTAATGAGGATTGTTCACAAGATCATTTTTGAACAAAGTGCTAAAATCAGTACTTAGATATCACACTTTTTAATCCTGAGAGATTCAGTGTACTTAGAAGATGAGTAAGTAATTTATCTTTACACTATCTAAGCACCTGGCCTGTTGAGAGTGCACCTGAAGTGTTTTAGCATTCATCACTAACCCTTTGAAACATCAAAATGATGCCAGTCCTGCATAGTGTTACTGCTGACAGAGAAAGGTGTCCTCTTCACGTGCATTAGCAGTCCTTGCCCAGAGAAAACAGAACACTTGTGGCACTGAATGAACAGCCAAATTTACCAGGTGATTTTTGCCTAGCTGCTCTGCACATTGAACACTGGGTAGCCTCCCCGATTTGTTCTAAGAATCACTGAAAATAGAGTCCTACTGTTCTTTCCATTTTACACAAAGCCCTGAGGACTGCTCTAGCAATTTAACACTGAACTGTTGGATTACATTGCTCAGGAATGTTCCCTGGCACTGTTTAATTTACTAGTGTAGGCTTAACGCAAGTCCTCCTAAGAAAACAGGCCTTTAAAGACCACGTAGCTGTAAGTAGTAAAATCTGAGCAGAACGGAGTGCATGTGGGTGGAGGGGGTGCTTTTACCACTCCTGGGTGGATTTCCTGGACGTTGTGAGTGTTCCCTGGTTGTTTCAACTGCAGGAAAAGAATGGCTCAAGCTTTCGAGACACACACACACACACACACACACACACACACACATAAGGTGTCATCTCTTCTCCTTTCATTTCCATGTTTTGCAAAGGAAAGCCTTTCTTGAAGCTTTTAGCTCTGCCTGCAAAGACTCAAAGGGACGACAGGACAGAAATGTGTATGAGAATTCTCTAGTGTATGAGAATTCCCTACTTCCTGACAATGGCAAAATTCCCACTGATGTGAGCAAACTTCAGATTTACTGTGCATTCTTAATCCCAACTGCCTGGAGGCAAGAACATCCTCAAATAGTTGCTTGTTCTCCATTTCCTAGCAAGCAATACTTTTTCTGATTTAAAAGCAAAAATCTGTAAGCTATGACTTTTTGAACCAACTCAGCTAAAGAGAATGGTTTTTCCGCTTTCATGCAGATCCAAGTTCTGGAAGTACTGTACTGGATCTTTTATTAATGTTATTTTATTAATATTATTGCTTTTATCAATCCCCTCTCCAGCACAAAAGCTCATCTGCAAAGTATTAGAGTCCCACCTTTGGAGCTCAGATCAGAGCATCTGTTGCTTGTGAGTGTTGCAGTGAGAGTTGACTGTATCATCCATCAGATTTATAATTTTAAGGGGGAGAAAACCTGCCCAGCTGAATATGCTGCTAGAAAGTGTACCTGTCCCTTAAGTAAACAGACCTCTGTTTGAATTTCCTATCAGTCTGGAGACAAACAAAACAAAAATCATGGGCTTTAACTGCTGCCAATAAATCACCATGCACTGCTGTTGTCAAGGTGGGGAGACAATATAATTTCAATATTTCTGGAAAGAGTATACTGGAAAAAACCCACTTTTTCTTTCACTTTTTCAGTCATTATTTGGATCTATTATTTGATTAATTATTAAAACATGTTATAGTTTGGTTTACAGTTTGTTTTATATTTAAGAATACAGAAGCAGTATTTCTGGGTAAAGTATTTAAGCATGTTCTTCTGCTGTATGTGGCATTAGATGAATTCTTTGCTGTAGAATTGCTTTTGGTGAAAATACTTGGTGTTTAGAAGTCAAAATCTGCCCATTGGAGAATATTTTTTAAAGTAAGTGAGTCACTGTTAATGGTGCTTGCAGCAACTTTTGCTCCTGGTTCACTTTTAGGAATGGGTTGTGTTTGCTACAACAGTCACCAAGAAAAATACAGTACCAAGTACTGTTCACTTTTAGGAATAATACAGGAAAAATACAGTACCGAGTCTTCTTCAGGTGTTTAGTGCCAAGACTTCATTCAAGAAAGCAAGTAGAAGCCCCTTTCCCAGCGCTAGAAGTCTTGATAACAGATAAGCAAGGATATATCTGTCACAAAAAATGTGACCACCTCCTCCCAAACCTCCAGGACTGTTAGAAGTGTTGCAAGCACTTGTGTAGGCACACTTGACAGAATTAGACTAGTTGGAATCTTCCTTTTATAAAAGTGCTTGCTATTTTGTCCCCAGATTTCAGCTTGCTCCATGTATGTTTTGCCTTGGCATGTTAGCTGAGTCTGGCTAGAGGTGCTCAGTCCCACAGCAGGGCTTGGCAGTCCTGGCTCCCCGAGTCTGAAGGCTTCTGCTCAGCTGGGATCATTGGCAGCCCTCACTTGCTCCCGGCTCCAAATTTTTGGCAGCAAAATTTACTCAGCTTCAACTACAGAGCAGCACTGGATGATACACAACAGCAAAAATCACTTGCTTTTGCTTGCAAAAATCACAAGCTTGTTTGCAAAATTATTGACTGAACTTGCTCTGCATGGAAAGGTACTCAAATAATGTTTTATGGATTTCCACACACAAGTAATAGAGGTTGTATCCAGACAATTTGTTAGAGGAAGAATCTACATTTGTTAAAGGAGTTATTGCAAATGCAGCATTAGCAGTACAATAAAGCTTCCTTGGTTCTTTCAGAACCAGTCAATAGAATGTCAAGAAAAATCAAAGCAAAGATGGGGAATTACCTCATTCATTGTTATGACAAAGGTGTATGACTTTTCATAGTTAAAATCTCCCTTCATTTTCGGGAAGGATTACTCTGAGGTACCAGAATAGAATATAGAGTATATAGCTTGTACATGCATTCATGACCCCCCAAAACTCAATTTATTCATTGATTCAGAGCTTAGAAGGCAGATAAAATGGACACTCAGACTTCAGTGATGTCTATTCCAGAGACTGACTGGAGACCAAAGGAAGACTGTGACAATGTATTTCTCTCATCCGCTTGCTCTGATGTGTACGACTGTGCACTTAAGAGTTCTCTATTGTGTCTAGTATGTTGAACAGCTTAAGAAAAATATAATTTGCTCTTGCCAACCTTGCTTTGCTTATGAACAAAGGTACAGAGGGAGAAAAAAAGTTAAGAATTACAAGTATAACTAATGAGGATGTTGTAGCATAAGTACCCAGTAGAGACCTATCATGCCCTTGTTCAAGCTGAGTTAGCACAAAGTCTTCTTTCATTCATGAAAAGAAATAAACTTAGGTACTTCAGTTATTGCTGTTCAGTAACTGATTAGTTTGCAGTATAAAATGAGAGTAGCTCCTGGGATGCTTTGTTCTGGCTTCTCCCATCTTGCTTTCACTTTACTTCTATTTTCACAAACTAATATGTTCCTTTACTTGCCCTTACGGATGAATGAAAGCTCAGTTACCAGCACAGGAGTTACCGCTGGTGAGGAAACATTTGCTCAGAATAGAAGTATTGTGCCACCAGCTGTGTTAAATTGCTGCCTCTAAGCTATTGTGGGACAATTCAAGCCTGTTGTAAAATAGATAGCAGGAAGGCACATGTGTTTCCAAGGAAACCCTTGACTGCAAGTTTATTGTATAAATAACACCGGGTAGAGAAGATGTGGCTAACGGAAGAGTGGGGAAAAAAATGAAGTGCTTGGCAAGTCTCAGTGTCTGAGGGAGGGTCGTAAGCACAAGCAGTGAGTGAAACAGATTTACCAGTTGAGCAGTTGATCTTTCTTCAGCTGGGAAAAGCAAGGAAAACAGATCAGTCATACAGAAGTGACTGGGGAATAAAATAGTGGCTGTCATGAGTAACATGACCGTGATGGGCAAGTCCATGCACCGAGGGGTGGAGAAGCAAGAGTAGCCCCTGCACCTTCTCATACTTACTAGAGCAAAAGAGGCTGGTGTAAACCACTGCTGGATTTGCTCAGAGCCACGCAAGAGAAGAGGCAGATGAAGGTGGTAGTGGCAAGTAGCAAAGTAAGGGAAATATGGAAAAAGGAATCATCATAACTATACATCTAAGCATTGAGACAGACTCAAAATAAGGGCAAGACATTTATGCTTTCCAAAGATTATCCGTGTATAACTTAAGGTTGTGGGCAAGGTTGCTACTAGAATTCAAAGAAAAGCAGCATGCAATGAATCCAACACAGTGCACATCACACGTATGCCAAGACAAGAGGAGTGTGTGCTGAAAGCTTGTCTCATCTTCTAGACTTTACAGACAGTGTCTGTAATTCATCAGCAATTTCAACAGTAATTAGTGAAGAAGTCATATTAGCTTTCATTCATTGCATGGGCTTTACTGCTTCACACCTAGAATCTGAGCATTGTGGTGCTGTGAGAAGTACAGCTTGGGCAGGGGAATCTGTCAGAGAAAGCAAAGGGCTTAAAGCTCAAGAGGAGGGCTGATTTTCTTCCTGCCAGGGGTGGGAACAGGTAATTTCAGCATCTCATACCTTACATGAATCATTCAGTAAAATGGGATAACGCTGCTGTCCCTGTAAAGCAGTTTGAGCTATGGGTCAGAAGAGTATTTATGAGTTGACAGCATTATTAATTTCAGTTCAAATCAGGTGCACAAGTACTTCAGGACAGATGAGCAACAAAAGTACTTGCTGGGCTACGGCACCCAGGATGCTCCAGCATGTGCTGTCATAGTGACCAGAACGATCTTGCTGATCTGGACTCCTTTTTTGCTGCAGACAGTTACAGCAAAGGCAAACTGGATGGGAGGCAGCAAGCACTTGTCACTTGGGATCATTGCTGTTCACCTTAGGCAACACTCTTTGGTCACTGGTGGATTGTGGTGCTGTTCCTAAATTGTACCAGCGGCCCCATCTGCCAGCTACCACCTGCACTCAGTAAAAACCCCCTGCTCTTCCAGTGGGATGATCTGCCAGATTCCTTGACATCTGGCTATCATGGCTAGAGGACACCCAAGAGCCTGGACTGAGGACCACAGTCTGTGTGACATGGAGTTGCCCTCTGGGCATGTTCCAGGCTGTGCCAGTTGGGCATGCACCACTCAGCTGCTGTGGGATGCTTCTGGCCTTGCTGATGCCCATGGTTGTGAAAAGGGAGACAAAAAAGTGTCTGCAGGCATAAAAACACACTTAGTTGATCCCTGGCGTATCCTCCTGCCATGAACAGAAAGGCTCAGGATAAGGGAAGAAACCGTTTCAGTTTGCAGCCTCAATCTTATCACATTTCAGGCCCCAAGGAATTTGTATGCATTGCAATTCATATTATTTTATATTAAATAATATACATGTATTTTTTAACTTAGCCAGTGCTTTCCATGTCTCTTCACCAGTAGTAGGTTTTTTTCTTTTTTTTTTGTATCATGGGATCTCACATTCTAATTGCCTATTTAACACCCTTGTGTGAGGGTTTTTGCTCCCTTTGGAAGCATTACAGAGCAGGACCTTAGCATGGGAAAACTGCTTCTGACTGTGGAAGGGCTACTGAGATCTGCTCCATACAATTTGCAGGACTGAGCCCATGATGCCCAGAAATATTGTGAAACTAGGTCCAGGCATTTGGAAACATCTTCCAGATGCTTCAAACCAAGTTAGGAAGCATCTGGTTTAACAAAACTTGTCCAAAATACAATGTCCCCTTCAGGAACTTCATCAGGTCTCTCAGAGACCAGGGCAAATGGATGAACCTTGAAGGTATTTTGCTATAGGAAGCTGTCATGCACTATTCAGCACTGTCATATTTAGTGCTTGTACAACAGCTTTTCCTTGAAGTGGATGTCTCAGCTGCTGGATTTATGATACAATTTCATGAACTGGGTGAGCTTCAGAACATATTGCAAAGTGACTTGGGGAGAAAAAAATCTCTCATACTTAATTTATTAAGTGAGTTACCAATGAACTTATTATCTTTCTGCAATAAATTGTTTTATTTTTCAATTAACCTGGAAATCATTCACCCAATTTTACCCTAATGAATGAATGCCTCAAGCCAGTATCCATTAAGAAAAAGATTTTGGAGCAAGTTATTTTTGCTGAAAGAGATGGTGGCTTTTTTTGTGTTTCAGACATGCCATTGCTTTCAGAGGTATAAGATGGAGAATCTAGGATAAAATAGATACTGCAATTAAAAGTGTATGTCACTGTCAGAAGATCTTGGGGGATTCCTTGCCTTTCCAGATGATCTGTCCCTATTTTAACAAAATACTTATGTCTAGGTGATGTTACACTATTCCATTCACTTCTCTGGAATTTTAATAAATAGTTACTTTGTTCCATTTCATTTCAGTGCTCAATACTGTCAGGGTCTGTAAAATGCTAAGTTGAACTGCAGCTAGAAATCCTATATTATTTAATGTTAGTCTGAGCTGTTCATTTAATTCGGTTTCATTTTGCTGTCTCTAAAAAGGTAATAAATATCAGTTTTACAGGAGGAGATCTTTCATGTAGTAATTTACAGACACATGGGATTTTAAGCTTGGGTGAGTTCAGAATTCCTCAGATGAAAAAATATGAGAATAATTCTCAATGGAGAAGCTGGTAGGTCTTGCTGGGCACTGAAAAATCAAGGATTTTTTTCATTTTTATTTTGATGAGAAGAAACAAGCAGTTTACATAGATTCCTGCGTCATGAGAATTTAAATATTTCAGACAAATCACCACCCTTTATTTGCCTATAAAGCACATTCCAATTTTTTAGTATTAATTTTGGTAAGGTTTCAAATATTCAATTCCAAACTAGAGGAAAGCCAGAGATTTCACATATTTTCTTCTCTAAATGAGTGATTCATATTTATTTCCTCTAACATCAGCAGACCTTTTAAATGCTGAGGTTTCAAAATCTGTTACGAATTTTTTCCTTGCTCTGGTGATCATTCTGAGTGGTAGAGTGCAACCTAACATATGATACAAGACTGGCAGTCAGGAAAGTGGGATGTTGGGTGAAACTCAGGTCATGCTGTACCTTGTTTTATTGTGGATTTGAGTGGGACCAAGACTTCTGTTCTCAGCCTTGAGTTACATCTGTATTCATGAAAAGGGTTCTGATGAATTAAAATGGCTGAGGCTGAATTTGGATAGCTGGATTGAAGAGACTCACAGCCAAGACTGCCATTCACTCTTAGAATATTTTGCTGAAGAAATGGTGATGGTGCAGCGTGCTTAAGTGTTTGGTGCTCTGGAATTTTCCACTCCTGCTGTACAAATCATCTGATGAATACCGTGTATCTATAGTATTGGACTGCTCAAGAGCAGCAATTGGCCCTGGTTCCTGCTCCCAGGGCGTTACATGTTGGCTGTGGTACACATGAACAATGATCCAGGTGAAGAGAGTAACAGAAACATCTATATATGAAGAGGGCAATTGTTTCAGGTTGGCTTTGTTTTGTCTTTTGTTGTTTTTAGAGGCTACATGTTCTGACAGGAGCCACGTATCAAATATAGTGCTGCTAGTGGACTTCGTGGAGTGAAGCCTGTTATTCAAGACATGTTTTAATTTTTTCTTGACATTCTGCTTGTCAAAAACCACCTTCCTGAAGTTAAAAGAAGTCAAATAATCCCTGTGGAAAGGCAGAAATAGAGAAAAGAGAATTATTATATATGCAAACATATGCAAACAAAGCCCTAATGAATTCTTAAAGACTCTCATTATCAAAGTGTGTTACAAAACACAAACAGATCAGAGGGGTGTGACTGCCAGAGCTCTCCACCACCAAAGAGGCACAGTTGAATTCTTCTTTTCTTTGCCCAGTCAATCTTTGCATCCTTTCTGAAAAGCATTCTCAAGTGCATCTCTCAAAATCATTTCAGGCAGCTGCTCCAACTTTCCCTTGCCTATCAGTTGTGCTCGCACATTAGCCTCCTTGCCTTCAGAAGTGAAAGGCCAAAAGTCCACAGAATAAACTGCAGATGAGGCAGACTAATTGGTCTCAAAATTGAAACATATGGCTTCTTTCAGGATCTTGACTTTTTAAATACTTGTTTAAAGTAAACATTTGCAATTCCTCATGAAAGGCACTTTCCTCCCCAAATCCTCTTGACCCTTGGTGACCTTTCTTACCAATTGCACACTGCTTCACCCTTGGGGATGATTAAATCTTGAGAGGCTTTTTTTCTTTTCTTCTTTTATTCCCCACATTTGTCTCTGAGGACTAACTTAAGAACTGGCTTGAAGAAAGCCAACCTGGGTCAGAAGGACAGAAACACATCAGGTGCCCACCTGAGCACCCCACATGGGTGTCTGAGGTTAAGGCTGGAAGGGAAGGTTCACACACCTCATCACAGAACTTTGTATTTTAAAAATGGACTACAAAAATAATCACCAAACACTGATTCACCAAAGCTAAGTTTTTGAGCTAATCTTTGAACCAAAAGCCAGCTTTTGTGTCCAATGAGCAGAGGAGGAGCACGGGGGCAGGGAGAAGATGGCCTGAGGCAATATCATCACGGAGCCAAGATTTTTTAAAAATATGGCCTATGGCTGTTGTCTCCTCTGACATAAAAAGGCTGACAAAAGTGAGTGACTCCAGGCTATAATCACCTACGAAGGCAGGCAAACCCTCCCAGTGTGTCTCCACACCCTCCAGGGCATCAGTACATGAAAGTTAATCAAAGTTCCTCTGAAGTCACTTTATTTATAATTTGTGTTTCAGGCTCAAAGTCACTCCAAGCCCTTGTACAATTGTTAGTTGGGCACTGTCAGAGCTTGTGCAAGGCCAGACATTGCACAGCTGCTCACACCCTGGCACAGAGAGCCTGATTCTTGCTCACAGGACCAGGAGGAGTTGTCCAAATTTAGGCAACATTTGTTCCGACCGTCTTACATTCTTGTTTACCAAGAAGCTGGAAAGATTAGTTCTTGTAAAGAGCTTAGTTTTCAAAAGCTCTTCTGCTTAACACCTCTGTCTGTCAAGTTAGATGTCAGCCTGCTCCTCCCAACCCCAGTGCATAAATAAAAACATCCTGGTGGGGCTGCAGCATGTGACAGGCAACACCCACTGTCCAGAGCCCATGGAGGCAGCAGGAGCATCTCCTCCCCATGTTCCTGTTAGCAGATGAGAGAGAGCCATGAAGGCAACAAAACATTGTGCTGCCATGTGCAGATAGACACATGGAGAAGAAGGCTGGTAATCAGCTGGATCTGAAGAGATCTGCATTTTCAGCCAGGTCACAAAGCCTTGTGTGACACTGTGATGCTTCATGCCTCACACTCAGGGAAGTTCCTAGCCCTGTACCTCCCCATGTGCTGTGCAGGTGGAGATGGACTGTGTACATTGCAGCACATACACTTGCCTAAGCTGCCTTCAATCTATCTGCTGAGCAGGTCTGCTTTTTGCAGACTGAATAGGTGTCTTGTCTAAATAGAGAGAATTTTGCTGGGTTACATTCTCTGGTGAGTGCTGCAGCTTGACTACTTTGTTCCCCATGGTCTGTCAGAGATTTCTGTACCAGGGCAGGAAGTCCTACACTGAGACCCCAGCAAGCAGGGCAAGAACCTGCAAAGCTAGGCAGGAATATTTGCCAAGAAAATACTGGGTATGGACACACACTATATGTGCAAGGCACCTCTTTTCACCAGCAATTCCTCAACCCATAGCTCCAATACAGGACTTCAAGGGAAAAGATACATCTCTTACACGGGGAAGGCTCTGTTTCACAAAGACCCGAGATGTGCAGGAATTCCTGATTCCACTGATTTTGAATTAGGACCTTGATTCCAGATATCACATGTTGACAGGAAGCACCCTCCCTTCTGCATGCTGGATACTCTGTCCTCTTGGTTGAGTCTGTTTCCTGTTTGTGTAATTCAGGATTGAGGGAAGATACTTGGCTTCTCAAGTTGCATCTCTGTCAAGTGCTTTAACCACCATGCTATAAGTTTTCTGGTCTGATTAATGTTTACTGTTCTTGAAAGGTGGACTTTACCTCAGAGGAAGAGCTCCTGATTCCCGTAGCCTAAATGTCACCTGTCCTACTAGATCTGCATTCTGGCCCCTTTCTGAGCAAGGTAAAATGGGGTCTCCTGGGTTGCAGGACAGTGCCTTAAGTTAGGAGGTAAAACAATGACTGTAGTTGCTTGTTATCAGGGAGATGATCTGAGAAGATGAAGTAGAGACTGTTCTTCAAGCACTTGATGGGGAAAAGCAGAGTTTGAGCATCCCTCTAGACCTTAGACATTTGTCTGCCCTCTGCACAGCTTGGCAGTGTCAGAATGCAACTTGTGTCCATGTTGATGGAAAAAGTATTGGGAGTTGAGGGATATTTGGGAATTGATTGATCACCCAGGATCTGAACTAACGTCAAAAGCTGGATCCAACAAAATACTGATTTAAGGCATCAGAGTGACCTCTTCTGTGGACCTGCTCTTTCATACCTGTGACCAGGTGGGCATTTCTGTTAAAAACATGTAATTTCTGTTCTCTCTCATTCTCAAGCATTCCTGTTTGTCAGACCTTGATTACCAGGAGATTCTTAACATTAAAAATCACATTTGTACATGAAGGATAATCTTATACAAGACTGGGAGAGTTTGCTGACACTCAGAGTATTACTTGAAATTAATTCAGTCTTCAGCAAAAACAGTATTTGGATGGCCATTTATTTAATCAAGGAAGAAATAGGAGATAATTCAGTTAGTAATGTATTATAATAGGATTTAGATCTAAAAATTGAACCCATATTTATCAGACTCCGTCTGCACATTCTCTGTTGCCTCATTTCTTCTCCAACTGCAAAACAAAGGATTGTGTCTCAGCTGTGCCCTAGGTATGACTGTTGTAGAGGCCTAGAAGTGATACAGCCAACCTAATAGGAAGCAGGGGTTTAATTGATCTTAAAAGCAAGAATCAATGTTCAAGCATGACCTAATGTGAGGGCTTGCTAGGACTTGACTGAATATATTTATAAGCTTATTTGTCAGTTTCTTTCATAGGCAAGGTCTCATATCTGGTGCATCCAGACAAGCTAGCAAACGTATTCAAAAAGTATTCAACATCCTATGCCAGAGAGCTTCACAGCCATTCTATAGACTGTATTTCTTCACAAAGCTGAATGCACACATGCCTGTGCTTACTAATTATCTTTGCTGATGAAGTTATCCCTTCAATTTTTTCCCCCTTAAAGGATCAAACATTTCATCCCACATTAATTTAAGTCCCGAAACCAGGTGGGGAAAATTCTCTCCTGCTTGCTGATAAGGAGGCTCCGCTATCTCATTTTCAGTGGAGGTGATATGGAGATACGCATAAACTTATCTCTGACTACATCTAGTCTGTGGGTCTGTCTTAGTCTTTTATCTATATCTTGGCATGACTGGAGTGTGCTCTATCTAACTCCTTGCAGACTGCATGCCTGGGTTTTTTGCTCAGAGATTTGGGAAGCTGTGTATGCCCAAGACCTCCAAATTATGCTCCAAGTCAGGAGCTTGGGTGAGGCCTGAGCATCCTCCTCTGAATAGTCCTTCAGAGGGGTCAGGCAGGGAGATAACAAAGGGCTACCTGGCAGGAAGAACATCCTGAAGCTTTACAGGGTAGTACAAGAGTAAGTTATTATTCAAAGTTTTTCATAGAAAATACTACAGTTTCAATCTGAATGGAGGTTCCATAATACTTTCAAATATCGAGATTGCCACTGTATCTGTTCGATTAAGTTGTTGTAAAAATAAATTATAAACTAACTTGGAAGTAACTCACCAAAGATGCACAAAACGGTTTCTTCATCTAAGTTATCTCTTTAGGTGTAGATAAGAAATTCCTTCTTCTCCACTCCCACCCAAAACCTCATCATGAACCCTCAGTGAAAACAACTCTCCCAGTCTCTGGAGAGGTGAGGCAACTCCCTGCAATCCACTCTCTAGCAGTGACATTATCATAGTTATACATGATTCTCAAATCAGTACGGTTCAGTTGGTGTTGAGTGAACAGAGCATCCATCTCTGGGCTGTCCCTGAGCCTCCAGGCTTCCCTGCTCTCTACTCCTGACCTTTAAGAGAATTCTTTCAATCGCAGAGGACCCGGCTGGGAGGAGGCTGTCCCAATCAGTGTCAGACACATACACACAATTTCTCTGACTAATTTGGCAATACAATATAAACAAAAGACGCACTTCATGGAAAAGGCATGAGGCACACCCTGACCCAGTTGCTCTGCACACTCGCCACCCTGCATAGGAAAAGGCTGCATAGCTGGACTATTTCCATTAGCTGAAGTAAACACTACTTGAGTGAAAATAGGAGGGAGACATGCCTCCTATTGAAATATTTGAGTCCTTTCTGAAATGGAGATCTTTCAAATGTTTACTGTCTTTTTCCTGAGACTGTGTTTATAGTTACTATTAGTGCCACACAGTAGTGGTGCCACCCAGCACCCCTCTATTTTTTCATGAATGAGATTTTGAATTGATTGGTTCAGATTCTCTTGCTGGGGGAATATATGGAAAAAAACAAATAGCAGCTTTGTTTATAACTTGAGACTTTGGTTTTAGTGGTAATAAAACTTCTTCCCTTCTAAAATTGATCCTACTACAGCTTTTCTTGGTCTCAGCCTTTTCGTCTCCCTTAAAACTGAAACATATTTTGGCTATTCTGATAATCAGAGAATCAATATGAAGAAGACTGCTACTTCTCCAAATTGTGTACCAGCCATTGCCCAAAGGCTGATTCCTGGGCTGAGAAAGAGACGTCTAGGAGGTGCCTTCTCACCTTTCATTGCCCTTTGAAATTCCAGTCCCTGCTGTTATCTGCACCATTGACTGCAGCCATAAACTTCTTTGCAGAATGGGATTAACAGGAATACTCATCACTTCTCACATTTTTTTTTAAATTAAGGTGGGTAGAACATGCATAGGGTCCCAAGCCCATGCCATGCTAAACAATGTAGAGTCAATGATCTTGCTCCCTTCCCCAGCAGCAGCATTAGCTGTGGCTCTTTATTAAAATTGCTGTAAAGCAATTCTCACCAGAAATTCTCACCAGAAATTCTCACCAGAAATTATGAATTTTTACTCTGGTTTTCTCACTTGTAGTCTGTGAATGGACTGCATATATAGAAGCTTTTCCAGCAGTCAGTGATGGCCATTTCTACAGCTGTGCTTTTGACTCTGAATCGTGTGATGTGGTTGAACTGGTAGAAATTGAGTAATGCTGCAGGCAATTCACAGTGAGAATTTCTAGGCACGGAAATTCAGCCGTGAACGGTCTAGAGTATAAAATCTATATTAATATATGTCTGCCTGAAATTGCAGTTAAACAAACTACATTCCTTTTAACTAACTGACTCAATGACTGATGGGCATTGAGTGCTTGGGGTCCTTGGCATGTCACTGGCAAAAGATGAAGCACAGGGAGCCTGGATTTCTACCCAGACCCCTGTGAAGCTATGCTTTTCTCTGTGTTCCACAGGGCACTGGCTCAAGCTTTCCCTCAGGCAGGAAGGACAGGGATCTGAGGTGAAGGAACAGTGAAGAGCAGGATCTTCAGGTGTTTGCCAGCCTCTGAGCTGATCTCTGTTGCCAGCAAGCTGAGCAGTTGCCATGAGTTTCTGAGCTGAGCAACGGCACAATTTCATTCCTGGCTGCTTTTTTTTCTCAGCCAACACTGCTCTGTTGTCATTTTAACTCAAAAGTCTGCTCCTGTGATACTCACATGCTTTCCACTTTGATGACAAATAGATGAGTTGGTGGATTACTGAACATACCAAGCTCTGCTTTGGCATTCTGGCCGTCTGCAGCCAGCCTTATCCCTAGTTATGCACAAATGGAAGAGCTGCCTCCTCCCACAGCCTGAGCTGACCCTCGCATCCTTCTCCATGTCTTGTTACACTCTCAGGCCATAAAACAGCCCTGATCTTAAAGGAACACAAAAGGTGTATTTATAAGGAATCTTTTCTGGGAGATGGAAGTCTCCATAACCCTGAAGCTGAGAGGTCCTATTAGGATGCTGCTGAGGGTCACATCCCAGTTGAATTACAGATTATTAAACCTGGCCCTGGAGCTATATGAAGGCAACTCTGCAGCATCAATCTATTTTGTAGCGTGGACACAGTGAAACTCCTGCCATCCAGACACCCAGGGCATTTTCTTTCTAAAACAGGAAGGATAATACCTCCCCCAAAACTGAGATGTTGCACAGAAATCTTTGCAAGGCTTTCAGATGCAGTTCTGATGTGAAGCAGATCAGCAATAAAACTTCAGATAGGTAGATTACCATGTGAGTTTGTGAGCTTCTAGCTTACCTTGACTACTCTCTAAATGTGAAGTTTCAAAGAACTTTGGTGCTGAAACTTTTCAAAAATAAAGATCTATCTTGCTGCAGTTAAGGGAAAACTGTTGAAACATTAGAATGACTGATTTCACTAGAACAAGCACAAGTTATTGTTGTGTGCAGCTAACAGCAAAATTCAGCAGTGTGAAAGGATCAATGGGAGAAGATGAGAATACAAAGCAGCTAAAATCTATACCACTATGACTATGTGCTGAAAATTCATGTGCATGAATTATGTGATGCAATGAACATCCTGCTGAGAATTTCAGCCACAATTTTATAAGCTTTGAGTGGTTCTAAATAAAGTGGAACAGAAGAACAGAACCAACAAATAGCAGTCATATTTCAGATGAGATGCTCTTAGTACATATATACTTTAAAAGATCATAGTGTTATGTAGAAAAAGAAGAATGAAGAGTGATTTTATGCTGTTTGCAGTGATGTGAAGAATAATTTAAGCTTAAGATATTGACTAATCACTGTTGTCTTAAATTTCTCTCTGACCTACCTACTCACTGCTGCACCCTCAGCACCATAACATGGCCTGCTTTGTTTTGTTTTTTTTTTTTTTTTCAGTTTTATGTAGTAAAAGAAGGCAGCACACTCCAGACTGACCCCTGCAAATAGCTTTGCAAATTGGTGTTTCACATCTGTGCCTGCAATTAGACAGTAGTAAACACAAACTAACCTTTCAGGGCAGTTTCATGCTTTGCAAAACTCAGATGGCGGCAAGAGTGATATGTCCAAGCGCTAAACACATTGCTGGCATCCACAGGCGCAGCTGCGGGCTCAGACAGCTGTTTTCAAAACTTTGGTCATAAATTAGAAAATAATTACTTTTTTAGCTGGTGGAACAAATGTTGACTTAGTTGAATGTAGTACCTATAGTTCAAAGGTGAATTAAAGAGACCAGAAAAAGGGTACAAGGCTTGGGGCCATATGGCTAAACTCTTCTACCCTTAAAAGGTTTTTCAGGTCTAAATTTTCTATGTGGAACAGACTGTGGCCCATTCTGCCTCCCCAAAATGAGTCCATCTCTCTTCTGAGGGAGGCTGACCAGCATGAGACCAAGCCTAGCTGGGAAGCCTGATATGCACATACCACTGTCTGAGCCAGTGCGCTGGCCCTGCTTGGCTCACTGGTGTGAATGCAGGCACCAGGCACAAGGGGTGATGCAAGAGCAAACCGTGGCTGCATCACACAGCCCCAACAACACAAGGCATCCCTTTGGTGGTGTCAGGAAACCTGAGCCTGTCCTGTAAACTTTCTGCTATAGAGCAGCATGGGGCACATAAGGAAAATGTCTTAAAGCCCTTCCTCCTTTCCTTGTTATTGACTAGCTTTGAAAGAGGGGAAGAGAAAAAAGGGGAGGAAGAAAAAAAAAAGGCACACATGATGTAACAGCAGAAATACTGACCTTGCACAGGTTTACATAAAATATTAACTTAGTGTGTAGGGTATAATTTGACCTGACCACAAATGGGATCTTAAAAACACTTTTGCAGCCATAGAAGAGTTTGTCATTGATTCAGGAAAGTCTCCTTCTGTGTGTGCTTTAAAAGATAATCAAGCAATTGATCCAGGTTATTTTTAATAAGACTTTCACAGTCATCTTTTTTTTTCAAAGAAACCTGAGAGACTGACCAAATCCTAGATATAATCCCTCTAAGCCTTTAAACAAAAGGACAATATTGACACAAGGACATGTATGTACAAACCAGGTAGGTTGTGATAAGGAGGTACCTGGGGGAACAGCTTTTTGTGGAAGAAGCAGAGGAAACATTGCACAGCACTAGGGGATGATACAGTGGAATAGCTGCAATAGCCAGGAACTGGACTTTGAATCCAGTGAATATTGCCCCACTCCTGCGCTCCTGTGACATTCTGTAAACAACTTCAAATTACACACACACATTTTTATTATCATGAGGCCTTACACTGCCCAGTCTTTGCTCCTCTGCTTCTTCTCTCTACAGAGAGAGAAAAATATAAGAAAGAACATTCTTTATTTAAAAGCTGTAGTGTTATCGGAATGATAAGTTATCCAGTTTATATAGTCAGTCTCCCACTGCTCTGGTAGGTTGATTTGAGATGTAGAGGACTAATACCACAGTTATTTAAATGAAGGGTAGAAGAAGGCAACTTCCATTTCCATTCACTAAACACTAGTACCAGAAAGAAAAAAAAAATCCAGGAAAATAAGTAAATATTAAACACATAAATTCCCCAGAATAAAGAAGTGTTTCCACAGACCATATCTGCTGTGCTCCCTCCCAGCAAGCTCTCTGGGTGCAGTTCACAGACTTTCCAAGGTCTGAGACTATTACTGCAGGTAGTCTGAATATATCAAGAACATATGTCATCTTTCTAATATTTTAATAACAGGCTACTGTCTCATAGGATATGCCAGGGACATTATCTTCTGCTATAAATTGCAAGAACTGCTTCATTGTTTTCTTGTGCCCTGAGTCTCTAAATACTCCCAAGGAGGAAAATGAGAGCCATCCATGCTTGAAGTATTTGCATATATTTGGGTCATCATGCATTATTAAAAATATGGAAAATATTATTAAAAATAAGCACAAAATCAGACATTTTGGTTGTAAGCGTTCCTGAGGGTAGAAGCCTTTCAAAAACTCACAGACCACCCCATTAATGAGACAGGATGCAAAGGAAGCACAGTACTGCAGGGAAATATATTGCACACTTCCTCCAAGTGATCAAACCATCTAAAAAGCAACTGAGTCTACTCAATTTAAGTACAGTGAAAAGAATCATCTGTCCAAATATAATTACTGCCTTAAGCAGGAAAACTATGTTCAAACCAGATGAAAGAGTTCTTATGCATCCCAGCACAGCCTCAATTCTGCAGTCAGGATCAAGGGACAGTACAGATGCAAAGGAAGCACAGAGAAATGAAGTTATCTTGTCCACTTCTACAGTACTTTGGCCTATACTTGCATTTAGCAGGTTCTCTTCTTACCAAAAGTGACAATGGCATGTTTTTTTTCCCCACTGGAAAATGCCAGCTTATCAAAACAGAATTTCTGTTGTGATGGACTTTAGCTAAATTTCTTCAGGACATCAATGACAGAGAAGTGCTTTCAGCTCAGAGAAGGGAGGAGAAACACTCCAGAAGATCTGAGCACCTAGGAGTGACAGTGCTCACCTCGGCTAAGAACAGAGTGGTTCAGTGAATTTAATTAACTGAAAAAAATATTGATTGGTCTTTGGCCTGGGGTTGAGTATCCTCTGGAGCAGAATGTGTCTGGACAGGGGAAGCCAGGAGGACAGGCAACACAGAAACACCATGGGACATATTTGATCAAGCAAACTTCAGCTTAATTTATTTCAGGACTGGAATGAAAAAAGGGCAGTCTCTGCCATGGGTAGATGCAGATTGCAGGGAAGGGCTGAGACCCAGCACCCCACCTATTCTACATATTTCTCAGACACCACTTCTTCACAGTCAGTACTTCCCTGGCAAATCAGAGCAGCTTTGTGTAGCTTTCTCCAAAACACTGGCTTCAGGGATAACCTTAGACAGAAGGAGTACTACAGCAAGGAAATGGAAAATAAGTGAGGTTATTTATTTACAGGAGAAAAACATCTGATTGACCTGGGAGAGGAATTTCTGAAAGAGAATTCAGACAATAGTCTCCTGTGACCCTCAGGACAACCTAGCACAGATGTCTTGCTGCACTAGATTAAAAAGAAAGAAAAAACAAAGGAGAACAAAAGAGAGGACTGTGAATTTAATGTCATATTAATCAATTGAAGTAGTTGATTCTAAATTCAGGAGTCCTTTGTAGTTTAACAAACACAATGATCTCTTAATAGGCTAAGTCAAAACTAAAAATCTGCTTTTCTGGTCCTTACCTATTTCCTTTCAACTGCCTAATAGCTTCCCCTCAAAAGGTGTGACAACATCATCCCTTCCTACTTCAAAAACTGTGGTTCGTTTATGAGTTAATAATTTACTAGAAGCCTCAGGTAGTTCTGCTTGTAAAAAATGCATGGGAAATCCCAGCTGCAAAGTCAGCCCTGGCACATCACCTCCACATCATCATTAAATTACCTTAAAGCTGCTCAATACAAGGTAAAGAGCCTGGTCATTGCATCTCTGCTTCATCAGCACTTGTCATCAATATAATCTGCCTCTACTTGCAGGCATCCTAAAGGGCCTGAAACACTCACCTAACTTTTGCACCAAGACATGGAAAGCAAGTCTAAAACTGCTGACAGCCTCTCTGATTTTGCAGATTCTGCTCAGAGGATCCACATTGCTTGTAGGAAAAGTAGACCTTGGTATATTTACTGTCAAAGCACATGGAAATTCGAGTGGATGTGCCCTTGCCACGTCATGTGAGTAAAAAGGGGGACTGCACTGTTGTATCATATACCCATGAAAGGGAGGGCTGAGGTCCAGGTGAGCCATCCTGCTGAGTGAGGTCTTGGAGATCTGCAGTGGGGGGAGTAAAAGAGGCCAGTTTGCAGAGCAGCTTCCCAGCCACACTAAGCTGGTGGTAGTGGTGTGCCCCAGGGTGCTTAAGGCACACATGCAACACACAAAAATGGTTGCCCATATAGAAATGCATGTCAGTGATGGGTCAGGGAGGGGGGATGTGAGTCATGGTCAAATTAAAAGAAATAGGTAAGGATAGGTAAGTACTGGTGAGGAAACAGGGGAAGGTGTCATTGCATATGTCAGGCCTATTTTCACATCAGAGCTGAGGATTTGCTGCTTACCTTTAACCATTAACTCTCAGAGGTCACATCCTCTGCTCCCTGAAACTGGCATACTGATACTGAGTCAGTTGGGGTTTTTTGCACGTTTTTTCCCGAGGCACAGCAAGTATTTTCTTTCCAAGCTGGAAATTAATTTAATGATAGAATTATTGGCTTGAGTAAGTTTTACTGAAATGTGATTACAAAGGACATTCTTCAGGGAGTACATTTTATAGGAAACCTGACTATTAATATCACATACAATGTGTGACTGAAAGTTACTAGAGACTATGTAGAAAAAATCTTGTTTACATTACTTACATATTCAAATAGTAGAGGCAAAACATAATAAACCAAATTCATATGCAGCTTCACTGAAACAAAGATTTTGTTATGCACAGCTCAATGCTCTAAATATTCTATTTTTCTTCAAGATTACATCAAGTGTTTTCTGCCCCATGTCCATTACATGGGGAGAACAAACTTTGTATAAATAAACAAAATTTAGTTTGTATTGATAAACTTGCCTTACATATACAAATGCATTGAAAACTATGAATAGTCTCATACAAATCTTGGGGGGGGGGGGTTCAATGAATAGTAAGTGTTGAAATGCAGACATCATACATGTGTCTGTATATATATATGTACATGTAACCTTTCTAAGCTAAAAATGAGTGATGGCTCTTACCCAGAAAAGGGCAGTATATTGTCTAGAGGAGACTTTCTGTGTTTAATAAAAGCTTTTTTCATGTCAAGCTGATATAAAAACTGCAGCTGTTGTATTTGCTGGAAATTCATTATAATCCTGACACAGTGTTTTATATTTGAATAGCTGCAGTGCATTCTAACATTTTTTTTGTTCACTTGAGTTTCTATTACTATTACACAGAATACAACAGATTTTTGATAGAATTTGGAACCCATTAAAAGCGACAGATGTCTCAAAGAACTTTGCAGATTGTATGCGTAACATTTTTAAAATTCCTCAATAAACTATATTTCTGTGCATTACTCCCATGATTTTTTAATGGTCTCAGTCAGCAGAGTTTCTATGAGTACATGAGTTTCCTAGATGACGTGTAAACCTTAACCAGATTTTCAAGGATTGTTTTATGCAATTTTTTTTATCTATTCCTTTTGTAGGTGATTATAAAAGTAAAAAAAAAAAAAAAAAAGGAGTGACAGTTTTTTTATTTTCAGAAGATCTACTTTGTAGCATTTTCTAAATTAAACTGTCTTTCCTCTTCTGCAGTTTCCTACCTTCCTACCATTTATCCTTTTTACGAGGTGCAATATACTATCAATATCTTCACAAAATATTCCTGTTACGTCTCCTCAGTCTTGTTCTTTATATCTTTTCCCATTATTTACACCCCTGGTACACACTACTCGACTCACACTTTTTTTCATGGCACAAATATAACACATTGAGAAGACAAGAAAATGAAGTCTACTACTCTTTGTCAAATCCCCTCTTCAGCCCCAGACATCTAATACAAATTTAAGCCTTCACAAAATAAGAGGCTCTTTAAAGACAGAATTACAGTCTGCATAACCTATATTTTGGCATATACAAGGTCCTGTGACCACAGCTGATAGAAGTGAGAAGGCTTAATGCTGCACATGAGCTAGTAATGTACCTAGGACTGTCCTGACAGATGCAGCCTTAAATTGTATTTTTAATGTACTCAAATAAGCTATTCATAATTAGGATTAACATTGCTATCCCCTGACTGATTCATGATTAGTATGTGTAGGCCTTAATATTGCTTAGGAGGAGGATCAAGTGACCCTAATTGTATCCAGCTTGTCTATTTAAGTGCTTGATTTTTTTCTGAAAGAGTTGTTTAGATAAATAACACAGTGAAGGGAAGCTGGTTGTTCTGGTTAAGTTATTATTCTTTTAAACATTGTGTAAATTACAATTTCAGTTATTCATATATCTTGTAGAAGTGTACTTCAAAACATTTCACATTAAATTTATTAGAGATTATGAGGCAATGCATGAAAATGTAGGAAATTAGAGACTTTATTCATATGCATCAGTATAATTACTCTAGCATGTAGAAGTATTTATTCATCTTTCAGCTAAATATTTTCTTTTCCAGTTCACTGTTAAAGCAAACAGAATGTGTATGCTTTTTATCTTATTGTTGATTAAGAAAACCCTCCTAAAACCCTACACCAGACCTCAGAAGCATCATTGTGCAGCGACAAAAGCTTTTTATTGCTAATTGTAAAAGCAGGGCAGTCTCCAGCAGAGAGTTGCTGGGTTGCTGACTGATGCCTTGACAGATAACAGACAATCAGTGCGACACTCCAAGATTCCCGGTGGAAAAACAAAAGACGCTTAATTTACGAACAACAACCAGGCATCCACTTAAGGGTACCATTATGCACTGGAAAAGACTCTGTGCCACGCAGACATACAATGAGCTCGCTACAAAGTAGGGAAAACGTTGGGTTTGCCCCTGAAGAAATGGCCATGACACTCATTAAAAGCCCCAAACCCTTCTTTCCCAGCTGGGGTGGGGCTGTCTAGTGTTTACACAGCGACAACAGTGCAGAGGTAGGCTGTGCTCACTTGGATATTTAGACTTATTTTAAGGGATTTTCTATCCCTCAGTTTGTCAGAATGGGACTGTTGGACATTTCGATCCTCTTCCTCACTGTAGTGGGACAGTGACAGCAAGTGAAGATACCATAGGTGAGGCATGAGGCATCAGGGTGCTGCTGCAGACGTGGAACAAAGGTCCAATGATTAATGGGATTTCTGAAGCTTCTCAGTAGCTCATTAAAATTAGGCTGTGGCTGGATCCTTTTTCTTCTGAATATAAATCTCACACAGTGCAGGAGGAGTATGAAATACAGAATTGTTATGCCCACAAAGGGCAAGTTTTACTGAAGCAGCAAGGTGGATCTAAGCTTGTTATGTTTGCTTACTCCATTAACAGCCCCTCTTCGCCCTTCATCAAATCTCTGTTGCTATTATTATTTTTATTACATGGACGCAGACTGTGATGGCAGGAACGTGCCAGCCACAAGCAAAACCATGAAGGCAGAAGCAGATGCAGGCAAAGAGGAAGAGGGGGTGGTCTCTGCCCTACAGCGCCAACCACATCACTGGAAAGCTTGGCAGGTGATAGGGAAATGTATGAGAAAAGTAGAGGATGCCAAAAACCTAGCAAGCATCACAGGGAGGCTGAGATCTACAGACCTTTTAGAGCAGGAGGTGGCTTATTCACAGTGCATGAGAAATTCTAGGTAGGGCAGAGCTACAAAGCAGCCCTGAAAATACAGAGTCTCTGTGCAGAGCAGTTTGGCTACTGTCATTTGTTTTATTAGGTCTTGTGCTTTTAACTTCACTGAAGGCTTTTCAAACTCTGTTGTCTCATTGAGCGCTGAGCTGGGTGTGAAGACTATTGCCTTATGGAATTCTTTGTAGCTGCAGAACATGGGAAGAGGAAGTGAGGGATAAAAAACATCCAAGCCCTGACTGGCTACAGGAAAGACTTGCTCCCGCTCCTGCTGACTATGCAATTAAAGCCACACAGAGTCTACCAGTGCCTCATGAAGCACCACGATAGAGGCGGGGCATATCCAACAGCTTCTAAATAAACCAAAGCCAGGTTTGTCCAGACATGGGAAAGAGGGTGTGTATGGAAACAAATCTGTCAGACCCTCAGCATGAAATCACACCAGCTGTGAAATTTTTGGAGAAGAGCAGGGGCTTTGTTTATCAACAGATAGCCAAAAAAGCCATCTGAAGAATAATTATAATGTGACAATAAATTACTGACTGGGCTGAGGTTTGGTTATCCCAGGCACTCTGCATCTGGTACAATGGCAAAGCTGATTGGAAAACTGCTCCTCCCCAGTATTCCCATGCAAGCATGTGTAACTTACCATTACCTAGATGCTCTGCAGCACACTGGGGAGAAGTGGCAGCTTTGAATCAGTTGGTAGAGTGGAACACAAGCTATGTTGAGACACAAGCAGTGACCTTTTGACCATGTTTAGTGGTTTTTAACACTGTGCTGGAATGTACACTGAACAAAGAGAACAGTTTCTATGAAAACAGGTGCATTTGAACTGGTCAACCAAATACTGCTGAACAAAATAGAAATGCTACTGAGATTCCTGCCAGACCCCCTGGGTGGGAGCTTTCAGTTAAGACCAGAGGAAGCTATCTCTTGCATAAGATACAGTTAATTCCTGTGGCACCCTATAGCTGAATGACCTGCCATCAAAAGCTGTCCTTCTCCTCTGGCATGCAGGAAGATTGTCCCTTCCCATTCATATGTACACTAGGAACTCATGGAGTTTGCAGGAACTTGCTCTGAAGTTTGTTGTTATTTTTTTTTAAACTCTCCAACAATATCTGAATTACATTCCAGAGCAGAAACAAGCACAGCAGTGCAACACTCAAAACTATTCAGCAATTTGCCTCACAAGTTACAAAAGTGCACCTCTTACTAAAGGAAAAAGAATGCCTCTTACTTTCATTCAGCCCACCCAAGGGAGTATCCTGCTGGTAAAATCCCTGTCTGTGGGCCCATAAGCTTCTCCCTTTTAAACTTCTATTCTTCAAGGTTTGCTTTTTGTTTTTACTCTAAATTACATAAGAGGGTATTAAAAACTGAGTACGTGTGCATGCCAGAGTAAACTTTATTGTAAATTTAGTTACTTACACATTTAGTATCAGCAAATGAAATGAGATACAGTACTTCATGCTTACAGTCCACTTTTCACATGGATGTTTGTGAAAGGAAATCTGAGTTCACTGCATGAAACTGTGTGTTTAGATAAATCTACAGAGATAAATTACAGATGGTAATTCAGACTACTGCAAACTATGAAAATAGAGCAGTTATGTGAAGGAATTAGAATAGTCATACTTGTGGGGAATCCCTGTAAAATAGGTACTTTTCCTGTTGATGGAGTATATATGGGACTAGTAGACATCCAGTCTACCAAAGACATACTTTCTCTTTCCATTGAACAGTTTTATATAAGTGGAGAATGAAGCATTGGGCATGACTTGGATTTTGTACAAAAGACAAAATCTGAGAATTTAATTTTTTTTAACTTTTTGCTTCTTTTACCCTGAATTAGAGGATGTCTGGTATTTGACAGTCATTCAGAGAGAAAGTCTGTTTTGCCTTTTTTTTTCTTTTCTTCTTTCCCCTAAGGAAAGAATGTAAGTAAGTTTTCATTCCTTTTGTTTTGGAACAGTGTAGAGTCATATGAGAAATATCCATTTAAAAAATCAGCTGAGCTTTTCAAAGCCTGTGAAAACCAATTATGTGCAAATTCCCTTTGATTTGATTTAAGTGACTACATAAGGTGCGCAGGAATGGTAATCTGGCCTATTTGATTCTTAAACAGATTACTGAGCAGAACAGTAACTAAATGCCCAAAGCAAGAGGGACACAGCACTACATGCTAAAATATAAAAAGGTAGATGCTGCAACTTTCCTGATATTATTAGGTATTACTGAGTTTTTGCAAGTCTGTTCAAGATACAGCGTCTTCTGGAGTAAAAAATACTTCCTCATCTTTGCAAAAGTAGAGGAAGAAAGAAAAGCACAGGTCCAAGGGTTTTTTTTGATGTAACAATTTTTGATTGATAGAGTCCTGTATTTTTTTCTTTATTCTTAGATTAATCTAGGGTTTGGACATAATTTACAACAACACCACAGCTCTATACTGTGCATGTGCTATGACTTGCCCTTACTTGTGTCATCTTATGTGCTGTGCCTACCCTGATACTCATTACCAGCATTGCAAGCACTCTCTAAGTGGCTTCTTTATGGAAATCCCCCCCCAAACACATCAATTCTCTTTCATTTCTTATAACAACTCCTTAGATAGCTCAGTGACGGCTGGCCGTATACAATCAAGAGAAGCTACCTACAGCCTCAGAAATCACCTTTGTCTAATCTGATGTTGCTTATTCAAAAGTCAGGTATTGCTGAACTGAGTCATTTTGGCTTCTCACAGTCATTTCTTCCTGAAAACAATTCAGCCCACCTATCTGGGAGACCTTGTGTGGAATGAGGTAATTTCCTTGCTGGCGTCGGTGCTGCTTGCTCTGCTGGCAATATGAGGTCCCTAGGAGACTGGTTTAGCCCAGATTCCTAAATTTCAGATGCCTTTAGACAGATGTAACAAATTCCTTCCTAAATCCATTGTTATTTGCCTTTAAGGCATTAGAAGAGACCTTCCCCTAGCTTGCTGAGAAATTTTTAAGCTAGCTTTCTTATCTAAGCATTGCTCTTCCCTTAAAACGGAAATACCTTATAGGAAACAGAATAAACAAAAAGTTCATGGACTAAAGCTCTAAAGGATTATAGAAGGATTTAGTCTGCCCTTCTGCATATTACAAGCCACAGATTACACATAAAACAATCAAGATTTTTTATTTTCTCAATGACAACATAGAAAGTGTTTCTTTTGAAGAAAAAAAGTCTTTTAATGAAATAATGGAATAATTTTCATTGAAGGCAGATTCCTGGCAACATACAACTTCACTTTACAGTCTTTATAGAAAAGACATTGTGGAAAAAGAAGTATATTCTTCTACAGATTTGGTTTGATCTGGCTTGAACTCACAAATGCTTACTGAAACGCTAGAGGCAAGTGTAGAATACAGACATAATTTTGGTGCTGAATCTCTTTAAAAATCAGGTTTGTTTTGGGGAAGATTCAATGATCTGTTTGCTTTTTTAAATCTAGCTTTCTAACTTCTCAGATGAATATTCAAAGGAAACCACAATCATTAACCACAGCCTTTTATTGATGGAAGGCAAGTAAATCACAGATAGGAGACCTTGTATCTCAAAGACAGACCTTCAGCTTTACAGGAACAAGACACTTTTCCTACGGGCATTTGAGTAAGTGAGAGCAATTAAAACTGATGGCGGCATTGTGCAGCTACTCAGGCCAAACATACAATGACTGTATTATATACTACAATAGACACTTTATTTGTTGTATTCCTCTTAGCAACATATGTCTGGTGAAGACAGTAATTGTCCTAGCTGCCTTTCTTTTAGTCTTGTGTAAGTCTGCATACTTACACTGTACACAGTAAATACTTTATATAAATATAAATATAAATATATATAAATATATATATATATATATATATAGTATAGCCTTTATAGTCTGCATACAGACTTGGCCTTCTTATTCCTGGAAAGCTGATGTGATCTGACTCCATAGGGAAATACATACAGTGTCTCTTTGTTGAAAACCACATTATCACAGTGAATTTTATTATAAATTGTGATTTTAATCAGAGAAATTTAGGCTCAAATTATTGTTGGAATATGCAAAAAATAGCATTCTGCATCAGAGAATCAGGCAGTGTCGGCCTCAAATTTAGGGAGAGGCCACTCAGGAAGCAAAGTCTGCTGTCACAAAGGAAACTGCAGGTCATGTCTCTGCTTCTTAGCACATGTTGGGACGGACAGGCAGACACTAGAAGGCACAGAGCCTGGTTCCACGTGGCACTCTCTTACCTCCGAGCCTGCAGTGGCCATCTCAAAAAAGTCAGGGAAAAATCGAGTAAAGGGGAAAGTGGGTGAAATTAGTTCTTGAGTTACAGTATGTAATTATAGGTAATGGTATAGAGAACAGTTTGTATAAAATGTATTTTGTTTCTATTCTTTCTCATGGATGTCTTTGGAGCATTCATCTTATACAAACCAAAAATGGCTTGATATTCCTCCAGTTAGTAAAGGTGAGGATCACATATACCTGTGTCAAGGAGCTGAACTGATGAAGTGAGTGAGGATGCTGAGGGATGGTTTTAAGTGGGGTCATTCTCCCCTGCATTACACGGCTGCAGATGTACCACCCAAGATGTGTGGGGGCTGCATTGCATGAAGTATTTGGTCGCACCTGAAAAAAGGGACAGTGGAGGACCTGTTTGTTGCCTTTTAGGTTTTGATTTCTAGTCCCAGCTGGCTCATTCTCTGCAGTATCTTCCTTGCTTTCTAGGGAGTTAACATCCAGTGTCCCCAGATTACATGTCCCAGAGACAACCATACCAATAACAGCCATAACAGTACATTTCTGCAGGCTGTTTGAGGTGAGGCGGCCAAACATTTTCTCATTAAAAGTTCTCTGTATGCTCTGAGGTTAAATTTTATAACCTGATAATTCTTCTAGAAAAAAAAAATAAAAAAGGAACTCCTCGGAGGAAAGTTCTTGGCTGCAGGCACAGGACACATGGCAGCCAGGGAGGTGATGAAGGCTGGGTGGAGGGGTCGGGGTGCAGGAGCAGCCCAGAGGGAAAGTGACCCCCAGGCAGCTGACACCAAAGGCTGGGCTTGGGAGAGTGCCTTTGGCTGCAGATGATGCAAACACATTTGGGATACTTGGCTCCTAACCCTGGCATCCTTCCATGGTGCACACACCTTCCTGACAACCACACACTATTACTTAATGTGGGAGGATGCTGTGATTCTATGCTAACCACAGTGCTGGAAAATTATTAACCCTCCTATAATAACAGAGCTTTAAAGTGTCCCTTTTTATCACCCTCCCTGCCTATCTTGCAGCCTGTGTCAGTCCTCTATATTTATTTAACACCATCTGTGGAGAGCCTTTCCCCTTGATTTGTAGTAACTTAACATCAGACTTTGAAATTGTTTTCCTCTCATCTCAGCTCTCCTGGAATGCTTCTTATTTCTGGTTTTGTAGATTTGTTCTGAAGCCCTCTTCATTTTGGGCACCTGGGAGAAAAGCTGTGGGTCTTCAGCCATTTTTGATTTGTGAGCTTCTAAAAATTTGTAATGTAAATTCATAGTGTGGTACAGTGTAGTTAGGCCTGCTGGCATTAGGCTTTCTGTTCATAGTTACCTTTCTCTGACCTTCTAGAAGCAGGCTGTGCACCATAAATACTGGTTATAAAGCTGGGGTTGTAGGCATACCAGTATTATATCAATTTCAGTGCCCCACTGACAACAAAGGAGACCCAGGATGAAACATAATCAAAATCATCGAATCTAAATGTAGTGTGAAGAGCTAGAAAAGCCATTATACAATCATACCCACTTTATTAGAGGTAATTTGTAGTGAAACAAAAACCCACTTTTTTGTTAGAGGGAGTAAAAGGGTCACAAATTTCTAACAGACAGTTAAATGTACATTTCAGATGATTCAGATTTCAGGTATAAATAAGGTAAGCACAGAGGAAGCTTTACTGAAAATCTTGGTATAACAAAAAAAATCACCTAATTATTTTCAGTCCACTCCAAAGACATATTTAATACAACCATCCCCAAAGACATTAGCTTCAGCAGACATTATTAAAACAAAAAAGGGGAAGGGTCACAGTGTTAATTTTAATCACCAACATCTCATTCTTAGCACCTCTTCAGTTTTGTGACCTTTTTTCTTTGGAAAATACAGTCAGAGTCAGTGACAAGACACAAATAGTCCAAAAACCCTTTCTGCTTTGATTCCAATTGTGGACATAATCACATCTATCCATTCCATGAACTGCCTCTTCCCAAATATCTATATACACATCTAACGCTAAGAAGATGTACGGCAAATTTCCATTTCAAGCAATAACTTCATAAACCTCAGTTCTTATGAAGAGTAGAGAGTTCTATGCCAAGGTGAAATTCTCAGAAGTCAGAGGTCACTGTGTGGTTGATAAGCACCTTGTTCTTCCACAAATGCACAGTGGAATAGAAATACTGGGGAGACAACAGATACTGATTTGGTTATGCACAGAAGAATGTTGAGCAACACAGTGAGCACACTTAGTATAGAATCAGGAAAATCTTCCCTCTGGGAATAATTTATCTTCATGTAGCCCTACATGTAGCCATAAATTGCATCTGAGATAAGGAATTGTTTAACTTAAATGATCTCAGAATAGGAAGCTTTGTGTATGCCTTAGACATTAACTTCTTCCACTTTCTTGCCATTGAATAGGTTAAAAAGTGGCTTTCTGCATTGTATTTTTAAGACACAACCAATGCTGACTGCAATTGTCTTTGCTCTTGCTCTTCTATGAGTCAAGTCAAATGACCCTTCTAATAAAGAGCATGAAAATGAACTTATGGTTCTCTTCATTGTATTCTTGAGGGAAAGTTAAGTAAAAAACAAGGGAAAGTGCATAAAACCCCATACTACTTGCATTTTCTGCCAAATTCTGTACAGCCAGACAGTGGTTAAACTCTTCATAACTGAACTTTTTGGCTTTCATTAGTGGATGAGCTAAAAATATTAGAAAATGTAAGATTTTATTTGTGTTTTGGCATTATAGTGGCCACGACAGTCTTGAAGGAAAGGTTCCCTGTTGATGCTACAGCTTGTCTTACAGGGTGCAAGTTTAATTTCTGGATACCTGGTGAAGCATAGGTCTTGTTGTCTAGACAGTCAGTGTATCCATATCATTTCATCTTGCAAATTGTAGAAGAATTTGGTGGGGTCTTAAACACAATACCACACTGACACACTGACATTGCATGAGTCAGAACCTTTAGCTTTTTAAAATCACTTTTGTTACACAAGGAGTGGAGAGAAAATATTGCATGTAAATGTAGGAGTGAAGGTTCGCAGTAATGAATATTTCCTCAGAGCAACTTGCTAGCCTGACATATCCATCTTGGGCCGAGGAGTAGGCATCCAGAATGATTTGACAGAGCTTTTGAGCAGATCCAGTTGCCCAAGTCTACTGGAACTAAGATTCTTCATTTGGGGCTTCTAAGACTACAATTTGCATTCAACATTGCCTGATTAACCCTGCCTGGTCAGTTTGATCTGTGGCCTTTCTCTCGATTTGTAGCTTTACAGGATCAGCAGACTGCTGATACTCTTTCAGTTTGTGTTTTGAAAACCAGAATAAACATGAAATTCCATCACTGTGCAAAGCCCTAACCATTTCTCTGATTCATCACTAACACAGATGTGACATGGCAGCAGCGTTCTCCCCAGCCAAGACAGCCATAAACACAGTTACTTCCATAGACTGCAGTACCTTCAAGAATGAAAGTAATGTCTGAAATCTTCCTTATTTTCCATCTGTCATGCCAATCATCCCACTTGCTGATATTCTGAGAACATCATGAGGAAGATAAATGAATCTGTGGAGTAGTTCTAGTGACTTCCCAGGAATTGTGTCATGGGTGAATTTGATGCCCTCCACCCCTAGTTACAAATGCTGAGACAGGACAAAGACTAGAATGCTTGGAAAAAAACAAAAAAACCAAACCAGTATTAGCTAACAATAGTCTCCAGGCTTTATTATCTTGATAACACACAAATGAATAGAATTGATGGAGGCTGGACTTCTGCTCATTTCAGCTGTTATTCTGCTGATGTTCTGCATTGCAATATAAGCAGGTATACTGTGAGGGCTTCAAACATAAATATATATACCAAAAATCAAGCCTTAGCTGAGCATTTTCCTGTTGATCCCTCTTCATCTGTAGCTGATGTATCACAGTAGCTGTCCATACAGAGTAGCAGCTAATGGTGGAACTGCAAGTTTCCATGTTTGCATGTAAGATACTGGAAAACTGCCTGGATTCTGTATTGGTGTCATTGGATGCCTGCATTCCTCACAGGCAAGTTTCAGACATAGGCCTCTGTTTTCCAGAATAATGATGTTCTTCCCTTCACATGGTCATTCCAGCTGCTCACGTCAGGGCAGCTTCCTTGGGAGCATGTTCAGTGAGGAGGACTGAGTTTGTGGTCAGAGAGCATTAGGAACTACAGCTCTCTGCAGGAGCCAAAGGCCTTCCTGGGGTGTGGAGGGCAGAGGGGGGCTGTACTTAAAAGCTGAGCTGCTCTCTTCCACTGAGCACAGCTGGAGTGAATCCTTCAGCCTCAGTGGAATTGAGAAGGGCTCAAAAGGGGCTGGAAAATGAAAGCCACTGCTATTGCTTCAGAAGAGCAGCATTAGGATGGTCCCTCCCTGGCATGCTGTTGTCTTGTTCCCTGTCAGACAGCTGTCACAGATGCCTAATTTTGCTGCACACTTCTTTGCCTAACTGGGGATTGTGTACTTGGTAGTCTGGAAGGACTCTGGATTGGACTCCCTCATCTTGTAGCTCATGTGTGATGGGCCTGTGGTGGGCTTTGGGTGCTGGTGTTTGCCCATATTTCAAGTGCAGCATCCAAACCACAGCACTGCCACATGAGCAGTGGTGAGGCTGGGTTACAGCCCTACGAGGATCTTAAAGAACCTAGCAAAGGCTGGTGGGGCTGGAACCACCAGAGCCCTTTGGAGCCATGCTCAGCCTGCTTCATCCTGCTGGCAGCAACTCACTCCCCAAAGAGCTGCTGCTACCACCTGCCTTTCAGCTGCTCCTGGAGCACCTCTCTCCTTCAGCTCTCACCTTCAGAGCTTCAGACTAGGATGGGGAAGAAAGCACAAAAGATTCCAGCATAGCCTTAAAATGTCCACTGGGCACAAGTCCATCATCATGAGAATCATCCACAGCTGATTTTGAGAGTTACTGCTGCCTTTCTTTTGCCCAGTGCCTTGCCTGACCAGAAGTCATTGCAAATGAAGGTCTGAAGGATGGTGTCTCTGACAAAACATCAATTCTCTGACTCTATCCCATGGTTTGGGTAATGCATGTGGACTTCAAAATCTAAGATTGTGTCAAGGCCAAGAAAACTGGTAATTATCCAGTTCCAAAATTGTTTGTGCAATAAAAGGATTAACTAAAGTTTTTAAAATAATAATTATGATCTATTCTGCAAATTGCTCCTAAAGCTTCCTTAATTCCCTTCCTATTATCTTTTTTACTTTCTTTTCTTTCCTTTGTGGTTTAGGAGCAATTTGCTCCTACACTGAAGTGTAAATGTCTGCCTAGGACAGAAGGAAACTGCTGATCTGGCACACAGATTTCAGCAGTAGATGATTTTTGTTTCACTAGAGCTTGGAGGGATGATGACAGATGTTAGCTCCTGCAACAGAAACTCTGCATAAAGCTGCTCTGAAGCAGCCATTAGATCTACACACTTGCTAATCGAGTCACAGTAAAAGTGCTAAACTTCTCACTGCCAAAGTTTATCAGGTTTGGTGCTAGACTTCTAATTGTATCACCAACTGACATTTTTTGCATTCTCTTGGGCCTTTGTAGTACAAGAGGCTGTGAGGTAAAAAGGTTTTGTAGGTTTCTTCTGAAAAGGAAAACAGTGAGTATTTCTATTTTGTATGGCCATGATCCCATGGATGGGCATCCCTTACTTTCATGATGAGGCTAAAATATATTTTTATGGTAGTTTTATGATGTTTAGTACATGCACATAAAAGAATAGCGCATCAGAGTATTAATTGACATTTGTTGATTTAAGTATGTTTCAGCTGTTGGCTTAGGTGGCAGGTATTCTGGGGTCCTGTCAGCAGAGCTAGCCCAGTCTCCAATGATCAGAGGCACCACACTTGTACCCAGTGTTTATCAAAATTCTTGGTGTCCTTGCCAACAAAACACACTACAGTACACTGAACTATTCATGTTTTTGTGTCAGTACACCTGAACCATTCGCCACCCAAGTCTCCTGCCCTGTTTTGCACTGTCCTATTTCTTCCCTCCAGAATTCTGGTCCCAGCGCAGTTTCTGATCCAGCAGATGAAAGCAGTGTTTCCGAAGGGCAGTGTCAGGGAGAACATCCAATGTCCTGCAGCACACAGGGGAAGCACCACCTGTTCTGCCCTTGACAAAAAGTCACAGCTCAGTAGCATCACTGTACATAGCAATGCCTCAACACCTTACAGCAGGTTCTCTACATTGCTGGGGTTCTCCAGCACCACAGGTTTCCCCTGGATCAAGTGTGGGCACATAATCATATTTCTGTCAAGTTAGTCAAAACACAGGATGATGTTTGGGCCAGCTTTATGCTTTTATGTTGGGTTTATGCTGGCTCTGGGAGGAGAGAAGGTATCTGACCTGGCAGAAAGTGTGAGTCGTAGAGGCAATGGTACCTCATCTGGCATAAAACCTGTCAGTACAAAATTAAGTCATCATTTTTCTTTATTTGAATTGGCAGCCTGAGTTCATTGTGTATCAGCACTTTCATCATGTGTCTGGCAACATTTCTGACGGAGTATTAACAGCCCTAAAGCTGGATTTACTGAGTTGTGGGACCACAAACTTATTGTTTGAGCTTACTCTGATAAAAAGGCAGGGAGCTACTGGGTGGCACATTTTACCAGGTTTCAGAACACTCCTACCCAGAGCACTTTTCTACTTAAGAACAATTTCCTCCTTCATGAAAAAAACACCCTCAAAATTCCTATCTAACCAATAAACCCCACCCCAACACAGAAAATCCCTGGATTAGAAGATCATATGTAACTTTTGACACACTCCCCCAAATGAAACCTTTTGTGTAAATGGAAAAAAGAATCCTTTCATGGTGTAGAAAGTCAACAAAGCATAAATCACTATTTTGTTTGTTCTGTTGCTAGACATGCTGAACAAGGAACCACTGCCAGACCTGTGAATTTCTCCAATTAATCCTACCAGAGTGACTATGTCCAATACTCTTGGAACTAGGAAAAAATGTTCAAACATATTCCACCGACTAAAATGTAATGTTTTCCTAGTTACAGTAAAGATGATGTTATGTGCTAGTTAGAAAACTTGAATTAAATGACTTTACATACCTTTTACTTTATTAATTTTCCACAAATTATTTGAAAATTGCGTGGTTTCAAAATATAAAATAGGTTCCAAATAGAAGGCATTGGGTAAAAGTTGTCTTTCAATATTTCTGTTGGCTTCTGAATCCTTGGAGTAAACAATCACTCTTTTACCCAGTTTCTGCAAAGCACTTACCTTTTGTTTCAGATCCAGTTCAAGCAGCTGAATGAGGTAATGCCTACATCTCCTAGGCTGGGAATGTACTCAGACTGAGCACTGAAATAGGGCAGGAGGATAATACCTGCTCTTTTGTAAATTCAGGGTTAACTTCAGCTCAGCTTCCAGATTGTTGTGCTCAGGGGAAAAAATTAGGATGGCTTGTCTGAACACAAAACATTCATTTTGTGAAGAAGTCACAAAATTACTTCTTCAATTTAGACACTGATACAAAGCTTCACATCAGTGCCCTTAAATGCATTCAAAACACATTACATATACATAAATATATGTTTTAAATTAAGAGTTTCTTCTGAAAAAATTGCATCACTTTAGGTTAGTCAGTTAAACACTACCCTGTCATCAATAAAAACACCATTTTCAAATTCTTTCATTTAGAAGCAGGTGCTGAAAAAGCTTTGCTGAGGTAGGGGGTGAGCGGACCTTGGTTCTGACTAAGCTACAGTGATTCTCTGAAAATATAAAAGAACCCCTCTGCACAGTGATCATAAAACCACACAACTATTTCATATCAGAGACCAGAAGAATTTTCTTTAGACATCAAAAAGTCAGACAAGCATAATTTTCAGTACATTAAATAGTATTTATTGAGTTTGCAACTTCAGGGGCAAAGCTATTATCTCAGTCCCAGTTAATCACACACTGTGGCATGTGGCCCTCATGTTCTTTCATCCATTCAACAAATGAACAATAACATGGAACATCGTAAAGAGGGGGGTTGAAAAAACAACCCTATGCTATCTTGAAGAAAAAAAAAAGGAAGCAAACCGAAGTCTTGTTCTCATTCACATATACACTTGCCTTCTTGATTAAGCATACTATGTTTTTATGGAAGAACAGATTCATCCTCCCTATGTTTGGGAGAAGGTATGGGATGGCTGATCTGAAATAAAACTATATAGGAAACAGAGCTTTTCCATATGACCACAATAACAGCTAGATGGTTAATACAGATTTCAGACTGCAAGAGGGAAGTACACTTCCTTCTTAGCAAGTCTTTATGTCTGGACTGATTTTGTGGGTGCATATGGTTAAAAAACCACCAAGGGCCTGCCTGTAAGATTTTACAGGGGAGGTTGTTTTCATTTTTACCATGTGACCCTTTTGGATAATTAAAAAAGTTATCACATAATATACACAGAGCTTCATATTTACAGAATAAATGGCAAAAGAGGGAATTACATACAGTGACATTTATGTCCAGGCATTAACAAACAAGATCCCTTGTGTACTCAGGGATTATACACAGCTCCTTTAAGAAAGTCCATTTATTTTGCAAATGCAAATAGACATCCAGCAGGATGTCTCACTGTAAGAAATAGGTGCTTGCTCTCCCTTACACCATGGTCATGACCTTCAGAGAGGCAGGCTGGAACCTCCTGATCTTCTTCTTTAGCGCCTTTGAAGCTTTGATGCGACAGATTTTGGGCACTGGAGGAAGAGGCCTGGAAGAGGCCTGGACAGTCACGGATTGTCTGACTGAACCTTCAGGCCAAATCAGCTCACTTTCATCCCCCTCATCATAGTCAAGAGCAAGGCTGCTACTGTTACTGCTGCCATCCCAGTCACCTTCACTGGACTCGCTGTCCCCGAACCGGTTGGTTGTGAAATCGCTGACCTCCCCTTCGCTGGTCTCTGCGATGGTGGAGTGAAAGAGGGAGGCGCACTCTGCAGAGTACTCGGAGTGGTCTGACTCGCTCTTGGCACAATCTCCGTGCTGCTGCTGCCCCTTGGAGCGAGCCCTCGTGCTGACGGTGCGCAGGACGCCGGCTCTCCTCGCTGGCTGCCTTGGTGCTCCCAGGCCAAAGCTGTGGGACAGGCCGGCCGGCTGGGCCTTGGCAGAGATCTCCACTGTGGACTGCCACTTGCGCTGCTTCTTCCTGCCGCCTGTGTCTGCACAAGCTGCTTCCAGGGAATACAGTGCATTGGCAGAGGCTCCGTAGAGCTCTGGCCTGGATGGCACAGTGGGGAGCCTGACCTGCACAGGGAACAGGCTTGACTCTGAGCATGATCTGCCAGCCATGTCACCAGAATACGAAGGTCTCCGCATGAGGCTCTTCATTCCTTGGGGTCTTTGGAGCTGATTCCACTCAACCGGCAGCTTGGTAGCCCCATGAGACCCTCTCACCTTCTCCATGCAGAAGGCTTGCTTCCCAGGCCGGACAACCTTTTCACTGTTTCTCCTCTTTATCTTCACTGCCTTTGTTTTGGAGCTGGCAAACTTTACCCGGACTTGATGGGATTCTGCAGGGACAAACTGAGCATGGACAAACTCAGCTCGTGCCACTCGTTCATGACCCCCAGTGTAAGCCAATTTGGCATTGCCACACCTTTTGATGGGCAGTTTTTTGGGCAGGACAGCTTTAGCATTCCAGGTGTCTGGACTAGAGTCCTCTTGACACAGCTGTGAGTAAGACAAACTGCGCTCCATGCTGCTCTCTGTTTCTTCTGCCAGAGGAGAGCCCCTTGCTGCTGACTTGGCAGAATAACAACTACTCACAGCTGATGGCTCTGTGTCAGGCCGAGTGGATGACTGTTCTTCATTCATACAGCTCATGGTCTCCTGCTGCTTGGCACATTCCCCCTCTGGCACCTCTCTTGACAGCTTCCCTTCAGCTTTGTTACTCTCCAGAGAACTCGTCTGTTTTTCCAGCTGGCTACTGCTGCTGTTAATTTTCACTCCACCGGTGCTGGGGGTTATAATGAGTCTCTGGTGCATTGCAGCTGGCTGGCTCTTTGGTGAAACCCACTCACTGGCCTCAGCCCGACTGCTCCCTTTGCAGCTCGTCAGCTGCAGTAATTTATTGATGTAACCCCCTGGCTTGACCTCAGTGGTTGGCCTAGTCTTAATCAAGCTGGGACCTGTTGTACTAGGCATAGGTTTGCTGGGAGGAGCTTGGAAGTCTGATTTTGGGGATGTTCCCACCAGGGAGAAAAGGGGACTTTGTAAAGCCACTGCATGGAGGGGGCTTGGGTAAGGATACACATCAATGCCGTTCTTGGAGACCAAGTCATTCTGGAATTTGGGGTCCATGCTGAACAAGTGCATGTCTCCATTATGGCACAGAGGCAACAGGGATTTGGGATCCATTTCTTTCTGAAATCTAGTGTCCGCTGGAATGAGTCTTTCCAAGTCACCTATATGGTGGATGAAAATAAACAACCTAATTAAATCATAGACAATTACATTCAACCTGGTTCATGCCAGAAATGCTATATCAGAGAGATGTGATAGCTTTTACTAAAATCAGTAGCATGGATAAAGAAAGTAATTTCAGTCTTCCAAGGTCAATGAATTACTTTAAAGCTTTTATCACCTAAGCATAACAGAATTTAAAATGCCTTTTAATACCAATAATAAAACTCTTATCTTTGCAGGAAATTTAAACTGTGCTACTTGGATGAAAGTAAATCTGTGCATATACAAAAGAGTCCTAAAATGTCACAGACCAGCAGGAACCCAACTAGACAAAAGCAAGGGATTATTTTTAGTTCTTAGCAGAGAAGTCATAGAAGAATGAACTGAAGAATCTTTATTTTCACAGAAGAATAAAATCTAAGTCTAACTACTCAGGCACCTGGGAAGTGTAGTCCCTGAAGATGACATTTATAGACACCAACTCCTATCTCTTCTATTTTGGAGTATTGTCAAGGGTGCTGTGATTTACTCTTCTTAACTGCAGCACCCTCCTCCCAGTAGCATCTCCTGTGCACAGGAGAGGAGCAGCTGTGTTCTTGTGTGAAGAAAGGTTACTCCATCCAAACATGCCATTCAACATAGCACTATGGTGCTGTGTTACCTCTGAGATCATGAATTCTGGAACCAGTTAGCTTGGAATTTTCTGTACTACAATGCAGACTTTAGTGCCAACAAATCCTTAGCTAACCAACGTTGTGGGCGCTTCATGCTATCACGAAACTCAACCATCCCATTTAACCACATCATTCACAAACTATGTGAGCAGTCACATGATGACCATCTATGTCCTGTCACAGCAAGCTTTTAAGACCACAAAATTCTGGGGTGGTCTGCAGTGTCCTACTCATGCACAGACCTGCCACAACAATCATCATAAATTACGAAAGAGAGTCATTGTGTGACTCAACATTAATTTGTGTAAATAGGGAATTTTGAGTTTACTTGAAATCTTTCATGCATCTCTGCCCTTTCACACAAGGTATTTCAAATACTGAAACTTTAAAAAAATATCTCAATAGTCTTTACAATTTTATCTTATACACTAGAGTATTTTTCCATTTCTGAATGCATAGGTCCTTGTATTTGTTACTGTCTCATCCACATATTTTTTATTGATTCATTCTAGTATTTGTTACTGTTTAAAAGTATCTGGAGTATGGAGACATGGGGAAGTGGGACAGTAAATGGTTTGGCTCTGTGATTTTGATCCACTCTCACTTTGTGTATTGAATTTGAGAACTATATATTGATTATACATGGCTGAACAAGGTCCTAACAGTAATAACCAGGAATCTGCCCTTCTCTTGAATGAAGAACCCAGTTCTGCTATCAATTACCTGTGGAAACTGGCCTTGGTCTGGACCGGGCAGGAGTCCCAGAAACATCTCTGCTGGCTGCAATCCGACATCCGTCGCTGCCATAGGCTCCCTGCTGCTGGAAGCTGGTGGTGTGCACAGTAGTTTCATCTGCAGACTTGGGTCGGTAATCAAACACACTGAGCCTCGCTTTAGGGTGTTGAGAGCTGGGTAAGAGACTGGTGTGGGAGGAGGAGATAGACTCACTGTACACAGAGGTGCAAGAATTAGAGAGTGAGCAAGAACCACCATCACTCAGGTCATAGAATCCTGCAGAGTGAAAATAAATAGGATATTTCATATTTACAGCAACTAAACATGCTCTGTAGAAGAAAAGTGCAGAGAATAAATAGATCTTCATTTGCTATGTGCCAAATTTATTATAATTTATTAAGGTAACATCAGCAGAGGTATTCAATTGTAATTCAACCAACCTTTACTGGGCTTCTGCGTATTTACTTAGGCCCTGAGCCAGCTTGGCACACACATGCCTGCTTAGTTCTGAGGGTGGGATGGGATGAAGTGCTCCACCGTCATGCCCAGTTCTTCACTGGGGAATCTCTTTGGGGATTATGATGCAACTGGTGTGAGACAGGGACCTCTGACACTGTTGTAACTTGTACTAGGTGCACACAAGCACGGATTAGATGAGTGGATTGGACAGAGCAAAACTAGCCTGTGATCAGAGCTGCCAAGTCTATAAATAAACTGGAATGTCTAAGGGCAGAGAATGGAGCCTATCTTCTCTCTCCATGTATTGAGATAATTTCCAGTAATTGTGGAAGCATTAAAAAAGGCTTTTTATAAATTCAAGGTAGGAAATTTTATTATTCCTCTCTAAAACAGAGAAGGAATATTTTCTTTTGAACTGTGCCTAAGTGAACAACTCCTGAACTTAAACACACAACAGAAACTTGCACTTTTTACATGCCTTTTAAGTATCAGGCTACAAATCTGTATGTTGTATTTAGAAAAAAAAAATCTCCTTGTCCCACTGAAGACTTGAGGCTTTGCAAAAATTCTGTTTAAAAGAACTACTTTCATTGTGTCTGACTAGATAACAGAAACCGGTTTTGACAGACATCCTAGCTATAAAAGTCTGAAATACAGCTCTCTCTGTGAATCAGACCAGAAACCTGATACCCAGTATCTTTCTGTCTATGAGAGCCTTACTCTGTAGGGGCAGTTTTTCTCAGTGTCTTTTAATAGTGCTGTTTTGCTTCTACATAAATTCATTTGACAGGAGCACTGCAATAGTGATTTTCAAAGCCCTAGTGAGGTTCAGAATCCTCCCTGGATACAAGCAGAGTGTTGATATTGGTCCCCACTTCTTTTAAGTAGTCTAGCTGTTTTACCAATGGTCATTCTACACTGCACAAGGTAATTAATAAGTAAATCTGTCTCCTTCTCCTTCCATGTGTGGCTACAAGGTTCGTTGAAAAAAAATTAAATAATCCACAAAGAATACTGCTTGAGTGAGTGAGCCCTTTCTAACTAAATCAACTTTGCAGGGAAATTCCTAACAACTCTGTGAGCCCACTCTGTGCCAGATGACTATTATCCACCTCAGCCATGGGGCACCATTTCTGACCAAACAACACAGAGAGTTTTGCTTAGCAGTTGACACTCCTTAATTCTCCTAGCACCATACTCCTGGGAATAAACAGCCAAGTGCACATTACCTGAGCTGGGCCGGCTGTCACTATCCAAGTATTCACTGGAGGTCTTACTGACGTCCAATTTCAGCTCACTTATTCGCTGGTCTAGCTGATCCAGGTGGCTTTTCAAGCCGACATCCTGTCTCCTCAAACGAGACTAAATCAAGGGAAGAAGGAGGAAATGAAGAATAATCACAGTTAGAATCTCAGCAGCAATGCATGAATTCAGGCCATCTGTGCCAGCAAGATTTTATTCTCATGAAGTGTTTTCCTTAGCTAGGGACTGTTGCAGTTGGCACTCTGTAATGAGACTGACCTAATGGACAAGGACAAAACATTTCGTTTCTTTGTATATATTGTCTTCTGCCCAGCTAAACATGTTCTCAAAACTCACTCTGAAGGTACCTATTTTAACTTTTGGCTTTTTTGTTATACCCATGGCAGGAACTGTACTTCTAAATACAACAAAAGTGTTTTAACTTCATATCCTTATTGCGCTGCACGTTGCCATATGCTGCCTCTGAGCAGAAGAGGATGTAAATGTTATGGATTGTCTGCATGGACTCTTAAGATCTGCCAGATGAAAGGAAACCACTGTGGCTGAGGCATCTTATTGCCCTACCAAGTAAAGGCAGCATGCCCACTCCAGTAAAACCCTTGGCTTTCATGACACGTCTTTATAGTTGAAAGGATACAATGCAAGAATTGTGACATCTATTTTACTGCAGGTTTTTCTTGCTTGTCTTGTGGCCACATATCTCCACCCATTTCCTGGAAGGAGAAGGTGGCATTTGAATATGGTGGGGAAATTACTGTATCTAAAATAAATGGTGAATAATCCTTCAGAAGCCAGTAGCTAGATGTGTTGCCTACTGCAATCACTGACCAGGCTGATCTGAGGTAACAGCTCCTGCAGTTGCTCCCCCAGTGTTTATGCCATCAGCTTGGCAAGGCAGATGGCCAGGCGTGAGGTACCAGCCAAAGAACCACAGTTGGTTTCTGTCACAAACTTCTCACGTGGCACCTGGCAAATTATCTAAAGCCCTGTCACTATTTAGGCAGCTTCTAATTATATCACACCTCATCATCCATCCTACAGTACTTTATAGAAAGGTGGTCTCTTGAAGTTGCTTATAAAGTTGTGCTCAAAGCCCTCAACGGGATAGGTTTCAACTCAGTAATGGTAAGAAAAACATTATTAAAGATTCTTCTTTATGTGTACATTTAATATTTACAAACACAAGTGGAAGCATTTCTAGCAGCATTTCCAACCTCAAATATATAAAAATAAAAAATCTAGGACCCTTGAACAAATAAAGTATCTTAAAATTAAATGACATACAGAAAATCAAGATTGGTATGCACATGTTTTTTCCTCCTTCCTTTCATATGAATTATTCAGCTTTTAACATTTGCATAGGTTTCTCCATAGCTATAAATACTAAAAGAAAAAAAGCTGAGATCCTAAGGTAATCAGTAAATTATTAGAACTTGTAAGAAAAAAAATACAGATGCCCTGAGTTTCACAAGAGAACTCTTGAGGCTGGTGATGCTGTTGAGAAGATAAAAAAAAAAAAATCTATTTTTAGCATGCTTTTAAATAGGACTGGAGGAACATATAAGACACAAGAAATAAAGCCCCTTTTTGTTAGAGTCACACATCTAGAAAGGTTTAAACTCAAGAGGCTCATTATGCTTCCTAGGGAAATCCACAGTGATTTTCCCTGATTTCTCTCTTCCTTTTCCCATAAACAAAAAAAGAAGGGAAGAAATGGATAATAAAGGAGATTTTCTATTCCATCTGAATGATGGATGTAGGACCTCCTCAGTACTTCTTTATTTTGTGGTAAAAAAGCAAAACCATGCCATGCCTTCTTCAATCCCACCTACTCAGGAAATCACAAAGTTTTGTTTCCATGGCTGGAATTAATTGCATAATGATTAATGTTTTGCCAGCCAATCCCTCAGTCTGTGGTTTCTGATTAATGACAGAGAGGCCACAAGGCTCTCAGGTATTCAAACATTATTTATTATACCTCCAGGTTCTGCCTGCGCTTTCACAGCATTTTAACCAACACACATGATTTACATCATCGTTTTTAACCCTTTTATGGTGCCTCACACCATTGGGTTTTCATGTTTCCAGCCACTGACTCAGCTTTGATCTTTCAGTTAACTACTTCTGCACTCTAAGAGGAGAGGCATTCCTCAAACCATTTGGATAAGAATGACTTTTCCGGTGTGTTTGTTTCAAGCTGTTATTGCTCCAATATCCACACTGGGCAGCACTCAAAACAGTAACCCCTAAATACACTCTTCCTCTATTCACCACATGGATTTTACATGTGACAAAACCTTGCGGGTAAAATTGTCTGTTTGCTTTGGGCAATGCAGCTGTGAAGACTTCTGGACACTGCACAGTGTGGGACCAAACTTTCTCAGTCAACATGTACTATCAATGGACTACAGTTTTGGGGAGGCAAATCCAGAGTATCATCATACCACCCATTTTTCAGAAGGAAGAACACTCTCTGATAAGCAGGTTCCTTTACACCAACACAAGCAGGCACCCCAAACCAAGGAACCAAAACCCACTGGTCATACTTGACTATTCTTCTCAATTACTAATCTCTTTGGTCAAAGGGGAGCTGTTGACACTTCTTGGTTATAGATTAGCACCCTATAATTCTATTAATCTGACTTCATTCTGGAATGCACAAAACATAGCATTCTTTTCTAGTTTTTTTGTAACTGATGGTGCAAAGCAGCCAGTTTCAGAGGGAAATTACTATCATCTATCCCAGATACTTGCAATAGAGCAAGGTAAATTCCTTCCAGAAGGACTTTTTTCACTCAGCTGACAAAATTTATTTATTTTTTTTAATAACAAAAGTCCATGGTTTAAAAGATGTTTTCTTCTATTTACCTAAAGGGAAAAAAAAATCTGTGTAAAATGCAGGGTACCAACTGTTTGCTTTTATCTATTCAGTATAATGTGTCCCTTCTCACATTTTTATAACATCATAAACCACCTGAAAGCTTGCAAAACAAAATAATCAGATTCAAATAAAATAAAATAAGGTTTATAAATATGTCCTCTGAGGAAAGAGCTGAGAACATACTGGATGTTGCAGCCTTCGATACCCACCTACACTGACAGCAATCATAGATTTCTTTCTTTGCATTAGCCTGAATTTGCATCTCTTTCCTCTTTGTCACCACGGTGTTTGGCTAAGAGAAGTTTAGCACCTTCAGGATCTCTGATAGTGGGTGGCATCACTTAACTCAGCTCCTCTTCTGCTACAGAATTGACCCTGCCTGTGCTGTAGTAATTTGCAGTTGCCAGAAAAGACCTTGGCCACCAAAAAGAGCCACTGGTTAGGGCAAAAAAGGGCATGACTGTTAGGGGTAGCAGAGAGCTAGAAGGCCAGCTGATCACTGTCTCTGGTAAACGCTGTTGGGGAAGAGACTGAGATTCTGGAATGGCATCCACATGTGGTGTCTATGGCATTTGATGGCTCTGCTCTATTATTCCCAGTAGTCAGACTCAAGTCCTTAAGGTTTCTACCTCTGCTCTCCCATTTCTCACCCTACCATTATAGAAGAAGCCTGGCTTGACTTTTTATCTGCCTTGTTTCCATTGCTAAGATGCCTTGAGCCACTTTCAGATGACACAGCTTTCTCATTCTATGTTGTGAGGACCAAACTTTTTATGAATTAAACTGTGACCACGCTAAAGCTCAGGGCTACAGTCCTCCTTGAAATCTGGAGCAAGGTGCACTGCAAGAAAAAGTTACATTTACACTGTTAATGAGTTTCTCAATCTGAAAGCTTATAGAGCAGCAATCACATACTGTACCCTCCATGAGCCAACAACAGTTGTTGTTGCTGCTGAAGATGCATCACTCCTTGAGTAATGCTGTGCTTTGCATTTTCTGTTGTTTTTACTTTTAACTTCATTTCCTGCAATCATGAACAGAACTTTCATGGGTTTCAAGTGCAATACACTGCTCATGAGTCACTGGGCAAGTTTTCAGCCTGTGGTCACTGAGATCCTAGATCTGTGAACTACTTCTAAAACGACTGTGAAAAGCCTGTTTTCAACTGGGCTTACTTTGCTATTAAGGAAAATTGAGGTATGTACCTCTACTCAGATACACATCTGAAATTTGCAAGGGGAAAAAACCAATAAAGCTACCAGGACGCCTGAAGAATAGTTTGAAAAGCCTCCAGCAGTCACGGGTCAATCAGAAGAGCTCTGTATTACTACTTTAAGCACAACTGTATTTTTGCTGAAGAACCTGTACCTGGATTTATGTACTTCTGAGTCATTCTGAACCTTTATGAACACTTCCCTCCCAGGCATCCCAAGAGACACGTTTCCTATAATTGCACTGGCACCTACTGGTGAAACCCGTCCCTCTCTGGAGGTGTGCAGAGTTATTCTTGAGTCCACTCAACTGCATTTCTAAAGGGCAGCAATTAAAGGGCAGCCTCTTTTCCCTTCCATTTTAATAGCTAGTTTCTCCCACGCTCTTGGAAAGCCTTGTAAGGTTCAAGTAAAATCCTGACAAATTCATCTTCTATTTTAATATTTTATTTGAAAAATATTACAACAAATGAGTAATTACAGCACAACAGCTGACACGAAAAGAAGTACAGTCCCTATGATCAGAGCTCATGGTGTGATTCTGTTACCCCACTGGCCTCAAACAGGCAATAAATGCCTTAAATTCTTTTGCTCAATTAAAAAAAAAAAAAAGTAAAGCCATTATTTAAGACTATCAATGATGGGTAATCAAGTGGCTGGCTGTCCACTTGTCTTGTATTTTCTTAATTTAATCAAGATATGCCCATCGCTGTGTTTTCACACAGTGGTGGCTAGGTTTCCCTCACGGTTAAAGCCCATTTTATCCTGAGATGCCGCCTGAGAAAGCTGCCTACGGGGAGTGAATAACCCTTCTGTTTTCACACCTGATGGATAACTGATGGCCAAGACTTGCATCAGTACAGCGAGGGAAAGGATTCTGAATTAAGTCCGAGTTTACTGAAGTGTGTAATTGCCTATACTAGAGATTAAAGCCCTTTACCCTTTGATTATTGTCTCAGCTATGAAACTCGGTTCAGCTACAAATCAGAATTGTTTTTTAGTTTCAAGAAAAACCCTGTGTAAGTGGCCGGTGCAGCACTTCAAATACAAGGTCTGGCGTTCAGTTATTCTTCCCTTTTGATCACGCAATCCGTGGAAAGAACAAAGTACTCCGGTCCCACGAAGCGTTTCCTGGCAGATGGGCTCCCACCGGCGCACAGCGGTGCGCGCTCTCAGGTGGAGGCGCAGCGCTGTGCGCGCACACACCCACCCAAACCCCCGAGCGCTTGTGCAGGTGTATGCCAGCCCGCGGGCCTCTGATCTCCTATGCAAACGGCTGCTGCCAGTGAGAGAGCTGAGCGCTGTATTACTCAAGTTAATCATCGCCTACTCCTCGGCTCCGATGAATGAGCGGTGCCGGGTTAACAACTTCTCCCCAGCGCTCGGGCTGGCACGGCGCCCGCCGCCGGCACTGCCCGCTCCGGGCCGCCCGGGCGAGCCCCGCCTGAGCGGCGGCAGCGCCCGCCCGCTACAGCGGCTGTGGCGGGGCTCGCCCCGACCGCCCCGGCCCGGCCGCTCGCCCCTGCCCGCGGAGGAAGCGCGGCCGGCGGGGCGGGAGCAGCGCAGGGGCCGCGGCTGCAGCGCCCTGTCCGCCCTCGGCGCCGGCGGCTCCCGAAGGGGAGCCGGGCGTCTGACAGCCCGGAGGCGCTTCCGTCCGCCCCGCTCGGCACCGCGGCTGGGCTCACGGAGCCGGGCAGCGGGGCGTCCCGCGCACTGCGGTCCCTTACCAGCTGCTCCTTCAGGGCGGAGAGGGTGACCTCCAGACGGTGCTCCTTGCTGTGGGCGGACAGGGGCTGCTGTTCTCCGCCCGCCGCCGGCCGCTGCGGCATGGCCAGGGCGGCCCGCACCAGCTCCCGCTGCTTCTCCCGGAGCACCTGGAGCTCCTGGAGGCCGGCGAGGGCCGCCTGCAGCCTCTCGCCCACCCGGCCGCGATCCCAGCCGCCCGGCCGTGGGGCGCCCAGCAGCATCGTCAGTGCTGGGCCGCGACACCGGCCATGGCAGGGGGGCGGCGGGGACGATGCGGGGCTGCTCCCGCCCCGGGCCGTGCCTGCGCTGAGGGCCCCTCGCCCCCTCCGCCGCTGGCACCGGAGAGAGTGAAGCGGAGCCGCAGCGACTCCTGCGGTTTTGGAGGAGAGGTGGGGACGGGGGAGGGAGAGAGGGAGGGCGGGAGCGAAGGGAAGCGGCAGCGGCTCCAGGCAGCGCCGGGGCCACCTCCCGGGTGGATACGCGGGGCGAGGAGCCAGTACCCAGCGCTCCCTCCGCCCCGCGCGGGGGCGGCTCCTGCCTGCCCCATCCCTGTCCCTGCCTCTGCCCGGGGGGCTGCCTTCGCCTCGTCCTCCGCCCCAGCAGCCAAAAGGGATGGGGTGCCCGCCCTCTCCCGGCAGAGGCAGGGGCCGGCGAACCGGCACAGAGCGCCGGGGTGAGAGCGCCCGTTCCGGCCGGGAGCGGTCCCTGGAGATGCTGCGGAGACCGGAGCCGAGCCGGTCGTCCTAATGCTGCCGCTGTAAATTAAAGTGATGCGAGGATATGGTGCGAAGAGCGCTCGCGGGTATAACAGCGCTTCCCTCGCAAGAACGTGGGGCTTGTGACTCTATCCCTTCTCCTCCTGGCTGGTGGTGCCTCCTGCCAGGCGCAGGCACAGCACTGGCACTCATCTTGCTCTCCAGAAACCGACCCAACTGGGATCTCACTGCTCAAGTTCGCTGTCTTGTTCTGAATTGTTGATTCTCACCATGGAAGCAGGGCAGAGTTCTGTCTTGCGAGGTTAAGATGTAGTTCATTCCCCCCTAAAGTCATTTGAAGGGCTCAGGATGTGGTTTGAATGGGACATGAAAACACAGTTGGCCATGGAAATTCAAGACTGTGGTGTTGTTGCTAGCAAGAAATGCCAGCATATAAAGCTCTCAAGACAGGCAGCTGCATCTTCTTCAGAGGTAGCTGCTTAGCAGGCAGCAAAGACAGAATGCATAATTCGAAGTGATGCAGTAGGGGACAAGAAGCCCTGATAGCGAGAGTCTGATGAACACAGTAGAGACTATGCTACAGGAGATATAACTTTTCTGCTGCCTACACAGAAATAGGAAGTATCTACAAATCCCAAGATCACTGTGTGCCGCACTCTTGATTGACGTAATGTCAGGGAAGGTGTATTATTCTCCATGAAGCAGAAATCACATGCAAAGCCCATCTGTCTGTGGTTATTCTCCTTTCAATCTGTGCCATATCTTTAAAAGCTAGCACCTCTAATTTGAATGCCACTTGGTTTGTGCTGGGATAGGAGCGGGAACCAGATGCTCTGTCATTTGTTCGTCACGTAGTCTCTTCTCAACCCCATGTGTGGGTGGCTGTGTCCACCACTGAGACTGCAGCCAGCTTATCTTTTCCTGTACCAGTCTCCAGCTTTAGGAATGTTAGAAGTACTAGAGCAATGCCAAATCCACCTCCTCCTAGGGGCAGAGGGGCAAATTATTTACGTGTTTGTTTACAGTCCTGTGCAACATATTTGATAGCCTCAGTAAGACCCAAGCCTTGCTTTCATTGTGTCACTTTGAACAGTTTTCCTGTAACTTGAAGATTTGAGAACAGTATTTATCTTGCAAAGTTGAGCTTGTCAGAAGGGGTCCTAAGAGGCCCTACTCTGACAAATTGTGTAGGAATATTCACAAATGTCTCTGGCTGCAGATGGAACAAGAATGACTGGTGGTCATACAGTGCTTAGTTAAAGTGTGTATGTGGTATGACTTGTATGACATCATCTTAGTAATGTTTTTTATTGTTATTGTTGTTTTGGTTTGTTTTTTTTTCTCTGTAATGAATACTTTTGATTTTTTTCCTTACCCATTCTTCTCATGGGGCTCACCTGCGCAGAACAATGCCTCAGTGCCATGATGACTGAACTATTCATCTCCAAGGTGGAATGAAAAACTGAGTTCAACACTGAGATGCTCTTGAAGGTGCTGACAAAAGACAGCATCAAATTCTGCCACATCTCAGATGGAGAGGGGCAAAGAACCAAACAACCATCACTGTGCGGCATGTGGCAAGAATTTTACAAAATGCCATTGCAGGTATGAGGAGTGAAGCATTTTTAAAAATCACTTGGCTTGGCACTTGTTAAAACAGACATACAGTGCAGTTCCTTATTTTATTCAAACCATGTTCTAACATGACCAAAAACAAGTCGCCAACACAACTACCGTTTAGTATATACTTGCTAGGAGAATTAGATATTATAAGGTCATACATTTTTCTTTTTTTTCCCTTCTTTCCCTTCCAAGGAACTGTTATCCCTTGCTCTTTGTTCTTTCTCTTCTTTCATCTTTTTATCTTTTCATACATGAAATCCCAAATGGGCTATATCACAGCAGTATCTTTATTCTAATCAGCTTCCTTATTATTCCCTCTGTTATACTGATTACTTTCTTCCATAGAACCCTTATGATTTCACTTAATCTTTTCAGAATACTTAACAAATACCTTGTGTTATCTGATTTCTGGGGAAAGCATAAAAGGTGTGAATCGCCCCCAGATTTAAAACCATGTGATTATGTGGGGGAAGGGTAGTGGCAAAAGTGAAAGTTTCATAGCAGGGACTTAGAAAATTTCTGCTATTAATTACTTACAGAGAAGAATGTCCCTAGACTTTAAGAATTACTTGAAAAAAGTTACCAGTCTATATGTAACACCTTGTTTTGCTGCCTAACTTTAGCACACTGAATCCAAATGCTTATATATTGCTTTTCAGGAACGAAAAGGCTTGACTTTTCATTTACATTATTTTAATTCCAATAATTTCAAAAACATTGTTCTTGATTGATGTAAGACTTGGAATAAAATTTCTGTTTCCCACCTACAGATGCTGAGTTAAAGAAATTTAATGAAAAAAGCTGTAGTGAAGGAATGATATGGTTACAAAATCAGACACCAAAACAGTAGGAAATAAAGCAATTTGTCTACATAAGCTAATTTAAGTTCTGATTCGTATGATATTATTACAGTGTTGTTCCATGGGTCTATTCCTCAATACGTGTATAGAATGAAAGATACCGCTCAAAGTTCTCTGTCCTCATGCTCCAACCTTATTTACTGCTGGTCATTTAAGCTGTGCTTTGCAAATAGATTTTTTTTGTGTGTTTTAAAACTATACTTAGCATTCTAGCTATTAAGTGCCTTACAGTATGAATGAATGAATGAATGAATGAATGAATGAATGAATGAATGAATGAATGAATTGTGTCTTTACAACATTCCAAAAGGTATAAAGCTGCTCTTGTTTAAGAAGGGAAGACCTGAGGCACTGAGTTTCATTACAGAAATGCTCATTCACTTTGGGTGCCCACTGGAGATGCCTTTGGCCTTCTTTTTCAGCATTCTTAGTGTTATAAAGTTAACATACCTTATTGTTCCAAACAGAGTTCCCTTTAACTTCTTTTCCAGTTCTGAGCACTCAGCACTTTCGTAAATTGAATACTGGGCATTCTAATTTGAATCTCTAGAAAAATGAGAAATACAATTAAGTGCACCTCATATGGAGACAGCTTGGGTGTGCCTGCACCTGTGGTAGAAACATGCCCTCAGAGCCTCATAAACTGCCAGAAAGGAGGCAGGTGTTATTTACCCTCTTTGGCAGATGGAGATGTACAAAGAGGTTAACCCTTGTACACAGGATCAAACAGGAAATCTATGGTAGGAATTGAAATTGAAGCCAGATAGTTCATGTGACCAGAGATATTACTTTACTCCCTGCTTTGTGGATGCATATTAGCCAGTTTGTGTGGGACTAATGTTAGGGAAAGGACAATATTTATTGACCTCCAGATGTGTTTAAAAGAAAAGCAGTTGAATGTTTGCTTTGGATGAAGTCCAAAGTATACAAAATACTTTGGTGTACCACACAACTTCAAGAGCTAAATTGCAGTTTGCTTCCCACATTTGCTTATGTTCTGCTGTGAAAAATAATTCAGAGGATGTTTTCAGTTGCATTTCCTTATGTAGGGATATAAAGTCTCCCTGCCTAGGCTTCACTCCCTGTATTTCATTTGTGTTTTTAGACTGTATTGATATTGTCATGTGTGACAGTAGGTGAGGATGAATCTATTTGTTTAGGACTGTTCCTTGACATGACAGAAACTCAGTGCATCCACCAGCATGACTTTACTAGCCAGCTTCTCTGTCCTCCTGTTGTCCTGTTGTTTTACCCTACCAGACTTTTGCCACTGATCCTGCAAGGGATCTCACCCCCCTGATTAAGGGGGTCTCTGAGCTGTTGACATCTGGTGGATATTTAGAAGGTTAATTGGAGGATGCAGAACAGTCACATGTGAATTGAGCCAAGTCTAACACAAGCCATTATCTTACTCAAGATAAGGCAAAGTGCATTTTTTGTACCTGTCACTCTTTTTCCTTGTATGCCCAAGACATGTACTGAGCAAATCCTTTTATGAAAAAAAGACTGAGGCACTGCTTAGCAGTACAGGCTTCTGTTAAAATGTGGGTTGGAGCCTTCTGCCAGTTTTTGGAAATGTTAAATTCAATCATTAAGAATATCCTGAAAGGGTAGTAAACCCTTAGGTTGCATGCACACAGTAGAGTTAGTTCTGTGCCTGAGAATACATCCTAGTGTGTGTGTCCCTCTGTGAGGTGACTCTAAGTAAATTGCCATCATTCAGGCGTTTTGTCTAATTAGCAGAACAGCTGCCTTTGAAAACATTCTTCTTAAGGTCTGATGTCTTGAGGATTATTTAATTAGAAAGAAGCAAATCACTGGTGTAAATGGCTCTTTGTTGAATTCAGAGGATTTGTTTTGAATTGAAAAAAAATGACTTTTTGAACTATAGCTTACATGGTAGTGGAGAGGGAAAAGGAAGTAAGAGTGTAGCTCTCATGGATACAGCTTCTGTGACAAAACCAGATTTGAGTTGATGGAAATCTTTAGAAGGGGGAATCTTCTAAAAACATGAGTAAAATCCTGTCCAGCTACAGGGGATTAAGAGATGCCCATCTGTTTTTGTACTTATTTCTGTTTATTTTTCATGGGGTTGCAGATTGATTCTCTTGTGACACTCCCAGCAAAGTGGTGGGGGTTGCAGGGAAGGGAGGAGGGAGGAGGTGTTGCTAAGGACTGTCACAAGCTTAGCATGAAAGTGCTTATTCTTGTCTCTCTCCAGTTTATGCCCTCCAACTGAAATCTTTGTAGCTAAAAGTCTTTATTTTGGACCACTTAAAAATTTGTGCTTATCCATGAATTGGTGGGTAGACAGACAAACTGGGGAAGCAGATGAGCAAGTATGGAACAGACAGGGTCCTCAAGAAGCACAGAATATGCAGGAGAATGGAAGGAGTCAGGCAGGCAGAAAGAGTGGCACACAGTAGTCGGAATTAAGTCTGGGGACAGAAGTCTAAGTGTTAAGCCAGAAAACAGGGTCAAGGGTATCAGTTATTTAGAAAGAAAGGGGGATGTGGAAGCCAAATAGAAAATGGGGAGAAAAAAAAGTCATACAATTTGGTGTTATTGTAAAGGCCTGACATCCTAATTAGCGGGGAAGAAGGTGAAGCACTAGGAAATAATTTCAATTGCAAAAGATCAAAGTTTACAACAGATCATAGCTAGAGGTCTCTGGGGGGGCACATGGGCTGGGTATGGTTGGCCTGGTGCCAGTGCTCAGAGAGTTGCTGCACCTCCACATGTTCAGGGACACAATTGGTATAAGAATCTTTGGAAATAAATGAAACTTTTAATTTCGGTGTCCCTAAGAATGAGATGCCAAATTGAATGGTGGGTGCTTCTGCCATGTGATGGAAGAGTTCTAAAGGGAGGAGCTAGACCAGAAGGCTGTCCCAGAAGAAGAACTATCAGTAACTTGCTGCCAAGACCTTCCTGATCACTTCAAAACCCTTTCTCAGTTCAGAGGGAAGGAGCCAGGGTGGCTGCTTGGGCTGGGGTTCAGGCAAAGAGGAAATGGAGGCATGACCAGTCTGATGGCCCTGGTAGCCTTGGCTTGCTTTGTCCAACCCTCCTCTGAGGTGGCTTGTAGTCTTGCACTGGATTGTGCTCACTTGGTGTTTATTTTCCCTTTTCACCTCAGCTCCTGCTAAGACCAGTTTGCAGGTGAATGCTTGCCACAAATGAGACACACAAAGCCAGGACATAGTCTGGCTGGTGCTGTTATGTCAGAAGTCAGGGAAAATAATGATTACTTCTCCATGTTGAGTAATACCTTCTTTAACACCTATGGGTCTCACTCATTGGCATACTGATGAAAATTCAGAACTGCTTACTATTCAGTGGTGATACTAGTACATAATTCTCTCTCACAGCTGCCCCGCTCTCCATGTTTCTTCCTACCAGCTGCAGCTTGCATTTTTTCCCCAGATAACCTCACTTTCTTCCAGTCCTCCTGATTTCATGTTGGCTCTGCAGCAATATTTTTCTGCCGTCATTATAATTCATAATGCTCAGCAAGTTCACATCACGCGGAGATTTAATTATAATCTCGTTTAAAACTCTTTTCTTGACTGTTAATATTAAATGTGAATTCCATCAGTGTTGCAGTAGAGTTGCAGACCCTCCTCCCAGTTTGGTTCTTGGTCTTCATTATTGCTTAACTTTTACTTCATTCTCTTTTTAATATTTTATATGTATATATATATATATATAAAATATATAATTTGCTGATCATGTTTGCATATCCAAGCAGCCACTTTTTCTGTTTGTATGCCAGGTTACACCAAGTGATTTGTAATCCTTCATTCCAGGGTCTGCTTTCATTCTTACATATGCAGTTTATTTTTACTTGTGGCCTTTTCTGCTATTATTGGGCATATTTTTGGATTGCACAGCTGACTTCTAAAAATATTTTGAATCACAGTGCTGTTTGGTTGATTTAACCATTTATCATTTTAATTTTCCTCTAGTCCAAGGGATCATAATTTTCTTCTTTCACTTGCCTGGCATTAGGAAGAAATTAATCCTTCAAAGCCCTAGTTACACCAGTTAGATAATTGTTGTTCTATTGCTTTTTTAACACTGTGCATTTCACATCAGATTCTTAACCAGCATTTATATGTGGATTTGTCTTTTCATCATTCTTTGTGTGTATAATACTCTCTGATATTTCTGTTTTCAAAATTCCATACTTCTCTGGAAAATAAAGCAAATCCTGGTGCATGTGAGATCTGAGTCGACTTTGAAAAAGGAGTGTGTTTTCAACAGAAACAGTTACATGCCAGTTTGCAGTTCCAGAGTGTAAAGTATAAATCCTGCCCTACTGCAGAATTCTACTGATCAGCCCTGAGGCCTTATAAAGGAAGGACACTATCTTTTTTCCTGGACAGATGTAACTTAAAAGTTTAGTTAGTGCAAAAAAACCCCAAAGAGTCTTTCTGCAATGAGAACAAAACACAATGCCAGAAAAAAAGAGGAAGAAAAAAGGGTCCTTTCATGGCACTGTAAGAAACCTAGTTAAGGATGGCAAAAGTTTTCAGGACATAAGGTTAGAGGGCCCCAAGGCACCTATTCAGCAAGATGTGTAAACACTCACCTAACTCTAAATAGGTGAGTTGTCCCACTGAAGTCAAAAGCACTACTTCCATGCTTAAACTTTGACACAGGCTTTAATAGCTCACTAAAGTGAAGCCTAAAGACACACTAATTTCAATCTTGCCAAATATACCTCTAATTTATGGATCAAGAGGCATTCTGAACTAAACATCTTCCAATAAAAAGAGTTAGCTTAAGGATATCAGGAGAAAAAAGAAAGAAAGATGAATTGTTCCACCTTTTTTACAGCATGCTGATTTAGCTAGTGTTCATCTTTATTTGCATTGGAGATCTGTGCAGGTAGTGAGGGTTAGACTGCAATGCAGAGGGTGGCATGGTAATGTACTTTTATTGACTAAGAGACATTTAATGCATTCAGATACTGCACCCTTAACTTTCTGGATGCTCATAGACATGCTCCTTTTGCATTCTTTCACTAAAAATCAAGGCAAAACCATGCTGGCTTGCAAGAACTGTGATTTTATTTGGCATGCTTTAAAATGCATTCTCTTTTCTAGCAAAAATAAAATGTGGCTGATACAGTTTCGACCACTGACCTGAATGGTTAGGGGGAATATTTTATGAGCTTTGTGAGCTAAGAATATTTATATGATGGTGCATAAAAATCACACAGCACTGTGATGACTGGGAAATATTTCACTTGAATGACTTGTTTTAGAAAGTGCAGATGTGCATCTCCCCACAAAAGCCCATCAGTGTCAACAACATCTGAGATGGGAGAAGAAACTGTATCAAATTCTTGTTTCATTCTGATAATGTTAAATCCTTTTCCTTTCCCTATGATGGATGCATATGAAAACCTGTATACTGAAGCCTCTTTTTCTGTCATAGCTTTGCTCCTGTTTATAAGTAGCAGATATATGCAAAACATGCCTTGTGAGTGTGCTTTCCTGCTGAGTCTACCCTGAAAGAATTATTCACAGAGCTACAGTTATGTCTCCATTTCCTAAAGCTGGGGTCTATCTTGGCCCCATAGCTAGGTCATTAAGAAAACCATAGCAGAGATTGCTTCAGCATTATAAATTGGCAAAATTCACTGGTGTACATCAAAACACTGCAGTATTGCTAAACGCATCTGTGGAACAATGTGATATCAAACTTCTCTCATCAGTAAAGTCTGCTTCATTTTGTCATGTCTAAAAAGAGCAGTGGCAAATTAAAATAGTGATATTTATTTCCTTTTCACTTCCTTCTTTCCTGTAAAGGGTAAAGGTTTCCTAAGCTAGCTACTGAGTAAAACTGAATTACTTTACAATGGTTCTTTGCTCCTAGGCATATTGCAGAAAAGCTGTGCTGGCAGGAAGATGGTGCTTATTTTCTGAGACTGTATTTTCACCATGTTATGCAACACCAGCAGGTTTGCAAAACTCCAGTTGCATATCAGTAGCAACAGTTAATATTTTCCATGCTTTTCCATTTGCATGTTGGGTCTGCTGAATTCATCATCACCTTTGCAGCAGGGTGGTGACAGGGCAGCTACAAGTCATTAGCGAGCTGTGGAAAAACAAATGGAAAACGTGTAAGCACGCTGAGACGCTGACTGTGTGCTCAGCAGTGGGATGGGCTAAAGCACATATTGCACATTCCAGGATGGGGAAGATGAATGGGAGAAGCATAGCTGGTCTCTAATTCCTCAGCCACTGAGGCTGTGGAGTTTGTGCTTTGTTTAACATTTCTGTTCACATTTTGTTTTTAATGTGAATAGGCTGTGAACAAACACATGCAAACACACATATACATTATCTATGGCCTGACTTTGCCATGTCACCGTCTTTAAAACTTACTCCTCTTCAGCAAATTTGTCAGATGCCTATGAAGATTCCTTGGTTACATTCATAATTGTACTTTTTTATTAAACTAATTTGATTGCAAAGTATGTTGCCATGTGAACACCTGGGAAAGACAGGGACCAGGAAATTGTAACTAATTTTTTTTTATCAAATCCTGAGTTCCTAAAGTCACTGTAAGTATTATAAATTAATATAAGCATCCCATGCCCAAGTAATCCTGAATCATAATTTGACTGCAAAAAGACATATAACAGAGTTAACTGGGCATGAGAGGTTTTGGTATTCTGCAAAATATATACTACTATATTCTCTACATAATACCATGTGTAACATCTTATCCCTCACCACAGGAAACTCACATGGCCTCATTCTTTTTCCATATGTTTTTCTGTTGTAAGAATGTGAACATACAAGGCCTCTCTTACTTGTCTTGCTGTTATTTTTGGCTGCAGTGATACAAGGTACTCTTCCCACCTGTGTCAGCTATAAAATAAGCATCTTGAGTCTCACCTTCTGCTGAATATTCTTATACTCACCCACAGAGGGTATTGTGCACTGTTTGCTTCAATGGACAGGAATTGACAGTGGCCTGTGTCAAGAGTGTGCTGAGTTAAAGCTGCATCAAGGCTAAGACAGCGGAGAAATTCCCTAATTCCTGGAGAAGCACAAGCTATACTGGAATCTACTTCAGTTATAGCACTACTAGAAAATTTCACATGGCAATGACTCTTTACTCCCTGCATAGAAATTATCTGTTCATTAAAGTTATTGGGACAGATCCACTTTAAGCATACCTGAATCCAGTGTGAAAAATTAAGTTTGGTCTGAGCTTGACCTACAACATGTGAAACAGTCTCCTGGTGTGGAGGTTTTACCCTGTGGATGCCAGGTGCCCACCAAAGCTTCTCTCCACTTCTCAGATGGACAGGGAAGAGAAAATATAATGGAAGGCTCCTGAGTTGGAATAAGGACAGAGAGATCACTCACCACTTACAGTCAAAACAGCCTTGATTTGAGGAAATAAATTTATTACCAATCAAAATCAGATTAGGATAATCAGAAGTACAACAAATCTTAAAAATACCTTACCCCCAGTCCCCTTCCTTCCCAGGCTTAGCTTTATTCCTGATTCTCTATCTCATGCCCTCCAGCAGCTCAGGGAGATGGGAATGGGATATACAGCCAGTTCATTACATATTGTTTCTGCCACCACTTCCTCCTCAGGAAGAGGCATCTTTCCCCTGCTTCAGTGTGGGGTGCCTCACATGGGAGACAGTCCTTATGAATGTTTCCAAAGTATGGCCTTCCAAAGTATGTCCTTCCCACGGGCTGCAGTTCTTCACAAACTGCTTCAGTGTGCATCTCTTTATAAAGGATGCGGTCCTTCAGACACAGGCTTCTCCAGCATGGGCCCCCATGGTGTCACAAGCCTACCAGAACCATGCACCACTGTGGGACTCCCACGGGGTTAAAGCCTTCTTTAGGCTCCTTTATATCTGCAGGTAAGTTTCTGCTGCCCTGTGGCTGTCCATGGGCAGCAGGGGCATGGCTGCTTCATTGTGGTTTGCGCTATGGGCTGTGTGAGAGTCTCTGCTTCTGTGCCTGCAGCACCTCCTCTCCCTCCTTCTGCACTGACTTTGGTGTCTGCAAAGTTGTTTCACATATTTTCACTACTCTCTTCTCTGGCTGCAGACACGTTTTTTCCCCTTCCTAAATATGTTCCTACAGAGGCATTAATTACAATTTCTGATTGTCTCAGCCTTGGGCAGCAGTGCAAATGTCTTGGATCCGGTTGGTATTCCCTATATCACATATAGGGGAAGATTGAATCTTCTCAGAAAAGCCACTCCTATAGCCTCCCTCCCCATCCTCCAAAGGCTTGCCATGTACATCCAATACACCTGGAAATAAGTTCTCTGGATAACAAACATGTTGCCATTGGGAATGGGTACAGCACAACTGCGGGAATTTCTAGTGCTCTTTCTTCCACTGGCTATGGAAAGTGTGCTTTGGTGTTGTGGGCATATGTGCTCCCTCAAATACCAGTACCAAAGAGTTGGGAAATGAATTTCAGAGGAGGCGTTTACCCCTCACAAGGGTTTTTTGGCTATTGCTGTGTTTATAAAACAGTGTTGGCCATGCTGCAGTTGTACACAGTTACTGCCACATACATTGGTGTGAAAACCAGAAAAATATAGCACTGCTGCAAGGCAACCATGACTTTTAGGTCAGCAAGGGACAGGCATTTCTAGACTTCAGCCAAAGCTTTGACTGCCTGCCCTACTACATTAATTTAACCTGGATCTTGGAGAAGGGGATTGCAGTTGCAGTGTCTATTTGAAAGTGTTTCCAGAGCTAGATATTTATCAATGATCATAGAAAAACTATCAGTAACACTGTCAGGAATCCTGAATGACATGGTGAGAAAGAAAGGAAATCTGAACTCACTTAAGTGGTTAACAGCCTCCAAAATTTATTCAGCTCAAGTTTGGATTTTGTAGCTTGTCCTTCTCCTAATTGCACTTTTGCTCTTCATCTCTCAGATCTGACATCCTTCACCCTCAGGAAGCTGCTGCTGTTTCTGTTCTCACTAACCACGGGAGCGCTGCTCACATTGGAGATCTGGAGTGAGCTGCTACAGTAGTGTGGGATGTGTCCAGGGGTACTCTTTCAGGTCCTACAGGGCTGTGTGGCTGTCCTTGTGTTGGAGTCCCTGAGCTCCTTTGTGCCTCAGCACTGTTCTGGCATGGCCAGTCTGTAATTGCAGTGTTAGCTCATGGCTCCTGGCCATGGCTTGAGCGTCCTCTGGGAATGTTGTGCAAGCCTGCCTGAGAGACACCAGTGCTCTCTCACATCCATGCCTTCTGCAACAGCATGAGAAAAGTAGAATCAAGCAGCACAAACTCTTGTCTTCTCTTTTACTGAGCTAAAATTATCTATGAGGTTGTTTCCAGTCCTGCTTCCCAGATTCCTCTTCCCTGCTGCACCAATAAATTTCCTCTCTCTTCTGTGTACATGTAGTTCTTCAACAGCCGTTTCTCAACAGAGTATAGATACATGGCAGAAATCCTTACCCTGAAATTTTCCTTGCAAAAGTGACCATCTTCTTTTTCCATCTTCTTCTGACCTTAAGTGAGACATTAGTGGTTTTTTAAACCTTGCTAGGAATGCCAGAAACACTAAGATCAGCTCTCTCCAAACACTAGTGTGGATCAAGTTCTTCATTCTCTCTCCTGACACAGGGGCAGCTGCTATCCTCATTGCTATAATGAAGAACATCTGCCATCTGTTATCTAGAGAATGAAACCTTAGTTAACAGCGACCCAGATGAATATTTTTAATACCTGTAAAATAACACTGATGCACCAGCTGTAGTACAGATTAAGGAGAAACACTTGCAAAGAACCAAAGCATCTCCAGATGTGTGGGCACCCAAAGAAATACTTTATCTTCACAGAACAGGATATTTAAAATTAGATACTTATTGGAATATGATCCCACTTCACACCACAACAGATACCCACATCTCCTTTACTGCAGGCAAATTCTTGTGCAAATACTGTAAAACTTTTCCTAGAGAGAATTCAGAAATCTAGATTTGCTTTGTGTAATTTTTTCGCTTGCTAATCAGCATATTCTGTTGCCAATCTACCCTGGCTAGAAAATATCAATCCAGCCCTCTCAGGACATCAAATTATGGTAACAACAGGAAATCTTGGTATTTTTAGTCCTTTGGAAGCAATATTAGAATGCATGACATCTCTCCACCACATAAGGCAAAGTGCAGAGGAGATTGCAGGCTTTGTTATCCTATGACAAGATTTGGGATATGTTTCTGATTGTCCCAAGATGAATGTGGGAAAATGAGAAAAGAAGCTGAGACTTGAGAAGATGTAATGAAGGAGAAAATGCTCACTTCCATTTCTCACATTGCTGAAGAGAATGAAGGTGGGACAAAAAGACACAATTTGCTGTCTTCCAGGTTGAGAAATAACTGTCTTAGACAAACTCTCTGAGCCTTTAAGAACACCATATGAATTCTACAGGAGGTTTTCTGGAGAACAGTTGCTTTGCAAATTTAACAGCTCCCTTTTCCACCATTTAGAGCAGCAGCTTGTCCCCTGTAATGGCAAAGGTTATGGTGACAGTCAGAAGATAAAAGGTATTGGTTTCCTGCCACCTCAGTTTGAAATGCTTTACTGCTACCCAAAGTACACTCCCCACCTGATGCTGATATCAATATTTACATGCCAGTTTGGACTTGGAACTCTCCAGTAATTTTTGCAGCACTCCTGCTTCCTTGGTGTTTGAGTTCAGGCTTGTCACTTTTTCTTTCTTAGTCACATTGGAAACCCCCTCAAACAGCATAGCCATGTGATTATGACCTCAGGCGCTTGTGCTCTGGGTCCTCATATCTGGGGCACAGATAAGAATTTCTTCTCTATGCAACTAATTTCTGGGCCAAGTTCTCCAATGAGGGCTGTAATTTCTGGAATGTGAGCTCTTGGCCTGACAGTGCTATGCTTTCCACCAGGTTCGAAGTTAATTTTACTTACAAAACTACCAGATCTTATAACCACAACCCCTGTTCCTTTGGCTTTCCACCTCTGTGTGTATGCAGTGTGATTTCTAAGATGGAATAATGCCTTTCCCATCAGAAAGAAGAATCTTTAATAACCTCCACGGTTTTATAATCCTTTCTTTAATTTCCTTTTAAATTAATCCAACCCTGTCTTGATGCAACATATGAGGTGCTCTGCCTACAAAGACATAAATCTGATTCGATTACAAGGTACTTCAAAGACGCCCCACCTCTGGCTGTTTCTGAGCTGCTTAGAATTAGTGGAACCATGTAGCAATGGGCAAAAGTCTTACCCCAAGCAGCACTTTCCCTTTGGCTGAAACTCCAGGATGCGCCCAAAACTCCATAGCTAGTGTGTGCAGTACAGTCATGTCAGCAGGAAAACTGGGGACCTTAAAAATGTTTCCTGTTATGACGTGGCAGCTCTACTCCCTGCAGTTCATGCATAAAATACCATGATGCCTGAGCTTGGAAGGTTGAGAATGTAACAAAGGCCAGAACTGCAGTTGGACTGTGATCGTGCTGCCACAAGAAGCCAATAAGTGGGTTTTTTCCCTTCTGGGATTTCAGCATCAGCAGAATCCACCTCCAATCCTACAGCAGTGGGAACACCTCACCTTGCCACTGCTATTGCTTCCCCAGAGATCAAGGTCACTCCTCGCTTCCCCTGGGGTAGTTGCAACAAACTGATCCAATGCTTCACTGGGAGCAACTCAGGAAAAAACTGCAAACCAACCAAACAATGAGAAAGACTAAAGGAAGTAGGAGGCCATAAAAATCCAGTGCAGCAATAGAATGTTAGTTAGTTGGCTTCAGATCCAATCTACCATACCTCTCATTTGGTGACCTTATTTGCACTAAACTCAGACACCATGCTCAGCATGGCCTTTTGGCCCTCTGGGAGGCACCCCACAGCTGTGTTCTTAATGGTGCTATGGACCCTGGAAATTGTTCCTTCGTGAAATGAAAGGAGGACAGGAGAAGGTTTTTGCTGTACGGAGCCTGACCTGCTTTCCACTGTGTGCTGTTGTGTCAGAGCAGCAGCTGCAGAGGAACGTGGTGCTGGAGGCCAAGGTGCACATATGGGAGAGGGCACACGGGTATGCTGCAGTCGCTGAGGATGCAGACCTGTTTTGAAACTGGGGTTACTGTTTGCAGACGGCAAGATGCTAGTTCATGCTTTGGTCTTCTTTTGCGTGGTCCACAGTGACATCTAATGGCACGGCACCAAGCCTGCACCACGTCTGGGGAGAGCTAAGTGGAGAAAAAGCTGGGATTGACAAACATTTATTATTTGGCAAGGCAAGGTAAATTCTGTCAGGGGTGAAAACCCATATATGCTGTATTAAACTAAACACTATTTGCAGCTATACTATGATATATATTATCCAAATAAAGATGGGAAATAGTCTTAAGGTCTTAAGAAGTCTTAAGAAGCAGTGTTTAGCTGCTTCTTAAAATGTAAAGTATTTCACATACTATTTTAGGTTAATGAACTATCAGTAAGTCTAAACAGTATTAAAGGAAGAAATCAGGACAACGTTCCAGAAAGGAGTCAATCCCAAATATTCTATTTTGAGTTTGATGTGATGCACCACTTTCATATACATCTCCCTCTATTAAAAAACTACAAGAGTCAACGAAATTGCTTTGCAAGAAATACCATAGTCTAATAAAATATGCTCCATGAAATATTTTCAACCACTTGTGTGTTGTGACATCATATTTTGAACTGTGCAAATTTTAGATCAGAAATCTGTCCAGTTCCTTTTAAGTACCAATAAAGGCACCATTAATTAATGTTGCAAAAAAATACTTTATGTGTTGTGTTCAAGTGTAAGGGTGACATGTAAAGTGACATATGTGACATATAAAATATGTCATCCCAAATAATAGAAAAAGGTATCAAGAAAACCTTTGACATTATTGAAGACAACTTTTTAGGAAAACAGCTCTTTCCCTGTTTTCCTTAAATTGATGGTGCTTTATTTGCAGTAATGGACCTTGAATGATATTCCATTTAAATTAGTTTCAGAATTGCCAGATTAAAAAGAAAAAACTAACTGCATTTTATCTATATACTTGTGTGTGTGTATGTGTGTGTATGTGTGTGTGTGTGTGTTGGTGTATAAAATGCAGTAAGTTGTGCACAGTACACTTAAAGAGTGTCAGCATTAGCACACACACAGTTTTTAGGTAGGTTTTTCATCCCTAGTATGAATTCACAAAGCAAAACTGCTTACTTCAGCTTAGATATATGAATGACTATTGTTTCTGACTCTAACACTGAGCAGTGCATGGTGAACTCAGGGAGAAAGTGGCTTTCCTCCTGCAATCCTTTAGACTTGCAAATACATAAGTATAATTTATCAAGAAAAAAGGAATTAATTTTTCTCTTTAAAGGAGGTTTCTAAAAGACATATATACATTTTTTTTCCAAAGGATTATTTTCTTTTCAGGTTTTACACTAGGAAATAGAGTTTCTAGTTAGTTTTTTGCCTAAAAGCCCTTATAGGGTGATATATATTATCATTATGATTATAGGGGAAAATATTTTGGTACTTATGAAAGGGGAGAAACAGTACAAGAAAAAACCTTTTTGCACAGCACTGAACTCAGTTGCAGAACTTACTGCTACAGGATTCTGTGGAAACTAAAGTTCACATAGCTAGACAGAAGAAGATCTAGAAAAACCATGAAGGATTGGTCCACTGATGACTGTTAAACGTAGTTGGAGTGCATCCATCAGCTCAAGACCTCAGGACCTCACAGTTGCTAATTGTTAAAGAATGGGTGTATAAATGGGAGAAAGGAATACTCTCTGACTGTGCCATTACATGTGTTATTTCCCTTAGCATCCAGTATTAGTTACTGTCAGAAATTTATTTCTCTAGCTGCACTTTTGGTCTCTCCCTGTGGCTGTGCTAATGGCTGATTTTTCTTACATGAAAGCCCAGTAATAGCTTTCCTTTTTTTTTTTTTTTTCCTTTAAGTATCAAGTGTGTAACTCAGACTGGGAAACCATTTCCTTATCTTAATGACAGTATGAATGGGCTGTAATTTTAAAAGTTAAATGAGTTACTGTTGTGACCATGTCACCTTAACCTAATATCCAATATCATAGATAGTTATTAAATTGGCAAATATGGAAAAGTAATGTTTTGGGTACCCTCAAGCTTCCTTTTACTGCTTATTGATTGCTCTCCAAAGAAGCTTTCTGCTGAACATCTCCAGCCTTCAGGCCTTTCTCTTACAAAGAGTTTGGTATCCAGCTGGTGGAGGCGACATTTTTCTAGCCCTTTCTTCATCTCTGAAGAAGGTGTTTAATTATATATAGTTTCACATCCAGGAAGTAGCCTGGGAATTGACAAACTACTCTTCAGGCTCTCTTTGTGGAAAGACAAAGAATGTCATCTTGACATTATGCTAGTTTCTTAAAAGAGCCCTCTCCATCTCAAAGGAAAATCTACATTTGGGGATGAAAGTCATCATAAACAAGAGACACTTTTTTGGAACTGGGGTAGTTAAGTATTGGAACATTTTAAAACCAAAAGGAGGTGACTTGTTAAAGGGTTGGAAATCATTTAGAGAAATTCTGAATAAGATGTTGGAGGTCAGTCTGACTGTGATGACAGTAGGGAGAAAAAAAAGGAAAAGGAAAAGAGTGAGTTGGGACTCTGAGCCACTATTACTTCTCAGGAATAAGACAATACGTATACAATTATAATCGATCTTTCTATGAAAACATCTAGTCTGTGCTCTGTGCAATTGAAAAAAAAAAGATGCAAGTTGACTGATAAGATCTGTAGATGGCGCAAAGACATCAGATAACCTCCCGTTGTTTCAGGTCTGGTTTAGGGATTAAAATCCAGAAGATTTTAGGGTGACATGCAAAGAAGAAAAGGATCCTAATGTGTGAAAGGAAATGAAAAAAAATTTCTATGGTCTATATGGGTGCCACTTATAGCAGCTTTAAAGTGAATTGTATGCAAATCCTATCTATAAAAATTATTTGATTACAGTGTTTTACAAACATAGCAAACATTATAACCTACACCTTAGTAGCTTTTCCCACTGTGTTTATTTTTAGCTGTTGTACCCTTCAGGTTTGAATTTTTTCCCTCTGCCTTGAGAGGAAAGAAAGCCTTGAGAACTTTCCAAGATAATTAATACATTGCTATGTAGTGCTTCCCCACACCCAAGTTATAGGAAAGGCATGTTTAATTCCTTTCTTTCTGATCTCCCCTAAATCCTTATTCAGTATTTTCTCTAAGTATATTCCATATTCTCCTCTATACCTTGGATGCCCTAGTTAATATTCTGTTTGGGGTGGACTAGTCTGTTTCTGTCTCTCCCCAGCAAAACTTTAATTCTGTAGCTGAGAAACTTCACCTAAAAATACTTAGGTGTGTTTTGGTGGAGAAAGTGAATCCCTATGAGAAGTAATGGTGACCAAGCACTTCCTGACAAAACCATCTCTAACAGCTTTCAGAACAATGTGGTGTTCCCCTCCTTTTTGGGGACATGGGAGTCAGCATTCCAGCCCTGCTCCAGCCCCTGTCTCTAGACTGTGGGCTTGGGGGTAAGCAGAAGTCACAGAGGCTCCACTCATTGTCTCAAGTGCATGGAGCTGGTGAGTTTGCCAGTTATTTTTGGCCTATCTACAGCTCTCCTCACAGCTGCTGCCATCTCACAGCCTTACACATAAGTCAGTCCAAAGGACTCACCAGACTCCCCAGATGATCTCTCACCGTTGTGTGGCTGGAAGAGGAAAACAGATCAAATGAAGGGAATGAAAAATTTTCTGCTCTGGATCAAAACATTCTCCCCAGATTGATCCAACACTTCTCCACACTCTGAAATCACTTATCATCCTCTACTCTTTGAAGCTGGCAACAGTGGCTTATGTTATTGGTCTGAGGTAGGACACTTCCAGTGAGCTGCAGGGGAGTAGTTGCACTATGTCAAGGGCTTTTCTGGAGTGCAGGAAGGAAGAATGGAGAGGGCAGATATGGTCATGGTGACTGGTGGAAATCAGGAACAAAGCCAGGAAGGAAATCAGGAGGGCAGCTTCGTTGGACAAAGTGGAGAGAAAAAAACTTTGGCAAGTTGCCTACTATGGAAAGCTAAGGGTAGTCACTGCTCGGGGATAGATGGAAGTGCTTCCAGAAAAGGTACCTGCAGAGATTTTGGAGTGTTCAAAATTGAGCCAAGGTAGGGATCAGATGTGAGTATGGCTGCAAAGACCTGTAAAGGCAGGTTCCTTACAAAGGAAGGTGCCATCTTGTTAATTGTAGTTGTGGAAGGATGACTAGATGTGCTAGGGATGTTGCTTGCACACTGAACAGTGGGTGCATTTTAAGGTGGTGGCATCTTTAAAAGAGACAACCAGAAAGAGACCAGATATTGTAAAGACTGTGTCTGTGCGTCAGAAACTAGCTGGGAGTGAGGAAATGAGCTTAAAGGATAGAGAATACCCAGGACTTAATGATAGGGGAGAAACAGTACAAGATGCAGACAGACATGAGACGGAGAGGAGCTTGAAGAAGAAGGTATCTGCCCAGTGCATTGACAGAGGAGCTGGGTAACTGTCAGAAGCAATCAGAGATTGTTTTTGAAACAAATTTTATTTGAAAACCAGAAAATTTTCAAATGGAAACATTTTATAATAATGTGTTTGTTTCAACAAGCTGCTGGTAAAATGGAGATGTTTTCTTTCCAGCCCACCTGGAGTAAAACTAAAGCTTCTAGAATTTATGGCTGTTGGACAGCTGTGCTGTCTAGCAACTAACTAGTTCTAACCCAAGCTACTGCATCCACCTTATAGTGTGGTGCTGTGCAGAGACAGGACTGTAGCCAAAATCACTAGTGCAGGATCATATCTGAGGCAATAAATTTTTGGTTTTCCTGCTTATACAGCTGGTCAGCTGCTCCCTCTATAGTGCACTCTGCTCCATTAAGAGAGATAGATGTCTTGCACAGCATTTGCTGACAGCTGCTTGCATGGTCACATGCAAACAGTACAAGGATAGGAGTTGTATAATTGTCAGCACTCCTGATAAAGGGGTCAAAATCACATTAAGTTGTTACAACTCATCAAAACTATCCACAATTTATTAATGTTATCATAAATAAACGTTTTACTTAATTGCTGAGAAACAAATAACCCAGGTGCCCCTTTATATCACAGCTTGCACAAGTTTACACAAAAAATGGCCAACAAGAAGTTCACTGACGTGTAGGCAAGGTAATAACTGCCCCTGTTAATCTGTCCCCAGAGAATTTGATGTTATCCTTCCAGGGAGTTTTGTCCCCTGTTGTGATAAGCAGCCAGAAATTTTTAAAGCTCTTTAAACTTTTGAAGTCAGGGATGGTGATAAGTTATTAGCAGAATATGCTAAATCTGGTGAATAATTTTTCTCAGCCTCAAATGAAAGTACTATGAAGTGATCAGCAAGTATTTGAAATGCAATTGAATGGAAAGGAGTGGAATAAGAAATTAAATGTTAGTAAATTTTTAATCTACTACTAAATGAAGACTAATAAGTAAGTGCATTGAAACTGTGTATGTGTGTTTGGATAAAATATTTTCTTTAATACATAATTAAGGTAGCACCAATTAGAAAATAAGCTATAAAAAGTTAATGTGCCCAAAACAGACTTGGACTGACCTCTCTGTCATGTGCCAGGGACATGTCATGAAGGTTTTTCTCTGGCTGCTGGACCTGTTTATCTTTCCTTTGTATCAGTTTCTTGGGCAGGGGGAGCTGGGATAGTGATGGACAGGTCAGGTAATGCTGCTGTGGACTGTGAATGGAAGATGCTGAGATGTTGCCTTAGTTTAAAAGACAGATATCTGCAAGCAAGGTGGGAACCTTCCTGGTAAGTGACCCTTCCCTCCAAATTATTATAACTTCAAACCTATGCAGCTTCCAGGCAAAAGTATGAGAGAAGTAATAACAATTCTTTATTGGAAAAAAAAAAATACAACAGGACAGAACCACCAAAACAATATCAGAAATTCCCCATCTGCTCGGCAGTTTCTCCCGTGGCTGCAGGGGCTCTCTGATGCGAGCCTGCACCTCCTCTGGCAGGTGTTTTGACTCAATGGCCAATCAGTGCCAAGCTGTGTCAGGACTCTGGAGAGAGAGTTGTGAGTTGTCATTATAATCTTTTTAGCCTTCTGTAAGTATCCTTTCTGTATTCTTTAGTATGTTTTAGTATGGTATTCTTTAATATAATAAAGTATCTTGAAATAATAAATTAGCCCTCTGAGAACATGGAGTCAGATTCATCATTCCTGCCTTCATCGGGGCACCCCACAAATACAATAGGCCCCTTCCTTTGCGTCTATTCACCTGGAAAACTACTGCGTCCCCCCTTTACACCTTCTCTGCTGACAATGGGAAGAAATTTGTGTGAGAAACCTGACCCATAACAGATGTCACCACTGTTCTTGAGACATTCATTTCCATGTGGTTTGTGTGAGATACTCATTGATATTTTATTATTAATTAGTGGTTAGGGAAGAATAAGTTTATCTGCCAAATGTAGCTCAAATAAGAAATATGGAAGTGTCTTCAGCTTCTTTCAATAAAGAATTTTACTTCCAGTTGTAATTGCTTTTTTTTCCATTGAAATAGCATGGTTTTGTTTTAAATACAGCTTGCACTTGGTTTTTCTGAAACACTTAGAAAGAAATGTGAATAATTTGTCTGCTTGCAACCAATAGCTGCTATACTTGAAAAATGGGAAGTAGACAGAGATACTTGCATTTTAATTACAACATCCATCCTCAAGGAATCAGCAATTTCTGCCTCTCAAGCACTGGTACAGAACAGCTGAATCAGGGAGGAGAGAAAGTCAAGTCCAATGCAGTGAAGTCCAGAAAAAGGTCTTGAAAACTGCATACTGGAGAAATAAAACGAGGAAAAGGCAACCTCTGCTGGCAATTCAGTTCAAAGTGAGTTGTCTTAACAAAGGAAAATGGCTAAAATTTCACATTTTGTAAAAGTGATCAGACCAGATACTTAATTGTTCCTTTTGGACTTCAAAAGAAATCTTTATTTTGAGCACTGATGGAAGTAGATTGATTGTGGAAATGCTTTCTGCAGAAGATGAGTAGGTAACAGGGAGTCTTCATACAATAAATAGACTGCTAGAGAACAAGGAAGAATGAGTCTGCCTATGGCAGTGGAAAGTTTGGGACAAAACTGAAGCCCGGGCAATACTAAATGCAGTCAGGGAGGAGATTTTCATGAATGACAGTTATCCAGTTTATCTACTCATAAATGTGCACCCACACACTACTGAATTTAGTATTGTGGACTTAAAATATAAAATATACTGATATTAAATGAAATTGAAAAATTAAGAAATGAAGCAAAAAAAAAAAAAAAAAAAAAGAAATTGAATGGAAAGAAATTAGGTGCAGTGAAATTAGCCATAACTTCATGAAATGATAGTAACTGAAATGTCAAGATTTCATTTCCTTTCATAGAAATGAAGAATTTTCCATATAAAGAAATGCAATGAAAATCAAGGAATGGAGTGAAATGAAAAGACATGAAAGGAAATATAAGAAAATGAAATTGAAAAGAAAATTCTTAGGACAAGGTAAATTCTTGAAAGGGAATGGAATGAAATGAAGTGCAATGAAATTACCCAAAACTTCAAGAAATGATACTCAATGAAATTGCAAAATTTCATTTCCTTTCCTAAGATGAAGAATTCCATTTCATGAAAGGAAATAAAATCTTGAAAACAGTGAACAAAGTGAAACAAACACATTGGGAAGGACATATGAGGAAATCAAATGCAAGTGGGGAAAACAGAAAAAAGGAAAATTTGGAACTGGAGTGAATACATATACATAGATTAGGATTAAATAAGGGGCAGTGAAAATGATGGAAACTTGCAGAAAACCCCTTTTCCCACTTCCAATTTAGATTATACCAATAATAGATTAGATTTTTCCCTCTTCCAATATCAATTATAATTTTAGAAAATTAGAAAAAAGCAAGGCAGCCATTAATTTAATTATTGGAAGAAAGAGGAGACTGAAGTTTCCCTGGATGTCCATTTTCTTCTGTGTGTTTTCTTCTGTGCTTTCTCTGTCAGACGAAAGCCTTGGGGTTTTTCTTCCTGAAGAGTTTGGGGTAAAATGGGACAAGCTTTGAAAGTTGCTGAAAGACAGGTGAGAAAGTTTGTGAGAACTGTGCTGGCATATAACTCTGTTAAATATATTTCTGGCATCAGGCTTGCCCAAAGACCAAGAAAAAATATCTTCAATGTCAGTAACTTGCAGTATATCACCAATTTCTTTTCAGAATCAGATTCTGGGATTAAAAAAAAAAAAAAGTTTCTTCAGATCTTAGAAACAGGGAAGGGTGTTCAAATCATTGTTGAAAATAGTAAATCCTGGTTTTTGGAAAAAATGGCAGGAAAAGCCATGGAGAATGAGAATATTCTCCATTCTCCAAAGAGAAATTACCACAGATACAACTGCCCACACATGCCAGTAAAATGTCCCTTTGAACTGCCACATACTCTGTGATTATATTACTGAAATTGAAGTTTTTGGATGGTACATATTAGTAGATTAATTTTGAGAAGACAGGTAGTAGTCTTGTTATCATGGCCTTCTTCATATATCATTTATAGAGCAAGAACATTTGTCAGGAGAAGGTAATGTATTTGATTACCATTTAAACTGGAATAAACCTGTGGCCTCAGGGCAAAAAATTATTAAAAATTAGGAAAGCAAAGAAGATCAAATCATTTATTTCCTTAATGTTGAAACAGTTATGTTTTTCATATGTATTTTGTCCTTTTGTCTTTGTTTTTTCTCAATATCACCTTCAGAGCAATAATGGGCTCAAACAAAATAATTCAACCAGTCTGGCTTCTGGTAAATGCAGTAAGTGAAAAGACTCTAAGCCTAATTTTATCAGCAGTGTATCATAAAATTGTTAAATTCCCATAAAAATAAGTTCATTAGAATTTTAACTTTGGGACCAGGCAGTATTCTCGGTCCTATTCCATCTCAACTTTATAAAATCAAAGTACCTGAATCTTTCTCGAACCTCACAGTCTTCAATATGAAGGACAGCAGGCAGATCTCAGATCTCTCAGAATACAAGATTCATGTCATGTGTCATCTGTACTCTGATTTTTCCTTTCAGCAGTACAGTAGTACTTTTCTAATGAAAAAAGTTTTGATCAGAAAGTACTCCAAAATCTCCAGAGCTCCGGAGCTATGTACTACTAGCGTTTCCTCTCTATCTTTACATGTAAATTCACCAAAGCCATGTTACTACTTAATTCCAATTTTTTTTCTGCATTCCAGACTAGCTTCTCATAAATGAAATAGGTATACATTCAGTGTGTGTATATTCCACAATGTGTTTGCATTCTGTATTGCCTATAAACATGGAGTAATTTTGCTGTGATTCACGGCAGTAAGATAATATAAACATCAAGGCTGAGTTCATTAATATATATCAAGTATGCACTATATATATCAAATGGTGAAGAACTAGGAACTCTCTATCCTTGGTCAGATTCCAAAGCCAGCTGGGCACAGTCCTGCTCAGCCTTGTGCCAAGGGCACCAAAGGTAACTCCTTTGGCAATGAAGTTGGACCTAAATTGATCTCCTGAGCCTTCTTCAACTGCAGACATGTTGTTTTTCTGTGATACAATGTGGGCAAAGGTGGCTAAAATCTCCTCTATTGAATTGGCTCAAATATCTGTCGTTAAAAAAGGCTGAATCCCCTGCTGCTGCTACCTGGCTATTTCAGCAGCTGAGCTGTTGAACAAAGGTCTCCCTTTTGTTGCTAAGAACCAGGTATGTGACTGGAGGTGTTCCTTCTGATGGGATTACAACTCTGCCCAACATTATCAGGAGCCAGGACTCAGCTCTTCTGCTCCTTACTTGTCCCATATCCTGTAGTGATCTGGGCATTTATGTAGGCCCCTGTTATTTGAATGACAAATAACAAGGTCAAATTTCTGCTCCTTAGCCCAATGATGAACTTCAGCTTAGCTGGCTATGAAAGTAAGGCAACAGTAGGCTGGTGGTAGCTGTTCTTTCCATTCTGCTAATTTGTGTAATTTAGATAGCAAATAATGGTAACATTTCCTGTAGAGGAAAATGTTAATGTTATTTTACTCTTTAAAGCAAGGAGAACAAAATAAAACTGGATAAAACTCATGAGATTTATACTATGCTCAGTAAAGCTTTAACTAGGGAAAGGCTTAAATTTTTTTTGTTATCTTACTCTTTTGAGGATGGAGAAAAAAATAAAACTGGATAAAACTCACATGGATTATACCATGATTATTAAAGCTCTAACTAAGTCAAGGCTTCAGTCATGACTTCAGTAATTAAGTACTCATCATAATGGCCATAAAAAGGAGAGAAGAAACTATTTTCCCAACCATTTTTTCACATACTTGAAAGTGGCAAGATCATTTTCACTCAAATTCTCATAAAAATATAGCCTCTGGCAACAAGTTAAATTCTTAGCCTGAAAGGGTTTGGAATGATTGACAGAATTGACATGATCCATTCTTCATAAAATAATATGAAACAGTACTCACAGGCCCTATAAGTACATCCACCTCGAGCAGGCTAAACCTCTCTATTTTTAATTATAACTGTCAGCTAAGCAAACAGAACAGTGAAATAAAAGCCTGAAAATGGATCTTTTTCATGAGCTGTAACCTGAGAATGAGCTTAACTGTGTACTTTAATCAAACATTGCATAATAGAGCACATATTGAAGCTTAAGCAATATTTTAGATTAGTTATTTTATTTATGCATTACAGGATAAATATTGATTCTGGCTAGACTCCTGTGACATGAGGCCAAGTTAAAATGAAGTCTTTAAAGAGTATGCATCACAGAACAGACCAAAGTAGCATTTAGCCATGTGTCCTAGGTACAATTGTGGACAACAGAATATCCAGCATTTAGTGAAAATTACTCAAAATTGTTTCCTAGTCTCCTACCTGTCACCTAAAGACATCTTGAATCTGGATATTCTTGTATTTCACAGCCCTCTGTGAATTTATCTTCCATGAGATTGTTGCTGCCCTTTGAAAGCTTCTTAATTTAAGGCAGTGTCCAGCAGGGTTTTGCTTCAACTGATTATATACTTTTAGAATGTATCAAGAGCTATGACTTCTCTTACTTCTAGCATGGCAGATCTTCCCTTCACGAAGAAGGGCATGATCTTCAGGTATCATGCACAGCATGCCAGCCTCCTGGCTTATTTTTTAGCCTAATAAAAATGGTTGCCATAAACCAAACAGATGATGTTTGTGTGTGTCATTCCTAGATGTTGCTTCTGTTGTTGGTTGTGTCACTACACAGTAAAGCTACAGTTTACTGTGGCTTTGCTTTCGTTTCATGGATTTCTAACATACCCCAGACCTGCCTTGCTACAAGGCTTGCTTCTGGAAGCAGGAGGTGGACCCTTAGCCATAATTTTGATGTTTACATCACTGAGTGGTATCATTTAGTCACCTCCAGGTAACAGCTTTTTTTGATAATGTTGGGTGTGGGAATCCACAAAATCAGAGGGCTTTGGGAAAGCTGCAAAAGGCAGGCCTCAGAGACAGTAGAACTGAGATTAGAGCTAAGCAGCAGCCATGAAATAGGTCAGCAGAAAAATTATTTAAAAAGTAGAAAAGCAAGGACAAATAGAACAACGGTTGTGTATTAACACTTGTCTAGAGTGTTAGAAGCTACAGAACTCCCTAAGCTACAGAAAAGTTTATCTAGCAAGATATTAGGAAGTTTGAAGCTTAATATTGGAGCTCTGTGCATTGTGTTTTAAGGCTTACAAGCAGGTATTGTATTCGAAATAAGCAAGCATTGTTTTAACCAAAGGTACGTGTGCTTATAGTGGTTGGAAGAACTACTGTCAATATGCTTTTTGCTTTGTATGATTGGTCAAAAAACTTATAAAGTAAGTTGTAGCATTAAGTTCTTTGTCTGCTGCCTGGGATGAGCTGGTAGCATCTTCCCATTGTCATAACCATGTAATGAGACTGATGCTGGAAAATAAAACAGCTCAAGGCACGTTCCACAGCAGTCCCGTCCCATTTGTGATTTGTATATATACCCCCAGCCAGCAATATTGGGAATGTTTTGTAACCGTTTGCTTTACGCATTAAGACGCTACTGTAATGAGCAGATTGGGCAGCTACTTACCTGACTGGCATGAATGTGGAAGAGTGATGGGTAGATGTTCCTGACCTGGACTTTGGTCTTGGCTACTTTTTCCCTCCACTCAAATCTGCTCTGAAGTGAAAAATGAAGCACTGGTCCCAGATTTCTGCGACTTTTCACATGAGCAGTGCTGGGAGCTCAAGGTGATTTGCTGTGCCATATTTATGGTACGTAGAGGTTTTCTGTGGGAGGGACATGTCTTTGCTCAGACTGTGGAAGTCTCTGAGGGTGTTGGCCTTTGGGGCTTTCATAGGAGCTCAGAAGAAACTTCCCAGATAACCTTCAGGTATTCCTCCACAAGCACAGCCTGCCCAAGCACAGAAAGGCTTGTAACAGCAGCTATGCTATGAGGTCGGTGTGCTGCCCTAAAGGATACCTGTGCCCTCCCTGGAAGTGAAGGACATCTCTGCAGCCTTCGGAACCTGACAGAACTTGACATGAACAATGCTCAGGCAGTGACTGAGCAGCATCATTTTCCTCCAGACCAGTATTAAAGATTCTGAGACAAATATTTTTTTCCTGCTACTGGCTGCTGCAGACAAAGATAAGACATGGCTCTGAGCCTGATTATAGAAGATCTGTCTTACCTGTGGTCCCACGAATGCTTTTATCCCTGTTGATTCTCTCCAGACAAGAGGAGAGTGCTTCCAAGAAACCTGCCATGCATTTATGCAAGTATTCTTCTGCAAGAGTTAGTTCCTCATATAACAGATGACAGGTTTTACTACCTGCTCTTTTCAGGTGTTGGATCAAGATTTCTGTGGAGTAAATAAAGTTTACAAATCAATTAATTAAAGATTCAAGACTCATAAAAATACATATGCTTTTTAATACAAGAGGACTTTGATGTATAAAATCTATTGCCTCTCTCATGGGTGCATTTCTTCAGAGCAGCTCTTTACCCCTCTCTTCAAAGTTACATTTTTCATTTCACCATCACCCTGCAATTCTCCAGCCTGATAGTATTCAAGTTTGGGGAAAAGGATATCTTTTGCATTTCTTCCTCTTCCCCAGTGTGCTTGTACTTGGTATGTGTCACACTAGCAGGAGATCACTCTACTTTTACCCAAGTCAACAGCTACTAAAGGTTAGTGAGAACTCAGCTGGGAAGTGTGGCAGTTAAGACCTAATTAGTGAAATATTTTCCCACTATACAGTCTGGTCTGTGTATAATAAGGCTTTCATTAAGGAGTTGGGCTATTTAACATGAAATTCTTTGTATGATATAGTAATCATTCTTATCTTTGTCTCTTTCAGGTGAAATCCATTCATAACCTTAAATATGTCATTAGTTCATTGAAGAAAGGGGTGATCCAGCAAAGCTAGTCTCAATGGCCTCTGGTCAGTGGCCTCACTCCTTCCTGAGGCTTTGAAGGACCCTAGTTACCAAGTAGCTTCTGCTGCTGGTCATGAGACAGAGACTAAGTGTGGGAACAGCACTGGAATTAATAAGGAGTGAAAAATATACTTACTTGACACTCTACAGTAGCAGGAGCATTTTTGTTGTCTTGTTGCACTGACTTTTAGATCTCAGCAATTCTGATGCAGTCTGCACCTACAGCTGTCATACAATTGCTATATAAAATGGGAAACACAGTTTTCAAGCCATATGGTGAGACAGATTTGAAGCTGGACTGGACACAGGTGTCTGTGATATTCTTACTGTCATAAAGCACTCTTCCATTATTGGCTGGAAAAGAAAGGCCTGGAGGACTGAGCTTCAAAACCAGTTCCTCAGTGCTATCCCTGGTACATCAAGGAAAATATCATCAGCTTAAGAATATTGTAAAACAGGATGGTAAAAGCTGTGAGTAGTTAGGAGTTTTCTCATTAAATATTTGCATTAATTCTTCAAAGGCAGCAACTTTGGGGTTACTATGAAGCAGAAAAGCCATAAATGTTGGCAGAAAATTACTTAAATGGGATAAATTGCTCACTTGAAAAGAGACATAAATCTTGTCTTTTCCAAACGATTTGTGGAAATTTGTTTCATGAACAGATTAGTGAGTCTGGTGAGTGGTGCTACCGCTGAATATTTTTATCTGTTTTGAATGGAAAATCTCTTCAACTTTATACAGTGAAGAAAATCTCCATATAGGGAATGGATTTTACCTAGGGAATATGGAAAGAAAGACAAAAGATCATGTTAGGATCAAAAAGGTGAATGGTAAAGATGAGGGAGCCTTGAAATGAAGAAAGAAGTAATGTGAAGTTGAAAGAAGGGGGAAAGTTTCATGTTTTTCTGTCTGTGTTTTTCCTGAGATCAAAGTGTACTGTGTATTTTGAATAACTCTAAGCTATAAAGTGCCTCAGATTGCAGATTTGAAGAGACAGTAGACCAGTATCAGGTACATCAAGTGAAATATGAACACCGCTTTCCCCTCTAGGAATTAATCTGGAGGTATCTAATGGAATCTAATTAGAAAAAGTGAGACACAAGCAATCCTGCTGGAGCTCAAACTAATTAATTGATTAAATGAATCAAACCTGCTGACCATATGAAAAAAAGAAGAGAAAATCATGAGGGTATTAAAAAAAGTGGGTTTTAAATTTTTTTTTAACTTTATGCTTAACATTTGACATTTGACCCATGATGAACGCACCTAAGCAGAGTCACTCAGCAGAGCACTCCTGGAAGAAAGACCAAGATCCAAGCAGGCACACAAATGGACTCATTGCTTGGCTCTGGGGATTGCCTGGGCACTGTAGAGGAATTTCAGTTAGTTTGGCACATACATCTTTGCAGAAATAATCTTCTGTATTCCTTAGCAATGAATACAGAATACAGAGTTTTCTCAAGGAGAAAAAAAAGTGCAGAAATCTCATATTGTTAATGATGAGATGCTGCATGAAGCTGGGGAGGACACACGGACAGTTGTGAGATACCTGTATTTGGACTTGAAAAATCTGATTATATGGCTAACAGAAGACTTATTGGGAAGCCAGATACTGATACTGATACAGTAGCTTTGTTAGCCTGTGTCTTGCAGGGCTTGAATTGCCTGTTTGGCATCAGCTTTGCCTCTGAGGAAGAGGTTAGATGTCTTTGTATTGTTTGCTAAGGTTCAGTGCTGCACAGTCACTGGAGTGAGCTTGTGCTTGATAGAGGAGATGCTACCAAGAGAGCTATTCTGCTAAGTTTACCCTGGAGGCAGCAGAAAAGCAGTTATCACACAATGGTCATACCAGAGAGTGGTTAACCAGGTATTTCAAAGGAAGAGATGCTCAAAGTCTTGTTTCCCTCTCCGCTGCTTTACATCAACTCAGGTGTCCTGTTCCGTCCTCTCCATACCCTCTAAGGGTAGGAGGGAATAGATGCAAAGCTCTATGACCGCCTCCCAGTTTTGCTTCCAGCCCTTGTCTTTCTCTGCAACACACCATGTGGAGCTGAGTTGGATCCCTTGGTGCTTCAGAGGCAGCAGGAGGTGAAAGAATTGGGCCAAGATCATGGGCCAAGATCATAGGTTGTTATTGGTCATGCCCCTGTCTTCCCGTAGCTAGGCAATTAGCATATGAATTAGCCCACAGGCCATTAGCTGTCAATTCTTCTTTAACCTTTTAAAAGGATTGATTAACAGTGCCATGTCTGGAACTCAATAAAAGCCACTGAGAAACATGTGCTGAGAAAAATCAGAGAACATTTTGTAGTTCTTTTTGCATGATTTTCTAGTCATAATATCATGATATTTGAGTAAAACTAAATGTCTGATAATTCAAGTGGAAGAAAACCCAGTTCAAATAATGTCTTCAGAAAAGGAATTAAATTATCTTCTCTCTCAGCATACTTAATTTTCACCTTATGCTTAAGACCCAAGCTGCAAGAACATACTTACTGATGTCTCATGTGCTGTACTGAGCAATTTGCCTTGATAATCCTGATTTGTGCATTCAAATTCATATACTGAAAATTAAAATGCCTTTTTCATTTTGCAAAGAATGTGGCAGAACTAATTATTTTAATGCATCTGGATGACCTGTTTCAAATGCCTCTTTAATCAGCTTAATTTAGCATACTTTACATTTGCATTTTATATTCAGCCTCATTTGTATTGCCATATTACACTTGGAATTATATAATTACTACTGTACAAAAGGATCCAGAGCTTTGATTATTTGAGGGGCATAGACCAGAATGGGATTAATGGCAGGTTTGAAGGTAAGAGGACATTAGTGCATTAGCAAGAATCAGAAAGTCTTCCATAACATCAGTGAGTGTTTTGTGGCATTCATCTTTGCTCCTTCCTCCCCTTCCTCTTTTAATGTCAAATTGTATAGATACATGATGAGGCAACAGATGATTTCTTGAGATCACTGGCTTGGCTCCTCACATTTATTTATAAAGTCCTAGCCAGAGACTTCCAGCTTTTAAAATCAATTTTATCAAAATAGTTGGGAAAGATCTGATAAAACAAAAAAAAAAAAAAGGAATTTTTTTTTTGTTTGTCAGGGTTAAATCCCAGCCAGCAACTAAGTACCATGCAACTTCTCAGATCATCACCCTCCCCTTCTACTGATGACATGGGGAGGAGAATCAGATAGAAGTTAAACCTGTGTGTAAAGAACAATTTAATAATTGAAATAAACTATAATAAAAACAAAATAATATTATTCATAACAACTAATAATAATTCTGAAAAGAAAAAGAGAATAAAGCCCAGGAGAAACAAGAGCTGCGCACACGATTTCTCACCAGCCCCTCACCAATGCCCATTCCATCCCTGAGCAGTGATCAGCCCCTCCTGGCCAACTCTCCCAGTTCATTTACTGGTCAGGACACTTTATGGGCTATGGAGTATCCCTTTGGCCAGTTTGGGTCAGCTGTCCTGTGCTTCCTCCCAGCTCCTTGTGCACCTGCTGGCTGGCAGAGCATGGGAAACTGAAAAGTCCTTGGCTTGGGGTGAGCACTAATAGCAACAATTAAAACATCAGTGTGTTATCAACATTGCTCTCATTCTGAATCCAAAACACAGCACTCTACCACCTACTGGGGAAAAAGAATTAACTCTGTAATCATTGAGACCAGATAATGGTTAGGGAATTTGTTGACATATATCTGACATCTTTAGGTTAGTATAAGATTATTTTTCCAGCATTGTGTGTCATGACATTATCTGTATTTACTGGTTAATTCTTTCATACTATCTTGTGTAGTATTAATGGGAGAGAGAAGGCAGTTAGCCATTGCAACTTTGGCAACTAGCCAATACATTAATAGAAATGAGGAAAACTGTGGAAAATTGCTTATTTCCTACATTGTTCCACAGAGGGGATTACAAGAATGGAAACTCTCCAAAGACAGTAAAGCTGAGCCTCAAAAAAAGCTGTTGAGAGGAAAGTTAAGAAGAGACGTGAGAAATTTTGGGAAGAAGAAGGAGCAGAATATGCTTCCATAGACAAACTATAGTGGACTAATCTGATATTATGACAAGCTTTGATCTGGTCAGGAAAGGTGACCAGCATGAAAAAGACTCTGCTGTTCTAGAGAAAAACAAAAGATGAAGGAGGATCCTAGAAAATTTTTCAGCACATTAGTTCTCTGGCCCAAAGGGTCTTTTAGAGAAGGCAAGAAAATCCACCCTGATCTGGTACTGAGGATCAGTTATTTTTCATCTCTGTTTCAGTACTTTCTATATTGTAAAGTCAACATTATGCATAATGCTACATGATCCTTCCTTCCTTCCTTCCTTCCTTCCTTCCTTCCTTCCTTCCTTCCTTCCTTCCTTCCTTCCTTCCTTCCTTCCTTCCTTCCTTCCTTCCTTCCTTCCTTCCTTCCTTCCTTCCTTCCTTCCTTCCTTCCTTCCTTCCTTCCTTCCTTCCTTCCTTCCTTCCTTCCTTCCTTCCTTCCTTCCTTCCTTCCTTCCTTCCTTCCTTCCTTCCTTCCTTCCTTCCTTCCTTCCTTCCTTCCTTCCTTCCTTCCTTCCTTCCTTCCTTCCTTCCTTCCTTCCTTCCTTCCTTCCTTCCTTCCTTCCTTCCTTCCTTCCTTCCTTCCTTCCTTCCTTCCTTCCTTCCTTCCTTCCTTCCTTCCTTCCTTCCTTCCTTCCTTCCTTCCTTCCTTCCTTCCTTCCCTGTTGTCACAGATGAATGATGAGAACAGTTTTAAGGCACTTTCTTGAATGGATCAATCTTAATGGAACTATTTAAAAACTAAATAGGTTATTTAAAAGGACTAATTCATGGAAGCCTTCTCCAGAGTTTTACTGAGATAAATGCAGATCACAGAAATAATTATAAAAAACATACCTCTTCTTATTCAGCACTTGCGAGCACATGTTTTGAAACTTTCATACTTTGAAGCTGTTTCATTTAACAGGGAATGGATCTGCATGTGCAGAACTGTGCACTATGTAAGGGCCAGCTGCCACTGTCCTGTAGCTATCACAGAAATATTTCCAGCCTCGTACTGCAAAGCTCCATAACCAGGTCTGGTCAGTGTGGGAAGTCAGAAACCTTCAGAGAAATGGTGGTGGCTTGAACTACAAATACCATTAATCTGGAGAGAATCAAATCCTTTAATATGTTTTTAATTTGCTTTTAATCTCTCTATGTTTTAAAACTGCTTCTTAGAAATTTTGAATCAAATGATGCTTTCTTGTCAGTCTCTGGGTTCACTGTTTAGCAGGTTCAGAGGGTCTTGTACCACATGGGTGGGGCTAGGAACTTCTCCTCCCATCTCTCAGCTCAGGTGTCATGGCAGATGCCTTTATCAAAGGCTCACATTATGAAATCTTGATCCTGCTTTCTTTGTCGTCAAAAAATATAAAGTCTCTCAAAGTCCATCCTCATAACTTATGTCTCCTAATTGTTTTTTCCTCCACAAATACAGGGTTTGGCTTTTTTGGTCTTTTTTTCTGGTTCCTAAGGATACAATATGCTTCCCAGGAATAATTGGCCTGACTGCCCTTTCTTGCAAAAATACACTGGAAATACATTGGAGGTTTCTCCAGAATACTTTTTAAATTTTGGAAACCCTGCTCCAACACTATGCTAGGACATGAAAAGACACTCATAATTTACAGGTCAATTTTCCCTCTTTTTCCACCCTTTGGGATGACTGTCCCAACTAATTCTTTTGCCAGCAGGTAAAAATACTAACTAAACACATTTTCTTATCTTTAACCCATGACATGAAGTTTAATGCCAAGGGAAGAAAGAAAAATTAAGTAAGCTGCTTTTTGTTTGGCTAGGCTGGCTAGTTTCACATCAAGAATCAGCAAAAGTGCTGTTTCATAGGACAGCCATTTTAAGCCGATGTCAGTGAAATAAAAGGTGCAGGTGATGCCAACTTTGTGCCCTGTGGCACTTGTCATTGATCAGATGGACCAGGCCATGTGATATCCACTGGTTTCAGATTATGCCTGTACATAGGTAGTCTTTCTATGCTGACAATGTTTTACAGAAAGAAGGGAGATGAAGAGAAAAGCAAAAGATTGTGCATTGACTGGAAAAAGTAGATGTAAAAATGTAGGGCTAGATCATACCATGAGCACTGCATTATGGCTCAGGGACCAGGGAGAGCCCTGAATCTCCCTTGAATCCCTCAGGGAGAGCAAATGGCAAAAGCATGCAGGTATGTAGTTGCTGGTCCCCTTCCTTCCGGTGCCCAACAGGCAGCAGTCAGGAGAGGGAGATAAGAAAGGATGGCATGTAAATTCTTGGCATAAATTTTAGGGGAGAACTATTTCTTCATTTTTTGTGACACATCCATCCTTTTACCAGAGACTTAAATATTGAACCTGAGTCTAAAGCCAGTTCCTTTACTGGGTTCAGGGCAGTCAGCAGCGCATCGTATGAAGTGCATGATAAACACTACTCATGGTACCTGAGGTTATATTGTCACCAACTCCCTAAGCACTGATCAGTTGTTAAACAATGACTGAGTTCATTAAAAAAATGTAGAAATGAGTAATTTTTGTGTAACCACCAGAAAAACAGCCCTCTGTAGTGCAGTCTGATGAGTGGCCCAAGAGTGCCTGTGCCCCTGTGCCCTCCTGGGCTCCAGCTGCAGGGAGCAGCCGGCCACACTCACAGGACTGTCCTCAGCTCAGCCTCTAGTGCACTGAGCATCTTCTCTCCCAATCTCAACACATTTTATCTAACTTTGGTGAGAATGATGAATGATATAATAAAGAAAAAAAAGAAAATCCCAGCAGTAAGTACTCGAAAGAGATGAACTGCCTTGAGGATTTTGATCATGACATTTAAATTCCAATCTTCAATTCATGTCATTCTATTTTGTTATATTCTGTTTATAAATTCAAAGTTGTAATCACAGACATTTTGGCATGATGTTTAGAAATTATCTAAGCCCTTTATCCTGGAACGCAATTGCATTTGTCTGCTTATCTTGTTAGTTTATATTCAACTTCTATTGATTTCAAAGGTTCATATTACGTAACATCTTTGACTACAGCTGAGTATATCTTTACAGATTTAGGAAGAGGTAAGTTATTGTTCACAGAGTCAAGAAAAAAAACCCAACAAATTAAGCACCTATTAAAGGACAATCTGTGTGTTTCTCCTTCTACACAGCCGTTCATTCTCTGAAAGAGCCTGTGTGTGAGAGACAGAGAAGAATAATGGAGAAGTCCAGGAAAACATTTATTGGTTTGGTAGATAAGGCAATAGCAGCTGCCAACTCATTGCGTCGTGATGAACTGCTCTTTTCTTACAACGGAATTCTCTACCCTACCACTGTTTGCAGTCCTGAAATTTTCAAAGCCTTGGAGTCCTTTGAAGCCAGAAGGGATGATGTAATTTTGGCAGGATACCCTAAATCCGGTGAATATATTTTAATTTTTTCCTAAACAAGTTTCTGTAATAGCAAGTAACAAGGTTTGTCCTAAATATATGAAATATATATGATATGATACATAATATGATATTATGCTAAATAATTGTATTTAGAATGTTCATCAAATTTTGTAAAACTGATTTCATTCACAAAAAGTACCAGAAATGAATTATGCATATTTGAAATAGGAAATTTTCCAAAAGACTGTAAATTCCTATTTTCTTTTCTTATTTTTAAAATTCTTACTTTCTTTCCTATAGCATCTAAAGGTTTTTGTTATATTTACTTTTCATAAAGTTGTGCATTTAACTTCAAATTGGAGAGAATCAAAATACAGTTTTTTACACCAGAGGTAATATACTTTTCCACAATTGGTTCACACTGCATAACAGTGGATAGTCACACCTGAAAGGATTGTGAAGTTTTTGCTTTTTTTATTGAATTTTCTTTTTGAAGAAATGTTATGCACTGGAATGCACTTGTTAAGCTTGCGGTGAGAAAGATGTAGGCACCCATTGTCCAGAAGTCAGGACATGGTAAATCAGAGATGGGAGATCTATGCAGGTCCTTGTTATCTTTTTAAAAAAAAGATAACAAGTGTGTCTAGGAAATGTCACTTCAGAGAGCTTTTTCGGGTTGTTAAAGGAAATGTGTGTACAATTTTCAGATCTAGTTTTGCTCCTCTCTTGAAGTACTTTCTTCCAAAGATAATCCAGCACAGCAGAAAACAGTTAATACCTTAGGTTTTAACTATAGGATCACCACTCCAGTCTGCCTTACATGTGTCACAATAAAATTTATTACATTAAGACAGCTTTTCCTAGTTGAATCGCAGTGGTTCTTCTCCTTGATTAGTTAGTTTACAATATACAAGTTACTTTACAGTGTACTGAACTGTTCAAGTTGGAGAAGTATGTCCTTATGAGGAGCAAAGGTAGGATCCTGGGTGGTGATTGACCAGACAGTCAGCTGTGATTGTAGGACATGAAAGGACACCAGGTAACCCACCTGGCAGTACTACCACCTCTTGAGTTCCCTGGTAAATCCATTGCTGTCCATTCTAGAAGTTTTACAAGCACTTCTGTAATTTTCTTCTTTCAGGCACAAACTGGCTAAGTCAAATCTTAACTGACCTGATAGCCATATCTCAAAAGAAAACACCAGGTAGTGAAAGCAGTGGGAATGCTGAAGAACAAGAAGAATTCCCTTACCTCGAAGTTGGAGATGCTGAGAAATATGAGGTGGGGACAGAATATGTATGGAAATGATCAACATTATATGCTTCAAATACTGAATAGATGAAGTATGATCTATTGTTTGATAAGAACTTTACCACTCCTCTTTATGTGGCATCTGGTCAGGAGTCATCTCATCTGGTCTGTCAAATATTGAACACATACAAATAAACAAACCCTTCATTGGGGCTGAGAGGAGGACATACCCATGAGATACAGAAGAGGTTGAGAAATTCAACATAGCGTCTTTTGTATTTAAGAAGAGCTTAATGAAGTGTCAAATCATGTAATATTAGCATTTGTCTCTTTTACTAGCTCTTCCTCCTCCTCCCCTCTCTGAGTCCTTGAGATGCTTCAGCTTTCACAGAGAGCTAATCTGTACCCCACCTCTAGATTTGATTCCTTGTCTACCAGAACTGAAGAGCATTATCACAGAAGAGAACAAACAATGGATAGTCTTTTTTCCATTTACTCATGGGCTTTTGAAGATTAGACCTACTCAGAGCAGCCCACTAATATCCCTGGGCAACACTCACTAAAACCACTTCAATCAGCCAATAACTGTAGATAAGTTCATCAAGACCACAATTTAGGTAAGGTTAATGAAAAGAATTCTAAAAAGTACTAACTGAACTGTCCACTTTCCTCCATCCAATTCTTCAAGCGAATGACCAAATTACCTTCTCCAAGATTTATGGTTACTCATCTCCGTCCTGAAAATCTTCCCAAATCTATCTTCCAAAACAATGCCAAGGTGAGTGTTGATTTTCATGTATTAAAGCAAACAGTTCAACAGATGTATGTTTTTTTTTAAAGAGCCAATGTAGTACTCTTCTGGTAATTCTCAGAGTCACTCTTATACTTAAGCGTTAAGCCTGGACATTTCTACATGTTTAAGGCTCTACATGTTTAAGAAGTGCCATTCACCTCACTTCACCACAGTTTGCCCTTCCTGGCCCCTTTGTGACAGTTTCCACAAGAGAGTTGCAGGTCTTGACCAAATCCTCCAGTGGAAAAATGGATTCTGATGGGATTTCCTGTGGGAGGAATTTTATGGCATTATTGCAAGTGAGGGCTTCAATGTGTCAAATTTCCATGAGAATTTATATTTTTGTGAATTTTCCCTGCCACTTAAAAGATGACCTATGCTTGTATTGAGCAAAACAAACTTAGATGCTGCATAAATAATTTGGTTAATCTGTAAAAGGTAATAATTATAGGCAACCATCTTCTTATGGTACCAAAGCAAAGTTAATTACTGCACCTTCTGAACTGGGAATGAAATTGCTACTTCTGCAAGGAGCACACAAGGTAGAAATCCCCAACTGCAGTTATAAAGTATATTACTGTTATTTCATTTTTTATGCTGTAGTCTGCTATGTCTTTCTCTATAAATAGTAATACAATTTTTCTCTAGATATTGTTACTGATTCGTAATCCAAAAGATGTTGCTACATCTTTCTACCACTTTTGCAATGGTCTGCCTACTCTTCCCTCCTATGAGACCTGGGATGATTTCTTCACAGATTTCATGACAAAGAAAAGTAAAGTATATTTTTTGTCTGTTTCAATTGTCTAATGATTTGTCTTTGTCTAAAAACCTTTGTACTTTGGTCAATCAGCTTCACTAGGATTTTCTGTGTTACAGTACAAACCAGAGATGAAAGACTGAGAATTAGAATTCTGAAGTTTTCCATGCTTGTCTTACTGCTTGAGGATAAATATTTGTCAAAACTGTACTTCCACAGGCTTTAAAAATTTGTACAAACTGGTATTTTTCCTTGAAGAGGCAGTTCTTTCTTATCTCTCTCTTGGGTCCCCTTTACCCCCTGCCTTACTATGTCCATCATGTTGTGTCCATGGAACTATATAATCACCTCCACGCCAAACTGGATGAAAGGAGCTATTCGGATTAAGCCTAGTGCATTAAAAAGGGGACTAACTCTAATGCATTAAAAAAAAGTAATAGCCCTTGTTTAAAGTTATGAGTGTTGGGTAGCACATGGGCAGCAGAAAGGGGGTTTCAACAAGGTTTCAGACTGGATTAAGGTAGTCTTACAAGATGGTCAGCAAGATGATAGCTTTTTTGGTGCACTCAAAGCTGTCTTGAAATGCTAACATGTTTTATTTTCTGACTTACAAATGCTTTCATATGTCTGATCCTCGATGCAAAACCGATAATTCCCACAGAAGGGTGTGAACTTTGTCATAAACCTGATTAATAACGCCCTTGGTTGACACAACTTAATGAGCAAAACTTGCATAATCTAAATTTATGCTTCATCTTTGGATCCTTTTGCTTGATTTAGTGGCCTGGGGATGCTATTTTGAATACCTTTCTGAATGGAACAAATACGCTGACAAAGAAAATATTATGACAATAACATATGAAGAGGTAAAAGAGGTAAGGTTAGCAATACTACAAATACTTTGTCCTTCAAGGGACATTTTTTTCCTGAACTAATACACCCTTAGATGAATGCAGGGTATGCAAGGTGTGTGAGACAGATTCTTCTTTTAAGAATCTGTTTTAAGGGAAGAAGTGGTGAAATTCAAACCTAAAAGCCCTCTTAAAATTTTGCTTGTGAAAATGATTCTTGTTTTTTATTTATCTGTAAGACTGGATATGGCACTAGATAACATGGTTTAGTTGAGGTGTTAGAGCATGGGTTGGACTCAATAATCTCTAAGGTGTGTTCAAACCCAATCATTCTGTGAATTCTGTAATGTAAGCCCAAATAATTGTAAAGCAAAATCAAGAGTAATCAATCTGTGGGGAGGAGCACTTGTGTTTTCAGCAGTGTATATTTTACACAACTGTAAATCATATATAATATTTAGTAATCACCAGGAAGGCAGCTCATGTCTCCTCCAAAATAATTAAGGAGAAGAGAAACAGTATGACCCGCCCTAGTTCTGGGTGAATACCCTACTCATCCTCTGTGAATATCCTCTGTATGCAGCCAGCATAAAGATATAGGGAAGTGTAAACACCTTGGAAATCAGAGTCATTTGTTTGAAAGTTGTGCCACATATTACATTCCTCTTTCCAGAATCGTGCCCAGGGTGTGAAAAACATTGCTACATTCTTTGGGATTCCTCTGACTGAAGAAGAGCTCCAGCTGGTGGTAGAGAGGAGCAGCTTCCAGTCTATGAAGAAAAACTCAGACAAGACCCATGGGTCACTTGGCAATATTCTCTTTCGCAAAGGTAGAAAGCTCCAGGGGGCTCAGAGGTAGAAATGTCCCACTCTCAAGGACTTGGGCCATTGTCTGGTTCTTTTTCCTGCACTTACATTAGAATTGTAAGTTTGTGTCAAGAAGGTTATCACTGCTTTGCTTGAGAAGACTTCTTGTTCAAGGAGAACTGGTGAGGAAGATGCCCAGCAAGGCTCTCACAGCAGAGCCACTCTTGGAGGCTCACAGATGGCTGGCAGGAAGGAGGAACTGTCACGTGTCTGAATTCCTCTCCACCTCTGTGCCTGGATCACCAATTGCCCAGCCTTTGGAACTGGCAGCAGAGGACCAAACTCAGCCTGAGTGGTGTGACCACACTTTCTAGGAGAGTATGGGAATCTTCTGAGATGGCCACTGCCAAATGCCTGTTCATTCTTACGCATTAGAACTAAGCCAAACGAGCAAGAATCCAGGCGGACACAAGAGAGGAACAGAAGGGAGTAACCTTTGCAGTGTAGTGTGGGGGACATGGACATGAGAAGGGCAACCTGGTTGTCAGAATCTATTTCTGCATTTTACATTAAAGAAATGACTGGATAAAACCTGAAGCTGCCAAAGGAGCAGAAAGTCAGCTCTGCCTCCTGGCAGATGATTCTTAATTAATTCTTCATGATCTTCCACTTTGCCAGTCAGAGCTGACTAGAGGAGTGAGATGGAGGGAAACAGAATTTTAGGCTGCCTTTTTGAACAGTCACCCTAAGTACAGTGTGTGTTCTTTTGCATTATAGCAAAAGATTATTTACATATATAACTCCACTGATTGCACAAAATTATATTGGTGTAGAAATATATTTCATCTAGAAAAGGGATCAACAAGTTTTGGTGTACAATGCAATAAAAATGACAGCTCTATAAAATATAAAACAAAATGTCTTGGTTTTCAAGAGATTTTTTTTTGCTTCTCTGCAGGCGGTGTAAGTGACTGGAAGAACCTTTTTACTGAAGATCAGAATGAGAAAATGGACAAAGTATTTGAAGAACATATAGCAGGAATGAAACTTGGGAAAAAGTTGAAATATGACTTGTACTGCAAAGCCTGAAGAGAAATGAAATGTGGTTAGAACAAGAACTCTGCAAGGCAGACTCAGACCTTCTGAATGCTATACCCTGGAATCCTAGATCAAAGGATCCATTCACCTTAGAATCGCTGTAAGAATCATTACAGAAGCCTTTACAGTGACACTGATGACTGATGAGCATTTTGTTTTATGGTGAGGTGTTTGGCTGCACCCATTTCCTGAAGAAGATGTCAACTAATCATATTTACAAAAACTCAATAGCCCTGTTCCATCTGTCACCTGGAAGGAAATGCTTCTTTTCTTTCTAGACAAATTCTATCTCTATAGAAGATATCTAATTATTTAGTATGCAGATTATTTTTTTCTTCAAAAATGTTTCGAATCAGTCATCATCTTCAGAAAAAATATCACTAGCAAAAACAGGGATATGACAGAATTCTTACGACAAACAAAATCATCCATGAATTCGGCACAAATTGAATCAAAGGTAGAGAAAGCTGAAAGAAGGGGAATATGGATCAGTGTTTGTAAGACTCTTCATCTCTCTGAATGCAAAATACCAAAATGGATTTCAGATACAGTCAGAAGTTAACAGGCAAGATTCACTCATATGCACTGCTTTTTATAGGATCACAGAGCAGCCTAGGTTGGAAAAGACCTTGAAAAATCACCTAGTACAACCTTTCATGGGAAAGGGAGCCTGGATGAGGCTAAATATCTAAATATCATATCTTGAAACCTCCAGTGATGAGGATTCTACCTCATTCCTGGAGTCTTTGTTCCAGCAACTGGTTGTATTTGCTGTGAAGAACTTACTTCATGTATGAATATTAAACCTCCCCTGTTGCAACTTGACCTCACTGCCTCCTTTCTTCTCCATGTGGTGATTGGTGAATAGGGAGCCTTTACCCTCATTGTAGCTGCCCTTTAAGCACTGGAAACTGTGATGAGGTTGTCCCTGAAATGTCTCAAGTTTGTGGTCCTCCCTTGGAACCTGTGTACTTTCTTTGTGTCATTCTTGAAAATGCCTCCATTGAGATAGTGGGGTTGTCAAGAGTGATGGTGTGAGACATTGCTCTACTCAGCTCTCTTGTACTGCCACTGGCATTTGCTTCCCTAGACACAGTATTTCAGATTTGTACAGGGACATCTTCTGGAAAAATTAGGCAAAATGAGATTCTGTAAGTATAGTTGAATTAAAACAAGGAAAAGTCACAGCCAACCTATGGATCCATCACCTGAGCAGATAAGGTGTAAAAATAAAATATAAAGTTGGAAAGAATGAAATATTCAAAGACTTTTTGCTTCATTCTTCTAAAGCTGGTTGGTTCTGCTCGGACATAAGTGGACATGCAGAGTTTTGTAAGGAAATTGGAATACTAGACATGATACTTAGAATATTTAGAAAATAAATGAATGGATTCAAAAGCAGAGCAGCAGAAAGTCCTGCAGCAAGGCATCTTTGAACAACTACAAGTTATCTGTAAGCAAGCAGAAAGGTACCAGATTCCTGGATGAGAACATGCATAACAGCAGTGTTTAAAAACTTGAGAAGGAAGAATCAGAATAAAACAGTCACCTTAACTTGATAGAGGGAAATGTAGTAGCAAAAATGACAAAGCAACCGACCATGGAACATGTTGAAGAAAATGAAATAGTAAATAAAAATTATGTTAAATAAGCTGTGATCCTCCTTAAGATAACTTACCTCTTGAATAAGCCACTGACAGAAAATGCAAGAGATGACAGCATCAGGGAGGGCCTGAAATTATGTGACTAAAGAGACACAAATTGATGTGGAGCTGGCAATGTACAAATGTGGTTATAGAAATGATAGTACTGGAAGTAGACTTAGAAATTCATACAACAGCAATGAAAGGCATTCAGAAGCACTGTCAGCAGCAGCAATACATTCCAGGAATATCCACTTGTTTCCATGGATATGATGAACTTGGTTGCAATGGTTTGCTTATGGTCACACTGCATATACTGGCTGACAGCAGAACTGGGAGGGCAATTAAAGCAATCTCCTTTAGTGGTGAGTCCTGATCCCATTCAATCTTGTTTTTAACACTGGTGGGCAGACTAATATCATACAATATATGACTGACTTTTAAGTCTGGGCATCAGAAGAGAAGGCTGAAAGTACTAGGAAAAATGGCAAAGCAATTTTAAACATTACACATTGAGAAGATTGGGGAATACAAAATTTAGTAAAGGTAAATGTAACACTCTATATTTAGAAAAGGGAAGTGAAAGGTGCAGGTACTTGATGGGGGTAAATCAGTCAGGCAGAAATTGGCATAAGAACACCTGAAGAACGAGTCACTTATCAAGGACTAACATGATGACAGTGCTACAGGAAAATGGCTCAGATGTTATTCTGGTCTTGCTGATCTGGTTGAAATCCAGGCCATTACCTGTTTTTGCAGTTTTATCCTCTCCTGTGTCTTCCCAAGGCTTGAATTCAGTCCCTTTGTGCCCTTAACAATCTCACTCTGAAGGACAGAGCTATTCAGAGCTGTAACACTTCATGTGCTTTTGCTCCATTTGAGATATTTTGTGGGCCCTTGCATTCAGGGGGGTAAGGAGGTGGAAGAAGGGAAGATCTAAATAGCAAGCTGCCATGTCAAAAAATGAATGTAGGCAAGGAAATTCAATGGATGAGTGACATTTTGCGGGAGTGAAAAGTAAGGAGAGATGAGGCCAGTGAGTGTGAGAATCAATTCAGAAAAACTTGGAAATCTGTTTTGAAGGTAAGGCATAATTGACTGACAGTAGCAGTGGCTCACAAAATTTATTACATCTAGATTCTTACCAATTGAAAAAAAAAAAAAGAAAAAAGAAAAAGGAAAGTATCTTTCTTTTTGTTCTGGTCTATGTTTTGTCTATGATCCCGAAAAAGAGAAATTTCTACTGAAAATTATGTTTATATTGTATTTTTGTCTGTTTCCTTTAAAGAGAATGAACAAACATGAAAAATTATATTAACCTGTCTTCCACCTTATCTCTTTTTCCCACTGCATTTCCAAAGCAAAGTTGGGCTGAGTCTTCCATTCAGGTGCATCTTCTCTTTATGGTGTAATGCAAATGCTCCTGATAACAGCTTTTCCATCCAAGGCAGACCTTCCTATGGCTAACTGAGCAACTCAGAGTTGTCCCTGAGGAGCACAGGGGCTGTTCCACAGTCATCGAGCTGCATAGCCCAAGACACTTTGGCTGCTGGACAGACAGTGCTGGGACTGGGACATGGATTGCTGGCATCCTCAGGATCCCTGGTTGCCCTTAGCCTCTCTAGAGAGACAGGGCTGCTCTGCCCCAACTTGTGTGCAGCTCCTGAGCAGACAGACATCTGGCTGTGACAGCGCTGGAGACCCTGCTCATGAGCAGAGAGCAGAGTCTGAGGGTTGAAGGAGCTGGAGGCACCTGTGTCCCCAGTGGCTCAGGGGACAAGTTGCTCCATTTCATGCTGAGGTATTATAGTGATCTGGCTCCCTCAGGATTCAGGCAGCTGGCTCTAAAGAAAATTTCTTAGGCAGCTGGCCTGAGGAAAAAAGAAAAGGTAATTTTTTGATGCCCTTACTCTTTAGTACTGAAAAACAGGTGGAAATTTTCCCCTGCAATTCTGAGTTAGCTCATGAACAAAGAGCTGAAAAGAGTAACTAAAACAAAGCTTACAGAAAGCATAATATTTGCTTTCATAATATATGAACAGTGTCTTCAATATTTAAGAGTAAAATAGTACTGATAGAGAAAGTATTATTTCCAATAAAATGGTCTATTTTGATGGTTCTGCATTTTGGGAGACTAGGCAAATAATTTTAAGCAATATTCCAAGACTTACAGTTAAAATTTTTATTTTATACTTTCTCATGTTTAAGTAATCTTGTGTCTTACACCCATTTATTAAGAAAGAGACAAGGATGTGATAAGAGGGTTTGATATATGGGTAGTGAATGAGACCCATATTGTATTCAAGGGCATGAAGGAGAGTTAAAGGCCCTTCACGGGGTAATTCACCTTCCTTTATAGCCTGTTTCTGTTGGGATTTCCAGTGGAAATACCCATTTCACCATGTCAGCACTCCTTACCTTCTAAAAAGGTGTCCCCAGAATACAAATAACAGCCCCAGAAGGAACAATTTCACCCAAAGATTAAATTATGGACATGAGGAGAGGCAAATGAAAGTGAAGTAGTACAAGTAGAATTTGATTCACACACATACAGAAACTAAGTATTAAAACGTCAACATGCAAGGGACCTCCTGTCCGATGTGATGACATAAAATTCTCAGATGTGACTATTTCATCCTGAGAAGTCTGGTTTAGTCTGATACCTGTCCTCAGCTGTGGACCTTGCCTTACAGTGACTGGATGCAGGACAGAGCCATTGCCTGTAAGGAACCTTTATCCTGGGATGTTTATCCATTAGTGGAGTCAATGGCATGTCAGGTCGAGATCCACTGTCCAGGTATGCACTACATATGTGCTCCTTGTCCAGCTGGCAAATTGCACTGCATTAGTCACCAGTGATAAATATATTAGAAAATAACATTTAGAGGTGTTTCCTAGGTTTAATTTAACATTTTTAATCTTACTAGTTGTTGCCCCAATATTTCCTGTTGCTGGTATCAGTAGCATCAAAGACCATAGGTCTTTGCCAGAGACTTAAATATCGAACCTGAGTCTAAAGCCAGTTCCTTTACTGGGGTCAGGGCAGTCAGCAGCTCATCATCTGAAGTGCATGATAAACACTACTCACTGTACCTGAGGTTATATTGTCACCAACTCCCTAAGCACTGATCAGTTGTTAAACAATGACTGAGTTCATTAAAAAAATGTAGAAATGAGTAATTTTTGTGTAACCACCAGAAAAACAGCCCTCTGTAGTGCAGTCTGAGGAGTGGCCCAAGAGTGCCTGTGCCCCTGTGCCCTCCTGGGCTCCAGCTGCAGGGAGCAGCCGGCCACACTCACAGGACTGTCCTCAGCTCAGCCTCTAGTGCACTGAGCATCTTCTCTCCCAATCTCAACACATTTTATCTAACTTTGGTGAGAATGATGATTGATATAATAAAGAAAAAAAGAAAATCCCAGCAGTGAGTACTGAAAAGAGAGGAACTGCCTTAAGGATTTTGATAATGACATTTAAATTCCAATCTGCAATTCATGTAGTTCTATTTTCTTATATTCTGTTTATAAACTCTGTGTTGTAATCACAGACATTTTGGCATGATGTTTAGAAATTATTTAATCCTTTTCCTAAAATGCAATTGCATTTTTCTTCTTATCTTGTTAGTTTATGTTCAACTTCTATTGATTTCAAAGGTCTTTGACTGCAGCTGTATATATCGTCACAGGTTCAGAAAGAGGTAAAGTACTGTTCATAGGGTCAAGAAAAAAGCCCCCAAACAACAAACCAAGCACCTATTAAAGGAAAATCTACTCCTGAGGGTTTCTCCTTCTACACAGCATTTGACACTGTTACAGAGCCGGTGGGTGAGAGAGAGAAGAATAATGGAGAAGTCCATGAAAAAATCTGTTGGATTCATAGATAAGGCATTCGCAGCTGCCAACTCATTGCGTCGTGATGAACTCCTCTTTTCTTACAAGGGAATTCTTTACCCTACCACTATTTGCAGTCCTGAAACTTTCAAGGCCTTGGAGTCCTTTGAAGCCAGAAGGGATGATGTAATTTTGGCAGGATACCCCAAATCCGGTGAATATATTTTAATTTTTTTATAAACAATGTTCTGCAATAGCAAGTCACAAGGTTTGTACTAAATATATGATATATATATGACATTGTGCACATTATATATTATGCTAAATAATTGTATTCAGAATGTTTACCAAGTTTTGTAAAACTGATTTCATTTTCAAAAAGTGCAATAAGAGAATCGTGAATATTTGATATAGGAAATTTTTCAAAAGACTGTAAATTCCTATTTTCTTTTCTTATTTTTAAAATTCTTATTTTCTTTTCTATAGCATCTAAAGGTTTTTGTTATTTTTACTTTGCATAGTTATGAAGTTAAATGCACAAATTGGAGAGAATCAAAATACAGGTTTTTACACCAGAGGTAACCTGCTATTCCACTATCTACTTCCACATGTATGTTTGTAATGTTAAGAGTTTTATATTTTTACAATGGAGCCTTTGCTAACGTCAAATGGTATATTCCATCTTTAGTTTATTTCGCACAGATGTTAGGAAATATCTATCAAAATATTTTTGTAGTCCTTGAAGTGATTACATTGTTTTTTAGGTATTCTTTAAATTCTTTAAAATCAAGGGGACATCTTTCCTAGAGTTGTAAATTTACCCTACGTATTGCCTCAATCTGCCTCAAAGCACTGGTCCGCAGGAAAGTCAAAAATTTGGATTAGATGTGCCTCATATACACTTTAATCTTGCTGTTTCTCTCTTCCAGCAATTGGTTCACACTGCATAACAGTGGATAATCACACCTGAAAGGATTGTGAAGTTTTTGCTTTTTTATTGAATTTTCTTTTTGAAGAAATGTTATGCACTGGAATGCACTTGTTAAGCTTGCGGTGAGAAAGATGTAGGCACCCATTGTCCAGAAGTCAGGACATGGTTAATCAGAGATGGGAGATCTATGCAGGCTCCTCGTTATCTTTTGAAATAAAAGATAACAAGTGTGTCTAGGAAATGTCACTTCAGAGAGCTTTTTATGGTTGTTAAAGGAAATGTGTGCACAATTTTCAGATCTAGTTTTGCTCCTGTCTTGAAGTACTGTGATCCATCTTTCTTCCAAAGATAATCCAGCACAGCAGAAAACACTTAATACCTTAGGTTTTAACTATAGGATCACCACCCCAATCTCCCTTACATGTGTCATAATAAAATTTATTACATTAAGACAGGTTTTCCTAGTTGAATCTCAGTGGTTCTTCTCCTTGATTAGTTAGTTCACAATATACAAGTTACTTTACGGTGTACTGAACTGTTCAAGTTGGAGAAGTATGTCCTTATGAGGAGCAAAGGTAGGATCCTGGGTGGTGATTGACCAGACAGTCAGCTGTGATTGTATGACATGAAAGGACACCAGGTAACCCACCTGGCAGTACTACCACCTCTTGAGTTCCCTGGTAAATCCATTGCTGTCCATTCTAGAAGTTTTACAAGCACTTCTGTAATTTTCTTCTTTCAGGCACAAACTGGCTAGGTCAAATCTTAACTGACCTGATAGCCATATCTCAAAAGAAAACACCAGGTAGTGTAAGCAGTCTGTTTGCTGAAGAACAAGAAGTAATAGCATACCTCGAAGTTGGAGATGCTGAGAAATATGAGGTGGGGACAGAATATGTATGGAAATGATCAACATTTGCTTCACATCATCAACATGTGCTTCAAATACTGAATAGATGAAGTACGATCTATTCTATTGTTTGATTAGAGCTTTACCACTCCTCTTTATGTGGCATCTGGTCAGGAGTCATCTCATCTGGACTGTCAAATACTGAACATATACAAATAAGTAAACCCTTCATTGGGACTGAGAGGAGGACATACCCATGAGATACATAAGAAATTCAGAAATTCAACATACTATCCTTTGTATTTAAAAAGGTCTTCATGAAGTGTCAAATCGTAATATTAGCATTTGTCTCTTTTACTAGCTCTTCCTCCTCCTCCCCTCTCTGAGTCCTTGAGATGCTTCAGCTTTCACAGAGAGCTAATCTGTACCCCACCTCTAGATTTGATTGCGTGCCTACCAGAAACAAAGAGAATTATCACAGAAGAGAACGAACAATGGATAGTCTTTTTCCAATTGCTCATGGGCTTTTGAAGATTAGACCTAATCAGAGCAGCCCACTAATATCCCAGGACAACACTCACTAAAAACCCAAAAACGCACTTCAGTCAGCCAATAACTGTAGATAACTTCATCAAGGCCACATTTTAGCATAGGTTAATGAAAAGAATACTTGTACTAACTGAACTGTCCACTTTCCTCCTTCCAATTCTTCAAGCGAATGACCAAATTACCTTCTCCAAGATATATGGCTACTCATCTCGGTCCTGAAAATCTTCCCAAATCTATCTTCCAAAACAATGCCAAGGTGAGTGTTGATTTTCATGTATTAAAGCAAACAGTTCAACAGATTTATGTTTTTTTTTAAAGAGCCAATGTAGTACTCTTCTGGCAATTCTCAGAGTCACTCTTATACTTAAGCGTTAAGCCTGGACATTTCTACATGTTTAAGGCTCTACATGTTTAAGTACTGCCATTCACCTCACTTAACCACAGTTTGCCCTTCTTGGCCCCTTTGTGACAGTTTCCACAAGAGAGTTGCAGGTCTTGAGCAAATCCTCCAGAGGCAAAATGGATTTTGATGGGATTTCCTGTGGGAGGAATTTTATGGCATTATTGCAAGTGAGGGCTTCAATGTGTCAAATTTCCATGAGAATTTATATTTTTGTGAATTTTCCCTGCCACTTAAAAGATGAACCATGCTTGTATTGAGCAAAACATACATAGATTCTGCATAAATAATTTGGTTAATCTGTAAAAGAAAATAATTATAGGCAACCATGTTCTCATGGTACCAAAGCAAATTTAATTATTGCACCTTCTGAACTGGGAATGAAATTGCTACTTCTGCAAGGAGCACACAAGATATTAGAAATCCCCAACTGCAGTTATAAAGTATATTACTATTTTTTCGTTTTTTATGCTGTAGTCTGCTATGTCTTTCTCTATAAATAGTAATACAATTTTTCTCTAGATATTGTTACTGATTCGTAATCCAAAAGATGTTGCTACATCTTTCTACCACTTTTGCAATGGTCTGCCTACTCTTCCCTCCTATGAGACCTGGGATGATTTCTTCACAGATTTCATGACAAAGAAAAGTAAAGTATATTTTTCGTCTGTTTCAATTGTCTAATGATTTGTCTTTGTCTAAAAACCTTTGTACTTTGGTCAATCAGCTTCACTAGGAATTTTTGTGTTACAGTACAAACCAGAGATTAAAGACTGAGAGTTAGAATTCTGAAGTTTTCCATGCTTGTCTTACTGCTTGTGGATAAATATTTGTCAAAACTGTACTTCCACAGGCTTTTAAAAATTGTACAAACTGGTATTTTTTCTTGAAGATGCAGTTCTTCCTTATCTCTCTCGGGTCCCCTTTAACCCTTCGTCTCCTGTGTCCATCATGTTGTGTCCATGGAGCTATATAATCACCTCCATGCCAAACTGGATGAAAGGAATTATTTGGACTAAGTCTAGTGCATTAAAAGGCGGACTAATTCTGATGTATTAAAAAAGAGAAAAAGTGATAGGACTAGTTTATGAGTTTTGGGTAGCACATGGCCAACAGAAGGGTGGGTTCAACAAGGTTTCAGACTGGATTAAGGGAGTCTTACAAGATGGTCGGCAAGATTACAGATAGTTTTGTGAAATCAGAGCTGTCCTGAAATGCTACCAAATGTTTAAACTCTGCCTTAGACATGATTTATAAAGCCCTTGGCTGACACAATTTAATGACCAAAACTTGTATAATCCTTATTCATGCTTCATCTTTCGATCCTTTGTTTTATTTAGTGGCCTGGGGAAGCTATTTTGAATACCTTTCTGAATGGAACAAATATGCTGACAAAGAAAATATTATGACAATAACATATGAAGAGGTAAAAGAGGTAAGGTTACCAATAGTTACAAATGCTTTATATTTCAAGGCACATTTTTTTCTGAACCAATTCACCCTTATATGAATGCAGGGTATCCAATGTGTGTGTGAAAGTTTTTTGTTTTAAGGGATGAAAAGTTGAAATTGAAACTTAAAAACCTTTGTAAAATTTTGCTTGTGAAAATGATCGTTGTTTTTTATTTATCTCTTATATAAGCCCAAATAATTGTAAATCTAAATCACCAGTAATATTTTTGGGAAGGAGCTTAAATATTTTCAGCAGTGTAGATTTTGCCCACCTGTAAATCATATATAATATTTTGTAATGTACAGGAAGGCAGCTCGTATCTCCTCCAAAATAATTGTGGGGCAGCCTAGTCCTAGTGAACTCTATGAATACCCTGTGTATGCAGCCAGTAGAGAGATATAGGGAAGAGTAAACACCTTGGAAAGCAGAGTCATTTGCTCAAAAGTCATGTCATACGTTACCTTCCTCTTTCCAGAATCCTGCCCTGAGTGTGAAAAACATAGCTACATTCTTTGGAATTCCTCTGACTGAGGAACAGCTCCAGCTGGTGGTAGAGAGGAGCAGCTTCCAGTCTATGAAGAAAAACTCAGACAAGACCCATGGGTCATTTGGCAATATTCTCTTTCGCAAAGGTAGGAAGCTCCAGGGGGCTCAGAGGTAGAAATGTCCCACTCTCAAGAACTTGGGCTTATTGGGTTACCCCTGCTTTGCTTGAGAAGACTGTTCAAGGAGAGCTGGTGAGGAAGATGCCCAGCAAGGCTCTCACAGCAGAGCCACTCTTGGAGGCTCACAGATGGCTGGCAGGAAGGAGGAACTGTCATGTGTCTGAATTCCTCTCCACCTCTGTGCCTGGATCACCAATTGCCCAGCCTTTGGAGCTGGCAGCAGAGGGCCAAACTCAGCCTGAGTGGTGTGACCACACTTTGTAGGAGAGTATGGGAATCTTCTGAGATGGCCACTGCCAAATGCCTGTTCACTCTTACGCATTAGAACTAAGCCAAGCAAGCAAGAATCCAGGTGGACACAAGAGAAGGAACAGAAGGGAGTAACCTTTGCAGTGTAGTGTGGGGGACATGGACATGAGAAGGGCAACCTGGTTGTCAGAATCTATTTCTGCATTTTACATTAAAGAAATGACTGGATAAAAAGTGAAGCTGCCAAAGGAGCAGAAAGTCAGCTCTGCCTCCTGGCAGATGTTCTTAATTAATTCTTCATGATCTTCCACTTTGCCAGTCAGAGCTGATTGGAGGAGAGGGATGGAGTGAAACAGAATTTTAGGCTGCCTTTTTGAACTGGTCTCCTAGAGTGCTGTGCGCTCTTTTGCATTATAGCAAAAGATGATTCACATATATATGTAACTCCACTGTTTTCACAAAATTATATTGGTGTAGAAAATGTTTCATCTGGAAAATGGATCAACAAGTTTTGGTGTACAATGCAATAAAAATGACAGCTCTATAAAATATAAAACAAAATGTCTTGGTTTTCAAGAGATTTTTTTTTTTTGCTTCTTTGCAGGTGGTGTAAGTGACTGGAAGAACCTTTTTACTGAAGATCAGAATGAGAAAATGGACAAAGCATTTGAAGAACATATAGCAGGAATGAAACTTGGGAAAAAGTTGAAATATGACTTGTACTGCAGAGCCTGAAGAGAAATGAAACGTGGTCAGAACAAGAACATTGCAAGGCAGACTCAGATCATCCGAATGCTCTACACTGGAAAACTAAATCAAAGGATCCATGCACCTTAGAATTGTTGTAAGAATCATTACAGAAGCCCTTACAGTGACAAGCCTTTTGTTTAATGGTGAGATCTTTGGCTACATCCATTTCCTAAAGAAGATGTCAACTAATCGTATTTAAAAATACTCAACAGTCCTGTTCCTGCTGTCACCTGAAAAGAATTACCCCTTTTCTTTCTAGACAAATTCTATCTCTGTCTCCGATTTATAATTATTTAGTATGCAGATCATTTTTTCTTCAAAAATATTTCAATTCAGGCAACATCTTCACAGAAAATATCACTAGCAAAAATAGGGACATGACAGAAGCTTAATGTCAAAGTAGATCTTCCTTGAATTCAGAACAAAGTAAATCAAAGCTAGAGAAAGCAGAAAGAAGGGGAATATGGATCAGCATTCTTGGGCTCTTCATCTCTCTGAATGCAAAATATCAGGACGGATTTCAGATTATGGGCTGAAGTTAACAGGCAAGATTCACTCATATGCGCTGCTTTTTATAGGATCACAGAGCAGCCCAGGTTGGAAGAGACCTTGAAATATCACCTGGTACAACCTTTCATGGGAAAGGGAGCCTGGATGAGATTCTATCTAGATATCATATCTTGAAAACCTCCAGTGATGAGGATTCTACCTCATTTCTGTTGGCATTGTTCCATGGTCGTTCTCACTGTAAAGAACTTACTTCATGTATGAATATTAAACCTCCCCTGTTGCAACTTGACCTCACTGCCTCCTTTCCTCTGCATGTGGTGATTGGTGAATAGGGAGCCTCTATCCTCATTGTAGTTGCCCTTTAAGCACTGGAAACTGTGATGAGGTTGTCCCTGAAATGTCTCAAGTTTGTGGTCCTCCCTTGGAGCCTCTATGATTTCTTTGTGTCATTCTTGAAAATGCCTCCATTGAGATAGTGGGGTTGTCAAGAGTGATGGTGTGAGACATTGCTCTACTCAGCTCTCTTGTACTGCCATTGGCATTTACTTCCCTAGACACAGTATTTCAGATTTTTCCAGGGGCCTCTTCTGGAAAAATAAGGCAAAATGAGATTCTGTAAGTATAGTTGAATTAAAACAAGGAAAAGTCACAGCCAACCTATGGATCCATCACCTGAGCAGATAAGGTGTAAAAATAAAAGACAGAGTAGGAAAGAATTGAATATTCAACGACTATTTGCTTCATTCTCCTAAAGCTGGTTGGTTCTGCTTGGACATAAGTGGACATGCAGAGTTTTGTAAAGAAATTGGAATGCTAGAAGTGATACTTAGAATATTTAGAAAATAAATGAATGGATTCAAAAGCAGAGCAGCAGAAAGTCCTGCAGCAAGGCATCTTTGAATAACTGCAAGTTATCTGTAAGCAAGCAGAAAGATACCAGATTCCTGGATGAGAACATGCATAACAGCAGTGTTTAAAAACTTGAGAAGGAAGAATCAGAATAAAACAGTCACCTTAACTTGATAGAGGGAAATGTAGTAGCAAAAATAACAAAGCAACCGACCATGGAACATATTGAAGAAAATGAAATAGTAAATAAAAATTATGTTAAATAAGCTGTGATCCTCCTTAAGATAACTTACCTCTTGAATAAGCCACTGACAGAAAATGCAAGAGATGACAGCATCAGGGAGGGCCTGAAATTATGTGACTAAAGAGACACAAATTGATGTGGAGCTGGCAATGTACAAATGTGGTTATAGAAATGATAGTACTGGAAGTAGACTTAGAAATTCATACAACAGCAATGAAAGGCATTCAGAAGCACTGTCAGCAGCAGCAATACATTCCAGGAATATCCACTTGTTTCCATGGATATGATGAACTTGGTTGCAATGGTTTGCTTATGGTCACACTGCATATACTGGCTGACAGCAGAACTGGGAGGGCAATTAAAGCAATCTCCTTTAGTGGTGAGTCCTGATCCCATTCAATCTTGTTTTTAACACTGGTGGGCAGACTAATATCATACAATGAATGTATTATAAATGACTGACTTTCAAATCTAGGGATCAGAAGAGAGGGCTGAAAGTAATAGGAAAAAAAAGCAAAAGAATTTGAAACATTACACATTGAGAAGATTAGGGAACCCAGCATTTAGTAAAGGTAAATGTAACACTCTATGGTTAGAAAAGGGAAGCCTAAGTTGCAGGAACTTGATGGGGGTAAATCAGACAAGCAGAAATTGGCATAAGAACACCTGATGAATCACTTATCAAGGACTAACATGATGACAGTGCTCAGAACAAAAAGGCTCAGATGTTATTCTTGTCTTGCTGATCTGGTTGAAATCTGGACCATGACTTGTTTCTGCAGTTTTATCCTCTCCTGTGTCATCCCAGGGCTTGAATTCAGTCCCTTTGTGCCCTTAACAATCTCACTCTGAAGGACAGAGCTATTCAGAGCTGTAACACTTCATGTGCTTTTGCTCCATTTGAGATATTTTGTGGGCCCTTGCATTCAGGGGGGTAAGGAGGTGGAAGAAGGGAAGATCTAAATAGCAAGCTGCCATGTCAAAAAATGAATGTAGGCAAGGAAATTAGATGGATGAGTGACATTTTGCGGGAGTGAAAAGTAAGGAGAGATGAGGCCAGTGAGTGTGAGAATCAATTCAGAAAAACTTGGGAATCTGTTTTGAAGGTAAGACATAATTGACTGACACAATAACAGTGGCTCTCAGAGTTTACTACTTCTTGGTTCTTACCAGTTGTCAAAAGAAAAAGTATCATTCTTTTTGGTCTAGTCTCTTTTTTGCCTATGATGCCTTGTCATGGTTTTGGATGGGCGATATTTATGGAACTGATGCAAACTTCTAGCCCCTGGAAAGCTGGACACTCCTCTCTAAAAACACATGTTAAATGTGGTAAAAAGCCAGGAACTTCCTCTTTCTCTTCTGGCCAGCAAAGAGGTAACATGCCCTGTCCCCCTGTCTTGGCCAGGCTGGGCTGGTTGGCCTTGGGGCCGGGCCCGTTCTCCCTCAGGGGCGCCCTCCGGCCTTCCCCCCCATCAGCTGCCAGGCAGGGGAGGGCGTGCCGTGGGCCAGGCCAGGGCTGACATTTCAGGGCCAAGCTGATTCTGCTGGCCCCGCGGGGAGCAGCCCCGGGCCAAGCCAGCTCGGCTAAAATTCTACCACTGCAACCTCCAGGCAGTGGTGGTAGAATTTTGAGCAAAATTCTCCCCCCTCCACCCCTGGCATGCTGCTGTTGAGTTCTGCCCTGGCTGATTTGATTCTAGCCTTCCCCCCAGCCGCAGTTCCCTCTGGCTGTAGCACCCAGCCCGATCCAGGTCAGGTTGACCATCTGCAGGCCCCAGGTGAGATATTAACTCTTGCAGTGCTTGAATCCTCCCTCAAGAAAGAGAAAGGAACAAGAGACAAGCATATAAAGAAGCACCATGAAGTCATCGATGTCAGTGAAGGAGTAGTCAAGTCCCAGATTGGAGAGATGAGGAAATGTCTTAATCTTGGGGCTGAAATACTCTGGAAAACCTAAGGAAAAAGACTATTTTTCCCTATAACACATGAAGGTATGGGGAGATGAAAGTGTTCAAATTGTAGATATTAGCCTCGATGCTAATGCAAGCAGATGTTAAAGTAGCTGCCATTCTGAGAAGCTGGAACAGAGGAAAGAAGGATGATCCTGTGCCCCCAGGAAGAGAAGACAACCTCTGTTCCCAGAGAATGAAGATGATTTAAGAGTCAGATAATGAGAACTTCTCCCTTTGAACAGCTTATCTTTAAAACAGTACCCCATAAGTTGACATGGCCCATAAACACAGCTGTGGGAAAAGCTTGTGGAAAATAGGAGGGACTTCACGATTGCAGATTTCCCCAGGCAGCTGCTATTTGTGACAAAATTGAGAGCCACAAGAGAACTGTTTTTTGGTTTTTTTTTTTCTGGAGAAGTGTCCATAACATTTACAAGAGGGACTTCTCTCCCTAAGTGAACTGAAGAAATCCTATTCTAGAGGTGGCAAATTGACTGAAATTTTAGTTCTGCTTCTTCCATTGTCAGTGGGAAAGAACAGGTTGTGGGTGGAGGAGGTGTTCTGAAGGTTTTGTTCTGATTCTTATTACCCCTTCTTTTAGTTATTGTTAATAAAATTTTCTTTATACCCTTCTAATGTTTTTTGAGCCTGCTTTGCCTTTCTCCTAATCCTACGTCACAGCAGGAAGGGAGTACATTGGTGACTGGCCAGCACCGAACCGGCCATATGTCTAAAAAGAGAAATTTCTACTGAAAATTATGTTTATATTGTAGCTTTATCTGTTTCCTTTAAAGGGAATGAACAAACCAGAAAAATTATATTAACCCATCTTCCACCTCATCTCTTTTCCCCACTCCATTTCCAAAGCAAAGTTAGGCTGAGTCTTCCATTCAGGTACATCTTCTCTTTATGGTGTACTGCAAATGCTCCTGATAGGAGGTAATTTTAAGCAATCTTTCAAGACTTGCAGGTACGATTTTCATTTGATAATTTCTCATGTTTAAGTAATCTTGTGTCTAACATCCATTTATGAAGAAAGAGACAAGGATGTGATAAGAGGGTTTGATATATGGGTAGTGAATGAGACCCATACTGTATTCAAGGGCACAAAAGAGAGTTAAAGGCCCCTTCACAGGGTAATTCACCTTCCTTTATTGCCTGTCTCTGTTGGGATGACCAGTGGAGATACCCATTTCACCATCTCAACACTCCTTACCTTCTAAAAAGGTGACCCCCAGAATACAAATAACAGCCCCAGAAGGAACAATTTCATTCAAAGACTAAATTATGGACATGAGGAGAGACAAATGAAAGTGAAGTAGTACGAGGAGAATTTGATTCACACTATTGCTGTAAAACTTCACATGCAAGTGACTCTCCTGTCAGATTTAATGACATGAAATTCTCAGATGTGAGTATTTCATCCTGAGAAATCTGGTTTAGGTGATACCTGTCCTCAGCTGTGGACATTGCCTTACAGTGCCTGGATGCAGGACAGAGCCATTGCCTGTAAGGAACCTTTATCCTGGGATGTGTATCTGTTTCTGGAGTAGTGTGTGGTAACCAGTAAGTAGGGAAGTTGAAAGGAGTTGAAAAGAGCAATAGAGGTCTGCCTCTGCTTCTACCATGGGATGTGATGTGACCCTGAAGCAAGCAGGGAAACACTCCACAGTATCTGCTCAACAGCTTGCCCCTTTGACCTTGGGCACACCCTGGTGGATTATCAACCAGGGCTGTGATGTACCCTGAGGTGGCAACTCCCAGCTCATATCAGTGGCCCCACAGAGCCACTCACTCTTTCACCTGAACTGGGATGGTGGAGGGAAACAGAGTGAGAGGAGTCATGGGTGGAAATGAAGACATTAGATATGTAAAGCAAGAGCTATGTGTGCAAGCAAAGCAAAGTAAGGAATTCATTCTGTCCTACTGGCAGTCCTATTGTTGTTCAGCTGTGTCCAGGGCTCCATGACCCATGACAGTGACATGGTAAGACAAGTGCCTTAGCTGTCAGCATCTCTCTTTCCTTCTTTTTTCCTCACATTTTATTGCTGAGCATGACTCCATATGGGATAGAATAGTCCTTGGGTCAGTTGGGGTCAGCTGTCCCATCTGTGTCCCTTTTAATTTCTTGTGCACCTTCAGGCTACTCTCTGGCAGCTCAGTGTGAGAACCAGAGGAGGCCCTGGCACTGTGTAATTACTGCCAGCAATGACTAAAACATCTCTGTGTCACCAACATTGTTTCCAGCACAAATTCAACACATAGCTCCATACCAGCTACTATGGGGAAAATTAATTCCATTGCAGTGAAAACGAGTGCACAGGCTTGTTAAAAGGCTACATTACAGCATTGAGCCAAACTGGTTCACTTGAAACCAATTAGACAGGATACCATCAGCCAGGTTTACATGAAAAAGTCAAGTGGAATGGATATCCTACTGGTGTCTTTATCCTTTGAGGAACCAATTGGCTTGAACAAATGGTGAAGGAGTTGGCAGATGCCAAATATACAGAAGAGGAAATGAAAGAGACAATAAATGCTGAAAAGAAGCTAGAGACGTTTCAGCATCCAGAATTTGGGGATCCCGGGATATATGAGATAAGCAGGGAAATTCTGGGTAGAAGAAAGAGCAAGGTGTGCTTGTGTAGATCATCTATAGTGGAGTAATCTGATGTTGTGACAAGCTTTGATCTGGTCAGGAAAGGTGACTACCATGAAATGGACTCTACTATTCTAGAGGAAAAGAAAAGATGAAGGATGATCCTAGAAAATTTTACAACACATTAGATCTCTGGCCCAAAGGGTCTTTTAGAGAAGGCAAGAAAATCCACCCCGATCTGGTACTGAGGATTAGTTATTTTTCATCTCTGTTTCAGTACTTTCTATATTGTAAAGTCAACATTAGTAGTATCATGCAGCCTGGTACATAATTTGTTTCCTGGCAGTTGTTTCATACCTGTCATGTAATGCTGACATAATAAGTCATGTGCAATCATGAAAGATTGTTCCTCTGCATTTCTTTATGTGCCTATACCCCCAGAGAGCAGCCCCTGCCAGTCTTCAAAAGTTCTCCTGCACGGATCATTTTGATGGGCCATCTTCCCATCAGGACACTGGGTCTGAAGCTCTCCTGGAACAGCCATAGAAGGGTCCTGGACAGGCTCCAGTCCCTTTCTTAAGAGTCCTTACCTTGCATTCCACTCTGCCTGAGCTCCTCTGAGCATGTGGAGACCGGCCTTGAATGAGCTGATTTTATGGGAGTATGTGGGCAGGGTACTGTTTTGATTGCCCCTTCATTGCTCTGCTGTTCTCCTTTGTGGGTGTGCAGACAGCTTTGGCCATGTCACCTAAGCCATCCTAACACCCTGGGCTCAGTTTGAAGGCTTTGATTCTCCTCTGATCAGATCCACACTAACTTATTCAAAGGGGAAAATGACATGTATGACATTTCTATTTTAGAGCAAATTCTACTGTACGCCCAGCTTCTCATGGGCTCAATCAGAGAAGCCCAGGGCATCTTGCTACTCTTGCAGGGTTTTCTTTGTTGTTGTTGTTGTTGTTGTTGTTGTTGTTGTTGTTATTGTTGTTGTAGCAGATGAATGATCAGGGGAGTTTCAATGTACCTTCTCGAATGCATCAATCTTAATGGAACTATCTAAACATGGAATCGGTTATTTTACAGGACTAATATATGGAAGCCTTCTCCAGAGTTTTACTGAGATAAATGCAGATCATAGAAATAATTATAAAAACATACCTCTTCTTATTCAGCACTTGCAAGCACACGTTTTGAAGCTTTCATACTTTGAAGCTGTTTCATTTAACAGGGAATGGATCTGCATAAGCAGAACTGTGCACTATGTAAGGGCCAGCTGCCACTGTCCTGTAGCTATCACAGAAATGTCTCCAGCATCCTTCTGCAAAGCTCCATAACCAGGTCTGGTCAGCGTGGGAAGTCAGAAACCTTCAGAGAAATGGTGGTGGCTTGAACTACAAATACCATTAATCTGGACATAATCAAATCCTTTAATACGTTTTTAATTTGCTTTTAATCTCTCTATGTTTTAAAGCTGCTTCTTAGAAATTTTGAATCAAGTGATGCTTTCCTGTCAGTCTCTGGCTTCACTGTTTAGCAGGTTCAGAGGGTCTTGTACCACATGGGTGGGGCTAGGCACTTCTCCTCCCATCTCTCAGCTCAGGCGTCATGGCAGATGTCTGTATCAAAGGCTCACATTATGAAATCTTGATCCTGCTTTGTTTTTTTAATCAAGAAATATAACTGCCCTTAAAATCCCTCCTCATGACTTATGTCTTCACATTATATTTTTCTCCACAAATACAGGGTTGTCATGGTTTGACACTGGCACAATGCCAATGCTTGCATGAAAATACATTTTCTCTGGTGTGTGCTGTGAGATGTGACCAGGAATAAGTAAAGCAGGCTCCTGCTCAGAAATAAAGAAAACTTTATTAACTAAACTACAAAATAATAACTAAACTATACACAAAAGAAAAAAAAGCACCAGGAAAATGAAAACTTCACAAAAACACTCTCTTCCTCCCCCCCAAATTCCCAATACAATACATCTTCTAAATCACCAATTCTGGGACCAGCACTACCCTTTAGAATGCTCAGCTTTCAGTTTTTCAAGAGGAGAGGGAGTCCTTCCATGTGTCGTGGTGGCCTTTTCCGTCTTGTCCAGTTGCTCTCACCACCTGAACAAGGATTAGGGCTGCTTCTAGGGTTGTCTTTTTAAGGATGCTTTGTCTCAGTCCAAAAAGGCACAGTCTCAATTTTGGGCCATCTGTCCCCCCCATATTTTTTACACCTTCTGGCGCCGAGGGGTACCCACACTGAATCCTGGGTCTGGGGCATTTATCCCCTTGGACTCAGTCTCTGTATCATAAGGAAACATGGCTCTGTCCATGGCTACACAAAAGAGTTTAGCATAAAATGCTACTCTATCTTCTCCATTCTTCCAACATCTCTCTCTAGTCTAGACTTTCTTCACTCACCCATTTCTTTCTTCACCTTCTACTCTTATCTCTCTTCTAGGAAGGGTTAATGTTCTGTAAAGTTTTCATTGTCCACAAAAGGTTAAAAGCTCTTCTAAGCGGCTGGACTCCTTCTCGGTGCATCTTCCCCCCCTCCTTCTCCACAGGCCAGGCTATGCTGGCAGCACATATCAAATTTTCAGGGTAACAGTCCAGTCCCAAGCACTGGCTCTCTTGCTCTCACTCTCTCTCCAACTCCCAAGGGAGGGGGGGCTTCCCAATGGCTCCTGGTGTCTCTCTCGCTTCCACCCTTCCACCCTCGGGGCTGGGGCCAGGCCTACCTCTCATCTCTGTCCCAGGCCTGGCCTACCTCACTACCGCGTGGCCTCCCTCCCCCGCCCAGCAGCGGACAGCTGGGCAGGGGAGGTCTGACCTGCTTCCCTCACCGGAAATTCAAAAATTAGCTGCAGGGGGGAGAGCCCTGCTTTTACCCTGTGTTCTCAGAGGTGGATCCAATGCCCAGTGGTTGGGCCAGTTGGCAATATTGAAATCTGAGCACTCATTGGCTCTGACCACAGCATCTCAGAAATCCTGTTTCCGGGTCAAACCACCACAAGGGTTCGGCTTTTTTTTTTCTCTAGTTCCTAAGGATAAAATATGCTTTCCAGAAATACTTGCCCTGACTGCCCTTCCTTGCCAAAATACACTGGAAATACTCTGGAAGTTCATCTGGAATATCTTTTTTCATTTTGAAAACCCTACTCCAATACTACACTATTGCATGACATGACACTCATAATTTACAGGTCAATTTTCCCTCTTTTGCCACCCTCTGGGATGACTTTCCCAACTAATTCTTTTGCCAGCAGGTAAAAATACTAACTAAACACACTTTTTGATCTTTAGTCCATGACAATTTATTCCCAAGGGAAGATAGGGAAGAAAAATTAGGTAAGTTGCTTTTTGTTTTGGTAGGATGGCTACTTTCACTCAAGAATCAGTGGAAGTGCTACTTCATAGGACAGCCATTTTAAGCTGATGTCAGTGAAATAAATGGTGCAGGTGGTGCCAACTTTGTGCCCTTTGGCACTCATCATTCATCAGATGTACCAGGCCATGTGATATCCACTGGTTTCAGATTATGCCTGTACATAGGTAGTCTTTCTATGCTGACAATGTTTTACAGAAAGAAGGGAGATGAAGGGAAAAGCAAAAGGTTGTGCATTGACTGGAAAAAGTCAATATAAAAATGTAGGGCTAGATCATCCCATGAGCACTGCATTATGGCTCAGGGACCAGGGAGAGCCCTGGATCTCCCTTGAATCCCTCAGGGAGAGCAAATGGCAAAAGCATGCAGGTATGTAGTTGCTGGTCCCCTTCCTTCCGGTGCCCAGCAGGCAGCAGTCAGGAGAGGGAGATAAGAAAGGACGGAATGTAAATTCTTGGCATAAATTTTGGGGGAGAACTATTTCTTCATTTTTTGTGACACATCCATCCTTTTGCCAGAGACTTAAATATTGAACCTGAGCCTAAAGCCAGTTCCTTTACTGGGTTCAGGGCAGTCAGCAGCGCATCGTATGAAGTGCATGATAAACACTACTCACTGTACCTGAGGTTATATTGTCACCAACTCCCTAAGCACTGATCAGTTGTTAAACAACAATTGAGCTCCTTAAACAAAGGTAGAAATGAGTAATTTTTGTGTAACCACCAGAAAAACAGCCCTCTGTAGTGCAGTCTGATGAGTGGCCCAAGAGTGCCTGTGCCCCTGTGCCCTCCTGGGCTCCAGCTGCAGGGAGCAGCCGGCCACACTCACAGGACTGTCCTCAGCTCAGCCTCTAGTGCACTGAGCATCTTCTCTCCCAATCCCAACACATTTTATCTAACTTTGGTGAGAATGATGATTGATATAATAAAGAAAAAAAAAAGAAAATCCCAGCAGTAAATACTGGAAAGACATGAACTGCCTTAAGGATTTTGATCATGACATTTAAAATTCCAATCTGCAATGTATTCTATCTAATTTTATGCCATTCTATTTCCTTATATTCTGTTTATAATCTCAGAGTTGTAATCACAGAATATTTGGCATGATGTTTAGAACTTATCTAAGCCCTTTATCCTAGAATGCAATTGCATTTATCTGGCTCATTTATGTTCAACTTCTATTGATTTCAACGGTTCATATTACGTAAGGTCTTTGACTGCAGCTGCGTATATCTTTACAGGTTCAGAAAGAGGTAAGTTATTGTTCATAGGGTCAAGGAAAAAAAACAACAAACTAAGCACCTATTAAAGGACAATATCTGGGTTTCTCGCTCTACACAGCATTTCACATTGTGACAGAGCCGGTGGGTGAGAGAGAGAAGAAGAATGGAGAAGTCCAGCAAAAAATCTGTTGGTTTGCTAGATAAGGCAGTAGCAGCTGCCAAATCCATGCGTCCTGATGAACTGTACTTTTCTTACAAGGGAATTCTCTACCCTACCACTGTTTGCAGTCCTGAAAATTTCAAAGCCTTTGAGTCCTTTGAAGCCAGAAGGGATGACATAATGTTGGCAGGATACCCTAAATCCGGTGAATATATTTTAATTTTTTTATAAACAATTTTCTGCAATAGTAAGTAACAAGGTTTGTACTAAATATATGAAATATATATGATATGATACATAATATGATATTATGCTAAATAGTTGTATTTGGAATGTTCAACAAATTTTGTAAAACTGATTTCATTCTGAAAAGCACCAGAAATTGTTTATGAATATTTGATATGGGAAATTTTCCAAAAGACTGTGATTAACATTCTGATTTTCTTCTGTATAGCATCTAAAGGTTTTTGTTATTTTTACTTTGCATAGTTATGAAGTTAAATGCACAAATTGGAGAGAATCAAAATACAGGTTTATACACCAGAGGTAACTACATCTCCTGATATTACACCCTCTGCTCCCACATGTATGTTCGTAAAGTTAAGAGCTTTATATTTTTACAATGGAGCCTTTGGCAATGTCAAATGGTATATTCCATCTTCTTTACTTTATTTCACATAGATGGTAGGAAATATCTATCAAAAATATTTTTGTAGTCCTTGAAGTGATTACATTGTTTTTAAAGTATTCTTTAAGGAAAATCAAGAGGACATCTTTCCTAGGGTTGCAAGTTTACCCTATGTATTGCCTCAATCGGCCGCAAAGCACTGGTCCACATGAAAGTCAAAGGTTTGGATTAGTTGTGTCTCATATACACTTTAATCTTGCTGTTTCTCTCTTACAGCAGTTGGTTCACACTGCATAACAGTGGATAGTCACACCTGAAAGGATTGTGAAGTTTTTGCTTTTTTATTGAATTTTCTTTTTGAAGAAATGTTATGCACTGGAATGCACTTGTTAAGCTTGCGGTGAGAAAGATGTAGGCACCCAGTGTCCAGAAGTCAGGACATGGTAAATCAGAGATGGGAGATCTATGCAGGCCCTTTGTTGTTCTTTGAAGAAAAAGATAACAAGTGTGTCAAGGAAATGTCACTTCGGAGAATTTTTTCCTGGTTGTTAAAGGAAATGTGTGCACAATTTTCAGATCTAGTTTTGCTCCTGTCTTGAAGTACTGTGACCCATCTTTCTTCCAAAGATATTCCAGCTCAACAGAATGCACTTCATGTATTAGGTTTTAAAGTACAAGTTTATCACCCCAATCTCCCTTACATGTGTCATAATAAAATTCATTACATTAAGGCAGGTTTTCCTAGTTGAATCGCAGTGGTTCTTCTCCCTGATTAGTCAGTTTACAGTATACAAGTTACTTTACGGTGTACTGACCTGTTCAAGTTGGAGAAGTATGTCCTTATGAGGAGCAAAGGTGGGATCCTGGATGGTGATTGACCAGACAGTCAGCTGTGATTGTATGACATGAAAGGAGACCAGGAGACCTGGTAGTACTATCACCTCTTGAGTTCCCTGGTATATCCATTGCTGTCCATTCTAAAAGTTTAACAAGCACTTCTGTGTTTTTCTTCTTTCAGGCACAAACTGGCTAAGTCAAATCTTAACTGACCTGATAGCCATATCTCAAAAGAAAACACCAGGTAGTGAAAGCAGTGTGAATGCTGAAGAAGAAGAAGAAGCATACTTCGAAATTGGAGATGCTGGGAAATATGAGGTGGGAACAGAATATATATGGAAATGATCAATATTATTTGTGTCAAATTCTGACTATATGAAATATGATCTATTCTAGTGTTTGATAAGAACTTTACCACTCCTCTTTATGTGGCATCTAGTCAGGAGTCATCTCATCTGGACTGTCCAATACTGAACACATACAAATAAATACACACTTCATTGGGACTGAGAGGAGGACATACCCATGAGATACAGAAGAGGTTGAGAAATTCAACATAGCATCTTTTGTATTTAAGAAGAGCTTCATGAAGTGTCAAATCATGTAATATTAGCATTTGTCTCTTTTACTAGCTCTTCCTCCTCACCCCTTCTCTGAGACTTGATAAACTGATATATTGATATATTGATATGTTTGATCCTTTATATAACAGAACTGAAGAGATTATCACAGAAGAGAACAAACAATGGATGGTCCTTTTTCCAATTGCTCATGGGCTTTTGAACATTAGACCTACTCAGAGAAGCCCACTAATATCCCAGGACAACACTCACTAAAAACCCAAAAAAACCACTTCAGTCAGCCAATAACTGTAGATGAGTTCATCAGGGTGCCATTTTAGCATAGGTTAATGAAAAGAATACTTGTACTAACTGAACTGTCCACTTTCCTCCACTTCCAATTCTTCAAGCGAATGACCAAATTACCTTCTCCAAGATTTATGGTTACTCATCTCCGTCCTGAAAATCTTCCCAAATCTTTCTTCCAAAACAATGCCAAGGTGAGTGTTGATTTTCATGTGTTAAAGCAAACAATTCAACAGATTTATTTTTTTTTTTAAGAGGCAATGTAGTACTTTTCTGCCAATTCTCAGAGTCAGTCTTATACTTAAGCGTTAAGCCTGGACATTTCTACATGTTTAAGGCTCTACATGTTTAAGTACTGCCATTCATCTCACTTAACCACAGTTTGCCCTTCTTGGCCCCTTTGTGACAGTTTCCACAGGAGAGTTGCAGGGCTTGAAGAAATCCTCCAGGGGAAAAATGGATTTTGATGGGATTTCCTGTGGGAGGAATTTTTTGGCATTGTTGCGAGTGAGGGCTTCAATGTGTCAAATTTCAAAGAGCATTTATATTTTTGTGAATTTTCCCTGCCACTTAAAAGATGACCTATGCTTGTATTGAGCAAAACATACATAGATTCTGCATAAATAATTTGGTTAATCTGTAAAAGAAAATAATTATAGGCAACCATCTTCTCATGGTACCGAAGCAAATTTAATTATTGCACCTTCTGAATTGGGAATGAAATTGCTACTTCTGCAAGGAGCACACAAGATATTCGAAACCCCCAACTACATGCTGTAGTCTGCTATGTCTTTCCCAATAAATAATAATTTAATTTTTTTCTAGATATTGTTACTAATTCGTAATCCAAAAGATGTTGCTACATCTTATTACCATTTTTCCAATGGCCTGGCTCTTCTTCCCTCTTATGACACCTGGGATGATTTCTTCACAGATTTCATGGCAAAGAAAAGTACAGTATATTTTTCTGTCAATTGTCCATTGATTTGTCTTTGTTTACAAAACTTTGTACTTTGGTAAATCAGCTTCACTAGGATTGTTTGGTTTACAGTATATAAGAGAGAAACATTAAGGACAGAGAGTTAGAAATCGGAACCAAACTTTATCTTACTTGTCGTACTGCTTGAGGTTAATGTTTATTAAAACTGCGATTCCAGAGACTTCTTGAATTTGTAAAAACTGGCATTTTTTCCTGGAAAAAGTAGTTCTTTCCTAACTCTATCTTGGGTGTCCTTTATCCCTTGCTCTCCTATGTCCAACATCATTAGTCCGTGGTGATATATAATCACCTCCATGCCAAATTGGATGGAAGGAATTATTTGGATTTAGCCTAGTGCATTAAAAAGAGGACTATAACGCATTACAAAAGAGAAAAAGTGATAGCATGGGTTTAAATTTATGAGTTTGTCATAGCACATTGCCAGCAGAAGAGAGGGTTCAACAAGGTTGCAGACTGGATAAAGGGAGTCTTACAAGATGGTCAGCAAGATGATAGCTTTTTTGGTGAACTCAGAGCTGTCTTCAAAAGCTAAGAAGTTTTATTTTCTGACTTACAAATGGTATCATATGTTTGAGCCTGGAGCAAAATCTATATATCCTACAGAAGTGTGTAAACCCCGCCTTAGATATGATTTATAAAGCTCTTGGCAAACACAGCTTAATCAGCAAAACCTGTACAATCTTAATTTATGCTTCATCCTTGGATCCTTTGTTTTACTTAGTGGCCTGGGGATGCTATTTTGAATACCTTTCTGAATGGAACAGATATGCTGACAAAGAAAATATTATGACAATAACGTATGAAGAAGTAAAAGAGGTAAGATTGTCAATAGTTACAAATGCTTTATACTTCAAGGGATGTTTTATTCCTGAACCAATACACCCTTTTATGCATGCAGGGTATCCTAGTTGGGTGTGAAAGTTTTTTGTTTTAAGGGATGAAAAGGTGAAATTGAAACTTAAAAACCTTTGTAAAATTTTGCTTGTGAAAATCATTCTTGTTTTTTATTTATCTCTGATATAAGCCCAAATAATTGTAAATCTAAATCACCAGTAATATTTTTGGGAAGGAGCTTAAATATTTTCAGCAGTGTAGATTTTGCTCACCTGTAAATCATATGTAATATTTTGTAATGTACAGGAAGGCAGCTTGTATCTCCTTCAAAATAATTGTGGAGAAGAGGAACACTTTGGGCCACCCTTGCCCTAGGGAATTCTATGAATAGCCTATGTATGCAGCCAGCAGAGAGATATAGGGAAGTGTAAACACCTTGGAAAGCAGAGTCATTTGTTTGAAAGTCATGCAATATATTACCTTCCTCTTTCCAGAATCCTGCCCTGAGTGTGAAAAACATAGCTACATTCTTTGGAATTCCTCTGACTGAGGAACAGCTCCAGCTGGTGGTAGAGAGGAGCAGCTTCCAGTCTATGAAGAAAAACTCAGACAAGACCCATGGGTCATTTGGCAATCTTTTCTTTCGCAAAGGTAGGAAGCTCCAAGTGGCTCATAGATAGAAGTGTCCCACTCTCTGGAACTTGGACCATTGTCTGGTTCTTTTTCCTGCACTCACACTAGAATTTTAAATTAGTGTCAAGAAGGTTATTACTGCTTTGCTTGAGAAGACTGTTCAAGGAGAGCTGGTAAGGAAGATGCCCAGCAAGGCTCTCACAGCAGAGCCACTCTTGGAGGCTCACAGATGGCTGGCAGGAAGGCGGAACTGTCATGTGTCTGAATTCCTCTCCACCTCTGTACCTGGATCACCAATTGCCCAGCCTTTGGAGCTGGCAGCAGAGGGCCAAACTCAGCCTGAGTGTGTGACCACACTTTCTAGGAGAGTATGGGAATCTTCTGAGATGGCCACTGCCAAATGCCTGTTCATTCTTACGCATTAGAACTAAGCCAAGCAAGCAAGAATCCAGGTGGACACAAGAGAAGGAACAGAAGGGAGTAACCTTTGCAGTGTAGTGTGGGGGACATGGACATGAGAAGGGCAACCTGGTTGTCAGAATCTATTTCTGCATTTTACATTAAAGAAATGACTGGATAAAACCTGAAGCTGCCAAAGGAGCAGAAAGTCAGCTCTGCCTCCTGGCAGATGTTCTTAATTAATTCTTCATGATCTTCCACTTTGCCAGTCAGAGCTGACTGGAGGAGAGAAATGGAGGGAAACAGAATTTTAGGCTGCCTTTTTGAACTGGTCTCCTAGAGTGCTGTGCGCTCTTTTGCATTATAGCAAAAGGTGATTCACATATATATGTAACTCCACTGATTTCACAAAATTATATTGGTGCAGAAAAATGTTTCATCTGGAAAATGGATCAACATGATTTAGTGTACAAAGCAATAATAATTACAGCTCTATAGAATAAAAAATGAAGGTTTTCAAGAGTTTTGTTTTTGCTTCTTTGAAGGTGGTGTAAGTGACTGGAAGAATCTTTTCACTGAAGAGCAGAGTAAGAAAATGGACAAAGCATTTGAAGAACATATAGCAGGAACAAAACTTGGGAAAAAATTGAAGTATGACTTGTACTGCAAAGCCTGAAGAGAAATGAAATGTGGTTAGAACAAGAACTTTGCAAGGCAGACTCAGATCATCTGAATACTATACACTGGAAAACTAGATCGAAGGATCCATGCACCTTAAAATTAATGTAGAATCATTGCAGCAGCCTTTACTGTGACAGTGATGAGCCTTTTGCTTTAGTGTGAGACCTCAGGCTACTCTCATTTGCTGAAGAAGATGCCAACTAATCATATTTACAAAAACTCAACACCCTTTTCCAGCTGTAACCTGGAATGAAATGCCCCTTTTCTATCCTTCTCGATGATTTCGAATTATTTAGTATGCAGATCATTTTTTCTTCAAAAATATTTCAATTCAGGCAACATCTTCACAGAAAATATCACTAGCAAAAATAGGGATATGACAGAAGCTTAATGTCAAAGGAGATCTTCCATTAATTCAGCACAAAGTAAATCAAAGCCAGAGAAAGCAGAAAGAAGGGGAATATGGATCAGCGTTCTTGGGCTCTTCATCTCTTTGAATGCAAAATATCAGGACGCATTTCAGATTATGGGCCGAAGTTAATCAATTCACACAGTGGCACTGCTTTCAACAGCACAGCCCAGGTTGCAAGAGACCTTGAAAAATCATCTGGCACAACCATTCATGGGAAAGGGAGCCTGGATGAGATTTTATCTAGATATCATATCTTGAAAACCTCCAGTGATGAGGATTCTACCTCATTTCTGTTGGCATTGTTCCATGGTTGTTCTTGCTGTAAAGAACTTACTTCATGTATGAATATTAAACCTGCCCTGTTGCAACTTGACCTCACTGCCTCCTTTCTTCTGCATGTGGTGTCGGGTGAATAGGGAGCCTCTATCCTCATTGTAGCTGCCCTTTAAGCACTGGAAATTGTGATGAGGTTGTCCCTGAGGCTTCTCAACTTTGTGGTCCTCCCTTGGAAGCCCTCTGCTTTCTTTGTGTCATTTTTGAAAATGCCTCCATTGAGATTGTGGGGTTGTAAAAAGTGATGGTGTGAGACATTGCTCTACCCAGCTCTCTTGTACTGCCACTGGCATTTGCTTCCCTAGACACAGTATTTCAGATTTGTCCAGGGGCCTCTTCTGGAAAAATAAGGCAAAATGAGATTCTGTAAATATAGTTGAATTAAAACAAGGAAAAACCCCAATCATGTTATAGATCCATCACCTAAGTAGATAAGGTGTAAAAATAAAACATAGAGTTGGAAATACTGAAAATATTCAAAGACTTTTTGTATGACCATGGTCACAAGGGGTTTTCAGGATGAAGATATGAGAATGTTGACTCTATGATCAGAAGGCTTGATTTATTATTTTATGTTATATTAAAACTATGCTAAAAAGAAATAGAATGAGAAAAGTTCTTCAGACAGCTAGCTAAGAATAGAAAAGAATGAACAACAAACATCTGTCTCAGGCAGAGAGCGAGAGCCAGCCCTGCCATGAGTGGTCGGCAAATCCAAACATCCACACCAGACCAATCAGGGATCTACTTGCCACATTCCACAGCAGCATATAACCATTGTCCACTTTTGCCTCTGAGGCCTCAGCTCCTCAGAAGGGAGAAAAATCCTCTAGAAAGGATTCTTAGTGAAAAGATGTCTGCGACATTTTTGTTTCATTCTTCAAAAGCTGGTTGATTCTGCTTGGACATAAGTGAATGTGCAGAGTTTTGTAAAGAAATTTGAATGCTAGAAGTAATACTTAGAATATTTAGAAAATAAATGAATGGATTCAAAAGCAGAGCAGCAGAAAGTCCTGCAGCAAGGCATCTTTGAACAACTGCAAGTTATCTGTAAGCAAGCAGAAAGGTACCAGATTCCTGGATGAGAACATGCATAACAGCAGTGTTTAAAAACTTGAGAAGGAAGAATCAGAATAAAACAGTCACCTTAACTTGATAGAGGGAAATGTAGTAGCAAAAATGACAAAGCAACCGACCATGGAACATGTTGAAGAAAATGAAATAGTAAATAAAAATTATGTTAAATAAGCTGTGATCCTCCTTAAGATAACTTACCTCTTGCATAAGCTACTGACAGAAAATGCAAGAGATGACAGCATCAGGGAGGGCCTGAAATTATGTGACTAAAGAGACACAAATTGATGTGGAGATGGCAATATAGAAATGTGGTTATAGAAATGACAGTACTGGAAGTAGAATTAGAAATTCATACAACAGCAATGAAAGGCATTCAGAAGCACTGTCAGCAGCAGCAATTCTTTCAGGAATATCCACTTGTTTCCATGGATATGATGAACTTGGTTGCAATGGTTTGCTTATGGTCACACTGCATATACTGGCTGACAGCAGAACTGGGAGGGCAATTAAAGCAATCTCTAGTGGTGAGTCCTGATCCCATTCAATCTTATTTTTTACACTGGTGGGCAGACTAATATCATACAATGTATCATAAATGACTGACTTTTAAGTCTGGGGATCAGAAGAGAAGGCTGAAAGTACTAGGAAAAAAGGCAAAAGAATTTGAAACATTACACATTGAGAAGATTAGGGAATATAAAATTTAGTAAAGGTAAATGTAACACTCTATGTTTAGAAAAGGAAAGCCAAAGTAATATGTACTTGATGGGGGTAAATCAGACAGGCAGCAGCTGGCATATAAACACCAAGGAATCACTTAGCAAGGACTAACATGATGACAGTGCTAGAACAAAAAGGCTCAGATCTTATTCTGGTCTTGCTGATCTGGTTGAAATCCCGGACCATGACTTGTTTCTGCAGTTTTATCCTCTCACTGTTGTCATCCCAAGGCTTGAATTCAGTCCCTTTGTGCCCTTAACAATCTCACTCTGAAGGACAGAGCTATTCAGAGCAGTAACACCTCATGTGCTTTTGCTCCATTTGAGATACTCAGTGGGCCCTTGCATTCAGAGGGGGGAAGGAGCTGGAAGAAGAAAGGATGGAAAAGGCAAGCATGCCAAAATGAATGTAGGCAAGGAAACTTGATGGATGAGTAACATTTTGTGGGAGTGAAATGTAAGGAGAGATGAGGCCAGTGAGTGTGAGAATCAATTCAGAAAACTTGGGAATCTGTTTTGAAGGTAAGACATAATTGACTGACACAATAACAGTGGCTCTCAGAGTTTATTAGTGTCCTGGTTTGAAGGAAGTGATTTTTTTTGGGATGCTGTGGTCAAATCAATAGGGTGCTCAGATTTGAATATTGGCACCTGGAGAACCCAGGCAGTTAAAAGCAGAGAACTCCCAGGGGGAAGCTCTCTTGGGTTCCGTCTGTGAAAGAGGTCAGAGCTCCCCTGCCCGGCTGTGGGCTGGGTGGGCAAGGGGAAGCCATGCGGCCCGGTGAGGTAGGCCGGGGGCCTTGGACAGTGAAGGGAAGTGAAGGCACCTGCAGGGGAGAAGGGTGGAGTCATCCCCCCGCTCCAGAGAGAAGGAGAGAGCGCCCGTGCCTGTGCCTGTACCTTTTCCACCTTGAAATTTGATATCATGTGCTGGCAGCACGGCCTGAAGGAGAAGGGGGGGTGCAGTGAGGGTTCGGCAAGAGGGGTGCGCGGCAGGGCAGCATGGGAGTTCTGGGCAGGCAGAGCCTGAGATTTTAACCCTTTTCTTGAATGATGGAAACGTTACAAATACTGATTCTCCTGGAGCTGAATGAGAAGAGAGAGAGAGATGAAACAGGAGGAAATGGGCCAGTGTGATGCAAGTTTGTGCAAGTGAAAGATGTCCGAGAGAAGTTGAGAAGAATCCTAGGTGGGAGGAGATCATGGAGTGGCCTTTGGCTGGACTTGTCTTGTACAGCCATGGACAGAACCAAATTTTTTTTTTCCTGTGACACAGAGAGTGCATTTAGGGGGAGGCAATGGCTTGGAGCTAAGAGAGTGCAATGATGTTTTGTGAAGGAGTGTGTGAACAGAGATGACGGGTGAGGAGGGTGGTGGTGCCCTCGATCTTCAGTGAAGAAGATGATCTCTGTTCTCGAGACCCCTCGGCCCAGGGGGTGAATTTGGGGGGGATAGGTGTCCCAAAAATGAGAGACTGTGCTCTTTTTGTAACTGGGCAAAGCATCCTTAAATAGGGAAATCTAGAAGCAGCTCTGGTCCATGTGCAGTGGTGAGAGCACTGGGCATGGAAGGAAGATGTCACAATGGCAGATGCTCTCCGGGCGATGCCACGTGTGACATAGAAACACAAGAGGTTTCCAGGGGAAGCCTATGGTACAAGAGAGACTCCTCTCTTCTTGATGAACTGAGAATTGATTATCTGAAGGGTGGTGATGGACTGAGAGTTGGTTGTCTGAGGGGTGGTAACTGAATTGAGAATACAAGGTTTTGTCCTACTGTGATGTATTGGAAATTTGGTGGGGGGAGGAGGAATGTTTTTGGAAGATTTTTATTCTGAGTTCTGTATGTGTTTCTTTTTACATATAGTTGTAGGTTAATAAAGTTTTTTTTCTTTATTCCTAAGTTGAAGCCTGCTTTGCTGTATTCCTGGTCACATCTCACAGCAGACACTAGGGAAAATATATTTTCATGGGGGCACTGGCATTGCACCAGCGCCAAACCATGACAATTACGTCTAGCTTCTTACCAAGTGTCAAAAAGAAAAAAAAAAGAAAAAGAAAAGTATCTTCCTTTTTGGTCTAGTCTATTTTGTAGCCTATGATGCCCAAACAGAAAAATTTCTACTGAAAATTATGTTTATATTGTATTTTTATCTATTTCCTTTAAAGAGAATGAACAAACATGAAAAATTATATTAACCCATCTTCCACCTCATGTCCTTTCCCCAGTCCATTTCCAAAGCAAAGTTGGGCTGAGTCTTCCATTCAGGTGCATCTTCTCTTTATGGTGTAATGCAAATGCTCCTGATAACAGCTTTTCCATCCAAGGCAGACCTTCCTATGGCTAACTGAGCAACTCAGAGTTGTCCCTGAGGAGCACAGGGGCTGTTCCACAGTCATTGACCTGCATAGCCCAAGACACTTTGGCTGCTGGACAGACAGTGCTGGGACTGGGACATGGATTGCTGGCATCCTCAGGATCCCTGGTTGCCCTGAGCCTCTCTAGAGAGACAGGGCTGCTCTGCCCCAACTTGTGTGCAGCTCCTGAGCAGACAGACATCTGGCTGTGACAGCGCTGGAGACCCTGCTCATGAGCAGAGAGCAGAGTCTGAGGGTTGAAGGAGCTGGAGGCACCTGTGTCCCCAGTGGCTCAAGGGACAAGTTGCTCCATTTCATGCTGAGGTATTATAGTGATCTGGCTCCCTCAGGATTCAGGCAGCTGGCTCCAAAGAAAATTTCTTAGGCAGCTGGCCTGAGGAAAAAAAAAAAGATAATTTTTTGATGCCCTTACTCTTTAGTACTGGAAAACAGGTGGAAATTTTCCTCTGCAATTCCGATTTAGCACATGGACAAAAAGCTGAAAAGAATAACTAAAACAAAGCTTACAGAAAGCATAATATATGAAGAGTGTCTTCAAATTTTAAGAGTAAAATAGTACTGATAGAGAAAGTATAATTTCCAATAGAATGGTCTATTTTGATGGTTCTGCATTTTGGGAGACCAGAAAAATAATTTTAAATTATTCTTTGTAGGCAATTTTAAGCAATCTTTCAAGTCTTGCAGGTACGATTTTCATTTGATACTTTCTCATGTTTAAGTAATCTTGGGTCTAACATCCATTTATGAAGAATGAGACAAGGATGGGATAAGAGGGTTTGATATATGGGTAGTGAATGAGACCCATACTGTATTCAAGTGCATTAAAGAGAGTGAAAGGCCCCTTCACAGAGTAATTCACCTTCCTTTATTGCCTGTTCTCTGTTGGGATGACCAGTGGAAATACCCATTTCACCATCTCAGCACTCCTTACCTTCTAAAAAGGTGTCCCCAGAACACAAATAACATCCGCATAAGTAACAATTTCACGCAAAGACTAAATTATGGACATGAGGAGAGACAAATGAAAGTGAAGTAGTACAAGTAGAATTTGATTCACACTATTGCTGTAAAACTTCACATGCAAGTGACTCTCCTGTCAGATTTAATGACATGAAATTCTCAGATGTGAGTATTTCATCCTGAGAAATCTGGTTTGGGTGATATCTGTCCTCAGCTGTGGACATTGCCTTACAGTGCTTGGATGCAGGACAGAGCCATTGCCTGTAAGGAACCTTTATCCTGGGATATGTATCCGTTTCTGGAGTAGTGTGTGGTAAACAATAAGTAGGGAAGTTGAAAGGAGTTGAAAAGAGCAATAGAGGTCTGCCTCTGCTTCTACCATGGGATGTGATGTGACCCTGAAGCATGAAGGGAAGCATTCCACAGTATCTGCTCAACAGTTTGCCCCTTTGACCTTGGGCACACGCTGGTGGATTATCAACCAGGGCTGTGATGTACCCTGAGGTGGCAACTCCCAGCTCATATCAGTGGCCCCACAGAGCCACTCACTCTTTCACCTGCACTGGGATGGGGGAGGGAAACAGAGTGAGAGGAGTCATGGTTGGAAATAAAGACATTAAATATGTAAAGCAAGAGCTATGTGTGCAAGCAAAGCAAAGTAAGGAATTCATTCTATCCTACTGGCAGTTGAATATTCAGCTTTCTCCAGGGCTCCATGACCCATGACAGTGACATGGTAAGACAAGTGCCTTAGCTGTCAGCATCTCTCTTTCCTTCTTCTTCCCTCACATTTTATTGCTGAGCATGACTCCATATGGGATAGAATAGTCCTTGGGTCAGTTGGGGTCAGCTGTCCCATCTGTGTCCCTTTTAATTTCTTGTGCACCTTCAGGCTACTCTCTGGCACCTCAGTGTGAGAACCAGAGGAGGCCCTGGCACTGTGTAATTACTGCCAGCAATGACTAAAACCTCTCTGTGTCACCAACATTGTTTCCAGCACAAATTCAACACATAGCTCCATACCAGCTACTATGGGGAAAATTAATTCCATTGCAGTGAAAACGAGTGCACAGGCTTGTTAAAAGGTTACATTACAGCATTGAACCAAACTGGTTCACTTGAAACCAATTAGACAGGATACCATCAGCCAGGTTTACATGAAAAAGTGAAGCGGAATGGATGTACTTCTGGTATCTTTTTCCTTTCAGGAACCAATTGGCTTGAACAAATGGTGAAGGAGTTGGCAGATGCCAAATATACAGAAGAGGAAATAAAAGAGAGAATAAATGCTGAAAAGAAGCTAGAGGTATTTCAGCATCCAGAATTTGGGGATCCTGGGATATATGAGATAAGCAGGGAAATTCTGGGTAGAAGAAAGAGCAAGGTATGCTTGTGTAGATCATCTATAGTGGAGTAATCTGATGTTGTGACAAGCTTTGATCTGGTCAGGAAAGGTGACTAGCATGAAAAAGACTCTACTATTCTAGAGAAAAAGAAAAGATGAAGGAGGATCCTAGAAAATTTTACAACACATTAGTTCTCTGGCCCAAAGGGTCTTTTAGAGAAGGCAAGAAAATCCACCCCGATCTGGTACTGAGGATTAGTTATTTTTCATCTCTGTTTCAGTACTTTCTATATTGTAAAGTCAACATTAGTAGTATCATGCAGCCTGGTACATAATTTGTTTCCTGGCAGTTGTTTCACACCTGTCATGTAATGTTGACATAATAAGTCATGTGCAATCATGAAAGATTGTTCCTCTGCATTTCTTTATGTGCCTATACCCCCAGAGAGCAGCCCCTGCCAGTCTTCAAAAGTTCTCCTGCACGGATCATTTTGATGTGCCATCTTCCCAGCAGGACACTGGGTCTGAAGCTCTCCTGGAACAGCCATAAAAGGGTCCTGGACAGGCTCCAGTCCCTTTCTTAAGAGTCCTTACCTTGCATTCCACTCTGCCTGAGCTCCTCTGAGCATGTGGAGACCGGCCTTGGATGAGCTGATTTCATGGGAGTATGTGGGCAGGGTACTGTTTTGATTCCCCCTTCATTGCTCTGCTGTTCTCCTTTGTGGGTATGCAGACAGCTTTGGCCACGTCACCTAAGCCATCCTAACACCCTGGGCTCAGTTTGAAGGCTTTGATTCTCCTCTGATCAGATCCACACTAACTTATCAAAAGAGGAAAATGACATGTATGACATTTCCATTTTAGAGCAAATTCTACTGTACGCCCAGCTTCTCATGGGCTCAATCAGAGAAGCCCAGGGCATCTGCATTTTACAACCCTTGCAAGCTTTCCTTCCTTCATTCCTTCCTTCCTTCCTTCCTTCCTTAGTTCCTTCCTTAGTTCCTTCCTTCCTTCCTTCCTTCTCACTTTCTCCCTTCTCGTTCTTTCTTTCTCTTTCTTTCTTTCTTTCTTTTTCTTTCTTTCTTTCTTTCTCTTTCTTTTTCTTTCTTTCTTTCTTTCTTTCTTTCTTTCTTTCTTTCTTTCTTTCTTTCTTTCTTTCTTTCTTTCTTTCTTTCTTTCTTTCTTTCTTTCTTTCTTTCTTTCTTTCTTTCTTTCTTTTCTTTCTTTCTTTCTTTTCTTTCTTTTCTTTCTTTCTCTTCCTCTCTTTCTCTCTCTCTTTTTTTCTTTCTCTCTTTCTCTCCTTCTTTCCTTCTCTCTTTCTTTCTGTCTTTTGTTGTTGTTCCAGATGAATGATCAGAGCAGTTAAGGGCACTTTCTTGAATGGATCTATCTTAATGGAACTATTTTAAAACTAAGTAGGTTATTTTAGAGAACCAATTTACAGAAGCCTTCTTCAGAGTTTTACTGACATAAATCCAGATCAAAGAAATAATTATAAAAACATACTTCTTATTCAGCACTTGGGAACACATGTTTTGAAGCTTTCATACTTTGAAGCTGTTTAATTTAACAGGGAATGGATCTGCATAAGCAGAACTGTGCACTATGTAAGGGCCAGCAGGCACTGTCCTGTAGCTATCACAGAAATATCTCCAGCCTCATATTGCAAAGCTCCACAATCAGGGAAGACCAGGTCTGGTCAGCGTGGGAAGTCAGAAACCTTCAGAGAAACAGTGGTGGTTTGAACTACAAATACCATTAATCTGGACATAATCAAACCCTTTAATCTGTTTTTAATCTGTTTTCAATCATTATATGTTTTAATGCTGCCTCTTAGAAATTTTGAATCAAGTGATGCTTTCCTGTCAGTCTCTGGCTTCACTATTTATCAGGTTCAGAGGGTCTTGTACCACATGGGTGGGGCTAGGCACTTCTCCTCCCATCTCTCAGCTCAGGTGTCATGGCAGATGTCTGTATCCAAGGCTCACATTGTGAAATCTTGATCCTGCTTCTTTTTTTCATCAAGAAATACAAGTCCCCTCAAAGTCCCTCCTCATTACTTATGTGTCCTAATTGTTTTTTCCTCCACAAATACAGGGTTTGGTGCTTTTTTTCCTGGTTGATGAGGATAAGATATGCTTCCCAGGAATAACTGGCCTGACTGCACTTTCTTGCAAAAATACACTGGAAATCCTCTGGAAGTTGCTCTGGAATATCTTTTTTCATTTTGGAAATCCTACTCCAATTCAATGCTATAGCATGAAGTGACACTCATAATTTACAGGTCAATTTTCCCACTTTTTACACACCTAGGAGGGATTGTCCCAACTAATGTTTTTGGCCAGGAGGTAAAAATACCAAGTAAACACATTTTCTTAGCTTCATTCTATGACAATTTAATGCCAAGGGAAGATAAGGAAGAAAAGTAAGCTGCTTTCCGTTTTGCTAAGGTGGTACTTTCACATCAAGAATCACCAGGACTGCTGCTTCATAGGACAGCCATTTTTAGCTGATGTCAGTGAAATAAATGGTGCAGGTGATGCCAACATTGTGCCCTTTGGCACTCGTCATTGATCAGATGGACCAGGCCATGTGATATCCACTGGTTTCAGATTATGCCTGTACATAGGTAGTCTTTCTACACTGACAATGTTTTACAGAAAGCAGGGGGGTGAAGAGAAAAGCAAAAGTTTGTGCATTGACTGGAAAAAGTAGATGTAAAAATGTAGGGCTAGATCATCCCATGAGCACTGCATTATGGCTCAGGGACCAGGGAGAGCCCTGAATCTCCCTTGAATCCCTCAGGGAGAGCAAATGGCAAAAGCATGCAGGTATGTAGTTGCTGGTCCCCTTCCTTCCATTGCCCACCAGGCAGCAGTCAAGAGAGGGAGATAAGAAAGGACGGAATGTAAATTCTTGGCATAAATTTTGGGGGAGAACTATTTCTTCATTTTTTGTGACACATCCATCCTTTTGCCAGAGACTTAAATATTGAACCTGAGCCTAAAGCCAGTTCCTTTACTGGGTTCAGGGCAGTCAGCAGCTCATCATATGAAGTGCATGATAAACACTACTCACTGTAGCTGAGGTTATATTGTCACCAACTCCCTAAGCACTGATCAGTTGTTAAACAATGACTGAGTTCATTAAAAAAATGTAGAAATGAGTAATTTTTGTGTAACCACCAGAAAAACAGCCCTCTGTAGTGCAGTCTGATGAGTGGCCCAAGAGTGCCTGTGCCCCTGTGCCCTCCTGGGCTCCAGCTGCAGGGAGCAGCCGGCCACACTCACAGGACTGTCCTCAGCTCAGCCTCTAGTGCACTGAGCATCTTCTCTCCCAATCCCAACACATTTTATCTAACTTTGGTGAGAATGATGATTGATATAGTAAAGAAAAAAAAACAAAAAACAAGAAAATCCCAGCAGTGAGTACTGGAAAGTGATGAACTGCCTTGAGGATTTTGATCATGGCATTTAAGTTCCAATCTGCAATTCATGTTGTTCTTTTTTGTTCTATTCTGTTTATAAACTCTGTGTTGTAATCACAGATTTTTTGGCATGATGTTTAGAAATTATCTAAGCCCTTTATGCTATAATGCACTTGCATTTGTCTGCTTATCTTGTTAGTTTATGTTCAACTTCTATTGATTTCAAAGGTTCATATTACATAAGGTCTTTGACAGGAGCTGAGTATATCTTTACAGGTTTAGAAAGTGGTAAGTTATTGTTCACAGGGTCAAGGAAAAAAAAAAGAACAAACCAAGCACCTATTAAAGGAAAATCTGTGGGTTTTCTCCTTCTATACAGCATTTCACGCTGTGACAGAGCCTGTGTGTGTCTGAGTGAGAGAAGAAGAATGGAGAAGTCCAGTACAAAAATTGTTGGTTTTGTACATGAGGCAATAGCAGCTGCCAACTCTATGCATCGTGATGAACTTTGTTTTTCCTACAAGGGAATTCTTTACCCTACCACTGTTTGCAGCCCTGAAACTTTCAAAGCCTTGGAGTCCTTTGAAGCCAGAAGGGATGATGTAATTTTGGCAGGATACCCTAAATCCGGTGAATATATTTTAATTTTTTTCATCAACAATGTTCTGTAATAGCAAGTCACAAGGTTTGTACTAAATATATGAAATATATATGATATGATACATATTATATGTTATGCTAAATAATTGTATTTAGAATGTTCACTACATTTTGTATAATTGATTTCATTTTCAAAAAGCACAATAAGTGAATCACGAATATTTGATATGGGAAATTTTCCAAAAGACTGAGAAAAACAGATTTTCTTTTCTATAGCATCTAAAGGTTTTTGTTATATTTAATTTTCATAGTTATGAAGTTAAAAGCACAAATTGGAGAGAATCAAAATACAGGTTTATACACCAGAGGTAACTAGATCTCCTGATATTACACCCTCTGCTCCCACATGTATGTTTGTAAAGTTAAGAGCTTTATGTTTTTACAATGGAGCCTTTGGTACCTTAAAATGGCATATTCAATATTCTTTAGTTTATTTCACAGAGGTGTCACAAAATAGCTAAGAAAAGTATTTTTGTAGTCCTTGAAGTGATTACATTGTTTTAAAGTATTCTTTAAGGAAAATCACGAGGACATCTTTCCTAGGGTTGCAAGTTTACCCTATGTATTGCCTCAATCTGCCTCAAAGCACTGGTCCACATGAAAGTCAAAGGTTTGGATTAGATGTGCCTCATATACACTTTAATCTTGCTGTTTCTCTCTTCCAGCAGTTGGTTCACACTGCATAACAGTGGATAGTCACTGCTGAGAGGATTGTGAAGTTTTTGCTTTTTTTATTGAATTTTCTTTTTGAAGAAATGTTATGCACTGGAATGCACTTGTTAAGCTTGCAGTGAGAAAGATGTGACCCATTGTCCAGAAGTCAGGACATGGTAAATCAGAGATGGGAGATCTATGCAGGCCCTTTGTTGTTCTTTGAAGAAAAAGATAACAAGTGTGTCAAGGAAATGTCACTTCGGAGAATTTTTTCCTGGTTGGTAAAGGAAATGTGTGCACAATTTTCAGATCTAGTTTTGCTCCTGTCTTGAAGTACTGTGACGAATCTTTCTTCCAAAGATATTCCAGCTCAACAGAATGCACTTCATGTATTAGGTTAAAAAGTACAAGTTTACCACCCCAATCTCCCTTACATGTGTCATAATAAAATTTATTACATTAAGGCAGGTTTTCCTAGTTGAATCGCAGTGGTTCTTCTCCCTGATTAGTCAGTTTACGGTATACAAGTAACTTTACGGTGTACTGAACTGTTCAAGTTGGAGAAGTATGTCCTTATGAGGAGCAAAGGTGGGATCCTGGGTGGTGATTGACCAGACAGTCAGCTGTGATTGTATGACATGAAAGGAGACCAGGAGACCTGGTAGTACTATCACCTCTTGAGTTCCCTGGTATATCCATTGCTGTCCATTCTAAAAGTTTAACAAGCACTTCTGTGTTTTTCTTCTTTCAGGCACAAACTGGCTAAGTCAAATCTTAACTGACCTGATAGCCATATCTCAAAAGAAAACACCAGGTAGTGAAAGCAGTGCGAATGCTGAAGAACAAGAAGTATTCCCCTATCTCGAAGTTGGAGATGCTGGGAAATATGAGGTGGGAACAGAATATGTATGGAAATGATCAATATTATTTGTGTCAAATTCTGACTATATGAAAAATGATCTATTCTAGTGTTTGATAAGAACTTTACCACTCCTCTTTATGTGGCATCTAGTCAGGAGTCATCTCATCTGGACTGTCCAATACTGAACACATAAAAATAAACCAAAACTACATTGGGACTGAGAGGAGGACATACCCATGAGATACATAAGAAGTTCAGAAATTCAACATAGCATCTTTTGTATTTAAAAAGAGCTTCATGAAGTGTCAAATCATGTAATATTAGCATTTGTCTCTTTTACTAGCTCTTCCTCCTCACCCCTTCTCTGAGTCTTAGAGATGTCTCAGCATTCACAGATTGCTAATCTGTACCACACCTCTAGATTTGATCCTTTATATAACAGAATTGATGAGAATTATCACAGAAGAGAACAAACAATGGATAGTCCTTTTTCCAATTGCTCACGGGCTTTTGAACATTAGACCTAATCAGAGCAGCCCACTAATATCCCTGGTCAACACTCACAAAAAACCCCAAAAAACCCACTACATTCAGACAATAACTGTAGGTGAGGTCACCATTTTAGCATAGGTTAATGAAAAGAATACTTGTACTAACTGAACTGTCCACTTTCCTCCACTTCCAATTCTTCAAGCGAATGACCAAATTACCTTCTCCAAGATTTATGGTTACTCATCTCCGTCCTGAAAATCTTCCCAAATCTATCTTCCAAAACAATGCCAAGGTGAGTGTTGATTTTCATGTATTAAAGCAAATACTTAAACTGATTTTTTTAAAAAAGACCTAATGTAGTACTTTTCTGCCAATTCTCAGAGTCACTCTTATACTTAAGCGTTAAGCCTGAACATTTCTACGTGTTTAAGGCTCTACATGTTTAAGAAGTGCCATTCATCTCACTTAACCACAGTTTGAGTTCTTGCCCCCTTTTGTGACAATTTCTACAAGAGAGTTGCAGGGCTTGAAGAAATCCTCCAGGGGCAAAATGGATTTTGATGGGATTTCCTGTGGGAGGAATTTTATGGCATTGTTGCGAGTGAGAGCTTCAATGTGTCAAATTTCAAGGAGCGTTTATATTTTTGTGAATTTCCCCTGCCACTTAAAAGATGACCTATGCTTGTATTGAGCAAAACATACTTAGATGGTGCATAAATAATTTGGTTAATCAGTAAAAGAAAATAATTATAGGCAACCATCTTCTCATGGTACCGAAGCAAAGTTAATTTCTGCATCTCCAGATCTGGGAATGAAATTGCTACTTCTGCAAAGAGCACACAAGGTATTAGAAATCCCCAACTACAGTTATAAAGTATATTATTGTTATTTCTTTTTTAATGTTGTAGTCTGCTATGTCTTTCTCTATAAATAATTAATTCAATTTTTCTCTAGATATTTTTACTGATTCGTAATCCAAAAGATATTGCTACATCCTATTACCATTATTCCAACGGCCTGGCAATTCTTCCCTCCTATGAGACCTGGGATGATTTCTTCACAGATTTCATGACAAAGAAAAGTACAGTATATTTTTTTGTCTGTTTCAATTGTCCAATGATTTGTCTTTGTCTAAAAACCTTAGTTCTTTGGTCAATCAGCTTCTCTAGGAATATTTGCTTTACAGTACAAAACCAGAGATTAAAGATAGAGAATTAGAAATCTGAACTGAGATTTTCCATGCTTGTCTTACTGCTTGAGGATAAATATTTGTCAAAACTGAACTTCCAAAGACTCTTAAAATTTGTACAAACCGGTATTTTCCTGGAAGAAGGAAGAAGGAAGTACTCCTTGGGTCTCTATCTCTAACGCTATCTCTGTCTCTGTCTTGGGTTCCCTTTACCCCTGGTCTCCTATGTCCATTGTCTGGTGGCCATGGTGCTATATAACCACCTCCATGCCAAACTGGATGAAAGGAATTATTTGGAATAAGTCCAGGGCATTAAAAAGGGGATTAATTCTAACGCATTAAAAAAGAGAGAAGGCGATAGCACTAGTTTAAAGTTATGAGTGTTGGGTAGCGCATGGTTAGCAGAAGGGGGGTTTCAACAAGGTTTCAGACTGGATTAAGGTTGTCTTACAAGATGGTCTGCAAGATGATAGCTTTTTTGGTGCACTCAAAGCTATCTTGAAATACAAGCAAGCTTTATTTTACTTACTTACAAACGGTATCATATGCCTGAGTCTGGAGCACAACCAATAACTCCCACCGAAGGGTGTAAACTCTGCCATAGACATTACTAATAATGCCCTTGTCTCACAAAACCTCATGAGAAAATCTTGTGTGATCTAAATTTATGCTTCATCTTAGGATCCTTTGTTTTATTTAGTGCCTTGGGGATGCTACCTTGAATACCTTTCTGAATGGAACAAGTATGCAGACAAAGAAAATATTATGACAATAACATATGAAGAGGTAAAAGAGGTAAGGTTATCAATAGTTACAAATACTTTATACTTCAAGGGAGCTTTTTTTCCTGAACCAATACACCATTACACATGCAGGGTATTCAAGGTGTGCGAGACAGATTATTCTTTTAAGAATCTGTTTATAAGGGAAGACAAAGTGAAATTCAAACTTAAAGACCCTCTTAAAATTTTGCTTGTGAAAATGATTCTTGTTTTTTTATTTATCTGTAAGACTGGATATGGCACCAGATAACATGGTTTAGTTGAGGTGTTAGAGCATGGGTTGGACTCGATGATCTCTAAGGTGTCTTCAAACTCAGTCATTCTGTCAATTCTGTAATATAAGCCCAAATAATTGTAAACCAAAATCAATAGCAATCAATCTGTGGGGAGGAGCTCTTGTGTTTTCAGCAGTGTATATTTTACACAACTGTAAATCATATATAATACTTTGTAATCACCAGGAAGGCAGCTCATGTCTCCTCCAAAATAATTAAGGAGAAGAGAAACACTATGACCCACCCTAGTCCTGATGAACTCTGTGAATACCCTCTGTATGCAGCCAGCAGAAAGATATAGGGAAGAGTAAACACCTTGGAAATCGGAGTCATTTGCTCAAAAGTCATGCCATATGTTACCTTCTGTTTTCCAGAATCCTGCCCTGAGTGTGAAAAACATAGCTACATTCTTTGGAATTCCCCTGAATGAGGAACAGCTCCAGTTGGTGCTAGAGAGGAGCAGCTTCCAGTCTATGAAGAAAAACTCAGACAAGACTCATGGGTCTGTTGGCAATATTCTCTTTCGCAAAGGTAGGAACCTCCAGGGGGCTCAGAGGTAGAAATGTCCCACTCTCAAGAACTTGGGCTTATCGGGTTACCCCTGCTTTGCTTGAGAAGACTGTTCAAGGAGAGCTGGTGAGGAAGATGCCCAGCAAGGCTCTCACAGCAGAGCCACTCTTGGAGGCTCACAGATGGCTGGCAGGAAGGAGGAACTGTCACGTGTCTGAATTCCTCTCCACCTCTGTGCCTGGACCACCAATTGCCCAGCCTTTGGAGCTGGCAGCAGAGGGCCAAACTCAGCCTGAGTGGTGTGACCACACTTATAGGAGAGTATGGGAATCTTCTGAGATGGCCACTGCCAAATGCCTGTTCATTCTTACGCATTAGAACTAAGCCAAGCAAGCAAGAATCCAGGTGGACACAAGAGAAGGAACAGAAGGGAGTAACCTTTGCAGTGTAGTGTGGGGGACATGGACATGAGAAGGGCAACCTGGTTGTCAGAATCTATTTCTGCATTTTACATTAAAGAAATGACTGGATAAAAAGTGAAGCTGCCAAAGGAGCAGAAAGTCAGCTCTGCCTCCTGGCAGATGATTCTTAATTAATTCTTCATGATCTTCCACTTTGCCAGTCAGAGCTGACTAGAGGAGTGAGATGGAGTGAAACAGAATTTTAGGCTGCCTTTTTGAACTGGTCTCCTAGAGTGCTGTGTGTTCTTTTGCATTATAGCAAAAGATGATTCACATATATATGTAACTCCACTGATTGCACAAAATTATATTGGTGTAGAAAAATATTTCATCTGGAAAATGGATTGTGGTGGTTTGACCTGAAAACAAGATTTCTGAGATCCTATGGTCAAAACAATGAAACCAATAGCTTCTCAGATTTTAATATTGACACCTGATTTGCCCACTGGAGCATTAGATCCGCCTCTGAGAAATCAGAGTAAAAGCTGAGCTCCCCCTCCCCCGGCAGGTCCTCTTTGAATTTCCAGCAAGGGAAGCAGGTCAGACCTCCCCTGCCCAGCTGTTTGCTGCTGGGCAGAGGAGGGGACGCCACGCAGTGGTGAAGTAAGCCAGGCCTAGGACAGATATGAAAAGTAAACCCAGTCCCAGCCCCCTGAAAGTAGAAAGGTAGAAGAAAGAAGTCAAGAAGTACCGAGAAGCAATGAGCAACCCATCTCCTCCCCATCCCCCCCCACCTTGGGCGACAGAGAAAGAGAGCAAAAGAGAGAGAGAGACAGTACTTGAGACTGAAGTGTTACCTTGAAATTTGATATGTGCTGCCAGCATAGCCCGGCCTGTAGAAAAAGAAGGAGAAGAAGATGCACAGAGAAAGAGTCCAGCCGCCTAGAAGAGCTTTTAACCCTTTGTGGACAATGAAAACTTTACAGAACATTAACCCTTCCTAGAAGAGAGATAAGAGTAGAAGATGAAGAAAGAAATAAGCAAGTGATGAAAGTCTGAGCCAGAAAGAGAGAGAGATGTTAGAAGAATGGAGAAGATAGAGTAGGGCGGGGAAATGCCCCAGACCCAAGAAGATTCAGTGTGGGTACCCCTCAGCCCCAAAGAGTGTAAAAAATATAAGGAGGACAGATGTCCCAAAGTTGAGACTGTGCCTTTTTAGAGTAAGACAAAACATCCTTAAAAAGACGACCCTAGAAACAGCCCTAGTCCTTGTTCGGTAGTGAGAGCACTAAACAAGACAGAAGAAGCCACCACAGCACATAGAAAGACTCCCTCTCCTCTTGATGAACTGAAAATTGAGTATTCTAAAGAGTGGTCCCAGACCCAGAGTTAGTGATTTAGAAGATGTATTAAGAATTTGGGGGGAAGAAGAGAGTGTTCTTGTGAAGTTTTCATTTTCCTTGTGGTATTTTGTTGTGTGTAGTTTAGTTATTGTTTTGTAGTTTAGTTAATAAAGTTTTCTTTATTTCTAAGTAAGACCCTGCTTTGCTTATTCCTGGTCACATCTCAGAGCAAACACCAAAGAGAGTGTATTTTCATGAGAGCGCTAGCATTGTGCCAGAGTCAAACCATGACATGGATCAACATGATTTAGTGAACAATGCAATAAAAATGACAGCTCTATAGAATAAAAAACAAAATGTCTTGGTTTTCAAGAGATTTTTTTGTCTCTTTGAAGGTGTTGTAAGTGATTGGAAGAACCTTTTCTCTGAAGATCAGAATGAGAAAATGGACAAAGCATTTGAAGAACATATAGCAGGAACGAAACTTGGGAAAAAGTTGAAATATGACTTGTACTGCAAAGCCTGAAAAGAAACGAAACGTGGTTAGAACAAGAACTTTACAAGGCAGACTCAGACCATCTGAATACTATACACTGGAAAACTAAATTAAAAATGAGCCAAGCACCTTAAAATTTATGTAAGAGTCATTGCAGAAGCCTTTAGAGTGACAGTGATGAGACTTTTGTTTAATGGTGAGATCTTTGGCTACACCCAATTTCTGGAGAAGATGTCAACTAATTGTATATAAAAAACTCAATAGCCCTGTACCAGCCATAACCTGGAAAGAATTGCCCTTTTTCTTTCTAGACAAATTGTATCTCTGCAGCCGATTTCAAATTATTTAGTATGCAGATTATTTTTTCTTCAAAAATGTTTCAAACCAGGCAGCATCTTCACAGAAAATATCTAATATATGGGTAGTGAATGTGATGCATACTGTATTCAAGGGATGAAAGAGAGTTAAAGGCCCCTTCACAGGGTAATTCACCTTCCTTTATTGCCTGTCTCTGTTGGGATGACCAGTGGAAATACCCATTTCACCATCTCAGCACTCCTTACCTTCTAAAAATGTGTCCCCCAGAATACAAATGACAGCCCCATAAGTAACAATTTCATCCAAAGACTAAATTATGGACATGAGGAGAGACAAATGAAAGTGAAGTAGTACAAGTAGAATTTGATTCACACTATTTCTCTAAACTTCACATGCAAGTGACTCTCCTGTCAGGTTTAATGACATGAAATTCTCAGATGTGAGTATTTCATCCTGAGAAATCTGGTTTGGGTGATACCTGTCCTCAGCTGTGGACATTGCCTTACAGTGCCTCGATGCAGGACAGAGCCATTGCCTGTAAGGAACCTTTATCCTGGGATGTGTATCCATTTCTGGAGTAGTGTGTGGTAAACAATAAGTAGGGAAGTTGAAAGGAGTTGAAAAGAGCAATAGAGGTCTGCCTCTGCTTCTACCATGGGATGTGATGTGACCCTGAAGCAAGCAGGGAAACACTCCACAGTATCTGCTCAACAGTTTGCCCCTTTGACCTTGGGCACACCCTGGTGGATTATCAACCAGGGCTGTGATGTACCCTGAGGTGGCAACTCCCAGCTCATATCAGCGGCCCCACAGGGCCACTCACTCTTTCACCTGCACTGGGATGGGGGAGGGAAACAGAGTGAGAGGAGTCATGGGTGGAAATAAAGACAGTTAAATATGTAAAGCAAGAGCTATGTGTGCAAAGCAAAGCAAAGTAAGGAATTCATTCTATCCTACTGGCAGTTGAATATTCAGCTTTCTCCAGGGCTCCATGACCCATGACAGTGACATGGTAAGACAAGTGCCTTAGCTGTCAGCATCTCTCTTTCCTTCTTCTTCCCTCACATTTTATTGCTGAGCATGACTCCATACACAATAGAATAGTCCTTGGGTAAGTTGGGGCATCTGTCCTATCTGTGTCCCTTTTAATTTCTTGTGCACCTTCAGGCTACTCTCTGGCAGCTCAGTGTGAGAATCAGAGGAGGCCCTGGCACTGTGTAATTACTGCCAGCAATGAGTAAAACATCTCTGTGTCACCAACATTGTTTCCAGCACAAATTCAACACATAGCTCCATACCAGCTACTATGGGGAAAATTAATTCCATTGCAGTGAAAACGAGTGCACAGGCTTGTTAAAAGGTTACATTACAGCATTGAGCCAAACTGGTTCACTTGAAACCAATTAGACAGGATACCATCAGCCAGGTTTACATGAAAAAGTCAAGTGGAATGGATATCCTACTGGTGTCTTTATCCTTTGAGGAACCAATTGGCTTGAACAAATGGTGAAGGATTTGGCAATTCCAAATATACAGAAGAGGAAATGAAAGAGAGAATAAATGCTGAAAAGAAGCTAGAGACATTTCAGCATCTAGAATTTGGGGTTATATGAGACAAGCAGGGAAATTCTGGGTAGAAGAAAGAGCAAGGTATGCTTGTGTAGATCATCTATAGTGGAGTAATCTGATGTTGTGACAAGCTTTGATCTGGTCAGGAAAGGTGACTAGCATGAAAAAGACTCTACTATTCTAGAGAAAAAGAAAAGATGAAGGGAGGATCCTAGAAAATTTTACAACACATTAGTTCTCTGGCCCAAAGGGTCTTTTAGAGAAGGCAGAAAAACCCACCCTTATTTGGTACTGAGGATTAGTTATTTTTCATCTCTGTTTCAGTACTTTCTATATTGTAAAGTCAACATTAGTAGTATCATGCAGCCTGGTACATAATTTGTTTCCTGGCAGTTGTTTCATACCTGTCATGTAATGCTGACATAATAAGTCATGTGCAATCATGAAAGATTGTTCCTCTGCATTTCTTTATGTGCCTATACCCCCAGAGAGCAGCCCCTGCCAGTCTTCAAAAGTTCTCCTGCACGGATCATTTTGATGGGCCATCTTCCCTTCAGGACACTGGGTCTGAAGCTCTCCTGGAACAGCCATAGAAGGGTCCTGGACAGGCTCCAGTCCCTTTCTTAAGAGTCCTTACCTTGCATTCCACTCTGCCTGAGCTCCTCTGAGCATGTGGAGACCGGCCTTGGATGAGCTGATTTCATGGGAGTATGTGGGCAGGGTACTGTTTTGATTCCCCCTTCATTGCTCTGCTGTGTTCCTTTGTGGGTGTGCAGACAGCTTTGGCCACGTCACCTAAGCCATCCTAACACCCTGGGCTCAGTTTGAAGACTTTGATTCTCCTCTGATCAGATCCACACTAACTTATTCAAAGGGGAAAATGACAGGTATGACATTTCCATTTTAGAGCAAATTCTACTGTACGCCCAGCTTCTCATGGGCTCAATCACAGAGGCCCAGGGCATCTTGCTACCCTTGCAGGGTTTTCTTTGTTGTTGTTGTTGTTGTTGTTGTTGTTGTTGTTGTTGTTGTTGTTGTTGCACATGAATGATCGGGAAGTTTTAAGGTACCTTCTTGAATGCATCAATCTTAATGGAACTATCTAAACATGGAGTCAGTTATTTTACAGGACTAATATATGGAAGCCTTCTCCAGAGTTTTACTAAGATAAATGCAGATCATAGAAATAATTATAAAAGCATACCTCTTCTTATTCAGCCCTTGGGAGCACACCTTTTGAAGCTTTCATTCTTTGAAGCTGTTTCATTTAACAGGGAATGGATCTGCATGAGCACAACTGTGCACTATGTAAGGGCCAGCTGCCACTGTCCTGTAGCTATCACAGAAATGTCTCCAGCATCCTTCCGCAAAGCTCCATAACCAGGTCTGGTCAGCGTGGGAAGTCAGAAACCTTCAGAGAAACGGTGGTGGCTTGAACTACAAATGCCATTAATCTGGAGAGAATCAAATCCTTTAATACGTTTTTAATTTGCTTTTAATCTCTCTATGTTTTAAAGCTGCTTCTTAGACATTTTGAATCAAGTGATGCTTTCTTGTCAGTCTGAAGTCTCTGGCTTCACTATTTATCAGGTTCAGAGGGTCTTGTACCACATGGGTAGCGCTAGGCACTTCTCCTCCCATCTCTCAGCTCAGGTGTCATGGCAGATGTCTGTATCAAAGGCTCACATTGTGGTCCTTCTTTTTTTTTTTTCATCAAGAAATATAACTGCCCTCAAAATACCTCCTCATGACTTATGTCTTCTAATTATATTTTTCTCCAGACATACAGGGTTTGGCATTTTTTTTTCTAGCTCCTAAGGATAAAATATGCTTCCCAGAAATACTTGGCCTGACTGCCCTTTCTTGCAAAAATACACTGGAAATACTCTGGAAGTTCATCTGGAATATCTTTTTTTCATTTTGAAAACCATACTCCAATGCTATACTATTGCATGACATGACACTAAGAATTTACAGGTCATTTTCCCTCTTTTTCCACCCTTTGGGATGACTGTCGGAACTAATTTTTTGTAAGCAGGTAAAAAAAAAATTAAAAACATTTTTTAATCTTTAGTCTATGACAATTTATTGCCAAAGGAAGATAGGGAAGAAATACTAAGTAAGCTGCTTTTTGGCTTTCCTAGGATGGCTAGTTTCACATCAAGAATCAGCAAAAGTGCTGTTTCATAGGACAGCCATTTTAAGCTGATGTCAGTGAAATAAAAGGTGCAGGTGGTGCCAACTTTGTGCCCTTTGGCACTCGTCATTGATCAGATGGACCAGGCCATGTGATATCCACTGGTTTCAGATTATGCCTGTACATAGGTAGTCTTTCTATGCTGACAATGTTTTACAGAAAGCAGGGGGGTGAAGAGAAAAGCAAAAGTTTGTGCGTTGACTGGAAAAAGTAGATGTAAAAATGTAGGGCTAGATCATCCCATGAGCACTGCATTATGGCTCAGGGACCAGGGAGAGCCCTGGATCTCCCTTGAATCCCTCAGGGAGAGCAAATGGCAAAAGCATGCAGGTATGTAGTTGCTGGTCCCCTTCCTTCCATTGCCCACCAGGCAGCAGTCAAGAGAGGGAGATAAGAAAGGACGGAATGTAAATTCTTGGCATAAATTTTGGGGGAGAACTATTTCTTCATTTTTTGTGACACATCCATCCTTTTACCAGAGACTTAAATATTGAACCTGAGCCTAAAGCCAGTTCCTTTACTGGGTTCAGGGCAGTCAGCAGCTCGTCATGTGAAGTGCATGATAAACACTACTCACTGTAAGCTGAGGTTATATTGTCACCAACTCCCTAAGCACTGATCAGTTGTTAAACAACAATTGAGCTCCTTAAACAAAGGTAGAAATGAGTAATTTTTGTGTAACCACCAGAAAAACAGCCCTCTGTAGTGCAGTCTGATGAGTGGCCCAAGAGTGCCTGTGCCCCTGTGCCCTCCTGGGCTCCAGCTGCAGGGAGCAGCCGGCCACACTCACAGGACTGTCCTCAGCTCAGCCTCTAGTGCACTGAGCATCTTCTCTCCCAATCTCAACACATTTTATCTAACTTTGGTGAGAATGATGAATGATATAATAAAGAAAAGAAAATCCCAGCAGTAAATACTGGAAAGAGATGAACTGCCTTGAGGATTTTGATCATGGCATTTAAATTCCAATCTGCAATTCATGTTGTTCTTTTTTGTTATATTTTGTTTATAAACTCTGTGTTATAATCTGACTTTTTGGCTTGACTGCAATTGCACTTATCCTAGACTGCAATTGCACTTATCTGCTTATCTTGTTAATTTATGTTCAACTTCTATTGGTTTCAAAGTTTCATATTACGTAAGGTCTTCGACTGGAGCTGTATATATCTTCATAGGTTCAGAAAAAGATAAACTATTGTTCATAGACTCAAGGAAAAAAAAAAACTACATAGAAAACCAAACACCTATTAAAGGAAAATCTGTGGGTTTCTCTTTCTACACAGCATTTCACACTGTTACAGAGGCTGTGTGAGAGGGAAAAGAAGAATGGAGACCAGGAAAACATTTGTTGGTTTGGTAGATAAGGCATTAGCAGCTTCCAACTCATTGCGTCGTGATGAACTGCTCTTTTCTTACAAGGGAATTCTCTACCCTAGAACACTTTACAGTCCTGAAGTGTTCAAGGCCTTGGAGTCCTTTGAAGCCAGAAGGGACGATGTAATTTTGGCAGGATACCCTAAATCCGGTGAATATATTTTAATTTTTTCCTAAACGAGTTTCTGTAATAGCAAGTAACAAGGTTTGTGTTACATATATGCAATATATATCACCCTGTACATATTATGTATTATGCTAAGTGTCTTTAGAATATTTACCAAATTTTGTAAAACTGACTTCATTTTCAAAAAGCACAAGAAATGATTTATGAATATTTGATATGGGAAATTTTCCAAAAGACTGAGAAAAACAGTCAAATATTATTTTCTATAGCATCTAAAGGTTTTTGTTATACTCACTTTTCATAGTTATGAAGTTAAATGCACAAATTGGAGAGAATCAAAATACAGGTTTATACACCAGATGTAGCAAAGTCTCCTGATATTACATTATCTGCTCCCACATGTTTGTTTTTAAAGTTAAGAGCTTTATGTTTTTACAATGGAGCCTTTGGTAACTTCAAATGGTGAAAATTCTTTATTTCCCATGGATGTCAGGAAATAGCCATCAAAAATATTTTTGTAGTCCTTGAAGTGATTGCATTGTTCTTTAATTATTGGGGGATCAAGAGGACATCTTTGCTAGGGGCGAAGTTTACCCTATATATGGCTTTTTCTGCCTCAAAGCACTGGCCCACATGAAAGCCCAAGGTTTGGATTAGTTGTGTCTCATATACACTTAATCTTGCTGTTTCTCTCTTCCAGCAATTGGTTCACACTGCATAACAGTGGATAGTCACACCTGAAAGGATTGTGAAGTTTCTGCTTTTTTATTAAATTTTCTTTTTGAAGAAATGTTATGCACTGGAATGCACTTGTTAAGCTTGCAGTGAGAAAGATGTAGGCACCCAGTGTCCAGAAGTCAGGAAATGGTAAATCAGAGATGGGAGATCTATGCAGGCTCTTTGTTATCTTTTGAAAAAAAAAGATAACAAGTGTGTCTAGGAAATGTCACTTCAAAGAGATTTTTCCTGTTGTTAAAGAAAATGTGTGCACAATTTTCAGATCTAGTTTTGCTCCTGTCTTGAAGTACTGTGACCCATCTTTCTTCCAAAGATATTCCAGCACAGCAGAAAACACTTCATGTATTAGGTTTTAAAGTACAAGTTTACCACCCCAGTCTCCCTTACATGTGTCATAATAAAATTTATTACATTAAGGCAGGTTTTCCTAGTTGAATCTCAGTGGTTCTTCTCCCTGATTAGTCAGTTTACAGTATACAAGTTACTTTACGGTGTACTGAACTGTTCAAGTTGAAGGAATATGTCCTTATGAGGAGCAAAGGTGGGATCCTGGGTGGTGATTGACCAGAGAGTCAGCTGTGATTGTATGACATGAAAGGAGACCAGGAGACCTGGTAGTACTATCACCTCTTGAGTTCCCTGGTATATCCATTGCTGTCCATTCTAAAAGTTTAACAAGCACTTCTGTGTTTTTCTTCTTTCAGGCACAAACTGGCTAAGTCAAATCTTAACTGACCTGATAGCCATATCTCAAAAGAAAACACCAGGTAGTGAAAGCAGTGCGAATGCTGAAGAACAAGAAGAATTCCCCTACCTTGAAATTGGAGATGCTGAGAAATATGAGGTGGGGACAGAATATGTATGGAAATGATCAACATTATGTGCTTCAAATACTGAATATAAGATGTATGATCTATTCCACTCTTTGATGCTTTCACAGATAGCCAATCTGTACCTTGTCTTTATACCTTGTCTAACAGAACTGAAGAGAATTTTCACTGAACTAACAATAGATTGTTGTAAATTATTTTTCTGTTGTAATCCTAAGGTGTTCCTTATTGCGAGTTTATAGTGGTTTTTCGATGCACCCCATTCGGTCTCCCCAACGATTCGTCCCTGAAGTTGTTTACTACTATTTTCCCGCCTAATCTTATGTCAGTCCACATGTCTAACTCCCTTGCACCTCCCTGATTTCCAGACCCTTCCCTGCCAATCCTGGTAGTACTGCCCTCTTCCCTTTTCCATCAAATTTAACCCCACCTCTTTCTCTAGAAACTTCCTTGTCTATCACCCTTCCCTCGAAGTTCCTTGGTGTGCCAAGCCTAATCCCTTCCCATGTTACCTCCTATTGGTTACCTAGAACCTGATCCCCGCCCTACATTCCTCCCCTGCTGTTCTACTCTAAGATTGGTTATCCTCCCCTAGTACCCTCTCCTGTTCTTAAGTTGCTGTTACCCTGTTGGACCTTTGTCACTTGTCTATGGACTGTCTCAGAGATTAAAGCCTCTTGAGACCTTACAAGAGTGGCCCCTCTCGTCTCTGTTGTTCTGGCTCCCTGGGCTCGGGATTCCTATCAGCGGCTGCACAGAGCAGCTTTGCTGCCTCTGGGAGTTGGGCAGCCCTGCTGTACTGCCCCCCAGACCGGCCCGAGGGGTGGAGAGCAGGCAGCCACCCTTGGCACGGGCCAGGAGATGAGGGCTAGCCTGAGGATCACCAAGCGACTGCCCGTGTCAATGGATAGTCTTTTTCCAATTGTTCATGGGCTTTTGAAGATTAGAGCTACTCAGAGCAGCCCACTAATATCCCAGGACAACACTCACTAAAAAACCTAAACCACTTGTATCAGCCAATAACTGTTGGTAAGTTCATCAAGGCCACATTTTAGCACAGGTTAATGAGAAGAATATTTGTACTAACTGAACTGTCCACTTTCTTCCTTCCAATTCAAGCGAATGAGCAAATTACCTTCTCCAAGATTTATGGTTACTAATCTCCGTCCTGAAAAACTTCCCAAATCTATCTTTGAAAACAATGCCAAGGTGAGTGCTGATTTTAATGTATTAAAGCAAACAATTAAACAGATTTTTTTTAAAAGAGCCAATTTTGTGGCAATTCTCAGAATCACTCTTCTGCTTAGGTGTTTAGCCTGGCCACTTTTACATGACTGTATAAGTACTGCCATTCACCTCACTTAACCACTTATTGGCCCCTTTGTGACAGTTTCCACAAGAGAGTTGCAGGTCTTGAACAAATCTTCCAGACGCAAAATGGATTTTGATGGGATTTCCTGTGGGAGGAATTTTAAGGCATAATTGCAAGTGAGGGCTTTAATTCGTTAAATTTCAAGGAGCATTTATATTCTTGTGAATTTTCCGTGCTACGTAAAAGATGAACTATGCCTGTATTGATTAAAAATACTTAGATTCGGCATTAATAGTTTGGTTAATATGTAAAAGATAATAATTATAGGCAACCATCTTCTCATGGTACCAAAGCAAATTTAAATACTGCACCTTCTGAATTGGGAATGAAATTATAACTTCTGTAAGGAGAATACAAGGTATGAGAAATCCCCAACCACAGTTTTAAAGTATATAGATATTTTTAATGCTGTAGTCTGCTATGTCTTTTGCTATAAAACATTAATTTATTTTTTTTTCTAGATATTGTTACTGATTCGTAATCCAAAAGATGTTGCTACATCTTATTACCATTTTTCCAATGGTGTGGCTACTGTTCCCTCCTATGAGACCTGGGATGATTTCTTCACAGATTTCATGGCAAAGAAAAGTACAGTATTTTTTCCTGTCTGTTTCAATTGTCCAATGATTTGTCTTCATCTAAAAACCTTTGTACTTTAGTAAATCAGGTTCACTAAGATTTTTTGGTTTACAGTACAAAAGAGAGAGAGATTAAAGACAGAGGATTAGAAATCTGAACTGAAGTTTTCCATGCTTGTCTTACTGCTTGAGGATAAATATTTGTCAAAACTGCACTTCCATAGACTTCCTTAATTTGTACAGACTTGTATTTTTCCTGGAAGAAGCAGTTCTTCCTTATCTCTATCTTGGATCCCCTTTACCCTTGCTGTCCTGTGTCTATCGTGTTGTGTCCATGGAGCTATATACTTGCCTCCATGCCAAATTGTATGAAAGGAATTATTTGGACTAAGTCTAGGGCATTAAAAGGGGGACTAATTCTAATGCATTAAGAAAGAGAGAAGGTGAAAGCAGTACTTTAAGGTTATGAGTTTGGCATAGCACCTGGCCAACAGAAGGGGGGGTTCAACAAGGTTTTAGACTGAATTAAGGGAGTCTTACAAGATGGTCTGCAAGATGATAGCTTTTTTGGTGCACTCAAAGCTATCTTGAAATACTGCCAAGTTTTATTTTTCTGACTTACCAATGGTATCATATGCCTGAGACTGGAGCACAACCAATAATTCCCACTGAAGGGTGTAAACTCTGCCATAGACATTATTAATAGTGCCCTTGGCTGACATAACTTAATGACCAAAACTTGCATACTCTTAATTTATGCTTCATCTTGGGAGCCTTTGTTTTTTAGCGGCCTGGGGATGCTACCTTGAATACCTTTCTGAATGGAACAAATATGCTGACAAAGAAAATATTATGACAATAACTTATGAAGAGGTAAAAGAGGTAAGGTTATCAATAGTTACAAATACTTTGTACACCAAAGGAAATGTTTTTCTTGAACCAGTTCTTCCTTATATACATGTAGGGTATCCAAGCTGGGTGTTGCCCTGATTTTTTAAGATTTTCTAAGCCTTCTAATGTTTACATTCTTGTAGCAAACTTTTACACACACTTTCTGTAAATAACTTACTGTTTTGCATTCTCTTATGGAGGAGGAGAGATTTGATGGACTGTTGGTTTGTCCAGTGTCATTGGAGAAGTGGCACTCTCAGCCTCCAATCCCCTGAGAGTTTTGGAAAACTATAAATGTTGGAGTGAGAAAATAAACTTCCCTTTTTTCTTCACTTTGAGAGCAGCAGTGTGTGCACTTGTGTTGTTTCATGTCCTATGGCGACAGTTGGGTGATACAGATTTTTGTTTTAAGGGATAGAAAAGGTGAAATTGAAACTTAAAAACCTTTGTAAAATTTTGCTTGTGAAAATGATTCTTATATTTAATTTATCTGTGATATAAGCCCAAATAACTGCAAACACAAATCTCCAGTAATATATTTTGGGGAGGAGATTTTCTGTTTTCAGTAATGTGGATTTTGCCACCTGTAAATCATATACAATATTTTGTAATCACCAGGAAGGCAGCTCGTATCTCCTCCAAAGTAGTTATGGAGATGAGAAACACTATGGCTGAGTCTAGTCATAGAGAACTCTATGAATACCCTCTGTATGCAGCCGGCAGAGATACAGGGAAGTGTAAACACCTTGGAAAGCAGAGTCATTTGTTTGAAAGTCATGCAATATATTACCGTCCTCTTTCCAGAATCCTGCCCTGAGTGTGAAAAACATTGCTACATTCTTTGGATTTCGTCTGACTGAAGAAGAGCTCCAGCTGGTGGTAGAGAGGAGCAGCTTCCAGTCTATGAAGAAAAACTCAGACAAGACCCATGGGTCATTTGGCAATATTCTCTTTCGCAAAGGTAGAAAGCTCCAGGGGGCTCAGAGGTAGAAATGTCCCACTCTCAAGGACTTGGGCCATCCTTTATTCTTTTTCCTGCACTCACACTAGAATTTTAAATTAGTGTCAAGAAGGTTATCACTGCTTTGCTTGAGAAGACTGTTCAAGGAGAGCTGGTGAGGAAGATGCCCAGCAAGGCTCTCACAGCAGAGCCACTCTTGGAGGCTCACAGATGGCTGGCAGGAAGGAGGAACTGTCATGTGTCTGAATTCCTCTCCACCTCTGTGCCTGGACCACCAATTGCCCAGCCTTTGGAACTGGCAGCAGAGGGCCAAACTCAGCCTGAGTGTGTGACCACACTTTGTAGGAGAGTATGGGAATCTTCTGAGATGGCCACTACCAAATGCCTGTTCATTCTTACACATTAGAACTAAGCCAAGCAAGCAAGAATCCAGGTGGACACAAGAGAGGGAACAGAAGGGATTAACCTTGGCAGTGTAGTGTGAAGGACATGGACATGAGAAGGGCAACCTGGTTGTCAGAATCTGTTTCTGCATTTTGCATTAAAGAAATGACTGGATAAAAAGTGAAGCTGCCAAAGGAGCAGAAAGTCAGCTCTGCCTCCTGGCAGATGATTCTTAATTAATTCTTCATGATCTTCCACTTTGCCAGTCAGAGCTGACTGGAGGAGAGAGATGGAGGGAAGCAGAATTTACGGCTCCCTTTTTGAACACAGTGTCATAAAGAGCAGTGTGCTCTTTTGCATTATAGCAAAAGATGATTCACATATATATGTAGGTCCACTGATTTCACAAAAATACATTGGTGCAGAAAAATGTTTCATCTGGAAAATGGATCAATGTTATTTGGTGTACAATGCAATAAAAATGACAGCTCTATAGAATAAAAAATAAAATGTCTTGGTTTTCCAGAGTTTTGTTCTTGCTTCTTTGCAGGTGGTGTAAGTGACTGGAAGAATCTTTTCACTGAAGATCAGAGTAAGAAAATGGACAAAGCATTTGAAGAACATATAGCAGGAACGAAACTTGGGAAAAAGTTGAAATATGACTTGTACTGCAAAGCCTGAAGAGAAATGAAACGTGGTTAGAACAAGAACTTTGCAAGGTAGACTTAGATCATCTGAATGCTATACTGGAAAACTAGATCAAAGAATCCATGCACCTTAGAATTATTGTAACAGTCATTGCAGCAGCCTTTACTGTGACAGAGATGAGCATTTTGTTTTATGCTGTGACCCGAGGCTACACTCATTTCCTGAAGAAGATGGGAACTAATCATATTTACAAAAACTCAAGAGCCCTTTTCCAGCTGTAACCTGGAAGGAAATGCTTCTTTTCTTTCTAGACAAATTCTGTCTTTATAGATGATTTATAATTATTTAGTATGCAGATTATTTTTTTCCTTCAAAAATGTTTCAAATCATTCAACATCTTCACAGAAAATACCACTAGCAGAAATAGGGATATGACAGAAACCTAATGTCAAAGGAGATCTTCCATGAATCTAGCACAAAGCTACAGAAAGCAGAAAGAAGGGGAATATGGATCAGCATTCTTGGGCTCTTCATCTCTCTAAATGCAAAATATCAAGATGGATTTCAGATTATGGGCTGAAGTTAACAGGCAAGATTCACTCATATGCGCTGCTTTTTATAGGATCACAGAGCAGCCCAGGTTGGAAGAGACCTTGAAATATCACCTGGTACAACCTTTCATGGGAAAGGGAGCCTGGATGAGATTCTATCTAGATATCATATCTTGAAAACCTCCAGTGATGAGGATTCTACCTCATTTCTGTTGGCATTGTTCCATGGTCGTTCTCACTGTAAAGAACTTACTTCATGTATGAATATTAAACCTCCCCTGTTGCAACTTGACCTCACTGCCTCCTTTCTTCTCCATGTGGTGATTGGTGAATAGGGAGCCTCTATCCTCATTGTAGCTGCCCTTTAAGCACTGGAAACTGTGATGAGGTTGTCCCTGAAATGTCTCAAGTTTGTGGTCCTCCCTTGGAGCCTCTATGATTTCTTTGTGTCATTCTTGAAAATGCCTCCATTGAGATAGTGGGGTTGTCAAGAGTGATGGTGTGAGACATTGCTCTACTCAGCTCTCTTGTACTGCCATTGGCATTTGCTTCCCTAGACACAGTATTTCAGATTTGTCCAGGGGCCTCTTCTGGAAAAATAAGGCAAAATGAGATTCTGTAAGTATAGTTGAATTAAAACAAGGAAAAGTCACAGCCAACCTATGGATCCATCACCTGAGCAGATAAGGTGTAAAAATAAAAGACAGAGTAGGAAAGAATTGAATATTCAACGACTATTTGCTTCATTCTCCTAAAGCTGGTTGGTTCTGCTTGGACATAAGCGGACATGCAGAGTTTTGTAATGAAATAGGAGTGCCAGAAGTGATACTTAGAATATTTGGAAAAGAAATGAATGGATTCAAAAGCAGAGCAGCAGAAAGTCCTGCAGCAAGGCATCTTTGAACAACTGCAAGTTATCTGTAAGCAAGCAGAAAGGTACCAGATTCCTGGAAGAGAATACACAAATCAGCAGTGTTTAAAAATTTGTGAAGGAAGAATCAGAATAGAGTGGTCTCCTTAACCTGATACTTAGGAGTGTAGTAGCAAAAATGACAAAGCTATTGACCATGAAACATGTTGAAGAAAATGAAATAGTAAATAAAAATTATGGTAAAGAAGTTTGTGATCCTTCTTAAGATAACTTACCTCTTGAATAAGCCACTGACAGAAAATGCAAGAGATGACAGCATCAGGGAGGGCCTGAAATTATGTGACTAAAGGGATACAAATTGATGTGGAGATGGCAATGTAGAAATGTGGTTATAGAAATGATAGTACTGGAAGTAGAATTAGAAATTCATATAACAGCAATGAAAGGCATTCAGAAGCACTGTCAGTAGCCACAATACTTTCAGGAATATCCACTTGTTCCCATGGATATGATGAACTTGGTTGCAATGATTTGCTTATGGTCACACTGCATATACTGGCTGACAGCAGAACTGGGAGGGCAATTAAAGCAATCTCCTTCAGTGGTGAGTCCTGATCCCATTCAATCCTGTTTTTTTACACTGGTGGGCAGACTAATATCATACAATGAATGTATTATAAGTGACTGACTTTCAAATCTAGGGATCAGAAGATAGGGCTGAAAGTAATAGGAAAAAAAGGCAAAACAATTTGAAACGTAACACATTGATAAGATGAGGGAACCCAAAGTTTAGTAAAGGGAAATGTAACACTCTATATTTAGAAAAGGGAAGCCAAAGGAGCAGGTACTTGATGGAGGTAAATCTATCAGGCAGCAGCTGGCATGAGAACACCTGATGAATCACTTAGCAAGGACTAACATGATGACAGTGCTAGAACAAAAAGGCTCAGACCTTATTCTGGTCTTGCTGATCTGGTTGAAATCCAGACCATGACCTGTTTCTGCAGTTTTATCCTCTCCTGTGTCATCCCAAGGCTTGAATTCATTCCCCTTTGTGCCCTTAACAATCTCACTCAGAAGGACAGAGCTATTCAGAGTAGTAACACCTCATGTGCTTTTGCTCCATTTGAGGTATTTTGTGGATCCTTGCATTCAGGGGGGTAAGGAGCTGGTAGAAGGGAAGATGGAAATAGCAAGCTGCCAATAACAGTGGTTCTCAAAATTTACTACTTCTAGGTAATTACTTCTACTTACCCATTGTGAAAAGAAAAAGGAAAGTATCTTGTTTTTTGGTCTTGTCTTTTTTGTTGCCTATGATGCCTAAAAAGAGAAATTTCCACTGAAAATCAGTCTTCTATTGTATTTTTGTCTGTTTCCTTTAAGGAGAATGAACAAACCAGAAAAATATATTAACCCATCTTCTACCTCAGGTCCTTTCCCTAGTCCATTTCCAAATCAAAATTTCAGGAAATAATCCTTTACAGGTGTTTCTTTGGTTTAATTTATCATTTTTGTTCCTACTAGTTGTTTCCCCAGTAGTTCCTGTGCCTAGTATTAGTTGCAGCAAAGACCATAGGTCACTCCTGTCAGTCTCCTTGGACTTCTGTAATGTCAAAAGGGTTTATCAGAGTATGGAGTTAATCAGTCACTTGCTTCTTCATCCCTGAGTTAACACCCTGTCCTATTTACTCATATGTTGCATAAAGCTTTTCTGCATTGTAGAAAGACAACCTGTATCTCTTTGTGTAGATTTACGCAGGGATACAGACATGACCCGAAACAGTGAAAGAATCATTGAAATTGTGGACAAATGTTTTTCAGAGGGTGACAAGATGGCCCCAGAAGACATGTTGTTTTCCTACAGAGGTATTTTATACCCAGTTACAATTAGCAGCCCGCAGACTTTGGAAGCTCTGAAATCCTTTGAAGCCAGGAGTGATGATGTGATTCTAGTTGGTTACCCTAAATCAGGTAAGTGTTTTCTTGATCAGTAGTCAGGTACACAGTGTTACAATCCTGAAGTTGATTATTTAATGCCATCACTTAACACAGCAAGAATTGTTGAGAAAAGCTTATGATGACATCAGACTTCAAGAATAATGAATTTAAGTTGTAAGGCACATCTGGAGCTCAAATAATGCAGCCCCCTGCTCAAAGCAGGGGAAGGACCTAACATCCCAAGATAGGTTTGGTTACTCAAGGCCTTGTCAAGAAGGCTTTTGAAACTTTTGAGGATGGAGGTTCACCACCCATTGAAATCTTCTGCAGTGTTTTCCCACAATAGTGGCTTTTTGGGGGTTGGGTTTTTCTTGGTTGGTTTTTACGTCAATGCTGTCAGACATACCCTTGTTTTGAGAGAGTCTGCATCTTCGTTAATGCCTGCAGTGAGAGTGTCCCATGCCTTTTTTCTTCTATTTCCTGCCTGAGCAAACCGAGCCTTTCTATGCAGTTCATTTGTTCCAGCTCGCAGTAGTTTCATGGAAATTGAACAAGACTTTCCCCAGGTTCTCAAATCATTTGTGCTGCAGTCTAGAAACTGCACACAGTATTCAAATGGTGAACACAGCAGTGCCAGCTAAAGCAGGATAATCACATCCTTTCCTTTGTGTCTAAATAGAAGGAAACATCTAAACACATGAATGCCACAAGGATTTTTACATATTTTCTCTCTCTTTTACTCTGGGCCTTTCAGAATCCTTAAATTTTTTTTCCTGTTGATGTCACAGAAATATCTTAATATGTAATTTGCAGAAAAAGAGGAAGTTGATCCTTAATGCATCATCTTTGTGTGCAGTCTCTAGAGCTGTATGCAAGCAGAATTGGTTTATATGTGTGAGGATCAACCTAAACACTGCAGGAGGTCTTAGCTGAAAACTGAGATTTTGCTTTCCGAGCCCAGATGCTCACGCACCATTTCTCCCAGGCTGCAGAAGCCAAGACAACCAAGTCTGGTGCAAAGATGGTGTCAGGAGCATGATGGTCTGGTGGCTTGGCTGATGATCCTTGTGCTGCCAGTTACAGAAGCCTAGCTGGGAATTGTGAGTGAGACCAAACTGTGTCAATAATGAAGAGACTATAAATTGGAGTTGGCTGGAAAGAGGGAACAGTGTGTTCCCAAAGACAGAACTGTGGAAGGAAAGGAGAAATAGAAAATAGGTGACTCAGTTGGCCCACTGCTGGGAGCCCCACAGCTCTTGAGAAATCTCCTCAGGCAGTAGTGTGAGGTAAGCAAAAAGTAGGGAAGTTGAAAAGACTTGAAAAGAGCAATAGAAGTCTGCCTCTGCTTCTGCCACGGGATGTGACCCTAAAGCAAGCAGGGAAACACTCCACAGTATCTGCTCAACAGCTTGCTCCTTTGACCTTGGGCACACCCTGGTTGATTATCAACCAGGGCTGTGATGTACCCTGACGTGGCAACTCCCAGCTCATATCAGTGGCCCCACAGAGCCACTGACTCTTTTCACCTGCACTGGGATGGGGGAGGGAAACAGAGTGAGAGGAGTCATGGGTGGAAATAAAGACAGTTAAATATGTCAAGCAAGAGCTATGTGTGCAAGCAAAGCAAAGCAAAGTTCCATCCTACTGGCAGTCAAATGTTCAGCTGTGTCCAGGGCTCCATGACCCATGACAGTGACATGGTAAGACAAGTGCCTTAGCTGTCAGCATCTCTCTTTCCTTCTTCTTCCCTCACATTTTATTGCTGAGCATGACTCCATATGGGATAGAATAGTCCTTGGGTCAGCTGTCCTATCTGTGTCCCTTTTAATTTCTTGTGCACCTTCAGGCTACTCTCTGGCAGCTCAGTGTGAGAATCAGAGGAGGCCCTGATGCTGTGTAATTACTGCCTAGCAATGACTAAAGCATCTCTGTGTTACCAACACTGTTTTCAGCACAAATTCAACACATAGCTCCATACCAGCTACTATGGGGAAAATTAATTCCATTGCAGTGAAAACCAGCGCACACACTTGTTAAAAGGTTACATTACAGCATTGAACCAAACTGGTTCACTTGAATCCAATTAGACAGGATACCATCAGCCAGGTTTACATGAAAAAGTGAAGTGGAATGGATGTCCTACTGGCGTCTTTATCCTTTCAGGAACCAACTGGCTTGAACAAATGGTGAAGGAGTTGGCAGATGCCAAATATACAGAAGAGGAAATGAAAGAGAGAATAAATGCTGAAAAGAAGCTAGAGACATTTCAGCGTCTAGAATTTGGGGATCCTGGGATATATGAGGTATGCAGGAACTGAAACTACTGCCCCTGCTCTTCCTACAGGGAGTAATAGCTGAAAGACAATGGCTGATCTCAGAGGTAATGGAGAACCTAGAGCCCTAACAACAGCTATGGTCTGGAGAAGTAGCATGTGCTAGTGCCTCTGGTGTCCCCACACAAGGGCCTCCAATGGGAGACAGGGTCCTCCTGCCATAGACCCAGTAACTTTAATTAGTAAGACCTTTTTCTTAGGTGTCATGTTCTTAGGCCTGTGTCATGTGAAGTTGTGCTTGGTGGCAGAGGTTGGCAGAAGCCTACACCACCAGTGCATCCCGTAGGTTTTCCAAGTGATAAGATACATCTCTAGTCTCACCTTTTCTTTTAACCTGCAATAACTGAACAGGCACAACTCATATAAGTAGAATAAGCTACTTCTGTCTTGTCACATTTCTTCTCACTTTTTTTTTAAAGAGAATGAAGCAGCTTCCTTCCAGAAGAATTATAGTAACCCATCTGAGACCTGATCTCCTGCCTCCATCCATTTTCCAAAGCAAGGCTAAGGCTAGTATTCTCTTTGCATCACACTGCAAAATTTTTCCATCCTAAATTAGCTTTCCTCTGTGTGAGATGTCTTTTCTACATTTTCACCTGAGCTGGTCAACAGACATTTCCGAGGTTGAAATGACAGCTCAGTGTGCCAAGCCTGTGAACAAAGATCCAGCTGCAGCTTTGCTGACTACTGGTGGGCTCGTTGCTGAGTATCACTGTCCTTTCAGCTCTCCTTCAGAAAGATGCTTCCAGGTTGGTGGTAGAAATCTGAGCAAGGCAAGGAGTAATTCTGTCTGGTTTAACTTGCCTTCAAAACCAGGGTACCTGTGGAAAGCCCACCACAGGCTGTGGCTAAGATAATCTTAGATGGGAATTACTGTAGAGAGAAGCTAGGCTACATCTAGAGACTGTGACTCATTTGTCCAGTAGATCATGAACTCATTTGTCTGGGTTGGAACTAGGTCAGAACTGTCTTGAGGGAATCACTGAAAAGCTTCTTGTTTTCAGCCTGAAGCTTAGATTAGCAACAAGTGATCTGTCAAAGCTCTGCTTTGTTACTCAAGAAAAGGAATTAGACTGGAATTCGATGGTCTGGTGCATTTTAGTGGACAAGTAAGCTTGCAGACAACACCAAGTTGGGCGGGAGTGTTGATTTGCTGGAGGGTAGGAGGCCCTGCAGAGGGATTTGAACAGACAATGGGCTGAGGCCAATTGTATGAGGTTAAATAAGGTATGTATTTATCCTACAAAATGGGGGTCACAACAACCCTGTGCAACACTAAAGACGGGAGGCAGAGTGGCTAGAAAGCTGCCCAGTGGAAAAGGGCCTGGGGATGCTGGTTGACAGTGGCTGAACATGAGCAAGAACTGTGCCTGTGTGGACAAGAAAGCCAGTGACATCCTGGCGTGGATCAGGATATATGATGGATAGGATATATGATCAAATAATGTGGTCAGCAGGACCAGGGCAGTGATTGTCCCCATGTACTTGGCGCTGGCAAGTGACACACCTTGAGCACTGTGTCAGTTTTGGGCCTCTCACTACAAGGAGGACATTGAGGTCCTGGAGTGTGTCCAGAGAAAGGCACTGGAGCTGGTGAAGTGTTTGGAGCATAAGTCTTAGGAGAAGCAGCTGAGGGAGCTGGGCTTGTTTAGCCTGGAGAAAAGGAGGCTCAGGGGGGACCTTGCTACCTGAAGGGAAGTTGTAGCGAGGTGGAGCTTGGTCTCTTCTCTGAGTAATGAGTGACAGGCCAAAAGGAAATGGCCTCAAGTTGCACTGAGGGAGGTTTAGATCTGGATATGAGAAAAAATTTCTTCTTAGAAAGGGTTGCTGAGCATTAGAACTTGCTGCCAGGGAAGTGTTTGAGTCACTGTTCCTGAAGATATTTAAAAAAAATGTAGATCTGGTACTTAGGGACATGCTTTAGTGATGGACTTGGTAGTGTTTGGTTAATGGTTGGACTTGATGACCTAAATGATTCTGTGATTCAGTGACTCTATGTGATATGTCAAGAAGACAGCATTTCAGTCAGTCAAAAGATGTATTTTCTTCCTCTAGATCCTTGTGCTAGTTCGGAACCCCAAGGATACTGCTGTCTCCTATTACCACTTCTGCAACAACCTACCAGTGATGCCATCCTTTGCCTGCTGGGATGAGTACTTTGCAGACTTCATGAATGGAAAATGTACTTTGCCCTACATCCTCTGGCATTTCTCCTAACATGAGTGGCATACACGGGACCTTGTGCATGGGAATCCTTTTGTGACACACTTTACCAAGGCACTCCCAGAACAGGCAGACAGGCCCCTGTTATGGCAAAAACAGAGTACCAGAGAATCAGAGTTTTGTCTCTCACTTAGAATGGAGAGATCATGAGAAAGCTTTAGCCTGACTTTTCCATTCCCACAATTGTGGTTTGCCATATCGAGTGGACAGACCTGGGCCATGCTGCACTGACCTCAGGAGAAGGAACAGACATGTTGAGCTGGTCACCTCTTCATCATTCTGAAGCCACACTTAGAAAGCTGTCTGGGCTAGCTCCTTTGATTTGGTTAAGGGCCTGTATTGGGGAGTACTCTAGACAAATATGCCTCTTCTTTGTTTGCAGTGGCCTGGGGATCCTACTTTGACCACCTAGTGGAATGGAACAAATATATTGACAACGAGAGGATCATGACAATAAGCTATGAAGAACTCAAAGAGGTGTGGCGCTCCACCCAGCTCTTCCTTGATGAGTGTGTTGTACATCCCTCCTGATATGTGTGGGTGTGAGAAAGTAGAAACTCTTGGGGCGAGTCTATCTTTAGAAGGATGTGCCTTTCTGAGTTACTCATTAATGTTTGGGGCAAGCCCATGGATGTTAGGAGCATAGCCTTGCCTGTTTGTGAAAGGAGTTTTATCTGGCAGAGGCACAGATTTTGGGAAAGAAGAAAAGGCCTTGAAACTGAGGCCAAAATGTGTCGGTTTCCTGGTCTGAAGAGTTTTCTGTCAGAGCTCTTGGAATTCCTTGGTGACATTGTGGGAGACAGCTTCCCCTGCCGGGCTTCACACAGGTGCTGGCTCCATGCCACAGCCACAATGTCAAAGCTCTTTGTTTCACCTCTGTGCTGTGTTCCTTTGGACAGGACCCGATACTGGGGATGAAAAAGATTGCTTCCTTCTTTGGATTTTCCCTGTCTGAGGAAGATTTTTCCAGAATTGCCAAGAAAACCAGTTTCAAAGCTATGAAAGAGAAATCCAGTGAAACCCATGGAAAGTTTGGGGACATCCTCTTCCGGAAAGGTAAGTCTCTGCAAATGGAGACCTACCTTCTGAAGGAGAACTCTAGAAGGAGTTTTGAATATTTTACTTTGCTTAGCCATGAACTCACTGGACTGTCTGGGTGAGTTCTCTCCTGTGGTGCCACCTGTACAGAAAGCTTCTGCTGTTGACAGGACTTGGGGGCTGTTTGTGAGAAACTTTATCAGAGTGCCAGTCTTAATGTCCTCAGTCATTACTTTTGTGTTGCTGTCTTTTTCTGTAATGGCCCTGCTTAGTTAGGTAAGTGAGGTGCTAGGGTGAGGGCTGGCACTGGCATCTTCCTGTTACCCACTCAGCAAGAGCTTTATGTGTCTCCTCTCAATGGACATGTCAGTGGCGGTCCCAGAGATGGTCTCTCACAGGCCTGTGTTAGAGCTCTGGCAGCCTTCCTGCTCCCCACACCTCAAGAGTCTTTGGTTTCTGAGTACTGCAAGCATGGACTTTTTAAAATCCGTTTCTTTCATCACTCTTTGGAGGAAGAGGGATTTAGCCAATCATCTCCTCTATACCACCTACCACAAAAAAATTTCTCCCTTCAGAGGAAGTAATTAATGAATGAGCTTTCCCTTGTGGCAAAACCAGATTCCCCTTTTTCTGTGTAAAAGCTTCATGAAGTCACCTTGAAAATCCCCTTCTGGGGAGGGAGCACTTGCAGGCAGCTAACCAGAAATGCTCCCTGTTATCTGGCTACACCCTTTGCTTCTGATCTTTGATACCTTTCCTCTCCCAGGCAATCAGACAAAATCTCAGGGCATTTAATGTGATCCTTCCTGCCTTGTGTAGTCAATGACTCTGCCCCACTGCTGCCTAGATACTGTTTTCTCTCAGGAGCATCTCCCTTCAGTTTTTGGTACTCATACACAGGGATTGTTGGAAACTGGAGAGACGTCTTCTCTAAGGCTCAGAATGAAGAAATGGACCGGAAATTTCAAGATTCCCTCGGAGGAACAAAGATGGCAGCAAAAATAAAATATGATGTGTACTGCAAGGCCTGAACATAAGTGGATGAATAGCATGACAGCAAGTCATATTCCAAAGCTGATTCTCCAGAGGTGGATAGTCCCCATTTTTTCTTCCCATGAGAGAAGAGAGAAACCCCTCTGAGAACTACTTGGTACCTCAAAAAATGTAATAGGTAATTCTTAGGTGTGTCTGGGGTCTAGACGTTGTGCTTTTATTGATGTAGCCAAATAAAATGTGTGTATACCTCAAGTGAATGCCTGGCATCCTTTCAGGAGGGAGATGGTGCACAGGCATCATGGCAGCAGTCTGGTGGCATCCCTGTCTCTGCTTCTTGGCCTTAAATGATGAATGAGGCCCCTGCAGGTCTTGTTGGTGAGAGAGAGGGATCAACACAGAGTTTCTTCTCTGGCACAGAGTGGACTTGACACGGATATATTGTGTGGGTCTGAAACACCAAATGTCTATAGAATAGGTAGAATATGTTTATGTCTGGGTTTAGATCCATCATAGCTGCCATGGTGTTGGCAGGTCAGAAAGGCCTTTAACACTTTGGCAAACTTCACACATTAGTATGGCAAAGGATGGAATTTCTAAAGATCAAAGAGCCATGAACTCTTAAGTAACAAACAGCTATATGCCTTTTGGAGCGTTTTACTCCTCTTGGACTCTCTGGGAAGGTAAGTGGAAAGTAGGAAGAACCACAACATTCAAATGGGAGGACTGAAGGAAAGAAGCCCCTTGGTGACCCTAAGCTGAGTTAGCTAAACTACGAGAGTGGCATTTATTAGATAATAAATACACTTATGCTACATAGGTATGTTTTCCACCCCCTCCTTGCTCGTATCGATGTCCTTGCTACATCTATACAGAATATCACAACCTTGTCTCATCACCCTTGTCACAACCAGTCTCATAGGAAACCACAAAAGCCGAGGAGGTGTCTGTCTGGCAAATGGAATTTGGTTCCTTGGAAGAGGGATTCATCTGCCATATTCCTAGGTAGATTTACCAGCTGAACTAAGATTAAGTACTGAGCAACCAGAAACCACAAATGTAATTAACAAAACTGGGAAATTCTTACGTCCCTGTCAAAGTGCTGACTGTCCCTGCACAGCTCCTCGGGACTACCCCTACCCTGCCCACGGCCCAGGGCTCCATGCCACCCCCTGCTCCAGGCTCTCGGCCCCTGCTCCAGTGATGGTGCAGCAGGGTCAGGCTTCAGCTCCTCACAGTCTGCCTTGCCTGGCCACTGGCCCTGCCAAGCTGGACCCATCCACAGGCCCACATCCTGGCCAATCCTCAGCCCATCACCTTCCCCAGGAGAGAGTCCGATGCCTGGGCTGGGGCTTCCCAAGTGCTCCTGGCTGCTGTGCACCTGGCTGGACAGTGGGATGTGCTTTGGCTGCCATGCCCTGCATCCCCTGTGTGACAGAGATAAATGAGAAGTGATGCAGATTCAGCTCTGAAGGGTCACTCAAAACCTGCTTTCCAGGCAGATTTTCTAAATGTGTGTGCAAGAGCTGCACATGTGAAAAAGCTCTGTGTGGACAGGTATGTTTGTTTAAACCTGATGATTCTGGGTTTGTAGGTTTCCATTTCTGGAAGAGTAGGACTTTTTCTTATTCTAGGCTTCCATGGATGAAAAGAGGCAAGTGACCATGACCCATAATTTTTGGAACTATCAACATTTTTACCTGTTACTTAGTACAGACTCTATACAATTTGTTATATGGTGATGGGAAAAGCTATCTGGACAACAGAAAACACTCTGTAATCTCAATGTCTGCAAGGAGTTGAACAAGGAGTTAAAGAAGGGAACAAGCCTGATCAGAAATGGAAAAAAAATCACTGAAAAATTAAAAAGGCATTTATTAAGATAAAGGGGTGACATCTTAAGGTCCGTTGGTTTGGTTTTTTCTTTTGCAAAGATTTTTTGCAGCCTAAGGGCCCTTAACAGACCAGAAACTTCAGAAACTATGAAGTTCTTGTAAACCAGAAGGATGATGTGATTCTCACCAGATTTCCTAAAATGGGTGAGTCTTTCTTGCTTGATGAAGTGTCCATTGCTGCAGTACAGAATTGTGTGGCTGCACATAACACAGCAACAATGCCCGTGATGAATTCAGATTTCTATGGAGGAACAGGAGCAGGGGTTACTCCCTGGAGGAAGTCAGAGGGTGCTTCCATAGGCTTTCTTCATTGCAGGATGAAGGTAATTTCTGGGTGCTGGGTGGAGCTACAGGCTCACCTGCCACCCAGACTCTTGGACCCTTTTCCTCTCCCCATGCCTTTCAGTCCCAGCATTTGGGTTTGCTGCTTACCTTCATGTTTTCTCCAAATCACTTAGAGAAATAACAGGCCATTTGAGGGGGAAAAAAAAGGAGTTGATGTTTTATCTGGATTACACCTCCTTAAATGCTCCACTTGAATTCTTTTTTTTCTCAGACAGAAAAGGTATAAAATTGTCTTATGTAAATATAGTAGGTAATTTAGTGATAATTTCATGTCTGAGTTGTAACATCTCAAATTTCCAACCAATCTTTAAAAACCTGTATTATAAAATGGTTTATGTGACTTATTTTAAATATAATATGCTCTAGATTCATCTCACTTAATTAGATGATGTGGTGGTGAATTATGGGTAAGCTGAAAGGGGTGCAGCCAAACTTTCAGGTCTACAGAGGGAAAGGACTTCTGGCTTCCAAACAACATTTTTCACAGAAATTACTGCAATATGACTTGAGGAGATGAGCTCAGACTCTTGATGATTAAAAGGCTGAAACTGGATTTGGTTATTAGTAGGAAAGGTAATGGTTGCACAGAAACTCTTCTGAGAACTAATGAAAGCCTTGGATGGAACTGAAATCATTTTAGTCTGTGAAGACTGTTACTTTTCACTGATTCCCCCAATTTTTAAAAAAAATCTTTTCAGAAATTGATCAGTTTTATTTCCCTTTCACAAGTTTTCATTCCAGGCTGTTTTGGATTTACTTCTGGAAATACAATCATCAGTCTTTGCTGATTTGTGAAATCTTACAGTTTCTCATCTGATGTTACCCGATTTAAAGGATTTCCTTCTTCTGACCTCTCATTCTATGTACGCTTATGAGTGTACAGCCTGGAAACCTTGTCTGTAATGAAAGTCCCTTCCTAAGGCATGCAGTTTTAAATCTTTTTCCTGTGTTTTATTTACTTTCATCTATAGTTCATTGAACTGTCTTTTTCTAGTAAAATGCTTACTTTGTATTTGTTTCTGGTCCTGTTAAAGATAACGAAAACATTATCTTTCAGAAGATAATTCAGTCTTATGTCTTGCCCTGCTTGTGCCTTTTCAAAGTAAGGCTAAATCTTTTTGATTTGATCTGAAACTAATATAACATTTTCATACAGATTAGTTCTTAATTTCTTGTGTAAAATGTCTTTTCTGAGACCGTATGTAGGCTTTAAAGGGGGGATGGTACATTTCTGAATGTAAAGTGATAAAGTGCCACTTACAAAGACTAAGGATACACACTCTTTTTCAGTCGTGGCTCCATAGGCTACTGTTGTCTTCCCTCATCCCTGCCAAAGACAAATGTTCCCTCAAATTTCCTTGCAGAGATGCTCCCTGGCCTCTTTTTTCCCAAGTAATCCAGACTAGAATACCTTTAAACCAACTGTGAAAGGATCTTGTTGTCCAAAGCTTAGAGGTGATCCTCACTAGACCTTTTTATTAACAGTGGACAGACCATAATCACTGAGAGGACTGTAAATTTCTAAAGGCTACATTTACATTTAGCTAAACTCAGACAGTCAATGTTCAAAATACAGAAACTCAGTTTCTTCCGAGTGAGAACATAAAAATATAACAGACCTTTCTCTTCACATTTTTTGTTTCAGTCCAGCAACATTTTGTGGCATTTTGGGTTGCAGCAGGCCCCACGCAGGCTGAATATTCCTGCGAAATCTGAGCTCATGGCTGCCCCAAAGGCTAGGCTTACTTCCCGCTTTTGACTGCAGTTGTCTGCTCCTTTTTTGCATAAGCTCTTCTGTTTGTTAGACACCCCCAGCACAAAACACTCACTTTTGGTGGCAGCAAGCTGTCTGATTGACCCAGCTGTCTTGCACAACCTCACCCTTGGTGTCTCTGGGTCACTAAGAAAGAATTTCTTGCTACAAAGACTTGGCTCTGTCATTTTCTGCCTCTTTCAGGCATCTGCTAATATCTGCCCTTGCTGCAGGCTTCCTCCCTACTGGGTCATGCCCTCATGCTCCAGAAGACTTTCCCCTTCAGCCAAGGCAGGGCAGGCACAGAAAGGCAAAAGGGCAACGCCCTGGCTGGCCACTGAAAGGGAGCAGGGTGGGCACAGCTTTCTGTGCACGCACTGATCTTTAGCATCCCTCTCCCTCACACCCAGACAGGGACAGCAGTGGGTATAGATCTTCTGGAAGTCAGTCTTTTGGGCTGGGGGGGGGGGGGTGGGGTGGAAATTGGACTTCTTTCTGAGAGGAGAACTTTGGACCTCAATTCAGTGGTGGTCATTTCAGGTTTATTGTATTCCCTCCGGTTGTTTTATCAATAAAGTAATTAGTTATTTGAAAAATACAGAATTTATATCTTTTCTGTCCAGAAACAGCTTACTAAGGAAGTTGTGCATTCCTTATTTTTAAAACAATATTGAAAATTTGTAAAATGTTAAACATATATATTTTCTGACTATTTAACATCTTTTTCTTAGCCACTCAGTTGCATACTTATGAGTTTTTCATATCAGATCCAGAACTCAAAGATAAAGCCATTTATTCCATTTATTTCAACTTTTACTTGTCCTCCAGGATAAATACTTCAAATCTTAATGGATGGGAAAGGTACTTCCCATTCTCTAGAAAGTTGTTGTGATTATCAGCATGTACACGTAAAAATAGTTGTAGCCAAAGTGAGCCTAGCTTTTTGGCAATGAACAGAAAATCAGAATTTGAACTTGTGTTTGGCAGAAACTGCATTTTCTGACAATGTGTTACTTAGGTCTTTTCACCAGAAAAGTCCTCAAAAACCTTAGCCCTGAATTCCCCCACTCTTAAAATAATTGTCATGTATTATTTTTAAGGTTTCAATGACACCGATGTGGTTCTGCATTGAACCTTTCCTAGCAAGAGACTGAACCAGTGCTCAGTGACAGGGGTTAGTTTTGGGCATTTGGCTTCTCTCCAGCTAATGCACATTGGCTGCTGCAGCTGGAATGTGATGAGGGGAAATGTGGAGGGAAGCCATTGTACCCTCTTCAGTGATTCCCATGTGCTTTCCTACCCACTTCCAACTTTCTGGTGGCTGATCAGAAGCAGATTTGGGGTGCCTGAGAAACAGTCATTTATAAGAATGTCTGTCTGGAATCCTAAAGAAAAGGGAAGGATGCCCTGAAACATCAGGACAGGTTGGATATAGTCCCCAGACTTCCTGTTGAACAGTGTTTTCTAGGCCTTATTTTTTTTGAAGGCATGTAATTGTTTACAAACTGTGCAAAGCACATCATCAGAGCAATCAGATCGGTGTTATTGCCTGAAGATTTGCTTATATTAATAGAAACAAAACCCCACAAAAATATGCTTGTTGTGTATGATTCAGTAAGAATTATTAAAGTCCTGGGATCAAAAGAAAAATTTTCACCAAGACTGTATGCATCAGTATGGACAGTTTCATTCATTCTCCTTGCTTGCAGAAAATATCAATTACTTATTTTGAGGCTTTGTTATTGCTTTAAAATATTTACAAATTGTTTGTAAATATTTCAGAGAAAAGACATGTTGAGTACTACACCCTGCATTAAATGAAGAAGTAAAATTTTTGAGTGGAAATTTTTTTGAGGGGAGAACGGTATAACATGACAGTGAGAAATACTGTTATGAAAAAATTCATGTTCAAAAATACAGAGATCAAAGGTTTGAGAGGACATAAATTTAGAGACATAGATGATGTTCATTATATCACAGACATGCATGCTAAAATAGTTGAAGAACTCAGTCAGAACATTCTTCCAGGGTTGAAAGCTAATAAAGCACCTCTGATTATCCTCCTGCTGATATAGAAAATATTTCTTTCATCTTAGTCCTCCAAAGACAGTTTACTGTAAAGAAAATTAAATTTAGCCCAGGAGATGGGAACAAGTCAGAATTCAATCAGTTATTTATCCCAGCTAGTTCTGGATATGATGCTTCATTGCTCTTCTGTTTCTTAGCCCTTGCTTCATAGTCCAAGTCTCCCAGCTGAATATAAAGTTATGAAAGGAAGGTAGTGGTGAAGAAGAAACCCTTTCTCCTCTACCTAACACATCCATGCTTTCAGTGCTGCTGAATACTTTTTTCTCTTCAACACTGGCTTGGGAATTGACTTGCCTGTGTAGTTGAGTGAAACAAGCATCAGTGATCAATATCTAAAGTCAATATCTAAGCTATGAGGAATCAAAAGAAGTGGGGTTAATGCTATTGAAAGTAAAACATATTTCAACTTTTAGCCAGAGTACTACTGAAATCATGTACTGCAGGTCATAATGACCCATTAAGATCAGCTCAATGATGCTTCAAAACAGAAATGGTTGGGAGATTGCTGTTCCTGCAAGTGACATTAAAATACTACATATTTATATAATATAGTTACTGGCTTTTATTGAAACCTGAAATATTAAAACACAGTTTTGGAAAAAAAAAAAAGAAAAGGGAAATTTTGCATAAAATTTCTGTTAGTCACAAAGCTTTTTTTCTTGGAAAGTATTTTGGCAGGAGCTCTTAATATATATGTTGAAATGCTTTTAGAAACACTCAAAATTGAGTTTAGATATTACATAATTCTAATTAAATTCTTTGGCAAAGGAGCAATTTTTCCAATTTCAAGCAAAGAATGTATTAAAGAAGATGGGCTTTAAAAATAAAATCACATTGTATTACAAACCATGTGTCCACTGCTCTCCATAACAATTCTTGGCACACAAAGTATGTGCATCTACACATTCCCCAGTCTGTTAACAGAATCAGAACAGGTCTTAGAGGTTCACTTTCTTTCCTAAATTGTCTGAAATATGTTAGCCATGTATGAATCATCAGTGACCTAATTTTCAGAATTACGAGCATTTGTTTTTCTACCCCTTTTACATGTATCAGTAGATGGTGATACCATGAAATAGCTCTTAAAATCAGACCAGCTGATGTATCTTATGTAAAGATATATAAGGTGTGTTGGAAAGAAATTTTACCCAATATGACATTATTTTTTAAAAATAACCAACATATTGTCATGAAGAGTTAACTATAAAATATGAATCGTATAGATGGAATTGAAAACTGCATTGCAATAACATGAAATATTACGCATTTAGCAAAAGTTTTTAACTACTGCTTGCATGTGTTCTCTCTTACTGGCCTTACTACAGATTAAAAATGTCTTCTAAGTGTCTTCTTCAAAAAGTCTGAAGTACATGGGCATGTTGGGAACACTACTCCACCATCAGACATCCTGCTTCTTTAGTTCAGTCTCTCCCTGTCCACTGGGATCTATTCCCTGGGAAACAGATTTTTGGCTCATGGCCCTGTATCTTCCTGGAACACTTACTCTTGCAAATACAGAATCATAAGCCGTGTCAATGAATCTACCAGAATTTTCTGAAAGTTATTGGTAGTACAGTGTTTCCCACTTGCATCACTTTGTACGGACAAAATAGCCTTGCATGAGGAGAAACCTCTGCCCACTGCTTCCCTTCCTACTCTGCCTCTTAGATTTTCTCAGTGGAGCCAGGACCCAAAGCCTATTCACAGCAAGCCCACTAAAGTAAAATTGTGAAGCCTATAGTTACAGTGCTGGAACACTGCCAAAGGTACAGCCAAAATACAATTCTGTATAAATTTTGAATCACTATCAGATGCTGGGAATGAGAAGGGTAGCTGACTTCCCTGGGTCTCCTTGACTAGTGAAAATTGAAGCATCTGCCAAGAAGACCAGTTTCCAAGCTATGAAAGAGAAACCCTCAGAACCCCAAAAACATTTGGGAATAATTTTTCAGAAAGGGTGAGCTGATAATTTTTTGTAGGCAGCAGTAAAAAATTCTCTTCTAGTTCTCAATAATATGTCTCACAAATATATAGCTCTTGCTATATAGACAAATATGTGGGTGCATTTACAGAACAGTACCAAGAATCATTGAGCTTACCTAGGCTCCATTATCTGGTATCCTGGTATCTTACTAATGGAGAGAGGTAAGTGCTTGCAGAAGAAAGTTCATTTATTGCTAGATGTGAGTCTTGGTGTATTATCTTGTGAGAGTACTCTTACCTAAGACTGCTTTGTCCCCTGAGGAAATCTCATCCAAAAATACAATTTATTTACCACTTATTCAGAAGTAATCTATTAAAGAGTTATGTTATGGGAAAATGGGCCATATTAAAAAAAAATATTGTGAATCATAGCTTGTCAGCTGAGCAATACAAATCAGTTACTGCACACTCCTCATGATACTAATTCTACGTTTTCCTTACCAAGGCCATGCAAAAGTGAACTGCTCTACTTGACCTTGGTGGAATGAGCTGGATTCTTACAATTTTGTGTAGTGGTTCATACAACACAAGAAGAAAAAAGATTTTTTTTTTCTTTCTGTGAAGAAAAAAAATAATCAGCTGGATTTTCGTATTGAGAAATTCCATTAATTCCATGAATGTTATGGTTGCTTTTAGATGAAGCTGCATGTGACTCACTGGAAGAGAAGAAATACTTAATATCTTGAATTGTGTTTAAGTAAGAATTAAAGTATACAAGTGTAATATTTTTCATCCTGTAAACCACAGCTCAGGTTGCTGCCTAACTCCAGAGGTGAAAAAAACCTCAATTTTTGTCTTAAAGGTCTCTATACACCCAAATTCTGCTTCGAGACATAACCAAGAACTCTTCTGTCTTAACAGGCTCAGAACCCTGGGGCTTCTTGAAATCATGTACAGCCCATTTGAACTTCATAGTTAGATCTCATCTTTCCCTCATACTCAGCACTTTTGGGATATGAGCCTCCATCTAGACCTCTCTAGATGGAAACAGCTGAAAATGTTAATAATTTTTACAAACCTTTTGCAAAGCATGTAGTGTTGATTCACCAGAACAGTGTTCACTACAATAAAATGCTAATTCTGATCTTCCTACACAAGCCCAGAAGACCAATCTTGGTTTTACTAAAATTGCTTATTTAGCCTGTCACTTTTAAAATGCTTTCTTCACCTCAGAATTACTTGGAGGCTGAAAGGCTCAGCACAGCTCTTCTGGTAATTGCAACCTGAGTCGAAATTCTTGGCACTGGGCTGAGGAGAAATGTGCCAGCCTGGGAAGCAGGATCTTCTGGTGGCCTGAAGGGAAACATTGGCAGGAGACTAGGGCACTCCGGGGAAGACATTTAAAAACTAAAGACGTATGAAGTAGTGCACATATGTTGGTTAATATAGAACAGCATAATTATTTCTCTGCAAAAAAATACTCAAGGATTGAAAAGAAGGAATTCGCATTTCTAACAGTTTCTTTTCCCTGAAGTTTATAGACTTCCCACAGAAACTTAATTTGCCGACCACTTATGAAAGCCAGACTATGTTTTACACAGCATTATGTCTGAGCACAGTTTTTCAGATTCTCCTTGTTTGGCATGCTGAAAAGAACTGGGCAGTTCTACAGAGTTCCAATTTTGTCCCATTTAAAGATTGTCTGCACTTGCATGCACTTGGGGCAGTGTTATAAGCCCTCTCTGTAGTTACTGGAAATCAATAGATCCTCCTGAGTATAAAAGGGTGAGTCTGATTTCAGATGGGTTGAGTCAACTTCTAGTCTCCCCTGACATTGCAGCAAGTGTTTGTTGGTGGTGTAACTAAGCTTGCCATGAGAGTTTTCATGGTATTAATAAATCCACTATGATTTTTTTATTAGCAAGGATGGATAGTATATGTAGGCAATGCAGTTTTCATTTTATCCCAGTTTTAAAAGATGGTAGTAGTCACTGAATATAGAAGGTGTTCCTAGAATTTTATGGAGATGAAACTGAAAGCATTCCATAACCTGAACCAGAGAATCATAGGATTTACTGAAAAAACAGAAGAAAATGCATCCTCTATGGAGTCTTCAACTGCTTTTTAAAAAGTTGGCTCTGTTGAATTCTGTAGCAACAACAGAATTTCCTATTAAATGCTTGCAGAAAATAAATAGGACATTCTTAAGTTAGAGAAAACACAAAAAAAAGTAAAAGAGTTGTGCTGTGCACATACAACTCCCATCAGCGCTGATGGTAAGGAAGATACAAGCACACTGGGGAAACAAGCCCACAGAAATGGCCAAGATTCCAGTCAGGTGATAGTGATTCTAGTGGGTGTGACTCTTGTTCTACCCTGCCACAGACAACACTTATTTGTGTCTTAGGGACTGGCATTACTTTCAAAAGGGAAAGACAAAGGCCCTTAGTGTCGTTTCCAGAATCTTTGTTAACCTGGTGGCATTTTGATTTCAGCAAGGGCTTGCTTTCTCTGAGCTCTGGCAGAGGCAATGTAACCTGTGCATCTGCCAGTGCTTTTAGGAGATGTCCTGTGCTCCTGAATCATTCACTGCAATGCTTGATAAAAGCACACTAGGTGGCAGAAGTGTTTGACGGCTTTCCAGAGCCGGGCTGGCCGGAGCGGGAGTGTGGAGCCCTCCGTGCTCCTCTGCCGTGTGCCAGCTGTGTTTGGGTGATGTGATGGGGCTGGTGGGGTGGTTTTGCATGGACAGACCTCTTCTAGCCTGGCATTCTGAGTTGCTTCTCTACTGGAGACCCGTTCTCCTCTTTCTTGTGACTAAATTCAAACCAGATGGTACCTCCCAAAGTGAACAAACATATTTTTCCTCGTTTAGTGCAAAAGTAATGCATACAAAATGTTAAAAATGCAAAATACAAGAAGTGGCATGATAAATGTGGTTCTGTGGCAAAGGAGTCATACATCTATGAAAAGACTTGTTAGATACATCTTGATAAATGATTGAGCAGCTTTAAATAGCTGTACCAGAAAAAAAAAATTAAATAAGCAGTACGGTTTCCCTTTGAAGTTTTGACAAGGGTAGCAATCAACAGATTGTACTATTTTTGCTAACCTCACTAAGTATTTATATGCCTTGTTTTCAGTTTTATTTTTCCAAGACAGCTGTGAGCAGACAGCATAGCTACTCACAGCATAGCTGCTCACGCTTTTGGGTAGTCTGCAAAAAAAAAAAAAGAAAAGTTGGAGAGGCTTTTGGGTATATTTTCTCATTGTCTTACACATCACAGTGCAACATGTGGGCAGGATTTTCTGTGCCAAAAGGACCGAGAATATTCTTCTGTGCTATTATTGTCACCAAGAAAAACTGATTCTGCTGGCAATGGAAAATGTTAAATTTCAGTCATGGTGGATCTGATTTTTTCAATCCTGTAGTGGAGGGCATATGTGAGTAAATATTGTGGCCATATCTGATTATTGTATATAGCATTAGATAACAGAAAATGCAGTGCTTTATAGATCTAAAATGCCTAAATAGAGGTTTTTCTAGGGGTGAAACCAGTTTTCTCCAAGTCACACTTGTATCCTTGGCAGCTGGTAGCTCTCACTCCATGGATGAAGCCTGCCATTTGTACAGCTCGTTCAGCCAAGAGCTGAAAAAGTAAATCATGGATGTTATTTCATCTCCAGATGTTCTGTGTGACAAGTCCTTGCCACAGCTCACATGAAGCCCTTTGAGGCCAAAGCAGGACAATCTAAAAGAATGCTGCCAATTGAATGAAAAGTGTTCAATGTATTTTACGCAGATTTGAACATCTGTGGTGCTCAAGAAAGATTTCATGGAGTAATGTTAATCATGGAATCATAAAATCATTAGGGCTGGAACTTGTACTTAGCTTCACAATATTGATGAAGTTTTATACATGGTTTATGGCTAGGGTGATTGGCACAGAAAAGATAAGCAGTTAGCCCTTGGGAAACAAAAATATTTTATGCACTAGAGGGAAGCAGAACTCAAGCAAGTCAAGCAGTAAATCCGCCCATATCTTATTTTCCATAACACCGTTTTGTGGAACTACTGTTTCTAATTTGGAGGAGATGGCAAACAACAGTTCAAGGTTACAAAGGGGAGTTTTGCTTTACAGCAATAAAAAGAGAAGGGAAATACATTTCTCCTCAGATCTCTTTCTTATAGGTATCTAACGGTAATTCACAATTCCAATAATGAAAAGGATAAATTCATGTAATAAATTATTCAAGCTTCAAAAAGAAGGAGATTATTTTAGACTGTGTCCTTCTTTTTAAAAAGGTATTGTATATTTTGCCTTCCAATTTTGATCCTGTATGATACATTTAGAAAATATTTTTAGTTCTCCTCCACAACCACTGAAAGCATTGCTATTGTTGAGAATGAGAGCTGAAATCCCTTTCAGAAAGGAACTAGGGTTTTCTGGAAGAGGCAACTTTTGCTTCCCTTGGTTAGGAGAATAAAGTTTTAAACCATCCCTATCTCTTCATGGACAACATGGAAAGTAAACAGGATCTTTCTGCTGCTTTCAGATCTCATAGCTGTAAATATTTCCAGCTGGGATGTTCGATGCAGGTGTCAAGGTTCTGGTTTGCTTACTGGCCAAGCTGGAAAGATCCTCCACTTATATGGTATTCCATGTACATAGCATTTCTCCTGGTCCTGGCAGACACTGCAATGCTCAGGGGCACTGATGGCTGGAAGAAAAGATTCCCTCTAGCAGGTCCTGGGGACCCCATTCAGGACATCCTAGGTTTTGCAGTACCACCATTTAGATGTAGTTTACAAGACTTTGGTGAAGCAATTGGTGCTGCTCCTTGTTAGAAGTTGTAGCTCATCACAACTGTGCAGCCTTTGCTGTTGCCTGGAGATGCAGAGAGGCAATCAGGCACTGAGCAGCAGTGGTTAACACAAAAGGAGCAAGTACCCTGCCACACATTTAACAAGGAGTCCCAAGCCCAGAGGAATGTAGCTTTGACTTCCAGATCCTAGGCTGAGCTTTGAGGCTGTTAAAAAGAAACAGATTTTGTAGAAGTGTCATAATAGTAAAAGAGCTTTCAAATTGCTTTTGACACCTGAAACAGTGTAAGAACAGATGTGTTGGTTTTCTGCATGGGAAGGAGTGATCCCATGGATATATGGAGGTGACTTATTAGTTGAAGGTGAAAGATGTGGAGTGTGTGCTCCACACAGCCATGTTCAATTTTATGCTTGCTGCAAGCGGTGGGGCAGAGCAGTGAGTATTTCTGTCTGAATTGAGGTACATTTCCACATTTGTGTGGTGGGAAAATGGGTAGTGGGGTCCTACAGTAAAGACTAGGAGGATCATGGATGTGGTGGCTGGACTTCAGGGCCCTCCTGAAGTTCCAGAATTGCCATGATTGGCCAACAGCTGCCCAGGTCCTTCTCAGCCCCACCACTGGCAAATGGCACCATCTCACACAAGCTGAGAGGAGAAGGTGGTCACAAAGCCAGAACAGCTTTCTGGGGCCAGTATTTCAAGGAGTGTGGGGCAAAAGAATCCCTCCTGAAAGGCTGAGCCCTGTTTTGGATGTGGGTCAGTGCCTTTCTCAGAGTTTTAGGGGTGTGAGCAAATGGTCTGAACTCAACTGAAGTTTACAAAAACCGTCTGTAAACAGGCAGGAGTTGTTGCTTCTCTGACATTTGGGCAGGTGATGCAAGAGCAGATACTAGGTTCACAGTCTTGTAGGCATACTGCCCAGTTTCCAAACACTACTGTATTATCAAAAATTACGAATGAAAAAACAATACTTTGAGGGAATTTCATAGGAAGAATGTAATTGTAATTCCAAAAAACAACAGAATCAGAAGAAATGGCACCTAACCATGGGAGATAACATATTGCACTGAGATTTGTTTCTACAGAAGAGAAGAAGCAGAGCTTGGTTAGGCAGGTTCCTGTGGGTACCACTGAAAATGCTCTGCAGTGTGAGTTTCCTGCTCTTTCAGATGAAAGATGTTTTCTATGGGATATCTGTGATTATATGACTTTTTAAAATACAGACTACACTTCTCCTGCCTTCCTCATCTTTAGGATACCAGCCAGCTGTTAATAGCAGGGAAGCAAAGGTGGCAAGGTAGGGGTCCTGATTTTGTTTGTGATGTTTTTTGGTGGAAGAGTAGAGATCCTGTTGGTTTTTGTCTGCTCTGGGCAGATTCCTGGTGACTTGAACAGCACTGCATGGTGGAGACAGACTGAAGGGAAATTATAGAAATATATGCCCTGGGCTGGAGAGGGGAAAACATTGGTTTTACTGCCCTGTTGACTCTGGTTGCAAACTCAGCAGCACCTGTGCATTACATGGATGTTAGATGGAAGAGAATAGCTGGTTAGTGGTGCCTTGATTTTTCTGAGGATCCTTCTGGCTAGCCAGTGCTGGACATACACAGTGGCAGAAAAATCATGACCAAGAACTTAGTGAATGGGCTACTACTTTGTAAACTACATGATAAACTGAATAAGAGATACTTCAGATTCTATTTTTTTTTTTAATTATTAAAGCCAGGAACCCAAATGTCACTTTCTTGTTGAGCTGAGATGCTGGAACATCCTTGCTGTGAGACAAAGTTGCTGTTGCCTTGATCCCCTTCGTCCAGCACTCCCTCAACAGAGACTGTCCTACACGAGTTCCCTTTGCAGGTACTCCCAGCCCGCCCGGCAGACCCAAGCTGCTGTAAATACACTGGTGTGACTGCACTGACGAAGCTGACACCGTTGCTGGGCACTGCCTAATAACCGAAATACCCGAAACACGGCAAGCCAAAAAGCACGGTCTGCTCCGGCCTTGAGGAGGGTGTGAGCACTAGGTGTCACTGCAGCCCTAGGAAAAGGCAGCGTTCCAAGGCTCCCAGAAACTGTCGGGGAAAAATCTTTTGCATTTCAGGAAAAGTTGATTCTGCTGGTGGCAAAGAAATAATAATAATAAAAAAGGGAACTATGTTATAAATATTGACACAAGTATAAATATATGAATTTTATGTGAATAACATCTTTTATTCAGAAGGCAAACAGTAAATTGCTCTCTATGCTTGGATCACCTTAGCACACAGTGATGGAACTCTCATCTTGTTTGAGCTGAAGACTCCCATACTGAAAAAGCTCTGCTGTACTGAAACTGATCAATGTTATTTCCTTAATTAGCTGCAAACTTTAGATAACTTATATAACTTAAGACACAAGAGAATAAGAAACACAATATGTAAGTACAGAGCATGCCAAACCAGAAACAAGCCTATGGAAAACCAGCTATATACACCTCTCCAACACCTCAAATTGTTCACTTATCTTTTTTAAACTTTTTAACCTTTCCCCCTGCATCCTAGATAGCCTAATTCCCTCGGCTCTTTCAGCATAAGTGTTTTCTGAAATAATTGCAAGTATTGCAAGTTCGAAAGATTAGAATGAAAAGTAAGAAATACTAATTTATATTCAGAGCAAATTAATCCTTTTATTTCTTTATGTCTGGATTTCATCATTTGCTGATTTTAATGTAGAAGAGCAGTGTGAATAAGAAACAAAGTTCTGGCAATGGGTTTGGGGTTTTTCTGTCTTTTGACAAATGTTGGCTTCTGTTAAAATAACCCCCCATAAAACACAGCTCCCTTGTGAGTTCTTTTTATACCAATTAAGTTCAAATGAAATGGAGTGGCTTTTCATTTACTTTTTTTTTTTTTAATAATTATTTATTAAATGTGTTCAGACAGCTTCTGGCTACCATTTGAAATTTGCAAATAAAACAAATGTCTTATTGATCTGTGTCAGCTCAGCTCAGAGTCCCCTCCAGGATAAACTAGACATGTTCACCACCACATCCTCAGGCAAAGACCTGAGCAAATAGATGAGCCATGCATTCTGCCCAAAAAATCAACAAGCTGGGATACTTGCAGACCAGTGGAGGAAATGATATTCACAGGCAGACAGATCTCTTATGGTGAGTAGGCAGGAGGCATTTCCATGATGAAATGTCCCTGCTAAGAATGACAGGTGAAAGAGTATCCCTTCTGATCTTCTGCAAAGGAAGAGAGGAGGATTGGGAGGTAATTTGGTATCTGTCTTGCCTTCTCCCAGCAGTGGGCTCAAAGCTGAGCTCTACATTCACCCTCTGGTAGGAGTACTTTCCACTGAAATGGGTGGGGAATTATGGATCCAAAAGTTTCTGGAGGAGCTGAGTCATAGGATTGGCTTCATTTTGCAGATGCAAGGAAAGGATCTAGATTCATGGTGCTAAGTGAGCTGCTCTTGACCCTGCTTTGAGAAGGGGGGCTGAACCAGAGACATCTAGAGCTCCCCTTCCCACCTGAAAGTTTTTCCTATTTCTAGTTCCCAGGTTCATAGATTGTATTACAGAGAAGTGATAGCAAAACTGAAATTCTGGTTAACACCAGAATTGCAGAGAAGGAAAAACCAGAGAGTTCAAAGATGTTGTAGAAGGATCAAAGCACTCCAAGAAAAGAATGTGACCTCATGGTGGCCTACCAAATTTGCTCTAGTTTAGTTTAGGAACTTTTTCACCCGGTTACTTCAAGTGTGAAATTATCCTGTTACGAATGGGTGTTAACAGGTTAAAGAGCTGCAGACTGATAAATGCAGATCTCCTCAATCATGCTTGATGAGAGGCACTTACAGGCCACATGAGCTGCCAACAGGGCCATCTATCAACTCTGTAGGTGTCCAGACTATAACTGAGGTAAGCCAGCAGATGACATGCAATTTTTCATAAGATGAGAATATTGAGATCTATGACACACAGCTAACATAAGGTTTTGTATTAAAAAAAGAAAAAAAAAAAAGACTTAAAGGTGATCTGAAGTAAACTGGAAAGTTTTGGGTAGTTGGGATTTTTTAGGGTTTAATGACTAGTTAATTTATAATTAGTGAGAGATAAATTAATATAGTTAACATGAGTTTAAAACAATGTTTTCCATAATAAATTGCATTGTTTTATGTCAAGACCTACAATCAGGTCCCAGGTTCCTAATCAAGATGAATGTCTCATAGACCACTTAAAACAGAGAATTTTGCTTAATTCTCCTTCTGACATTATGTGGCTTTCTTCTAACAATCTCAGTGATAGCAAGATCTAATGCTTTAGTGTCAGCCCTTGTGCTCTTGCTGTGTTTGGTGCCATCCCATCATTCTCCTTTCTTCTTCTGTCCTGTATTTTCTCTCTCCTCAGTTTATTTTCCTTCATATGGTCATGTTTGTGTCTTTTCCATAAACTACATGTTCTTTCCTCATTTTTCTTCTCTCCTTAAACATAAGCTCTCCTTCACCAGGGCCAACTCTGTAAATGTCTGAGTCTTGCTGAATCACTCATTAACATCATCCCCACAGACTTCTCTTGAACAATCATTTCCAACAGCACATCAGCACATCCTGACTGCCAAAGAAGCCGCTTGAATGGAAACAAACTGCAACTCAACGTGCCCAGTGTGACACCAAACACATGTGATGTCATTCCACGACCACAAGACTTAGTGTTATTTTGTTTTGATTTTCCCCAGCCACTGGTACTGGACTAGCAGCCTCACAAAGAACAGTTATTTAATGGCTGCTGTGCAAGCCAGAGAGTCTGAGCTAGTAGCCTGAGAAAGCTGTGATTTGATTTCATCCTGGCCAGCCTGAAAGTCTGAAGCATCTGACATTACACAGGCCCAGACAAACAGAAGACATAAGACAGTGATTTCATAAGAGGAATTGAGTTGTTATAATAAGCTTAGGGACCAAAAGGTGAACAGCAAAGGTTAAAGAAAGCATGTGGAAAGACAGTCTACTTTTCTTCCAGGATAAGAGGGAAAATATTTGTCTTCTTTCCTCTAGCTTGGAGCACAGCAGAGCTCTCTCATTTCTTACTAAGTAGGGGGATCATATGATGAATCAAAATATGGAGCTTGCTTTTGGCTATGAAGTAGCAATCCAGACACATAGTCTCTCTCTAGCCCTTGGCCAGCAGTCACTGAGCACTATCATGTACTCTGTATGGCAGAGTATTTAACCTATCCCTTTTCAATAACATACAGCACGGCAGTTAAGAGAAGATCTAGATCAAGCAGGGTGAGACAGGAATGGTTTTGTCTTCTAATGGCTGCTTCTGTGAAAGGGGGATTGAACAGACGCTGCCTTGCTAACTAAGAAAAATAGACAGTGTCATCGGTATCAAGCTCTTGAGCCAAAACTAAGAGAAAATAAAATTGCAGTATCAGCAGATTCTTCTCTGTGGCTTTCCATATTGGAGAGGGGCTAAAGAACCCAAAGAGAGCAGGCACAAGCACATGTATATTCTACCTTTCCTGACTTCCTGTCAGGAGATGCCTCCTTCTGTTTCTTTTTTCTTTAACCATCAGGTCACCAGAACTAAATATTTTTCTGGCTTATTTAGATTCATTTTAAATAATACATGGAAGGTTTCTTCTCAGGTGTTTGGTCAGCATCTAATGAAAATATGAGAGGAACCTAGTCCCCCGTTGGAAACACAAAAGCTTTATTTGTTGTAAGTGCTGTACCATAAGGCGTCCTCTGCTTTTAGTCACAGAAATTCCATCTACTGACTTGTCTTGATGTGCCAGCTCCATGCTTCTGCCGTGGCCAAACATGACATTCCCAGTGTTTATGATGGATGGAAACTACGGTGACAATAAGTTCAGACATGTGCTCCAGGCATGCCCGTACAAGCATCATGGAAAGGCCCTGAAAATCTGCCAGCTAAGTATTTCCATTGTCACTGCTTTTAGACCCTTGCTAAAAATTCAAGGTATAAAATATTAATTTTTCTAGTCATCTTTTCTGATTCTCAGACAACCCACAGAAATATTGAAGTTTTCACACTGTTACTTTCCCCTGAATATACTTGCTTCAAATCTTGTTTACCATAAATTGCCTATCTGCAAAACTTTGAGCCTGGTTGTGGCAGGCTTCTGGCATCATATGATGTCATTGCTGTTATCTGAGTTTGATAAACAGGAAAGCATGTCCTGCAAGAACTGTTGCACATGCATTTTTTTGAATAGTCTTATGGAAGAACATTCAATCAATTTTTTTAATTCCTTTTTTCTGGGCATTCATGACAGTGAAATATAGTCCCTTCAATGTTTAAGGGAAGACTGAAATGCCAAAAGGAAATAGCAAATGGCATAAGCATATTTATTTCATTGCCGTTATATAAGATTATTGGATTATTTTTTCAGTTCTGATTTTATGGAATTTGAAATAGATTCATAAATTGGTACATTCCTGCAAAGACTTAAATATCATTTGCGTTGCTCAAAGAACTGTAATATATCTTCACAGATTTCATTGGAGCTTTGTATTTCAGCTCAGGTTATCAACACTAGGATCTGTAGGGCAGCAATAGGAATGTCATGGGTTTTTTTAATAACTGTTTTTCTGCTGAGTTCACTAAATGTACAAAGAAATATGACAAACATCTCTCTATTTCAACCACAAATTTGCATTTTATCATTTCCTCATTCCAAGTTGCTTATTTCTCTTTCTTTCTAAGGGTAAAATGACAATTTTCTCTTGTAAGGAAACATACTTCTCATCAGAACCTTTTAAAATATATTTTAAAAAAGGATTATAATGACAATTAAATAACACCTGCTTTGGTTAAAGAATTTACTATACTCTGTGAACAGGATATGTACTGAATTATAAACAAAAATAAATAATAAAATATGTTTTAAAGGTTCGCTTGAATTTGACAGCAATTTTCTACCCAGGTCAACATGTAAGACACTTGAAGTGTTGCCAGCTCATGTAATTTAAGCTTTAAAGTTTCAAAAGCTGGTGTCCTGCTGTGAAGCTTGAAATTGACCTATTTGCAAACCTTAAGCTGAATTATCACCAACATACTGAGAAGTGGCCACTGTCTGTGTAAGTGAAAATTATACAATTTCTTCTGGGACTGAAATCATGCAATTGAGAATAAAAATAGTATCAGATGACTCAGTTTCAAACAAAAGTAACCCAAGGATGAGTATTTACAACTCCTAAGTGGAGAGTATGTAGTTTGTTAACATTGAAAGCAGAACTATCAACGGCACTTGCCCCAAACAATATGAAAGTCTGATGCATAAAAGAGTTAAAAAATCTCTTAGGAATGATTGCTTCAGAAAAGTGTGCGTGAACTATCTCTTTTCCCTCTGCAAGTCAGAGTGAAGGGAAGAGAGAGCTTGTACAGGCCCTGTACAATATTACTATCTTTTAGTACAAAGACACTGATCACTCTGTCCTACGGAAGGTTCATTACTAGAGCATGACAACAGCTAATGCACCTATACATTGGAAGTTGTATTATTAATGGCCCTGCTAATAGCTGGTGACAGTGAGAGAGTGAATTTCCACAGTTCACAGCCCTTTGTAAGTCTTCTTCTGGAACATTTCTCTCCACTATCATCACCCAGACTCCCCCTCTGACCTCTTTATCAGTCAGCGAGTGGTACCAGAGGTTTAAGACGTATAATCACTGCAGCATGCCATGTGTGCTCCGCAGGGCAACACAACAGATGGAGAAACTAGAAAAAAACCCCAGTGCTTAAAAAAATATAGGTTCCTAAAAATACTTTATGAAGTAATGATAATGCCATTTACTTCCACTTTTATTCTTTTGTGCTTACTTACTTCACGTGAATTTTCATGTTTCATCTTCAAGTGAATCTTCTTATTTACAGCTATGCAGCTTGATCTAAAATTCACTGTGGGCAGTGGAAATGCTGCCAGTGACTTCAGTGGACTTTGGATCAAGCCCAAATCTACCTCAGAACTCCGGTTTCCTCGACTCCTACACATGAAATCAAAGGCTGAACCTGGGTTATCTATATATATGAGGAATACAGAAGTAACATTAAAAGAAAATACTATTATGTTTGCTTCCACTTCTGCCTCCCTTTCAAAGGGAAGAGAAGTAGCTGCTCATTTCAGCACCTCTGCAATTAAAGTTAATATAACCAGATATATGTTACAGTTTATTTTAAGCATGCTTTATGTTCAGCAAACCTTAGAAAAGTGATGCTTTTTTTGCTTGCAACTTTTTGCACCACAGAACAAGTGGTTGAATTTGTTTGCTACAGTACAGATAATGTTACACAGATGTTGCTGAAGCACAGCACTGGCCCTTGGACTGTACTTGGTGTCTGCAGGAGCACTGGAGTCTTGCGGGGCCTTTGAAGCCTTGCACTTGGCCTTTCACAGAAATGTACCAAAACACAGTGATACTGCTGGTGGTTTTAACAGGGAGGGTTGGTAGTGTTGTGCTCCACATGAGACAGCAAAAGCATCACCTCTCACTACTCCAGCTCTTGAAACTGCCAAAGCTTCTTTAGACTCTTTGTTTACTGTTAATGCTATTAAAGGTTACTTCACTTCCATGGAAGCCTAAGTTATGAAGTTGGCAAAACCATCCTGAGTACCTTCTCTCTAAAAAGAGACAATATGAAAACAATATAAGTACTTGACTATCAATTTCTAGTAATGCAGACTTTGAGTTTCCATTTGATCTCTTCAGAGAGGTTTAAAACATTTTTTTTCCAGCAGCACCAAGGAATTCATATTGCATAGCATTTTCCATAACTAAAAGGTCAGTGAAGCTATTTTCAAGTCTGCTTTACAGGAGAAGAAGCTTTAATCTTACTGTTATTACTCTTGGTGTTTTTCAGCAGACTAGAAGAGCACCTGAATGAAGCCCTTAGGGTTAAAGTTTTAAAGTAAGTTCCTAAAGGAATATTTTAGTTGGTTTGTTTCCTTAACACAGAATTTGTATATAATTCTTACTCAAATTCAGAAAAGCTGAATTAATATTCAGTTAGCTTAATACAAAGAACTACCCTGGTTTGCACAATATTGCTGAGTACTGGTCAAAAAAGGAGAATTTATACACTTTTCCCCCTTTTGTTTTGGTTTGATTATTAATACTGGTGGTACTTTTCAGCTTTATTCGGGACACAGGGGCATTGAGGAGGTATCTTTTCCTTATTTTTTTTCCCAGGAGTGCCAACTCTAATAGTCAGGCCAATATATAAAACACTCTGATTAAGGGCAAACAGGTCCCAGAAGCTGTTCTGGAAGCACTGAGAGTGAATGGCTTCTCAATTATGTGCCATATCATTGAAGATGATTCTGATATTTCAGCAGCTGGAAGATACCTTGGCTCTTTCTCTGCCTCAGCAGCTATTTTGGTCGCTTACTTTAATGAGATTTGGAGGATCTTAAATTTCTCAGAGATTGTTATTCCTACATCAAATCGATCAATGATTTCACTGGGAGATGGGGTAGGAGGAGTGGTCAGGCACAACCAGACATATGCAGATCATGATAAAAGTCTCATTTCTCTAAGACATCAGAGAGAAAATCATCTATCATGTTACATTCTAGACGAGCTTGTATTTCTGCACGTTTTGCAAGGGTAGCATACAGTCCCTTGCACTGGACTGGCAGCCCAAGGTAAAAGGTGGTTTTCAAGCCTGCCTTCTCAGCAGCTTCATGGGGAGAGAGGAGCAGCTGCCCTGAGCCAGCCCCTCCTTTCCCGGGACTGGACCTTTCCAGGTGCAGCACATGCTGGCCCCACTCCAGCAAAGCACTTAAGCACATGCTTAACTTTCAACACATCAATTACTCATGGAGGAGTCAAGCCCAGAGAAGCTGCTGGTGCAGAGATAGCGGTGAAAAGGAAATGGGGAAGTGGTGACCTTATTGCCTCTCTTTCCCAATGGACCTGTCTGCAGACATCATTCAGGGCCTGGGGTAAAATGATCACGGAGGCTAATAGGTCAATGACCTGCTACTCTGTCCTTTGCCCAGCCCCAACCTTTGCAAAAGAGAAGGGGAGTGGAGAAGATCTTTACAGTTTGTCAGATGTTATCACGCTTGATAAGACAAAGCTTTGCTTTCAGGAATTTCTTCTTCCCTAGCTCGCTGTGAAGAAAAGATGGCAGCTCTGAGATCTGTAGTGGCAAAGAGGAAATTCGCAGTCTTTTGTTCCTGCTCTGCCACTCACAGCTGTGACAGGTTTCCTTTCTCCCTTAAGCTATTCCAATTTCTAGCTCTGCATGTGTCAAAATAAGTTTCCAAAGCAAATCACAAATGTATGGGGTAATTAGAGCTGTCATTTTATTGTCAGGGAAGGCACTCCCCTTCCCTAAGAAGAGTACACCTCCCTGTCAACAGCATGCGGTAGTGATGAAGAATTTAACATTTGTCTCTTTGGTTAATTAATAGGGTTTTTTTCCTTTTCACTTGAGGGATGGGATAAGGAAAAGGAGGAGAATTGCCTGATGTTGCTGCTATATGAAACCCTTCTGTGTTTAAAAAACTCATGGAAAATGCTGTTGAGAAGTAGCCAACTATGCATAACCACTAAAACACACAAAAGTGACCCTACAGTCACCTTTTCAGACATGTGGAGACTTAATGAATTTAAAGAAAATTTAAAAATAAATATTCAAAAATTACATTCAGAAAATTTGAAATGAAAAAAAAAAATTGAAGGACAAGATCTGTTCCTTCAGATCGCCAGCAACATGAAAAAGATCTTCTAAATGTTTGGAGGAGTATCTTTAGAAAGACATGCAGCCCAGATCCTCACTCTTCCAGAGAGTCCCTCAGGGACACATCTGAAGCTCCCTTCACAAGACACAGTAATGACAAGCTCACCATAAACCTACTCTCAGATGCTTCCGTAGTATTTTAATGTGAGTATTTTGTAATAATGGCTACATATATGGAGACAGTTATTTCAAAAATTATTTGTGAGAGTTCAAGTGCGCACAAAAAGAATTTATTTTCCAATTAAACTTCCCTGCTTTAGTTTTATACTCCTGTACCATACATGACTCCCCAGTCTTTGTAAAACAGTTTTCTCCGGGGCACGCACAGCACTTCATGGGAAATTTCAATTAAAATGGAGTTAGAGGTATGTTTTAGATGCAGAAAGAGTGGATAGGTATCGAAAATGCATACTGCAGCATGGAAGAAGAATGGGCTTTCTAATCAATGTGCAGGGCACTTGCATTCAAATTTGCTCTCTTACTGCTGTCCAATCTACTTGTGGTGAGCCACTTACTTCCAGTGACCAGTTCCCAGCTCCACAGGGTTCCCTCCACTGAGGGAATCACTATGGCTCCTTTCTTCTATCTTTTTTGCATGGCATTTTATTAATGTGCCGGGAATACTGTGGAGCATGAAGCATGGTAAAAGCAACAAGCATGGGAAGGCTCTCTGAGGTGCTGTTCAGCTGTGGGGTTTAATGGTAAAGTAAATCTAAGGATTCCTGCCCATTTCATCTGCTTGTTCCTGTCTGTGTATGGCAATTCACTGTCCTGTCAGTTGTTAAACTCTGAATTTTTCTGGAAGATGCTGAAAGCTGATCAGGGAACTTATCTAGTTAAGAGTAAGTCTCCTCTCACCAATATAATTTCTCATTCAGGTCAATGCGTAGATAAGGACAGCGTGGTATCATCAACAGATCTTAGCACAAGTAAGAACTCACAGGGGCTGTGAGAAGGCACAGGAATGGAAACAAAGACTTTGGGTGATCTTAAATTAGTGTAGTCATCATTTCATTTCACTGTAGCCTGAGCAAAACTTTTTAGACTGGAGAAGCATTAAATGTTATATGAGTCTGTGCTCCAACTCCATTGTGAAATTTTGCCCTCCTGCAGGATTTCTGATCAAGTACCACAGCAGCTCTTTGCAAACATTAAGTACTGTGTCCCCACAACACACCTGGCAGGCCGACACAATATCCTCTTATCAGATGGGCAAAATGAGCTGCACAGATATCACGACTGGCTCAGCCATGCAGCACGAGCCAACAGGAGAGGCAGCAACATGTAGAAAGTCCCAGCTGCAGGACTGATGTTTTAACTACCAGGCTTCTGCTGGAAACCAGTGGCCACTCGCAGTAACTGCCAACAGAGAGATGCTTCAAGCAGCAATAGGAATGGGATAAGGAGTAACAATGATACGACTTGCAGATGGCTTTCATTAAACAGAGTTTATATTGGATTAAAGACACAATTTTGAGTCTACAGCAAAACTGCTTGAAATAGTTTAATCTAATCTTGAAGAGGCTTTTTGACCAAATCAAACACTTTACTGCAAATTTTGCAACTCCACTGAAAGTTCCTGGGGGATTCTGTGTTTGAAAAAAAAATAAAAAAAACCCAACCCTCTTCCCTCCACCCTCCCCCAAAAAGGGGAATCTCAATACAGTCATGTTTGTAAGTCTTATCACTGAAAATGAGATATATTTTATAGAAAGTGCATGTCTATACTTCTAAGAATAATTCTTATTTTTGCCTGGTCTTATCAGCAGAAGATTTGTCATTGATTAACATGAGTGAGTGACTGAGCTACAAATAATGTAAAAAGCAAAATGCTTTTCTGTGTTACAGGAGTAACAAGAAAATACTTATTCCAGTGACACAACTAGTGGTAATCAGCTTTTCTTGAAAGAAAGCTTGTTTCATGTTGTATTTGGTGTCTATCTTCAAAAATGTTATTGTTTTCATAACAAAATTATTGTCATGTGGAATTTGTTCAGGGGTTTTGGGAGCTTAAAAGTCAAAAGATAATTGTATTATGCCAGAAGTTACCATTTTCACATACCTTCATACAAAGCTTCATCAAGGCACATATTACTTGATTCACAATGCACAATCCAAATAAGGTTATATACGTGCTTGCAACTCCATTATCTGCTATATTCTTGGGCATTAATGAAAGTTTTCTGAAGCTTTTCTTTTTGGGGACAAACTCATATAGGTCTCACATAGTCTATCTCATGGATAGACACTGAAGCTATGAGTGAACAAGGTAATTGTAAGTTTGCCTTTGAACAGTCAAAAGATGTAAAGGAATTGCCTTACTAGGTTTTTGAGCCTATATGTGATTGTTTAAATGCCCAAACCAACTGAAACTTTAGCTGCACTTTCCTTCTAAATTTGATCTAATTCAAAATTAGCTGGGGACCTCAGGCTCCAGTGGAGAGATCCAAAATCCACTTAGGCTGACACCTTGAAGGACAGAGAAATCCCTTTTGATTACGGTCCATTAAAAGAAAAATTGTTTATAAGCATGGAAAATAATATTCATATTTGCATAAATGATGATAACAAGTGGTGAGGGAGGTCAATGGAAAGGATGAATCTTGCAATTCTAAGCAAAGAACAAAAAGCAAATCCCCTCAAAAGATTCAGAAGTCCCATCAGACCAAAACCAAATGTTTTCAAAATCTGCAAAAACCTTCTGGTATAAAATAATTTCAAGTTTCAATGACAGTGCGGTTGGCAATAAACTATAAATCACTGTACACAGAGGTTTCTAACTGGCAAGGGGCAAATACATGAAGTCTGTTTCTCCATGCTTTTGGCTTATTCAAATACAATTTTTTGTAAGGAAACAAGATTTATATAACATTGTATTTCTCAGCCCTTTTAATCTTTCTGATCCCTGCCTGGATAACTCCAGTTGAAGTTAACAGAGCACTAGAGGCTTGGAGTGATTGTGGTCCTAAATATCCTTTGAATGTCACTACCCAGGTGTTGGACAGAGGCTCAGAGGCACAGAAGAGCTGTGATAGGAGAACAACTGCATCACCTGCTGCCAGGAACACTGAAGAGGTGAGATCTGTGGTGCATGTACTGGCAGCAGGGAAAGTTGTAGCTGCAGCTCAATTTACCAGATGTGAGGTGTTTCAGCAGAATTGAGGCCAGAGGCGGAGTCTGCTACCCACTGAACAGGTTTGGTCTCTTATTTGGGGAAGGAACCTCTGCTCATTCTTCACTCTCCTTCTACATTGTTACTTTTATGGAGGTTCTTTTTTTTCCCCCTCCACTTTTCTCTCCTTTGGCTTCATCTTAAAAGTTAAAGAACAGAAGTTGAGCAAATGTCCCCATGTGCACAAGCATGTGGATAGACAGACGGTTTCGTAACAGCTCCTATATTGCTTTCTCCTTTACCTCAAGGGAATTCTTTATTCCACAGTGTTCCCACCAACAAAATATATCCCCTGTGTCTGCAACAGTCACTGCTCCAATAGTATCATGTAAGACCCTAGCGAGGCAGAACCTTCCCCAGGATTCCTGCTGGGGACAAGAAGGTTCTTGGCAAAATGTTCTTCAAAATCTACCTCTCTCTTAACCTGCTGTGATAACATTTCAGTCATAGGCAGGAAAAGACCTGTCTTCCAGCAGTGGATCCATACCTGACAGTGGCAGGAATGGAGAAAGGTGTATACATAAAAGGCAGAAATGGAGAAAGGTGTATACATAAAAGGCAGGAATGGAGAAAGGTGTATACATAAAAGGCAGGAATAACTTGCATTATACAAGCATCTGAGGACTCTTCCATAAGGACCCTTGGAACTCCAAGTAACCCTATAATTCTTAATGAATCAATTTTCAGACACAATCTGTACGTCTATGTCACCAACACTCCAATATAAAGGTGCTTTTTTTGCCACCTGATGTATGGTGCAGAAGCAGGTGCAGACAGGATCACATTCAGCACTGGGAAGTCATCTGAGTATTTAATAGCTTCTCAGCAAGTTTTGAAAACTTTATACAGATTCTGGTTCAGCCTGCAGCCAGTGATATTCCTCCTGACTCCAGCTGGTCAGCAGTCAGGACTCCCCTACAATCTCACTGCTACATACAATGGGTGTGACAATGTAGGGTGGGGTGTGGCTTTGAGGTGCTGCCATTCATGGGTAGGCATGACAAATCTGACGAGCCTGAACCTTGATTCAACACACAGTGACCATAACAGGCTGTTCAGATAGCGTGTTCATTGCATTGGAGTGGGAATTATTACTGTACTTACTGACGCAGAATTGAACACAGGCAGAGACAAACAAGAGAGAAGGGATACTCCCCAGGAGCATTCAAAATTAAGGTCTGTATTGGGGGACGAAAAGAAATTAGCCAGCTGAGATTGATGTTGGAGAACAAATGTGGTTCGTATTTTATTAATAAAAGAGGTCTCGCCACAAAGGAAATTCCCATCTTGGCCTGGCGATGTAGCACTAAGTGGTAATGGATACATGAAATGCCAAAACCCATAGATCTCTAGTTACACCAGAGTAGACACTCTTTGGGGCTTGTAATTACAGGGAGCTGGCAGACATTCAGATTTCATCTTTGAGAGAGAAAAGGACTTTCTGCTCTCCTGCCAACTGGGATGACTTAGCTCAGTGCCAAGCTGGACATACCTTCCAGAGTATTTGCAATGTAGCATTCAGCTCTACCTCAGATTTTTTCACTTTCCAGGTTTCTGAAAATGAGCAAATAAAATATTTGTAATGGCACCTGTAGTAGTGAGGCATCACAGAGAGAAAAGCCAAGTCCTGCCTCCCAACCAGAAGAAAGCACAGTTGAGAAAAAGCAATAGCTCAGAGCTGTGTGGGACTGAAACAGAAAAAAAAAAAAAAGGCTGGGACATAAATGATGTGTCAAGGACAGCAGATATTCTTGGACCCAAGTTTGTTCTCTGGACCCATCTGAATGGTGTGGACTGGGCACTGATGTACCGAAACATGGGGCAAACATGGTTTCTCAGGCTGAAGACAAACTGACCATGCTGGCAGGGGTTATCTATATAGTCAAGACCTGTTGTAACAAGACCTGGAAAGCCAGACCTGTCCTTTTCTGTCAATTTGTTGTACTCAGATTAACAAGTTTGTCCTAGAAGATTTATGCTGACTGCCAAGGTGGCAGTCGATGAGCTATCTGATATTAAGTTAGATCTCTTCACATGACATATGTAAAACCTATGTGGGCAAATGAGCAGGCCCAATACTTCTTAGCCAAATTCTGTTCTCAGTTACACCAGAGGAATGCAACTGAAGCCAATATGATTTACAGGAATAAATGACAATACATGGCTTGGTTATTTTTTGAGATGACTTGTAGATTCTAGCTGTAGCTAATAGGACTGGCCACAGGAAAAAACTCAAAGAAAAGTAACACTTGTTTGTTTTTCTTCCCTAACTCTAATGTCAGCCCCAGTCTAACAAAGCACCCAGTAATATTTGCTTAGGCACTGAATTTGTTAGCCTAACTTATTTTCACTGTTTATCCCACATTTTTGTAAAAATGTGTTAAAAAGAAATAATCTGTTAATGCCAAAAGTTCTCAAATACTCTATTTCACAGGCATAGTGTACACTAGAAGGAGCTTGCAAGTACGACTGTGCTGGAATTTTTATATCAATAAACCCCAGAGGGGTGGTGCAACTCCTGACACTGCACCGGTTCCAAGGATGAAATAACACATCCTGGCAACCCAACTGGACTTTGCCAGCAGAGCTGCAATGCTTTTTTTCCCTGCTTTTTTTCTGAGACAGAATACCAGCAAAAACTTCTCCTGAGAAACCAAGCAGGGACTACACATTAGCTGTCTGCTGGGGATGCTCATCTGGCACACAGGAGACAAAGGTGCACATCCCGGCTCTGCTCAAAATCAGCTGTATCAAATCTTAACCCCTCTCCTAGCAAAAAGTCTCCCCAGTCCTGGCCCTGCTGACTACCAAAGGATCCTTCTGTCCTTCTGAGCTCATCTGTCAGAACTGTTCCAGAACAGTTTGATCAGCCGGTGGTTAGGATGGGATGTGGGAGAGCTGGGTGTCATTCAGGCAATCCAAGAGCTCAAAGAAGGGTGTCCTCTATCTCCAGACATCTCGAGCAGCAGCCTTTTGTCTGAGGGACAAAGTTCTGTCTCCTTGTCAGCAGAAACACTTGCTGGGGGCCCGAGGAATCTTTCCTGACAAGGATATTATTGCAGTTGATGTGCCCCCACTGTAAAATGCATAGTTTTTTGAAAGTTGCTGTGTACTTGCACAAACACACGTACATTTCGTTTCCCTGAAGAACTTGTGATCGACTCTTATGAGTCAGGAAAGGCCAAATGACCTAAGGGTTATAAGGTGCCAGTTACAGATACTGTTTCACATTCTTTCTTAGAAAAATAGTTATGAAACTACTGTATTTTCTTTCCCCCCCCCCCCCTTTCTTTTCTGTATCTCTTCCAATGCAAAATGCTTTGCTCTCCCAGTGGAAACCAATCATTTACTAAATACTTAGTGTAATTCCTATCACTGTCTCTCAAGTGGGCCTGTGTTTACATTTCATAAGCAAGAATCTTTTTCTTATGCTGTAGTCACTACATAGAAATAAATACAAGCCACAGAACCTGCACAAATCTTTGCTGACACACAAAATTTTAAACACCTTGTGGATTAACATTTATGAAGCCTGTCAGAAGTTTAAAACCACAATGAGAAAGAAAGATTTTCTTCATGTCTGAGAAATGAACTTTTGGTCTAATGTCAGCCCTACACTGAAAAAGCCTTGATAGTTTGTTTGTCTAAGCCGACAGCTCCTTATTCAATTGTTCACAATGTCTCTCCATTTAATTCTTGCTATAAATTTGTCTCTTTGCCACACTCTTTACACTGTACCTCAGTGTGCCCCAGAGACATGGTGAGCCAGCAGCTCACCACTAACTCAGCTTAAGGAGAAATGCTAGCAACAAAGACCAGCCTGCCAAAACCCATAAAACTTGCTGCTTTTTGACTCAGTTTAAAACAAAAAAATAATATTGTCTTTTCTCTAAAGTGGTAAAGCAACACATGCCCAAATGAGTTCTTGACATTACAGGATTTTTAACGGTTTTGAAGAAACCTTGGCACTTATAACACATTCTCCAAAATGTATGGCTGTTAATTAATTTAACAGCGTAAGTAAAAACAAACAAACTGGTGGCAGAAGGTGCAACCACTGACTTTTGGTAGGCAATGGGAAGTACATGAAATCACAGCTTCTGAAATACTGAATAAATTGTAAAGGAAAGAACTGATTAAAAGCTGAGAGGTAGTCATGTCCATTGCCATGTTAACCTGCTGTTTTACTGTTACCACAGTGTCTATGAGAATGTACCTGTACTCACCAGCTGGGCAAAAACAATTAACGAAACTCTAAAACATGAAGAAAAATGGGCATTTCTCTCCAAATGTGGGTTTTTCTCTTTTTTTTAAGATTTAAATGAGCTTTTTGCATTATTTGTCAATTTTTTACTTTTTCTGAAGAAAACTTGGTAAGAAAAGATGCCTCTCAGTAGATTAAAAGCCCTTGCTACCCATTGCAAAGCAAAATTTTGCCAGCTCCCCCTTACACAGGGCTGAGGAAGAGGAGTAACAATGTAAAGGAGTTTGGGTTTACAACAGGTTTACAAATCTGAAATGGCAAGCTGGTACACAACACAAACGTCAGTTCTAGGGATTGGAAATAAAAAAATATACACTAAACCTATTATTCCACATTTAGGACTGTATGAAATTTCCACTGGTAATATACCACACTTTTCCTGTGAAAGCATTTCCATTTAACCTCTTAGGATTAAAGAATGGAATCTCTTCCTATTCTTCTGAGAAGCAGTGCATATGGATGCTGAAGTGGTACATCTCTGAGATCTGGTCAGGATTTTCCCAGTAAGATTTCCTATATTTTCACATTTAAACTGTTTGTTCCTTCTTTTATTTTAAAATAAAAAGTATTTCTTCCAAAAGATGATGAGCCATATAGTAAACAGGTAATGATAGCAAAACAAGTCCAGACAGGAAAGGGAATAATAATAATAAACACATACTACTTCTGTGCCCAAGAATTTTGATGTCTTAGATCCTCTGGTGTTATTTTGTGTTCTTATTTTCTGCGGCACCCTATGTTACCTACGTCAGCTACTCCCCCGGCTCTCAGGAAAGCATTTCACAGCCACTATTTCACTTCACATAATAGTTCTTTTCCTGTATGATTTTAATGGTTGGTGCAAATCTAGATGCAAGAATTAGGGATGCATTTATGCTCCCCAGACAGAACTCCTCCTGCTGACATTCTCCACAGAGTAGTTTATGTCAAAGGCTCCAAGAATCATGCAGAATCCCGTGGTTGTTTCCAGTCAGTCAAGCAGGAAACCAGGTTTGTCAGCAACACTTCCAAAGGCTGTCTTTTTCTCTCTTTTTCCTTCTTGCCTCTGTTGGTGCTCACATCCTTCTTGCCAACACTGGTGCTCCTTTAACTCAGCCACCAGATGGTTTTTCAGGATTTGGTTCTCATGCCAGCCATGCAATCCCAGGCTCTACACCTGAGTGAAAGAGGAGCACCTGTGGCTCCTTACTAACCCTCTGATTTAATGCAAGGTGAGTGAATCAACAGCAATGCCTTTCTCTGCACTGCAATAAGAAATCTTCTGAGAGGTCCGAAGAGCATGCTGGCATGGGGTGATGGGGAGAGCACAGAACTCTGTCTCTAGCAGGTGGGAATGCTGCTAGCACTGCTTTCACGTCAAGATGAGAGTGGGATTTTTTTTGCCATTGTTGTTGCCCTGAAGAGGTATAAGTAAGTCCTCTTCCTCATACTGACTACTCACTAAAATGTGATAAAGCTCATAGTAAGCTCTAATAATGAAAAATGCAACGTGCTGAAACTAAAAAGTCTAACTGAAGGATGATGCTTTTCAAAGCTGTCTCTTTTCCCAAGGACAGCCAGCCACACACACTGGTCTGTGCCTCCACAGTTTTGACTTGACCTCTATATTCTGTCCCCTCCCTAAAAGGTCAGTTTAATATATTTTGGCAAATCATCTTTATTTTAAAATGATAATGTCAACAGTTTCTAGACTCCAAACATGCCTTTTTGAAGAATTTTGGCCTTTTGGCTATTGTCAAATTTGTGTAAATCCACTCACATTTGACTAAGTTATAAACCCTCAAAAACCTGCAGTTTGTTTTTATTAGATGTATTTCTCATCAATTCTGAGAATGTATATTTTTCTGCCATGTCAATCCAAACTGTGTGCTGTGTCATTCAGCATGTCCTGACAGACAAGCCAAGAGCAAAAGGACTGTTGGCCATAAATTGCCTTTGCCCAGCTACATGCCAGCAGTGCACATAGCACTGAACTGAAGGTGAAGGAGCTGTGGGGTTTGCAATATACAAAGAGCAGGTGAAAGAGAAGAGAGAGCAGGCATGGGCTTGTGATGAAGGGGACACGGACCTAAACTGGGAAACAAACTGGGCTGGACTGGAGAACATGGAAGAGGACTAGACAGATGGGGGAAAACAGGACTTTGTACATGTGGTGAATAATTTTGTGGTATGAAAGGGGCTAGTCATGGTCACAAGAGAAAAAATTCCTTTTGTCTCTGACAGACACATCAACATTGCCAAGTTTCACCCAGCTGAGAGGAAAGGGCTATGAAGCCCAGGCTGGAAAATTGTACTACAGTGAATATTGCAGCAACTGGAAACTTGCTATCGCTATGAGAGATGCTGCTAGTTTGAGAGCAATAGAGGTCTGGTGCAGTAAAGGGCCTTAAACATGCTCCAACCTGGGTGATAGAATATGGTATCTTTGGGGGGTTTTCCCCATTTAAAAAACACAGGAGATAATACAGGCCATTTGCACACAGATGTGTGCAAATACTTTGTTAAAAATTGCATCATATAAAACAAAACCTTTTGAAAAGGGTGCCTTTTAAATTTTTGTGACTGTGGGTGCTCATTGAGACCTGGCAATGCTGCAAGTACCTTGCTGGCTGCATCCGTTGAACTTTGTAGGATCTGGAAAAGTCAGCAGTAGGTGCCTCAAGTAAGGCACCCAAATCTCTCTGTAATTAATACCCACTTCTCTCCACCTTGGTTCACCATGCGCGTAGCTACTGCTTTAGAGAGCATGCTCTACCCTGAGCCCCTCACTGAGCCACGTGTGACAAAGCCTGCAAGGATGTCAGATTTCGTGCTTGAAGAAATTGTCCTTTGTGTGTCGGGAGTGTGCCACTTTGCAGCCTTCCTAAAGCCCTTTTGAGTCCCGTCCCACAAACATGCACACACGGAGAATAAAGCAAGCCCTGACAGCTGCAGCCTCTCTTGTAGTGCCACTTATCTGTGGGGATCTCTGCAAGCTGGCAGTGAGCTGTTGAGTCTCCGGGAGGAGCGGGGAACTCCAGCGACAAAACTGTAGTGAAAGGGTTTCTTTCAGGCAGCAGGGACGAGGAGATCCTTCACAGTAAGGAAATATAAACAGACCTCTATTTGGCTCCGAAGAGAGGAGAAAGAAAAGCGCAGCTCTGGGGTGGAAGGTTTCACCTGGCATTAAGTGCGCGCGTAGCGGCGGCCCCCGCAGCCTCCGCACCTCAGCGGGCTGTGCCGCCCGGGGCCCGCAGCGCCCGCTGCCCGCCGTGCTGGAGCGCCTGGCAGCCCCCAGCGACGCCCGGCTGCCCCACGGGAGCTGCCACCTTGGCTTTTGTCCCGGCTCGAAACCTGGACGCCGCGGTCCCGGCTCCCGCCCCGTGCGGTGCCCGGGGGAGGCGCGGCGGGGCCGGGGCAGGGGCGCTCCGGTGGGAGGTCGGGGCTCACCGGGGCGGGGGTCGGGACCACCTCCCCCGCCCGCCAGGGGCTGCCGGTATCTGTGCGTGTGGCGGGGGCGTGGGGGAGGAATAAACCCCGCGGGGGAAGCGAGCGGCGACCCCCCGGGAGCACCGGGGAGGGTTAATCGGCGAGGATCTGTGGGTCTGGGAGGAGAAAGCGGAGGCTGGGCTGGGGAGGGGGAAGGATAAGAGGAAAAGGGGCAGAGCGGCTCGGAGAGGTCGCACACCGCCAGCCTCTGCAGCCGCGGCAGTGCCTTCCCGCGTGCTCCCGGTGCTGGCGGCGGGTCCTCCCTTCCCGTCCCAGTCGTTTCCTCCCGCTTTCCCTGCCACAGTGGGCTCAGGGCTGGAAAGGAGAGAAGGGACCCTCAGGGCTACGCAGCAGCTCGCCCGAGGCGGAGGCAGGCGCGGCGCCCCGGGGGAGGCGGCGGCGTCCGGCAGATTCCCCCGGCAGTGGGAGGGCTCCGGGAGAGGAGAGGCTGGGGGAGCATCTCCTAGCCGGGGAGGGACACAGAGAGAAGGAGAAAGTGCCGCCTCTTAGCTTTACAGGCGTCCCCAAATTTTAAGGACTGGGGTGGGGAAAAAGAAAACTGAGGACCTGGGCTGGGACCTCCCAGTCGGAGCGATTGAAAAAGAGCCAAAGCAGGCGTCGGGGGGAGCGACATCCCAAGGAGAGTCCCCGTCCTCCGCCATCCGCAGCCGCTGCGTGCCCGCCGCCGCCGCCGCCTCAGGATGTGGGTGCCGCTGCTGCTGCTGCTGCCGGAGCTGCTCCCCGCCGTGCCGGCACAGAAGCTCTCCGCCCTCACGGTAAGGCCACCCCGCCGCCGGGCGCCCTCCGGGACGCTCCCGGGAGCACCTGAGCGGGCGATGCGGCTCCGGGGCGGCGAGAGGCGCCCGCGGCTGCCGGGCCGAGCGCTGCGCCTGCCCCGGCCAGGCGGGAGCCCCGTCCGGGCGGGAGCTCCGCTGCGGCTCGCCCGGGGAGCAGCCGGCACCGCCGCCCGCCGAGCGCCTCCGGGGAGAGCGTAGGTTCACTGCGGGTCCCCGCAGAGCTTCGGTCCGGCGTTAATGTCCGTGTTAATGCTTTTATTTGCCCGAAGAGGAATAATGCTGCACTTAAGTCCACTTTTGGACCGACTCGGGCTGACCGATTTTACTTAATTTTAATTATAAAGCAACATGAAACAAGCCTTTCTGGCTATTCCAGGCTCCATGATGCTATACATGGAACTCCGCGTAGAGATGGGTGAGCCAATTCATTAGGCTTACTAAATAAGCCATAACCACTATTCTAGCCAAGACCTGAGGTTTGCAGCTAATAGCTCAGTTCAGTCTTCTTGTAGAGCTTGCAGTGTTTGCAAAGCTATAATTAATGCAATCTGTAGAAATAAAAACATTTTCTTTAAATGTGTTTTTAAACAAGTGCTTGAGTAAACATAACGGGCAGCAAATACCTCTTTCAAGCTGTTTTTAAGTGTTTTGGTGAAGGCTGTGCGCTTAGAGTTTATTATGGTAAAGTTACAGACAGCTGCAAAGTGAAATAGACCCTATTTTGTTTAAATCTTTCAGAAAATTTCTGTAAAATCCCAAGAGTTGAGTTTTTTCTTTTCTTTTTTTTTCTTTTTTTTTTTTTTTTTTTTCATCCCTCCTTATTGAGTAAGATGCTCTAGGGACAGCTCAAGGTGAATGGCTGTGGGGGATCGCTGAGCTGTTCATACCTGAAATTCTTCAGGAAAAGTTTTGCCTTGTTGACTAAATTTGGGGTTTTTGTTTTTTGTTTTTTTTTTTCCTCTTAAATGATTTGTAGATTAGAAGCTGCTAATTGAAAACCTTAAAGGACTGAGTTTGCTCCATGAATTTTATTGTGTATGGCATTTTTAAGTGTGGGACAGATAAAGTCAAGTGATTCTCGTATTCTACTTTTTAAGACCCTCATTTGAAGCCCCCTTACACTGTCAGGTGATACATTCTATTCTAATAAACGGATTAACATTGCAATTTACTTTCAAGTTCACTTTAACAAATGTATAAACATAATTTGCAAGATAAGACATGTAATATTCTTTTCTGTACATAAAGAGAGTTCTAAATATTAGTGTGGAAGTAAACTGGAAATGCTACCAAACCTTAGTTTGTCCAAATGTAAAGTAAGAGTGATTGTGGCAGTTACAATATCTTCAGATGATACATAACCCAAATGATGTTAAAGCTGTTTAAAATGTGGATATAAGTCACTGCAGAGTATACTTTTCATTCAGTGAGGGGTTGTCTACGTCACAAAAGGGAAGAAATATCTGGCCAAGGACACTTTGGCAAACTCTTAAAAATTAAATGCCATAGACTCATGCAAATGTATTTGACTTCACTGTTATCTGAGTGATGTTACAAGTCCCTCTGTTCTTTCCTTTACCAATTCAAAGTGTGCATTACTCATTTCTGTACCTTAGAGTAGTCTGCATCTTTATGAACCATGAGCAGAAATGTCAATTCTGGTGGAATGCCCACCCTCTGCCTCTGCCACCAAAAAGGTAATGGTTTTGAAGATATCAAGCTTTCAGACCGAAATGAACTTGAACATTTTGGTAAGTGTAGCTAGCCTTGTTACTAGAGGACTGTAGGTAGTGAGCTCATGTTAGTTTTTCCTCTGCCTGTGCTCTTCTTACAGAAAGGGCTCACCCATACAAATACTAGACTACGTTGGAAATCTTTCCCTAAAACAAGTAAGGGACAGGCAGACACCCATAGGAACAAAATAGCACACGCACACACTGATGCACATATATTTTCTACATCTTCCCACAAGGCTGAACTTTGAGTGAGGCAGGTTTATTTCTACTATTTCTGTATTTACCTCTTTAAACAACACTAAAAACCCAGTGCTGTTACGGCAACAAATACCACACCGCTTAATCATTCTTAACTCCTGTAGTCATTTTGCTTGTAGCTCACAGACTATATAACCCCTTTCCACATGTACCTTTCTCAAACATCCATGGATATTATCTGCATAATTACAAGGAACAACAAACCCAAGCTGTGTACAAAAACCAAGAAAATCTATGGCTTTTTTTTTCACCTGCTGTGCCACTGTGTGGCGATGGAGAATAGCCATTCTTTTCTACACATCGTATGCGGATTTTATTTTTATTTGATGGCTTGAAGAATAACAGAAAAAGGCTGAAATTTTCATAAACAACCAGAGGTCATGGGAACAGGGTGTGTTTCACTGCTGATCTGAGTTTTATCAAAACAATGGGATGATTATGGAGAGGGAATGCACATCCCTGATCACAATACCGTCAGAGGTACACTCGTCTTGCCAGCTGGTGGCAATATCAGGGGAACAGTCTACTGCAGTCGTAAATCTGACATAAGATGAACCTTGGCAGAGACAAAACAATAAAATTACAGTTCCCTCTAGCAAAAGCCACTCTACCATTTTCTGAAAGGTAACACATGAATCGGAGGTTTTTTTCTTGCCCGAGCTTTAAGCAACAAACTGAGTGATGGCATGGCAGGGAGGGAGGATATCAACATCTGTCTTTAAGATTTTCATCCATATAAACAGATCTCTGGCCTGTTTTACATCTTCACTATCTCGAGGAACGGATCAGGTACTACTTTCAGAAAAGACTTTCAGTAGTTTACAGACCTGTTTCCCCATTTAATTAGGAATAATATTTTTTGCATTTCAGTTGGGCAGCAATACCCACAAGAACCACCCATGTCTGTAGTCCAGATGAATATGTGATTTTCATATGTTGGAAGATTTGCAATAGTCCAATAGCAATCAATCACAGAGTTTTCACACAGATAATATCTCCAAGAGATTTCTGATTGTCTAACAGTCTTATGTGACTGCAGGTTTGCAAGAAGTGATGTGCATAGGCTTCCTACTAAATAACACCTATTAAGGCGATTTCTGGCAGGCGGAATGGTCAGCAGGTAGTTGAAATGCTCCAGTCTGTCCCCTGGAGGACTTCATGGCTATATCTAAAGTGAGTGTGAGTGTTGTAATCTGTCCCTCTCTGCCCAAACTATGGACCTAGACAGAATTTACTTGACTGCCTGACTATGTGCCAGGATAGAGAAAGGTTGATGAGAGATGGGCTGATGCATACCTGAATCTTTATGGGGAAGCCATGATGTACACCAGGGTCTAAGAGTTTCAGAGTTTCTATGTCCTCACTGGGTTAGAGATAGTCCAAAGTTACTTTGAGTTTGTACCAGTCTTGGCTTCTTGTCACTAGGGTTACTCTTTGCTAAGGTTTCTCCTGGACTCTGGTCTCCTGAGTAGGACCATATTGCAATAATAGATAAAGTGAGGTGAAATGTAATATTCCAATTATTAATTGCTAACTGAGCCTCAGGGATGCATGCAGGAGGATAATGTTCTTTAGTATTGTATTTATTGTTATTTCAAATGAACAAATATTGGCAACAGAGCAATGGCTTTCATTATGGAAAGGTAGGATGAGAGCTGTCTCATAAGAACCCATGAGATCTGGAGGGACTGCAGCCAGTTTGGCTACTCTTGTTCTTTTCTCCCCTTGTGTGAAATACTAATGTAAAACATTCTTTTAGTCCACAAAATATCTTAAATAGCCTTGTCCTTTTACCTTGTTAATAGAAAACCAAGTAGCACTCTGCAATTTTTGTAACACATTGTTAGAATGTTTTTGCAATGCTGCATTTTTATTCTGCTCAGTGAGATGTACCCGTTCTTTCTGGATGTATGAAACTGAGGAGATCTGAGCCTTGCTGACTTCTTGTTTTAGGGAAATTAGTCGTATCTTGAGGATATAGGTACTTTTGTTTTGAAACACAGTGCTTTGAAGAAAGCTCATTTTGTTCCTCAAATAAGTAAGTTTATGATCACTGCACTTACCAACACACTTTGTCATTGTTTATACTGCATTTTTGAAACTGTCAGCTTCGCTTTTATCTCAGTTGCAGTGTTGTGTGTGTGGATGTACTTCTACAAACAATAGGATACAAGTGTTTCTTATTTTAAAATCTTGATGACTTGCAACATACCACAAACTATTTATACTTTCAAAGCCTTGCTGCACCATGTGCTTTTCTCAATACAATTGGTAGATCTTACAAAGGAAGAAAGTTTGCTTGAAATTACTTCTTGAAATGAACACCTCTGCCTGGTAATAGTTTCTTTCATCAGCAGCTGAATATTTCGGGGAACAATTGTTTTCTTTTTCTCCCTTGGCTCATGCTTTGTGAGTATTCAATAGCATTTAGTGCGCTGGATAGCTTCCACAACCCTGACCAATATAAGATGGACCGCTAAGGTAGTTCAGTAAAGGGAAGCTAAACACAATCAAAGCTTTCCAAGTTAAGGACCCATTTGGATGGCGCCTGCAAACCAAAACATTTGGAAAAGTTACTCTAATTGTGACTGAAAACCCAAGACCATAAATAAAATTGTAAGTGGCTCCAGATCCTAACAACATTGTTACTGCAAATGGGCATTGGTACAACCAAGGGTACATCAGCTCTGAAAATAAAACACTTTCAACAATGCTTCCTTGCAATAAACTCTCAAGACACTTCTTATTAAAGAAACAACACCAAAAACTGTGGGAGTTGATATTGAAAGTGTCAGCAAACTTTTCATCGGGGGTCAGAAGTAATTTTTGTGCGTGCAGCCAGCATAAACTTCACCTTATAATGTGTAAGACATTAATGAAGATGGCCAGTTGACTGCATGCCCGTAAGATTTTTAAAACTAGAATTGAAGACTAGAAATGAATGTGAGTGGGGAGGGAAGAGCAGGACAGAGCAAATAAAAATAAGTAGATCATGCATATTGTGTCCACTTTTGGTGCTGTCATTGGCCCCCTGTTGCCTGCTGAATACCTCGAGGAACAGCTGTATTTCTTGACAGTGGGCAAACTTCAAGGTTTAGTTCATTCTGAAAAGCCTCCAAAGATTTAGCTGCTATCCAAAACCTATCTGAACCCTGTTGGTCTGGAAACCAGGCTACAGATCTTTTCAAGATCTGGCTTGCTTGGGACTTTGCTCATATTTCCATTTCTTCAGCCAGACCAGCCTCACCACAGGCACAGCCATTTTCATGGTATTTTGGTGCTTCATTTCCTGTCAGGCCTGAGACCAGGAAGTGCAGAGGCGCCTGAAAATTAAAAACTGAGTAAGAAAGAGTTGGAATCAAAGACCTATTTTTGAACAATGAAGGTCCGAGTTTGGTTCAGGAGTGACGTTTTTTATCTGAACAAATTCAAACATTCTTGGGCAATCTGCAGAGTGAAAGGAGGTTACATCTTGCAAAGGACTCAGGGATTTCCAAGAATTTTGTGTTTTCTTTAGAATGAAAGCCTAAATGCATCCTAATTTTCTGTTTGATTCAGTAGTGTGCTCCTAGGTAGATTTTTAAAGAGTTGACATTGTAGATTCATAATGAAGGCTATTTCACAATTAAAATTTGTAGTCCTTTCTTCCAAATTAATATAGTCACAGGAGTTTTTTACTTCGTGAATACTGCATCCTCTGCCCCTCTGCTGTCTTCTACTGCAAAATTCTGGTGATGCCAGTCATTTGGTCTCAATGGCCCTGTGTATTTTCACAGGATATGCTTCTCTTGACATTTCTTTATCCACTTCTGGTTAGTAATTGCTAATCACTGCCTTAATATTATCTACAGTGGTAGTGCAACAGTGCAACACTGGAGGCAAACCTGGAAAGAGAAAATACTTCAGAAAAAATTTGCAATATGCTAATCTCACACCTAATAATTTATGCCAAAAGAAAAGGAGTGATAGTGAGATGTAACATGATATTGCCCATAAGCAAATAAACTAAGCAGAGAAGAGTAGGTATAGCATAAATACCTGCATTTTTTCCCTGCAGTTTTTCAGTCTTGGCCTAGCTGCCCCATGTACATAGGGAATTGGTCTGAATTAAGGCCATTGCTGTAGTGCAGTGGTGTGCATGGTATACAAGGATACAAACTTCAGTTATGGGGAAGTGAAAGCTACCTAGAAGAACATGGACAAGTTTTTAGATTGGTGTGATAGCACTTAGTATCAGAGGGTTGCTTAATATGACTTTACCAAATTATCAGTGGTCCTCAAGCAGCAGAGCTAATGTAGTGTCACATCCTTACCACAGAACTTGTGAAGTCAGTCTCCCAAATGGAAGTTTCAGCTGGTCCTTGCAGAAGAAATTGCTTTGATGAGTTAGTAACTGCCTTTCAGTGAATTTTTTTCCCCTCTCAAATTTGTTACCTTTTAAAAATGACCACTAAGTGTTTCATCAGCTGTTGAAAATCCAGGCTAATAGAGAATGCAACCTAGAATTCTGGTCGGGACAGAAAGAGAAAACATTTCCTGAAAGCAGTCCTTTCCAGCTCTCTCCCTGGCTTGCTCAGTGGGTTGCTAGAAAACTTGCTTGAGAATGTTTACGTCATACCTATCCAAAATCTAGCTTTTTTCCCTTCATTTACTTTAGGCTGCTTGTTGTGTCATCTTTTGAATCACTGAGTAAAGAGAATTTTTTTCTTTTCTGTTGCCTTAAATTTGTTTTGAGGATGTAATAATATACTTTTAGCTCTTCACTTTTGAACTGTATACAAATTAGCTGTCAGACATGTGCTGTAAATCCTTGAATCTGTCCTAGAACACCTAAAGAGCACTTACATGCAAATAAAGAAAAATTCCTTTACTTTGGAATGTTCATTAAGTCATGGCTTCATGCCGTCTTTTGCAGATTTTTTGAATAAAATTGCTGCCATCAAGTGCTCACAGTCTTTTTACTTGGCCTACCTTTATCATGTGATTACTAATATTCTGACCTTTTTTCAGAATTAAAACAAGGTACTATGAGTGAGTGAATGGTGTAAGACTTCAGGAGAGATCAGTACGTTTTTTGAAATGCACGTAGCAACAGATAAAGAATAATTTTATTGGTATTCAGGATGGACTCACTATGATCCATGTAGCAAGCTGCAGTACAGAGAAAACCTGCCGATTGCAGGTGACCCCAGGATATCAGGGTGGGAAGGCAATGCCTCAGTTCCATTATTTTTTCTTGCTCTTATCTGGAGTAAAGTGGAGGAATGGTTGAGTTTAGTCTGAGTAAAATCTGCCATTGAGTCTCATTACTACTTTGGAGGATGGGGAGAGGAGTGGGTGACATTTTAGTAGACATGCAAATGATTTTAACCATATTTTAACTGCAACATGTCTACTTGTACAGAAATGCTGTTAAATCAGACCGTGTGTCTGGAAGTATCACAGAATACAAAGTGTGTGAGCTGGGGACCTAAATCATGTCATCTGGAGAATTGCTTCCCAAATGTTTCTTTTTTTTGCTAGATGCTGCTCTTCTCAATGGCATCTTCCTGCAAATGGTAGAATCTAGAGTGTGGGGCTGCTGTTCTGAGAATACAAGGTAGAAGTATGGCATTGACAGCATGTCAGAAAGATGGGGATACTAAAATGTGAGAATCTCTTCTCAGTGAGACTGGTACTTGCATGCCGTGCTGATTTCAGTGCACTTGTCTTTATCCTGATTTTCTATGCCATCCAAACACACTGGGTTCCTCTTTGGGACTGTGAGGTGAACCTAATGGTCTTAAAATTAAAAGGAGATTCTCTATTAAAAGCAAGAGGACACGTTGAACACAGGTTACCAATGGTCTCTGATTCAGTTGTCCCAGTTGTCCTTGTCTGTGCAGGTGAAGAATTATTTATTGCATTTAATCAGTTCTCATTCACTGTAGCCTCCACATGGATGCCGCTTAGTGCAGACAAAGGGGTGTCAGTGAAACTGACCCTGGCTCTGTAAAGTTATATTTGTTAATGGAATGGTAACTGTGCATCACCTTTTTTTAGTGCTATAGTGCTGTATAACACTGCTCAAGTCAAGGGAGCAGTTGTCACGTGGGCTGATGGATCGTCTAGAGTGAAAAATCACTGTAGCAAATGCCACTTTTTAAAGTAGAAGTTTCTGTCAAAGAAATGAAATCAAGTGAGTGAAACCTGGTCCTGAAATAAGTATGCAACTATGTCCTCGAGGGTAGCACATATTGTAAAGATACCTTTGTCCCCACAAGAGGGTGCAGAAATGAAAAAGCTTGTCAACGTAGAAACCAAATCAGGCTTTGAGTTAGCCATAGGTTTATTTGTTCAGTGAATTATCTCTGGTGTGTTGGATGGCTTATTTTTGGAAGAGAGCCATCGAAAATTTAAGCGAAGCAAAAGAAAAAGCAGAGGTGGGAGGGTCCATACAGGTATTTCTCCATTTCTCCCCCTGTCCATTCCGTTGCAAATACAGAGCAGCGGCACCGCTTGTGCAGAGTCCTCAGGGGCAGGGAGGTCACCTCGCCTCTTCCATGGCACTGCAGGGATCCACCACGGGAGGGAGAGCAAGAGCAGCGCGGTCTGCCCCGTCTGGAAGGCAAGGGCTGGAAGAAAGGAGGGCAAGCCCTGGTTTCCCTCCCCAGTGGTTTTAGTCCAGGGAGGGAGGAGGGGAGCAGCTGGGGGCCTTGAGTTTTCAGTACTTGCCACTCAGTTGCGCATCAGTTGGGAACTCACAAGGGAAAAATCTCAAGTGGAAAAAAGTCTTGACACAAACTATCGAAAGGTAGAAAAGAGTTCTGCAAAAAGAAAGTGTCTTTAATGGCGTGGTGTGGCTTAACATTAATTAACATGAATTAGCATTCATGAGAGCTCAGAGAAGGCTGATGAGGACAAGGGGGAATATATGGCCTAACATATGAGATGCTCTTGGCCGTGAGACACGAGGAGGGGTTCAGTCTGCAGAAAGCGTAGGACATATTAATTTCATTGCATGCTGTTTCTTCTTGCAGCGTTTATTACATAAATTCTGGCGAGAAAGACCAAACAAAGTGGACAACTTATTTTTTACACTGTATTTAATGGGATTGTATTTCAGACCATCTCCTCCTGGGACAGCAGTTTCCAAGCATGCCAAATTTTTGATAGATTTCAGCCTAAGTGGATTTAGTTGCAAATCTGAACTTTACACAGGAGGTTTTATCTTCCCGTCATGTTTTCTCCTTGAAAGGTTCCATAAATTACATTTCTGAAAGAAAGGGAAAGTTTTTTTGAAATAAGTGTTCATTTGGTAAATTGCTCTTCTGTTTAAGCTTCCCTTTTCCGAAGCTGAATGACTCCCAGAGCAAAAGTTCTGTCATTGCTTGATAATGGACTTCCATTAATTCGCAATAAAATTACAAGGCAATATTCATGCATGGATAATTGATTTCACTCTGAAGGGAAAATGGCAAAAAGCAAAGCTCAAGTGTCTACTTGTCTGTAACTAGTGCAGGAGTTTTCTCCACTGCAAAATGAGTATCAAGTACTTCTCTTATGAAGTGTCCATGTTTATGTTCATTAGTTGCAAGACCAGGAGAGGTCTACAGCAATGAGAGAGTCAGGGTACTTCCTACTACATGACAAGCCAGATCTGACACCAAGACTAAATAGCTGATAGAGATTAATTTTTTCATCTTTGTGGCTGATGACAGACCCACTAAAACCCAGTAGACATAGCACTGCTGGTTTGGTAGAGGGACTGGTGAGATAACCACAGGTTCACAATTCATGCAGCATTGAGGTGAAAGCAAAGAAAAGAGCTAGCTGCAACACTGCTGCTAGGAGTGAGCCCAAAGGACCTGGAAACTGGCATCCTTTGGGACTCATAGTTGTGACTGGGCTCTCTCTGGCTGCTGTAGATTTTTCTCCAGTATTCTCCTTCCCTATCCAGTTGATCTTTCCTTAGTTCATCTTCAGTGTTTACATGCCTTTTCTATGTATAGACTGTAAGCTATTCATGTTTGTACAATGTTCTGGGAAAAGAGGCTCATGCCTGGTTGGCTTTCTTGGTCTGCCACAGTTTTCAAGTTCAGTAATAAATAAATCTTGAATGACACCTTCTTGCAGGTGAGACTGAACACAAATATGGAGGATTTACAAACAGTAGAGTACATCAGGCAGTTGTGGCCAAAGTCTGGTTCTTTACACCCTCTGCAAATTATCCAAGCTGGTTATTTTGTATAGTCTATGTTTGTATTCACACACACACACGCGTGCGCGCGCGCAGAAAAATACGTATGTTTGATCTTACTCTGCCTTATGTAAAGAATTGGAGCAAGCAGTTCAACATTACAGGAAGTGATCAGCAAAATTGTCTATTCTCTGGTCTTGTCATGCTGTTGGCCAAAGCATTCTGCACAGTGCAGAGAGCCAAGTGTCATCTGCTTGGTATTTCCTGACTTGTGAGAGCTTAGTTTTTCAACCTTATCATTGCCCTAAAGCTGGGGTTCTCAGCCTGTGGTATGTGTTTCCTTTCATGGTGCAAAACTCTCCCCTAAAGGAAAAGAGCCCTGAATCAATGCAGCCTGGTCTTTCCTACAAAGAATAATGTGAATGTTTGGATGCCTCTTCCTATTTTTTGCGTGTAGGTCAGATGGAGCTTGAAGCTTCTCTACCCACTGCCCTTCCCTACCTTTCAAAGGAGAAGAGGAGATGGGTTTGGATGAAAGATGCTTCTATCCTGTGGGTGTAGACCGAAGAGCTGAGAGCTGTTCTCGCTGCTGTGTTACAGCCTCTGAGTGTACTCTCTATAGCAGCAGCACCAAGAACCCTCTGGGAAACCTGGTCCAAAGGCTCTCTTGACAAACTCAGATGTCAGGCATTATCAAGAACTTCTTCCTGTAGGCCTTCTGTGGCTTCTGCATGTTGTATCCATCAGCTGCAATAAATACCCTAGGTTGCCATTTTCTACCTTAAGATGACCCATGTCAGCCATATATGTATATGCAGAGGTGCACCATATACATTCCCATGCAAACCTCTCCTTCCTTTTGTTTTTCAGCAATGGTTGGAAAACCCCCATAAAAGCTTAAGGTTCCCTTGAGGTTAATAACCAGAATGTCAGATATTTTTCCCATGAAGTTTATGTAATTTGATCTGACTGCTTTGATCTGATATTGCTTGTGTGTTTTGGTCTAAGGGAATGATGCATAGGAGTCTAGTGTTAGTTTTCATTTGACAAGATTTCTAAGTTGTTAGGTTTTGACTGTGTTGGGAGTGCTACAGGGCAGCTGTGTTTGTTAGTTGATGAATTTGTGTAATCTAAAGACTGAAAAGAACAAAAAGAATACCATCTCCCTTCAAATCTCAGATCAGGTCACTTCAGGAACTGCCTCAGGCGATAGTTGATTTTATTTTAGCAGCTCTCATGATTATCATTCTAAATAATGACAGAATAGAGCTTTTACTGTCTGCATTGCTTATTATGACAGGAGAAATCAAAAGGTCACACAGTATCTTTCCTTGTTATGAAAGTAAATTATTTCTCTAAAACTGCTATCCTGAGTCTTCTCAACACACCTGGGGATGAGAAAACTCCCAAGTGAGATTCATTTTACAGCCATGTCAGGAAATCTCACTTTAATAGAAGTAAGAAGCAACCAGAAGTCTCCAATGAAATTAGGAGGTTACAAATAGGACTAATCACATGTAAAAACTCAGTATTTCCAGCTGACAGCAATTAAAGCAGTGTCAGAGATGCAATGAAATTCCCTCCAGAGATCTTTGTAAAATTGAGACAAACATTAGAAAGACTGTGCGTGATGGATGGGAAAGTTTGAAAAAAAAAATGACAAGTCTATCAAAGCTTGAAGGGGGTCACAGTTCATACTCTCCAGCTCTTTTGTGGTATGCAGGATGTCTCTCAGGAAGAGCCCTGCAGCTATCTGCTGTCAACAACAGCAAAGCAGGTGTGCGTGTGTGCCTGGAGTATATACTTTATCATACCTGGTGCTTCTTGCTTGAATAAAAGTCAACATCTTTTAAAAATTTGTGATTATTTTTTCACTGCTTCTGGTTTTGCTAGAAAACTGTTCAATGGAGTGAGATTTAGAAGCTGTTGTCAAAGTATAATTGGAGCTGATTACCTAATTTCCTTTCATTTGTCATGATTGTGAAATAGCCCGAGGGCTGCATATGTCAGTATACACACATTCCGTGTCCTGTATTGATTCAGAAGTTGTGTGATACGTGCCAGCTGTCTGCAAGGCAGTTCAGATGGCAAAGTGGCATGGGTGAGGAGAAGTGAGATGGCTTGCCCTGCCAGTACACTCTTCTGAAAGATCAGAAATGATTCTGCCTCACTATGCTTCAGTCCTTCCTATTAAATAGAGGTGTCACAAGTGCATCTTCTGTCCTGGCTCTCTGGAATATCAGTTAGCTTCTGTAGATCCCTGTTACTTGGAGAGCAGAAATGCCTGAAGCAGGCACTCAGCTGAAGTGGATCTCTGATTGTGGCCTGTGTGTTGTGGGTGCAGGAGCTGCAAGTTCAGCTGTACATAGGTCCTAGAGGAGGGATTGCATAATAGCAATTCTAATATTCCACAGTATTTATAATGGGTGTGTCCAGCCTTCTCCATAACATCCTGCTGAGTCTAGTGGGAGTTGGAGCAAGACAGAATTGGACATCTGTCTGCCCTCTTGAATCTGGAACAAGGGAAACTTTGGGTCTACCCCATAAGGGCAGGAGTGTGCAGAGGAGCTTGGGGATAATTGAAGTGCCTGAGACTGATACTGTCAATGTGCATGTTTGGATAGGAAGCCTGGGAGGCGTGCTAAATCTTTTTGTCTGTGTGTATCTGCATCGTGGTGCTGTTCATAACAGAAACATGTTGGCAGCTTTTTGTACATACAGGTAGAATTTGATCACAAGGAGACCACTGGGCATATGCTGGGCATACAGAGTATAAAATCACCTCTCCATGATCTTTATTGCTACTGGATGGTGTTTACTTTCTTGAACAACCCCGTTGTCATATTTGTCCTTCTTACATGTTGTTGACAAATGCATGTGACTACAGAACCTAAAGGTCCACTGAAATAGCCACTAATTCACAAAATAAAATTTGTTAAAATCCTGTCATTCCCTTTTCAGGGAAAATATAACTAACTCTCTTACTATGAATTTGATAAATCCCATATCCACCAAAACTGTTACTGTAAGACTACCAATTTTTTTTCCCCCTGTGAATATGATAGTTTTAGTCTTTGTGGCAAAGGCACACAGCCATTCTTAAACAACATACTCAATGAAGGCTCCAAAGACTCTTCTGGGAGACAAGGATTGGCTGATAGATACCTGAGCATGGTGGAAGCACTGGCTTAGTTGAAACAGAGGTGAGGAGAACCTGGAAGAGACAGCAGTTAAAGTCAACAGAATGGGGAGCTGTGCTCATGCCAAAAATGTGTGAAGAAAAAAGCTTGAGTCTCAGCATTTTTTGTTTCTTTTTTTCCCACTCAAAACCAGTATGTTTATTTCAAAATAAAATGGGTTGCAAACAAAATGGGCTATAAATAACATGCACACATTTTTGTAAAATTATTTTCTTACAAGCAACCTGTAAGGCAATCTCCAAATGATTCATATTACCTCAGTGACATTGACTTTCTGTGCCTACAACTCTGTTAAATATGATCTAAGGTTGTGTACATGTGTGGTTCATCAACGCAATCATTAAGAAAAGCTCATGGAGCTGGGAGTGCTAAAATACCTGTTGTTCATTCTGACTGCATTATCTGGGCAAGCCCATTCAGTGTGTGCACTGGTTTCACAATGCACTCTTTTTCAAAGCTCATGCCTCTCAATCAGTCCTGCTGTCCCCCATGGCCTGGAATCCTGCCCGAGCTTGATTGCATTATGTCAGGTGAGGTTCCTGCTGCTTGCCTGCTGCTTCCTTGGTTGACAATGGCCTGTTATCCAGAAGTGCTTGCATATTGTGTTAAAACTCCTGCAGATTGCCTATGAAAACATGGAATAAGGGAGTTTGTGTTTTCAACAGGCAGCCTCTGTCTCAGCAGCTGTGTGAAACAAGTCGGTGCTGTTATTTCAGTTAATGTGGCCAGGACTCCCTCGTGTCCATTAACCTGAAGCTGTGAATGATGCTATGAAAAGAACGGCTGGTCTTTTAGTGTTCAGGTCACCTGCATTGTTGTGGTAGCACATTGATCAAGATTTTAAACTTTTTCTAGCCCAGAGATTTCTGCTGCTTGCTGTTTTGCTGCCTTAAATAGCTGTTGACTAGTATCTGCTGTCTCTCAGATAGACCTTTTCCTTCAGTGTATTTTTCATGTCAAAGGTGGACACAATTGAGCTATTGCTATTTCATTTTCCATATTGAATTGGGATCTGTGCCATGGGAATCCATTTAACTGTTATGGTGTTGTTCAAATAAACTGAACTTGAGTTGAGCACTTGGCAGATTTAGCCTGATGGACTGTGTATCCAGATGTTACCTTTCTTCTGCTCATCACCTAATAAAATGCATACCCAAAGTACTCTGTTACCCTAGGGATAATTTATCAGCCACACTCAGCTTCATTATGGAGGCTTCCCTTATCCTGTGGAGAGTGACTGAGCTGTCTAGTGAAGTGCAGTCCCACTCTGTGTAGTAGGTTGTTTGGGAATTTGTCTGGGAACCCTTGCCTCTTAGAAAATATGTATTAAGGATTGCTAGGTAATCCTGATGTTCTGTTAAAGCTCAGATTGGTGACAGTGTGATGCCCCTCAGAACCACAGGAGACTAGCAGGTTCAAAACATTTTTGGCAAATATTTCTGCTTTATTCCTAGGTGACTGGCAGGTCACTGCTGTGTTTCTGGTTGATGTCTGAGTACAAGAACAACCTCACATGAGAGGCACAGTTTCAGTTGCCCTCTTGTTGCTATTTTTTTACCATCACCTCTGTAGTTCTTCAGGAGCCAGTGGAAACTGAGTTGGTGGAAAGGATGGCTTCCTCATCTACTCAGAGACCATTTGTGAAAGGCTGAAAATTGTATCAGCTATAGCATGGGCTGAAAAATAGGGAGTGAGGAGTCACACCTATCCATAGATATGTATACATATTTTTGAAAGATCAAAAAAGGAAAGCGCAAAAGAAGAAGAATGTGTCAATATCATCTAGCTCCAGGCAGCCTAGGGTAAGTGCTTTCCTCTTGCCCCAGTCATGTTCATGCATGTACTGACTTCTTTTTTTGGACTTTTTGTTTGCTTTTAACTGACTTCCTTCATTTGTAGATAGATGTCTTTTCATTATCTGAAATAAAAAAAAAAAACTGTTACCAATAACAAAGCATGTGAAATCTATCCTAGCTAATCTGATTAGATGAATGGCTGAATGTTTTCTCTCATGATAAGAACTATGTAATCAAAAATACAAGTGATTAAAAATTATGTTAGCATAAAGAGAGAAAGAACAAGAAATTTGGGCTTTTTAAAGTAATTTTTTTTAAAAGGCAATTTGCCTATGTAATGTTGCATTTTTTAGAGAGAATACTTCTTAACAAACAGCTCTTCTGTTTGAAAGATTTCTGTAAAATTGGTGGATTTTATTGAAATTCTGTGTTTAAAATGCTAATGTTTTAAGGAGATGGAGAAGTACTCTTGTGGTATTCCAGAGGTACATAGCAATGTAAAAGAGGTTGGTTTCCAAAGAGAGCTGTCAGAAGATAAAAATGCAGGAAATCTAGCAATTTTTAAGCAGAACAATTTTAATTGGAAGGAACTTCAAGCAGCTGCAGTATTTCATGCACAGGGTAACATGGATGAAACTACAGGATGCTGTAATTACAGTTTTCTATCAGTAACAGGATATCTGCTAAACGGGAATTAATACAGTTTTAAAAGTTTAATGAACTGTTTCTGCTTCTGTGAATCTTTTCTAATCTGAAAGGTATTCTGGAAAATTAGCAAATTCTTCAGGTTCTCTAACTTAGCTTCTTGTTAGCAATCACACTGTCTTATTTTATATTGAAGGTAATATAGAAATTGAAGATAATTGAAGATAATTGAAATTGATAGATAATTGAAGATAATATAGAAATAGACTGTTGCCTTTTTTTTGCAAATTTCTTGAGAAGTTCCTCTACCATTTTTAATATGTGAATATCTATTTCAGGTGAAAGATTTGATGTATACCATAAATGTGGCTCATTTAAAAACGAGCTTATTGAGCCCTATATTCAGAAAACCCATGTCTGTAATACAGAATAGCTGAAATGTACAAGGATTTTGCAGATTTTGTAGAATATTATCCAGCCTTGAAATATCTTACAAAATCAGGCTCTGTTCTTGAAACACTTGTAGGCATAATAAATACTGGTTGTCATGCCATGCGGGACAATCTTGTAGGTACATCTGAAGTATGGGATAAATTGACATTTGTATTTTGAATTATTATTAACAAGAGACTGAAATAAGACAGATCAAGCTGTTGGTTGTTACTTTTGCTAAATTTGTTTCTGACCACACATATCAAAATGTTCACAGACAGCTGCAGATTTGTCCCTGCAGAAAGAAGGGAAAAAAGTCCTTATGTAACTATTACCAAAGTCAAACACTTAAAAAGTTAAACTGCTTGTTTTATTATCTCAGTTTGTTTTTCTGTTTCATACTCACACTCTTCTTTGCATGACAGATATGATCATCTGTAGAAGTATAAAGGTATGATTGGGGAGATGTCTCCAAAGATCCATTTTTGAAAAATCCCAAGCTGTTTAATTAATGTATTTTCAAAGGTATCTTTGGTGTTATATAGAAAATTTTGTTTCATTGTGCAAGTTCCTTTACATGTATATCACTTCCATGATCTTAGTGTCAGAGTGACCTTACCCATATCAAAATCTTTAGTGTCCAAATAGTCCAGCTGTTTTCTCCAATTACCCTAATTACTCAATGTCAAAACATCCCGACAACCCAGTCTAAACACATTTGAGTCCAACAAATTAGCACATGTAAGGCTTTTTTCTTATATTATTCAATTAAAAATGAATTTTCTTTCCTCGGTCCAAAGAAAATCATTACACATTCGTCTCAGGGGACCAATTCCTTTTTTACTTGAACCACTACAACTGCCTCTTAATATGGTAAAAAATGTAATGTAAAAGGCAAGAGGTCTGCGTTAGAGTGTCAGGTGCTCATGGAGCAGGGAGTGGGAACAGTGGGGGCTCCCTGTGGCAGGCAGAGCCTGTCCCACCCCCATCAGGGGCAGGCAGCCATGGGGGCCTGGGGCAGCCCCAGCCCCTGGCATCCGATGCCTCCCTGGGTATAGGCTGCTCTTTAAGGGGGAGGTCACTTATAGTTTGGGATATGGGCATGGATGAGCAGAGCCCATGGTGCAGATGGAACGGGGCAGGAGCAGTGGTTCAGGCAGAGGCCAGGCAGGAAGGTTTTAGCTGGAATGTAGGTCCCCTGGGTGGAGACGAGTCTCAGCTGCGATGTCGCCTCTCCAGCACGGCATGGGAGCCCCTCTGCAGGGACACCATGGAAGAGGGGCTGCCAGTGGACTGTGCTGTCTCTCCATTAATCCTGGGCTCAGACAGACAAACCTTTATGAAGGGCATCATCACCCAGGACCCATACCTGGGATCAAAAATCTCTATAATCTGTAAAATAATTCTTCTGATGAAAAGTTCTAGCAGCCACTGGTCAAGGTGACACAAGCCAACTTAAGGCAAGCACGGGCCAAGCTGTTGTTTCTAGTTTTACAAGACAAAACTGGATTGGTTGATGTCTGCATAAGCGCCCCAGTAAACTGCCTCTGCATTCTAGTTGATGTTGAGTTACATTGTACTTTTTATAATACAGATTTTATAGCTTTAATTACTATGAAATACACACAGGCAGTAGAAACAATTAACTTCTGATTTGATCACATATGCTATGCTGAAGTTGCTTTTCTATTTGTGAGTGACGACTTTTCCCTTGGACAAGGAGATTAAAAGAAGCTAGCACAGTACAAAACTGAAGGGTCTCCTCATCCCCTAAGCCATGAAAATACTGGACAGAGAATCTGCAGAAAACTGTAGAAAAATACAACCCTCTGTGTGTAGTGGGCTAACTCAGACAGACTGTGGAAATAGTGTGTATGCCGCAGTCTTACATCTAATCACCCAGTGTGCCTAAGGACCATTAGGTTTTGTAGGTTCCCACATCATATTGACTGTTGTTTTTGAAGACAGCAGTAACCAAATTGTTGACAGCTCGTGTTCCTGTATCTGACAGGACAGCAGCCTGTAGGTAAAGTTTCCCCATCCACAGTCTCCTCAGGTGTGAGTAGCAAGCTATTACAGGAAATGAATAACACTTCCCACATGGCTTTCCCTGCTTTCTACACCCTATAAACCAAGAAGTGCAAGTAAACCTTGTGGAAGCATGGGTAGGCTGCCAGAGACAGAAGCTGCAGAGGGATGTGTCTGTGTCTGTGTGCACAGCTGTGTGCCCAAGTGAAGGAAGCACAGGAAGGACAGGTGCTTTATGACTATTGCCCCACTGCAGCCAAGTATTGATCAAACACTCCTGGTAGTAGGAGACCACATAGCTCAGTGGAGCTGTGTTACCGTGGCACAGTGCCCATGCTGCTGTGGCTTTCTGAGCTGTGCAACAGGGAGTAAACATATCCACCTACATCAAGACTAATGTGGCAGTACAGTTCCTCAGCAGGAACTGAGGAACTGCACTGGGGGTACTTCAGGGGTGCCAGAGATTACCATGGTTGTAATTGTCACATGCATCTCTCACTGTTTTCAAATTCCAGAAGACTAAACTGAGTAGGAATGCTGCAGGTAACTAACAGACACGGGGCTTCTTGCCTTCGAATATTCACAGCAGAAATGCCCTAGTGAAATCAGTTTCTATTATATTGCAAGGTCTGGTCAGAAATAGTTCTAGACCACAAGAACTGATTTCATGTTGATGAAAGATCAAATTTCATGCCTTGTGTTTGCAGTTATGAAATGAAAGGTACTTGCCAGGATCAGCCTACCTGAGAAAACAGGAAAACTCTGACATTTTCTCCTCTCAGAAGAAAGAAAAAAAGGAAAAAAATATCCATTTCTCATTTCTTACTGCAAGAGAAATATTTTTGCTTTCACATTCTTACTTTACTGTATCAGGATTTTTCCCCAGGCTTTAGGAGAAATGTTTATACTGAAAGCACTTGCAAAGTAATTTATGTTACTGTTATATCTGGTCATAAGGCTGAACACTAAAACCAAACTGATTTACAGGATTTGGAGCTGATTTTCCATTTGTAGTTAATATTTTTGATCAACCTGAATAAGTAAAATAATAGGAAGAATTCTAGAATCTTAGAGTTGTCCTGGAAGTTTTCATTGCTAACTGATTGTTTTTGCTACATTAGGCTTGTCTGACCTCTTTGGATGTTTTCAGGATAGGCATTAGCTCATTAAATGATTCAAGTTTGACAGGAACTATTTATGAAGAGTTTATGTGGGGTAAAAATTTTATTATTAAGTCCTATCTGTCTTCACAATAGATTTATTAACTTTGAATGATCCATCTAGTTCCTCACTGAGATTTTCTTTAAGTAGTGGAGATTTTGTCACATCATCGCCATAGCCTTGCTTTTTTAACATAATGTAGTTAGAAATAGAAATTTTTACCAGTACAAACTTATGGGTGGCACATCAAATGGATTATATGTATTTAATGGAGAAAGGAGAAATAAAACCTGTTTTCCATTTGCATCAGTTCTGTGTCAAGGAGATGCTGTAGTTCCGCTGTAGTTCTCTGTTTAGCTAGCTCTTTCCCTGGCCTTTCTGTAGCTGGTGTTGTCAGGGAGTCTGATATATTAGCCTGGGAAAGGTCTGAGTGAGCTGTTGGTGGAGCTGAGGTGTAGGGAAGGGGCAGGACTGTCAGTGCATGTTTGCCTAAGTGCTCTGTGGGGTATTTATTGGCTCTCGGTGGTTTTTGCAGTGCTGCTTCGGCTGACAGAACAGACTGGGATTTCTCAGGAGGGCTTTCAATGGATTGCTTCCCTGTGACTGGCAGCTCAAATCTGCTGAGGAGACAGCTTCTTGTGGTGCCAACAGGGCATGGTGCTTGCTACCTAGATAATCAAGGCAATATTTGATGTGTTCTGGTTTGAACTAAGTGTTTGTGCTAGAAACAAAAATCTGGTGGAGACGATGCCCGTGAACATTGTACTCTAGATGATTTTAAAATATTTGCTTTTCTAGTGGGAAAGGAGCCTGTGCCCTCTCTCTGCCCACCAGAGCTGAACACAGCCTGTGTGCAGCAGATCTGAATAGGAGCAGTTTTTCCTGTTCCTTCTGTACTTTTAATACCTTCTTTAGGTGCCATCTATAATGTATTGCACAACACTAATAAACTATAATTTATGAAACAGTTTAATTACTCAGCAAAAGGTACCAACAGGGAAGGAGTTCTGAGGATCAGAAAAACATTATGTTTTTATACTGCAGGGAGCCTTGAAAATATAGATTAATAATTTGGGAAATAAACTCTTATGATGTCAGCCAATGTCTTTCAGTCTATTATGCAGCCATCTCGATGAGGAGAATGTCCATTTTCGTGGGTTCAGTCACATTTTTTTTGTGGCTATTGCTGTACAAATATTGAGTAGCTCTTTGGGCAATGACATCTCAGAGAGGCAAGCCCCCTTTGCAGAACCCATGCGGTCACATCCATGCCCTGTCCAGTTCACATCTAATGTAATCAGGGCAAAGATCTCTGGGACTGGGCGAGCTAAAACTCTGAAGTTGTGAACTATGAAACTCTCAGAAGTGCTTTTTTGAGGTGGTTTATGTACCTCTTGTGGTAGCGGTGGCATCAATGATTCTGCTAAACTGTACTTGTTGATCTTTTTTAACCTGCTGGAGGGAACTGTTGGAATCCTGCTTGTGGCACATGGAGGGAAATAAATTAATTGGAAAGAAGAATTGAGAAACATCCCATCTTTCAAGGTACTTTCAAACTGAGTGCTTCTGTCAAGCTGTTTTGGCCTAGCAGAAAACTGTAGCTCTCTAGCAAGAACAAATGAGAATTTATACAGAGGAAATGGAAATTCTTCAACCTTGCATTTTTGGTTTGAATAATCTGAGGATAAAGCAGCTCTGCTGCCCATGTAGTCCTCCCTTAGGGAGAACAGTGTGCTGGAAGAGAGGATTTGTTAGGCAGGTTGTTGTGTTACTCAATTTGAGGAATCACCAGTAAAATCTTATATGGTGGTGAACTCTTACATGAACTGAACTTTAGGGTGGATTTAATGCCAGCTTGCATGTTATAACTTAACCTTGGTGCTTAGAGCTCTGTGGTTGCTTTCAGGAAACAGGATTTTCCTGCACTAGCACTGTGTGTGATTCATACCACAAGTTCATGGTTGGGAGAACTAAATGTCACCCCTAATTCTGGGGGGTGGGAAGGGGAGGATGTGAAGAATGTTGAAAAGATGTTCTCTAAACCACATAAGAGAAACAATGAAAAAAGGAAGAGTTACATCTCAAGCCTTTATATCCCGTGTGTATGTTATTGTGAGTTCACTCAGAATTTCTGTGAACACAGTGCCAATATTCTTCAATTAAACTACTACTGTGTATTTAAGTCTTTGTTGCATATGGGGGCATCCTGCATCAGTGAATTTGCAGCACATACTCCAAAAGGGAACTCTGAGGAATTCTGCTGAATACCAGCCCCCACACACCATCAAGCCCTCTTTTTATTTCGCTGTTGTAAGAAAAGATATTGGATATGTACATTAGGTAACAAAAGGAAAATTTTTTCTTGTTATAGCAGTGACTCCTTATTCAAATGGAAGTCATTGCACAGCTGCAGTTTGGAAGATTTTGACTTGTAATATTTGCGGATGGGAGCACAGTGATGGATTACTGACATCTGCTATTTGTTTTGTCTTCTGTGAGATGCTGCTGTGTTTAGTGATGATAAACAGCATTTCTCAGTGATTCTGGATTTACCCATTTGTTCAGCTAGTAGTCAAACTGTTCAGTTACAAGGATGAAACTAAAATAGATAAACAGACTAGGAGATCCGGTATGGAATAGGAAATTTCACTATAGGAAAAAAATGATAGTATTCTAAGGTGTCAGCAGAAGAAACTTGCACCTTTGAAGGGAAAAGATAGATAACACTTCCCAGTATATGCTCTCTTCAAGATCCAGAGAATAAACTCTACCAAAGGTTGTATTACAAATGGGTCCTTGCAAGAGTTCATCAGCCTCTTTGGTTTTCTTGTCTCTTAGTAACAGAGAAGATTGACATCCAGCTGGCTCCTGAAATGTTGAAGATCTTACCTATTTGAGAAGAAAAGCACTTTAGTTAGCAACACTTTACTGACTCCTGTAAACTGGATTGAGTTCACTAGTTCGGGGAAACTAAGATTGTAACCATGGAGCTTTTCTATTAATAGAATCTAAAAGGGATAAAACACAGGATAAAGTAGTAAATTGTTTCTTAGTCTGCTAGGAAAATTCCTGAAGCTGAGCATTTTCACCACGAAGTCTATTACCTGCACTAAAAATATTAACTGAAATGCTGCAATATAGTTAAAGAAATTTTCATTTTGCCTTTGTAGGTTTACAGTTAATAAAAATCCCAGGTGCTGCCTGGATCTTAGAAGTAGCAAATTACAAAATAACAGAAAAGAGGATTTTACTATGAGTTTTTAGAAGTTCAGCCAAACATAGATGGGGATGCCTTTATCTGTGTAATCTACAGTCCAGGGAAGGTTTAAATCTCGTAGGAAAATGATCCATAACACATTGTGTTCAAGTCTGGTTTTCTGCAGGTACACTGTGTGTATGGAATATAACAAGTGATTGTTATATTGATTGGGTCAAAAACCCTAAAACACTGACCTCGCCTGGAAGCTTTCAAGTCCTGGTCTCATAAGGAAATATCCTTGAGTTACCAGTGCTGAAAAAGGGATGTTTGTTTAACTTTTGTTTGTCCCAGTTATATGTCCCATCAATCTACTGATCAATCTAGTTAATAACTTACCCTTTAGGGATTCAAATGAGTTTAAAACATAAACTGCAAATCTCTCTGTCTGTGATCTGTAGGTAGGTGTATTTCCACGGAGACAATGGCACAGGGTGGGGAAGTTTATCAACTTCTTAGAGGAAAATAGCTCTTCACCTCAACATTTTAGGTACTGCTAATCTGAATTGTGTAACTTGCAAGAAAAAGACATAACTGGGTACACCGATGTAGTTTACAATGGCTTCTTACAGAGTCCAAAAACCAGCATTAAAAGACAAGCTAAAATTAATCAGTTACTTGGGAAAATATTTCCCAGGTTTATTAGAATCTTTCACTTCCATAAGCTATCTTTTCTAGTGACAAATAAGCAAAAAGATGTTTAGATAGAGATGGGTATTCAAAGTACAACAGGCAGCTGCAGTATTTGAAACTCTTCTCCATTCAGGGTAACACAATGCCACTTCACAGTTGTGTTTTTGCAGATGATGCACTGACAGTTTTGGAAAATTTGCTTTGCACCCATCAGAAACAGAAATAGCTGGAATTCCCTTTCCCTAGTTCTTTAAGCCACAATAAAAGACTGTAGAAATTTTCATTAAGCCAGTTACTGTTAGTGTGTGAATTCATCACTGTAGCTTTTTATGCAAAAGAAGTTGAGTCTCCTGTCTGAGCCAGAGTGAAGAATCATTGCAGACATGCTTGGGTTTTTGTAATGAGTGCTTATCACCATTAAATATAGATAAAAAATTCCAAGCAAGCAGAGATCAGAAAAATCAAGATCAGCTACTTCCAGAAACCTGTATTTTATCTGTGTGTGCTCTCTTAAGGTACAGCAGGGCTGACAAAGGCACAGCTGGGCTGATGAAGTGTCACGTGCCCTTCTTGGAAACAATTGACATTTTTCCTTTAATCTCGTATTGACTGGAAGATTTTAATTAAGCTATAGATGTTACTTGCAGCTGTGAATCAAATATAAAGGAATTTTCCTGCTCTTGTGTAATGAAGAAGAAGTTTTTTCCTACTTTCTAGCTACTTGACTGAAGAAAGATACTAATAATTTAGTTTACTGAATGCACTCTCTGGGTGAAACAGTAGCTCCCCTCCTTGCTCTAATAATAAGCACTATGTTCTTTGCTGAAACTGAACCACAGTATATTAAGTCAGTAAAATAATACAATTTGCTTCTATAAATCTGACTTTGTTTTTCTTTTATTTAATGTAAAGATCACAGTATGAGCAATAGTAAGGGAAATTTCTCATACACATCCTTGGCAATGTGACCTTGACTCAGATATGCTTTAACTGAAATAGTTCTATCCCTAAATCTCTCCAGGCTCAGAATTTTTTTAGGCACTCAAAATAAGTAGCAGGTCACATAGCCTGTATAAAGAAAAGAAAATATGCCCAAACCCACAAAACTAGCAACAAACTTATGATTTCACATGTAAGCTAGTTCTGAATAGATAGATAAGAATGCAGATATACACATAAGCAGACTGATGTACCAAAGTTCACCATTTATCCAAAAAACACCACGACAGTTTTCCCTCTTGTTGAAAGCATTGAGTTTTCTCCTACAGAGCAAACAAAAACATCTGGCTCTGACAGGTGTTGCAGTGTGGGTCTCTCTGGGGCATCTGAGTTAATTTATGGATGTTTGGAAGCAATTACAGCTTTTGTAGTTTTATTTTGATGAATAGTGTCACTATTGATGTGGAGACTCAAGAAACAATATTTCTGTTCACCCTCTTTGCTCTTTGTGCTCAGATGACAGTAAGAGGTATAGCACTACTTGTTTTTAACTAGTGTGCATAGTTTTGTTCTGCAAGATCATTCAGGTGGGCCTGAGAAAATCAGTTCATAGCCATGTAAGTGTTGCTATTTTCTGGCTGGGATAAGGCTAGGGATCTGCTCTGAAGTTGCTGTTGTACCCCAGAGACTTGTTCCTTTTTCTACCTGAGAAAAATCTGTGGAAATGGTGAAAGAAACTGAATGGGAGAAAGTAGGCAGAATATTCTCCCATTGGGAAAAGATAAAATACTGATTAGTTGGGAAAATGTTGCATTGAGAAGAAGGCTGGCAACTAGTTACAGTAAGTACTAACATTCATCACAGAGCTTCAATTTTGCATTTTTGTTCTTCAGTACTGCCAGCTGAAGAAGAGGATTTGGAGCTGTCTGACTACACTACTTTGAAAACTTTAATTACTGGGTTGTCGTAGCTCAGAGTGAAAGGGGAAATGAAGGCTTATTTTGCATATTCCCAATATTTCTGAATTGTCAACTTGATTGCCAGCATATACCACCCCTGAGAGAAAACATCTGTGGCTGGAGTCAGTAGACCTTTAACTTAATTTGTAAGCACTTTCTCAAACGTGGGATTACTGGCCTAGACTCTAGGAAAGAAACCTCTTTCCCACAACTAACTGCATAGTTGACATATTTTGGTTTGGACACTGATTCTCAGGAGTGGGAAGATGATTTAATTTTATTACTGGGTTAATTATTTTTATACAACCAGTTTCAGTATATACATTAAAAAAGATGAACACTTCAAAATTCAGAAAAAAATAGGCTATTAGGGAAGTATTAAGCATGTACATATTCCTAGATGGGCAGTTCCTAGATGGGCTTCTCATTCATACTAAGGGTATGTAAAATCATCTGATTAATAAGATTCAGCTTTTAAAAATAAAATTAGTTTGTGTTTTGAATTTTTCTAACTTCAGTTTCAAGTTATTGGATCTTTGCCTTTGCTGGAAGTTAAGGCAGATTGCTTGAATGAGAAAGGTATTTTGCTTGTTTATTACTTTCTGTCAAGTTTGCTTGCATTTCAAATGTTTTCATAATAGGTAAGTTTTGCTTTCTAATGTGTAAGCATTCAATGACTTGTCCTATGGAAGGAAATGGCATTGCTGCTGTTAATGAGAATAAAAGAGTTCAATGTCTTCCACAAATATTTGAGCAAGGAAACAGCTGAGGTTGATGGATAATCTTCATAGAAGCAGAGTGCTAATTGTAAGCAAAAACTGGGTTTGGAACCATGACAATTTTCGCATGCTGGAAATTGTTGAGTTCTGTCACAGGTGTCCCTACAGCTTAACTCTGGAATGAGTTCTTCTAATGATCATGTATTTGTTGATATAGCAAATTAATAATCATATCTGAGTTATGGACAATGGAATTTATAATTTCAGTGAAACATCAAGTTGACACTTGGCTGTTAACATATTTGTTTTCCGTGTTTCTTTTTTATTCTAGACCAAAAAGTACTTACTGTTTACGTTCCACAACTTAATTTACCAGTTACCACAAAGCCTTTAAAATCTGAAGTAGGTGCTGATGTATTTGGTGTGATATATTAGTTAAAATTACAGCAAATTTTGAGTTGCTACAATTTATATAGACAAGGGCCTGAATCAAAATCTTGGATCTAAAACACACCAAGCTTGAGGAGGATTTGGATTCGGATCTAAACTCTGTGGTTTGGGTTTTTCTTTAATCACATGGTGTTACAAACATCTATTTCATGTTTCTAAACTGTCCCAGCTGTGCCGAGTATTTCCTTGAGCACATTGGACTTATTTTCACACAGATGTAAATCAGGAGTAACTTTAAATCAGGAGTAACTTTGCTAAAGTCAGTGCAACTGTTGCCAGTAGATGAGGCATAAGTGAAGGTCTTTGCTGTCCCTATGGTGTCTCTCTATGCTCATAATACAGACATTACATTTGTTCATGGCATCCACTTTGGGAAGAAACTGTCTGCAAGTCTTTGCGTGTACAGGAATGGGATGCAGGTGTGTTAGCAAACACAGAATGTGAGTTGGAATGGCTGCTCTGTACAGTGGCTACTTGACACTTTTCTTAAGGTAGCACTCAGTGACATTGCTGCATCCTCCTTCCTGTCTTCCTCCCACCTCAATGGTTTCTTCCAGGCTCTGCTACAACCAGTGAATTCTCTTCACACGTTTTGTAGCCATGTCCTGTTGCACCCTGTCAGTTCACTGGATTTGCCATTGTGCTGTTTGCCTCTCACCTTTAAGGCTATCACTCATCAGCTCTTAGGAACCAACATTATACAGTATTTGAGGTAAAGAGAATATAAGACCTGGATCAAGTGTTGATTTCCACTCCAGCTTTTCCTATTGAATTACATAAAGGTTTCAACCGAACTTGAGCTATAAAGAAACCCAAGCCTTTCTTTAGGTTGGACCGAGCTTGTAAAAGTCCTGTGTTTTTGTGTCTGTCAGTCCCCATCCCTCCATCTTCATTATTCTTGCATGCATATCCAGTTTCGGATTAAACTGTGGCCATTCTTGTGGTATTTCTTGTCCTGGCCAGAAACAGGAGCTCTGGGAAGCATTGCTGCAAAACCCTCTTGTTGAGTGTTCCTGTGTAGTTTTTCAGGCTTGCTCAATCTAATCTTTGTTTTTAGATCCTTACTGGATGAAAATAAATTACCATTCCTTTACCTGTAGCTTTATTCAGATGCAATTGCTATTCTTCCGTTTCATCAAAGGAGGGGACTTATCTGTACTAGTGAAAGTGATCTGACTTGCACCATAATATGGTGCAATGAGAAACTGCCTACAGATTTGTATTTTCCAAAGATGATATGTGGTCTCTCCACAGCTGCAATTCCCCTGGAGGAAGATGGTCAGACTTCTTACTGGGGGTTGTTCATTCTTGCCTCTTTGAGCCAAGAACAATATAAGCCAGGGTCAATCAAGGGTAAGATCCATGCAGTTACCAGTTCAGTAATGCTTAGCATGAAAATATAATCCTCTAAAGGAGCACGAGAGAAAATATTGAGTCCCACAGAATGTCATGTTGCATATTCTATCAGATAGAAGAAACCAGTACTTCAGGTGGCTCTGGGCAACTAATAAAATAGAGGAGATGATTAGATCTACAAGCCCTTCTTAAATTAAATAGTAGGTCTTGACCAAGGAATATAAAAATCCTGATAGTTCCTTTTAAGTTGCTATTCAAGTTTGTAACTTTGAGGCAGAAAAGGATGAACAATCATAGACTGCTTCCCCTTAAGAAAAACAGTATTTCAAAGATTCCAAGCAGTGTGAATCCTGGAAGGAACAGTGGGGATTTTCTTTTTGTGTACAAAAATATGTGACTAGGTAAACTGTTTTGAGAGAACAGGTGAATTTTGTAAGAACTCAGCTGTTCTTTCAGTATCTTAAGAGCAGCTTAAGCAGGTAACAGAAAAAACAAGTTTGTTTCAGCACAAGTTTTTTGTTATTTGGAATACATCACAGATTATTCATCAGAGGAGGATTGGCACCCCAATATGAGAAAGATACAAAGGTGTCAGAAAGCATCTGAAGTAGGACTACAAAGATGTTAAAGGGTCTGGAGGGAAGACATGTGAGAGCAGCCAAGGTCATTTGGTCTATTCAGTCTGGAGAAGAAGAGACTGAGGGGAAACCTCATTGCAGTTACAACTTCCTCGTGAGGGAAAGAGGATGGACAGGCACTGGTCTCTTCAGTCTCGTGGACTAGTGACAGGATCCAAGGGAATGGCTTCAAGTTGTGTCAGGGGAGATTTAGGTTGGATATTAGAAAGGTTTTCACCCAGAGGGTGATCAGACACTGGAACAGCTCCCCAGGGAAGTGGTCGCAGCATCAACTCTGACAGAGTTCAGAAAGCATTTGAACAACACTCTTAGGCACATGGTGTGCCTCTTAAAGTGCAGGGCGCAGGAGTTGGGCTCAATGATTCCTGCGAGTTTCTTCCAACTCAGGAAATTCTAGAATGCTATGATATTCAAGCTGATAACTTGTTTATGCTGTGCAAGAACATAACTTTATATAAGTGTCCAGCTTGCATATTAGATGAAAACAGAACTGAGGAAAACTCAAAGATAAACATCAAACTATGTGATGCTTGGGGAAACTTGTATATCCCCAAAACTTTAAACATAGACACTTCAGTAGTTAGGTAATGGTGTATATTCTCTCTCATTGACAGCTAAAGCTTAGTTAAGGCTTAAAGGTTTAAATTCGACTCTTCATTGCTCAGAAACAAGTTGCCCCCAGATTTAACACTTGGTCTCTCCCTACTGGAATTTTATAGATAACTTTTGGACTTATCCCCTTTTTATTGTCTGCACCAGGTCACCTGCTTCTTTATCTGGAGTTCAAGATTCAGCTTAAAACCTGACATTTTTCTGCAGTATTTCTGCAGGAATTATTAAATGTAGTCTTAAATTCATTGGTTAAATTCATTATTACAATTTTCTCTATTTTTAAATAGTTTTATGTCACTTCCAGTGCTTGTTTTGTGTTTTCTGGATGTGACATTCCTGTAGCCAAAGAACAGGTCTTAGCTGGATTCTTGTGCAGGGTTATGTCAGCTGTGCTGAAAGATATTGGAGTACATTTTGATTGACATGATTTTTAGAAATGGGAAAAAGAAAGAAGAATGTTTAGTAATGGGCTGCAACAATTTATGAAGCTAAATATACAACACATCTACCATATTAAGAAATACAGTATTTGTCTAATGTTTTTTTACATGTTCTTGCTCATGAAAAAATGATACTATATTTCACCTCCGTCTGGACAAGAGTACACTGCTTTTGAGCTAGGGAGAAAGGAGGTGTATGATAAGTGAAGTTTGCTATGGCCCTTTGTATTTGCCTTTTCTAAACGTTGCAGCTGGAATATTGTTGCACGAAGCAAAGCTTTGACTGGACTGACTTAAGCAATAAGAGTGAGCTGTTCTTTATCATATTAATTACAGTTGACTCATGTCGCTTCACCTCTCAAGACCAATGATGGTTGGTTGAGATTATATCCAAACCAGTCATAAGTTACCAATGAATCAGTAAGAGAGTATTTTGGGCTGGTATACAAAAACATGTCTTGCTCCATATTTAGTTTGCTTGGATCCTCTTGTGGTTCAACAATATTTTGCAGAAACAAAACATTTTCAGCTTCAAGCAGATTCCAGTTTCCTTAATAAAACTCTAAGTGCAAGGAGGGAAAGAGTTTAGCCAATATGCAATTTCATTCCTCCAAGAGCAGCTAACAGGCGTACATCTTATGTACTCTGTGTTCAAGGCTTCCTACTGTCATTTATTTTGATTACCTGAAAGCTGTTGTGATATTAAAAGCATGGTGTGCAGCAGATAAATTGTGGTATCAGCTTCTTCTCTTGCTTCTCTCTGCTTTTCCAGCTGTGAGAAGAAAAGATTGAGGTGTTTGACTATGGAAACCATGTTGAGGAACATGTTCTTCTTGGTCGAAGTGTTTCCTATATTTCTCAGATCAGTTTGCAATTTGGTTGAAATATTGCTATGAAGAAGCATTGAGGTATAGCTTTTAAACAAATTAGTGGTGAGGAAAAATGTTTAGAAAAACCTTGAAAAATATGCCTCTGCCTTAACAGTGTCCATTTGCTATAGAAACATTAATGTATCATATCTATTCTGTTTTGATGGATATATTAACAATGCTGTCATTGTTTCTCTATGTCTGACAGCTACATAAAGAAGTATCTGGGAACTGAGGTGCTCCTAAAGGCTAAAAACCACATAACTAAATAAAACTCTGTGCTAAGCTGATGTATAAAATACAAGTAATTAATGCTTAGCCATAAATAAGCCTCAGAGAACTAAAGCAAAAGTCATGTTTCTGGCCATGTTTAGAGCCTGATCTTGTGGCTTTGGCACTTATTTAATGTTATGCTCTTACTGTATTTTTCATTTATGGTTTATGAAATGCTTTACAAAGACAAGTAATGATGGTCTGATTTTTGTTTGGGGAGGTCTAAAGAAGCACTAAGATAAAATGTCTTGTCTGTGGTTTAGTCAGTTCATTGTGGGTAGAAAGAGTACAAATATTGCCTTTATTTTGAGGAAGACATGGTTATTCAAGAAGAAAAATTGCAGTTGTGTATCTCTTACAAACGAAATTATTATTGTTCTCCTCTACTCTTTTAGGCTCAGAAGTGGAGATCTCTGAGAGACCTTGAATTCAGAACTTCCTCTGAAACAACTAAAAACCAATCAGTACCACACTATTCAAAACCTGAGAGAACTATTAGCATGCAGAGTCCAAATACATCAGCCTGTGTTTTTTCTTGGAAAAATCATCCTGGATTGCATTAAAAATGACATTCAGTGAAGAGCTGTTTTTTTTTTTTTTTAATATTGAAACAAAAGTCATAAAATAGTCTACAAAATATGCTCAAATGTTTTTAACAAGAAAATCCATGAGCCAGTTTTGAGGGACTCATACTGTTTGTCTTGCCATGTCCTTGGTTTGTTAATGAACCAGGCTTATTTCAGCCATGACTAAATCTTATGTAGGAAAGACCATTTGGAAGAATGACACATGTGGTTAAAAAACAGGAAGGAGTTTCTGGAGTCCTGTATTTAATTCCCAGCATTGCCACAGACTTCCTCTTTGACTTTGAACAAGTCACCACATCTCTGTGACTAAATTAACTGTCTGTAAACTGATGCTAGCAGAAATTTTCTCCTTTAATGGCAAGTTCTGGGGAGAATGTATATTTAGGTATCAACAGGAGCTGCAAAGGATTTAGATTTTTAGCTTTCTAAAATGTGAATCCGAGAGAATTATTTAAAGGTGTAGCCATTTTCTGTGGATTGTTTCAATAATGGAAAAATACCATGAAGTATTTGGAGTTGTTTGCATCAGCAATCTGTGGTGCTTTGGCACCTATTCATATCTGACAGATTCGTAGCAGAACATACTTTTCTACCTGTGAACCTGGGTCCAAGACAGTGATATTGACAGATGTTTCAGTCTGTCCTATGGCAGATGTGTCAGTCAGCTAATGATGCTGCTCTGAGTAAGCTGTGGGTTAGATTGCAGAGGTGACAGACTTCAGGGAACTTTAATTAAAGGGAAGGTCTGGCCCTCAGGTGCTGTAGGAGGTGGCTAGGGATACAGGCTGAGTGTATGACATCCAACAGGTCAAGTGACAGACTGTGCAGCTGACAGAAGAATAACTTAGCTGTCAAAGGCAATCTATTCGAGGTGATAAGGGACAAATTTTATGCCCCCAGGCCTACATCTTAAACAGAAGAAGGTCCCTCTTGTAGTAAATATGGACATGCTGAATTCACATAAAACATTTGATCTCCTGTTTTCTGAACAGTTAAACAGTGATTTATGTTTGCCAAGGTTCATGAAAAATACCCATGTTCATCTAGTCCAAGCCATATTCATGGCTGAATATATTTACACTGTCATTTGTCATTTTTATCCAGATTACTTTGAATGTGGTTAAGTGTTGTCCATAGAGAGCCTCAGTAGCCTGTGGTGGGCAACTTGTAATTCTCCTTAGGTAGTTGGGCAAGCTCTTCCTACAGAGAATGGTGGCAAATGAGCAACTGTCCTTAGTCCAGTCACCTGATGTTCCTTTTCCTCAGGCAACAACATAAGGAATGTTGAATGAGAATGCCTTAGCATTTCCTGTGGAATATGCTCTTTTTTTCTTCTGCGAGGCAGATGACAGGGGAAAAAAGATTAGGTTTTTTTAAAAATGGCATCACTATTTCTTTTCTTACTCCCATGCCAGTGAGATGTGGTCAAAACTAGCCAACTGACTACTGTCTTTCCAGGCCACTCTATGCAACAGAGAAACAAAGCTGTGGCTCTGTTTGACCTCACAAGCACTAAAACACAAAAGACAAAAGAACATTTGTGAAAGCCAGATTCCATGCTCCAAGGAAGGCAAAAACTTGTAACATTGGGAAGAAGAGGATGTGTCATTGGTGTGATGGGCCTACCAGTTAGAAAGGGATGAGCTCTCTTAAATATTCTTCCAAATGCTATAATCTCTGCAAAACCATATCAGGGGGCCATTTTCCACAGCAAAATAGGAAAATATATCATAGGTGCCACCTCTGCCTGTATTTTTTGGTCAATTCCACTGCATATAAAAAACATCTATAATGTGGGATAATTATAGGCTTCCAACAAAAATAATCTGAGAGGAAAAGATTCTCTGATTTCTGATTTTTCAAGTATAACTAGAAACCACAAATACAAAATATTGCATCAGAGACTTCAGACTGCAGAAATCTTCACTCTTGAGCTGTAAAAATATGATGTTATATAAGCTCTTGGTAAGAGCTGAAACTTGCTGGACCTTAATTCTTTCACTTTGTGAGGTAAAAGAAAATGTGATTAAAATGAAATACCTGTTCTTTAGAGGTGTAAGGTTTGTTATCTGTTGTATTTTCAAAGTACTTACAGGTATTTTCTTATCACAAAGACAGTGTCTAGGCTTCCTCAAACATGCAAAAGTTAATTCTGATTGCACAACATTAAAAAACCCCACACTTTACAAAATCTTTGACATGGGTGATTTTTATTAAAAAAAGGATCTCAATAAATTGTTATAGTCTTATGTGTTCTCAGGTCCACTATGTTTAAAACCAGAATTTTTATTTTTACTTCTGAAGTGCAGTAGTCTCTTCTATTGTTGATTCTTCATCTACAATACAGTATGTGTGACTGTCATTACAGCCTTTTTGGGGATTATTTTTGGTACTGTGCCAACTGCTGTGAGGTCTTTGCTCACTGAACTCAAGTGGAAGCTCTTCAAATTCTCCTCTATTTGGTTTGTCATCTGTAAGAATTCCTTACGCTATCAAGAAATCTCACACATTTGGGTCTGCGGTGGAAAGGGAGTAACGGGTTGTACTGCTAGTGTGAGAATTTAGCATCCCTAGGATTACTGGGCGATCTTCTACGACAGATTTTAAAGCTACTGTCCAACTGGTGTGTAGAAGGCAAAGAACTGCAAGGAAAAGTTCTGACAAAGAAAACAGAGGCCACTTAAAATGTGAAACAGAACTTGGAAAAATTCTTTTATGTCTGGTTTGGATCATGGTTTGTTGACCCCTTTTATACACTGCTAGATGCACACAAAATTTTGTCTTTCTTATTTAAGGGTTTTCTCTTTTGAAAAAGTCCTCATAATAATTAGAAATAAATGGCTTCCGAATGACTTTTTTTCCTTGGAAAACAATGGTTTAAATTAAAGGAAAAATGTTTTTGCCCAACATACAAACAAACATACAAGAGTTCCATAAAACCCCAAACTTGAGAGGAAATAGAACTGCCAGTGGTTTGAGAAAACTGCTTACAGGTTCTTGTGTCCCTGTGGAAAGTGTTTTTTTTTTCATTAGACTGCCTTGTTAAACCCTTGTATATTCTAATTGTGTACTATTAAACCCTTTGCTTTTAGCATGATTCCTCTTTTTAAAGATGACAGTATTTAAACCTAGCAACATGTTATTTTAAGATCAGCAGTTTAGCAAGAGCAAAATCTGCCTCCCAGACTCAGCTGCCTGCCTTCTTTCCCAAATACTTTGTTCTGAAGGAGCTGATGGCAGTGATAAATGTAAGAGAGTGAGAGCTCTGCAGTTATTGTCAGCAAGTTAGCTTTATGGCTTGGGGATTAGACCTTTGATGTCTTATCGAGTTTCTTCCCTGCGTGAATCAGTTGCTTACTTGATTTAAATTATAAAAAGAAATGCTCTGTTGTGATATTGTCTCATACTGTGTCTTCGTCATTTGAGATGCCTCTGTGTTCTTTGGTTCCCTAGGAAGAGAAGGCAACCAGCCATATGGAGAGTGGCCAGTTGCCTGCCGATCGTGATAGGCACTAAATAGAGTTGCATAGAAATTCAGATATAGGAAAGCCCTGTTTAGCTGAGCCTTTCTGTCCCCCACAAAGAGAGATTGTTCCCTACAAGTCTGCAATGTGACATCCAGCACTGTTTCACTTTAGCTTTTGAGGGAGTCCCTCTATTCCTTTAATAAACTATTTCCTTTTCACAGAGGTAAGTGCTTCTTATGAAGTTTTCTTTGTTGACATCCCTCAGTGTAATTGCAGCTGGACTTCAGCATGTGGTAGGGGGAGAGCAAAGGTGAGCTGGAAAGGAAGTCCCTCTTTCATGACTCCAGGAACAGGGATACCTTACACTGGAAACAACCATCCAGAAGCTCATTTCCAGAGTTTTGTGTGTCCTGTATGCTGGAGATTTCTGGCATTTGTTGTGGAGGCTTAACTTAAACCTTCTTTTTTTTTTTTTAGTTATAGGTCATTGCCTTTAGTTTTATTAGTTTAATCTACCTCAGACACTTTAAACGGTGTGTACTGATATTCCCTAATCCTCAAATAGATCTCTCAAATATAGAAAAGTTGATCTGACTTATATTTTATTTGCATTTTAGAATAGCTTTTCAATATTTTGGAAGCCAAAGTATTTTTCAAAGAAGCGACCTTTAAACAACACTAAAAAATAAAACTTGTCTATTTTCCCAAGTTGTTGCTGAGGTTGTGAAAGATACCAGCCAAACAGATTAGCTGTGTCTCAAGAAACTGGCTAACAGGATGGTTGTGCTAGCTCACTTGTATTCTGAAAGCTGGGTCAGTACTTATGAAAAGCTTAAGTAAACTAGAGGATAATTCAATACATAGACAATGCATCTCACTGTTTCTCTGTTTATTTTCTCCCTGTGTGACTTCTGGCAACTGAGAAGAAAAGCTATAAATGACAGTGACCCGCCAAAGAAAAGATTATGAATAACAATACCACAAGAATGAAGGGCATGAAGTTACCACTGACTTGGGACAAATGCAGAGCAGTGGACACATGACACAGCCAGCAACTAGTGGATTGTAGTTGATGCACAACAGAATATCTTCAGATTAGAAAGCCTTTCATTCTGAGTTTCAGCTTAAATTTATGCTAGTTTGTCCTGTCTCTGGTAACCAAAGGTCTTTATATCTGTCAGTTTTTGACTCTGTTGAACCTGTATACTTTGCTGGTAATACTCTGAAACCAAGAGAAGTGATGCCACTGGACACTGACAAAATAAAAATGCTGAGCTCTCTCTAACTTACAGTTACATAGAGTTGGTGCTAGCTTGTTTTTAGCACTGTACAAGTCTGTCATGCTTCCTATCCCAATCTAACATTCAGTTTTCAGGCAATGCATACCATAAGTTTCAGTTCTGTTTAACTTTTTGGATATTGCAAAATGAAAAAAAAAACCCAGCTGTTTATGTGAAGTTAAAAATAACTTTAATAAAAATCACAGGAAGATTTCTTATATCCCTGAAAAATCAGGTAACCTGGCTTTTGGAAGAAAAGAAAATATCATTTGCAGATCATTTGCACTTGCTGAGGTGCACTTTTATTGCTTCTAAATATCTACAGTATTAAATGTGTTGGCTGTTTCCTTCTGAAGTGAATACACTAGGATCAGTTTGCAGAAAGAAGTGGTTTCATGAAATATGGAGTCCTCATCTTGGAAAGGAACAATTGTAGTCAGATAAAGTGTGTTTTAGGGTCACTTATAGTATTTATCATGTCTTGAAAATTAAGACCATTATTTTATTTTTAGTTGTATGCGATCAGTGCCAAAACATTTTTCATACATTGTTTCTGATGCTCAGATTTTGCAGCTTCTGGCGTGACTCATTTGAAGTGAGTGCTTTGTGCTTGAAAAGGCTGTACTATAGAAGCATTGAAATGAATCAGGGAAAGGTCCTTCTGAAAGGGTGATTCACCATGGCTGAGTGCTACTCAATTGGAGCCCAAGGCTGCTTCTCTTTGTGTCTGTATATTTACATTAGTAGGAATGGAACCAGATCCTGAAATTAAGCTACTGAAGAGAATAGCCCTTCAAGAGGTATGGTTTCACTACCTTTGAGTTTCTTTTTAAGACATAGAGAGGAAAAAAAGAGTCGATTTGGACTTCTTGTTCTTGCAGCATTTTCTGGCATTCATGTGTCCATGTTTTCTTGAAAGCAAGAAAGAATGCATATCATGGTTTGCTTCAGTTTCAGCCTAATCTTTCCTAGTTTGTGTGGTTGCACAACTGAGATATTCTGCCTTTTTTAGTAATTTGTGAAGCAGCAGTAAAAAGAAATGATGGATGTGCTGACATTCACCCCTCCATCCCTCCATCAATACAGCAAAGTAGAGGTCACTTTAAAAAAAACACCTGTTAAAACAATAAACATTTAAAAAATAACATGGCAAAGCAAAACATATCAATCAAAGCACAACTCTGTTTAATAATTTTCTGTGCCGGTCGTAACAAGAGGAGACTGTAGTTTTGGCAGAGAGGCTCCAAAAGCTTTACTGCACTCCAGGCACTGAGGGAGTAAAGCACAACACTGTTCTAATTGGTATGTAGGTAACTTGGAGCTGACTTTGAGTACTAATCCTGGGTGATTAAAAAAAAAATAAAACAACAAGCACCACCGCAACACAAAAAGCAAACCCCAACAAACCCAACCCCAACTTCCCTCTCAGTAAAATTGCATACTTTAGCTGTTTATTTCAACCATCCTGGGAAAATTTTATAGGGAAAGAGGCTATACATCAGTTACATATGAAAAGTTTCATGAAATATAATGAAGCAAAGGTAGTGGTGGTGGGAGGGTGTCTGTGTGCAAAGGTTTAACACTGCCCTTTTCAATAAAACAGTGTCTCAGCAGGTATTAGAGACAGTTCTGCCTCCTGTGTGCCCCTGCAAATGCACAACCTACAGGAGACCTTTGATTTAGTTATTTTTGAAACCTAGAGCCCACCTCTGTTTCAGTTGTGTGAAACCAGGGACTGTGACAGTTCATTCCTCTTTGGTTTTTTTGACACTATGGGATAGGTTATTCTTATAGAACTTGAAATAATTACAAGAGAGCTAGTTTATCAGACTCTGCAGCTCAAAAGGTAGAGGGCATGTTTTTAGGACATGATCTGTCTTTTCCAAGGCAGGTGAAGCTTATCCTAAAGCTGCCAATTTCTAGTTTTTGTAGTCTACACAATTAGTTCCAGACTATGACACCGTGATCATGGCTTGCTGCCCTGGAGAGTGCTGCACTCTTGTGGCTGGGTCACTAATTTTTTGCATAAACAGGGATAATGAGCTCTAAAGAACAAATGTTCATTTTTTCCTCAAGTTTGAGATACTTTATTGAAATCAGTAATCTGCTTACTTGTCTGGCAGGGGAATATAATGGGAACATTCTGATGCAGACACCAAGAACTCTTGAGAAGAGGCAGAAGTGTTTTGTTGAGATTCTTTGTTGTAAGTGCAAATGGGCCTTGCTCACTGTAATAGCAAGCATGGGTGTGTTCTGGCTCTAGAATCATATCTGATTAGTCTCAGAATTGCAGAATGGGTCATGTTGGAAGGGACCACAGTGGGTATCTGGTCCAGCCTTGCTGTTCTAGCAGGGTTCTCCTGAGTACATTCCACAGGATTGCATCCAGCTGCCTCTCAAATATCTCCAATGAAGGATACTCCACAACCTCTCTGGACAATCTGTTCCAGTGCTCAGTCCCCCACACAGTGAAGTTCTTCCTTTTGTTCAGGTGGAGCTTTCTGTGCATCACTTTCTGCCCATTTCCTCTTGTCCTATTTCTTGACACCCACCTTTAGGTATTTATACACGTTAATGAGGTCTCCTCGCAGTCATTTTTTCTTAAGGCTGCACAGGCCCAGTGTGTGATGGCTTCTGTGTAAATTCCTCCATGCAAGCTTAACCTTAATGGTGATGTTCTGTATGTTTGTAAACAAAAAGAGGTCACAATTTCAAGTACACAGCTCTGGGTTTGTCATGGAACAGACATTAAGGACCATTTTGCGTCAATGAGACAGCACAAGATGAACAAATCTGTTTAAGATTGGTTGAGTACAGCAGTTATACAGAGCAGGTGTTTTGAAGGTATCTTCTGGTACTGCCCTTAATAACAGGGATGAAGAGAACTTAAATTTTCCATCAATTTCAGTGCTAGGGCTGAATGCTTTCCCATGGCATTGGAATGAGAGTAAAGTTTGTTCTGTAAATTTACTTTAAAATCATAGAATATGAGTTGGAAGGGACCCATGAAGATCACCTTCTGCTTTATTCCTTGGGAGAAGAGTAAAGAAATAAACATTTCCTAATAATAAGAATAAACAAAGATGAGTGGTGTTTCAATGAAGCAGATTGAGACAGGCTAGCTGATTGGAATGCTCTCTAAGGCAGAGTGTAACATGGATATTTAAACATCATTGCCTTTTTCTGAAATGCACATGGGAATATGACTTCACAGAATATAACTTGCATATGTCTACATATATGCAGACACACTCACATATATGCAGACACACACGTGTTGTTGTCTAACTCATTTTTCCGTTGTAGACAAGCCCAGAGGGAACGAAATACTCCTAGCTTGAAGATTTCCACATCTGCCTGTCAGGCAGCTATCAGACAGGAACAGCATGACTACATAAATCACTGTAAATCAGCACATTTTTCACCAGCACAAAGCTCTCAGCGCAGAGCCACTTTAGAGTGCACTGCTCCAGAGTTGTTAACAGACCTCCCATGCCAGCAGCAGGGAAGTCAGACCATTATATTCAGCACCTCACAGTAACCAGATGTAGAATAAAGAAATTGTCTTTCAAAGCTGTAGTCTGCAGTAGGCTTTTCCAAGCAAATCAGTGATGTCTAGCATCCATCTTCTCTCTTCTGCTTGTTTTTCAGGCCCTTTTGGCCTTCAGCCCTCCAAGATGAGGTGTTAGTCTCCTGTTTTATCAAACAATCTTGAACTGTATTTTAGACTCTGAAAGTAGCATTCACTTGGTCAAAGGGAAAGTCTGTATATCAGTTATAAGGGGTCCACAAAAATAATAAAATAAAAACCTGTTTGAATGTGCTTAAATACCTAATGTCAGTGGAGAGAATGTAGATCCAGTCAAAATTGAAGGAATCTGTAAATTGCAGAAAGGTTAGTTAAAAACCTCTGGTGAACTATCCAAATCTATGGAATTTAATCTTTTTCACAGTCCACAGACTCCCAAGCTGGTGTTACAGAAAAGAATATAGGCTTCTATCCACAGACAGAAAAAGTGGTTTCCTGGTTTTCACCTTTATTGAGAAAACTTGCGTTAGGGCAAATTAAAAATAGGTTTAGCATGGTTATGAGTTATGCTTTATGTGCAGCCTATGTCTGTTGAGGATGTCTCTGCAGGATTGCAAGTATTAGAGACAAGCTGGCCCAAATTGAAGGAAAAAAAAAAAGGGGGGGGGGAGGGGGAACAGTGCTGCCTTGCTCAGATTAAGCAGAGTGGCATCAAACTAAAGACAAAATCTACAGCTGTGCACTATATTATGAAATGTAGAATAGAGCATTTCCCATTACTGTTTAAGAGGCTTTGAGCCAGATTCAATAATTAATGTTTACACCTCCACCTAAGTGTGTCTATTGACAGCTTTTCTTCCAATACAGAGAGCTGCTGGTGCTCCCCATGCCCAGACTGTAACAGTGCTCTTGACTCTTCTGCTTTCTGGGGCTGGCAGTTCAGCTTGCAGGTGTATCCAGTTGTTGGCTCTCTAGCCAAGCACCATTTTTCTCACCTTGTACTCTGTCATCTGCTTAGAAGCAAGGAGAGTTTCTCTGAACTTTAGAGAGTGGGTGGGGTCACAGATGTGTGCCCCGTAAAGGCGAAGGTGTGCATGTGACCCAGTTTTATGTGAAGGCCTTTTCTGCCCTTGTGATGATGCAGCTGCAGGATGTAGACCAGAGGAATGACACTGAATCCCTGCACAGGAGTGAGCAGTGTAAGGTAAAGATTATGTGTTGCACCATAACAGTGAGCAAGGTTATACACATACTATTTTAATAAATAGTTTAATAGCACAGTAAGGAAACCATCAATTTCCTACTCTTAAGATACTGGAAAAACGTTCTTGTTGGCTGCAACACATTGCTTGTGGCTGGAGAAATAAGCATCCTGACTGTACATAGCCCAGATGTGGCACCAGTGACAAAAACAAAGGGGAAAGATAAATCAGAGCGGAAAACAGCAAAAAACAGAGCAGAAATGTTTTCCTCCAGTTTAAGCAAGGTTTCATGTGTCTACTACTTCATACTCTGAACTTCAGTAAAAGAGAGATGAAAGATCTCTGGGTCCATCAGTGATACATTTCATTCCAGTATTAAGATTCTTTGAAGTGTGAGACAGTGAAGGAAAGCACTGGAATTCCATAATGCCAGAAATATATGACAGTAAATAATATTTCAGGAATGCTTATACCTGTCAAGTGGGTATATCTAGTGATTTTAGTGATTAGCTTTTATTCATGAGGTAAACCTAGACTCAAACATTTTTCTCCTATAGCCCCGTTATCATTCTTTCTGCTCAGAAATACTACATGAGAATTTAAAGCAGTGCCTAGTGCAGAATATTAAGTGCTTTGGAAGCTGGGTCTTGTCAAATATAGTGCTTTGGAAAGGTGAGATGAATGTTACTGAAATGCATAGGAGAAGATAAGTTACAGCAATTCCAGCTGAGTCTGGAATCTGGAATAATTTTTAGTTGAAACCAATTTTTTGAAACATGACTAGGCTGGTTTCTGTGACATTAGGGCAAGAACACCTCTCAGTTAAGTGTTTTGCTTTTTAATAGGGTTTAACCATAATTGTCCACTTTATGCTGGTTGTTCAAAATAATTCCATCTCAAGTTGGTCGACTGTTGTTGGCCTAATTTCAGTCATTACCAGCATTCAACAGAAATGCTGCTTTAAGCTTGTCTTTCAGTGAATCACGTGTTTGTACAATAACACATTTGTTAAATGAATTCAAAGGCAGAAATAGATGAATCAGTACTGAGAGTGAGTCACTTTCTGGTCTTTATTGAACCATTTTTCTCTCTCTAAACTGTCCTATTTTAATGAAAAGTACTATTTTCACAGGAAAGTAGAGCTCAAAGATGTGAACCAGTGTGATCCCAGCTTTTCTGTCACTGACTGTGCTTGTTTTTCTTTTCTTATGAGAAATTCCATAGCCCTTTCTTGTTTCAGCATTAGTTTCTGATGTGTTCATCAATTCCTTTGGCTATGTGAGTAAGCAATACTGATTTTGACTTGTACCATCTTATACTGCTGTAGTAAAGATGACAATGAAATATTTTCCAAATGTCAATCACAAAATTTCTGTATGTTTTTTTCTAAGTACATTTGCTAGTCTCTCTTTCATGCTGCCTTTCCTTAAAATTGCTTGCCTTTTTGTCCTTCCTGCTCTTAAATCCCTCAGTTACACTAGGTTGGTGGAAATTGTTTAAATGTACAACCCAAATTTTCCAGTGAGGTTTGGCTAACCAATAAGCTGTTCAAGTGGTTTTGTCTTCATCCTCTGCTTTTCCAGGTTGCTTGAATATCCTTGAACCCTTAATTTGCCCTAATCTCCTCTAAGGCTTTGAAATAATAAAATACTTAAATAAAACTCTTTGGATAAATGCCCTTTAAAATACAGCTTTATCTGTGAACTATCATGTTCTCAAGGGAGTGGATTTTGTTCCTCAGACAATTTGAGGGGATTTTCTGTCCACAGTGTTACTGTCAGGCGTACCGATCTTAACTCCTGCAACAGTTCAAAACAGAACAAATGAGGAAACTCTGGGGGAAGAAATGGTACAGGGGCTAGACTCCTACTGTGTGTGATTTTCTTTTGGTGCCTGGTTCAGTCCCCTGATCTGCTGCATGATTTTCTGTGAGTCACAAAGCCTTCCTGTGTTTTTGAAAACTAATTCTCTGCTCAATGGGGATGTTGCTGAGGATAAGTTAAGGGTGGCAAAGTGCCTAGCCATTACAGAGGGGTAGTCTACTCACTGAAAGACTGTATTCCTTACTTCGCAAAATAAAAAGAGGGAGATCACCTGGCTTGCCATCACCAAATCCACAGGGGAAGTCAGAGGCAAAGCAGAGGACTGGATCCGTTTTTGTTTGCCAGGGGCCGCATGGGGTCCATTTTTCATTGAGAAATCCTTTTCAAAGTCCTAGGTAGGCCAAATCTCAGAGTCCAGCAGATGCCTCCCAGGCAAGAAAGGGAAGCTAGGACAACGTCACAGGGCTCCCACATTGCAGCTCATCAGGGCACCCAGGCAAGCCCTGGAGACCAACAGGGTCTGGAGGTTGTTCAGAGCCATGGATGCCTGTCTTCACTGTTACTCATTGTGCAGGTAAAGGGAGATTACTTCAGTTTTTCTCCCTTCCCACTCAGCTCACCTAATTATTAATTTCTGTCCGCAAGAAGGAGCTGCAGAATAACACTGACATAGGGAGCAAGGAACAGATTTCCTCCACTTCTGGAACTCTGTGGCTAGATTCCTTGGAGAAAGATTTGGGGTTTGTGTGTAATTTGTGAGTAATTTGCTTCTGAAGTTAATTATTCCTAAAAGTGAAAAATTGCTCAAAAATGTTGGGAAAAGGAAGCTTTCTTTTTTATCTTAGTATGCCATTAAAATATAAAAATTCTGGTAAAAGTTCAACCATATGACCATTATTTTATAGTGATACCTTTGAGATAATCTCTCCATTTTCATGCAGACTCTCCAGAAAGACATCTGTATTTCCTCACATTAAATGATAGGAAATGGAAATAGACCACAGTTTTAAGTGGAAGATTATGGAGATTTATAACTCTCTTTATATATTTCTTATGTGTAATAAAATGCAGGGGAAGTATACATAGCAATTTTTTTTTTTAAATTTTTAATCCCAGATACTACTCTTAGTGCTTTCTTTTTCTTTTCCCTTGAAATTTTCCCCCTCATAATTTCAGTTTCTCATTTGAAGTTCAAAATTTTCTCTACCTGAGATTTGTAATGATGAAGTAGCACCAATGAAAACAGGACTTTAGCTGGATGCAGATCTTTTCTTGGGCACCTCATGATGCTTAGGACAATGATTACCTCCTGGTAGCTCTATGCCTTGCTTAATTCTGTGCTTGTTCAGAAGAAGCAGAAAGAGAGAAATTCATCTGAGCACTTATTGAGTTCACCTTCTCCCTAGTCCCAGCTTTTCAAGAGCTCAGAAGATAAAGTAATACCTTTGTTTTTATCTGTCTTTGTTTTTGGCTGGCATGTAGCAGCATCAGATCTGATTAGGGGGTTTTTTTGGCAGCATGTTTCAGGGTGAGGAGCTCCTTCTTTTCACAGTGCCAAGGATGATGCCAAACGCATGAACAATTAGGTCAGGTTCAGTGTACTTTGTGTTAAAACTAGAAAGAGGTGCATTGAAATCTACAATGAGAATATTTATAATAAAAATCCTACTTGGGTCTTAGAACAGACTTTTCGGCTTGTCATTGTGGAATAATTAATACATAGCTAATAAAATAGACAAGCACCCATTGCTGTCTCATTTTTGTTGTGACGAATGCTTCTGCAATCACCATTTTCACTCCAAAACCTCCAGGTTACTCTTTTGAGGTTCATGATGGTTGAAAGAGATTCAGAGACTCCCTAGCTGCGATACTGGATTTAGTGTATATTTTGGGGATGTTGCAGTCACTGCCATTTCACAGCAGCAGTGGAAAAACCCTAGATATAATGAATCAGCTAGGATTTGAATACCCTAAAAAGGCAGAACTTTCTTTTCAGTTTTGGGTGATTTGTATGTCTTTGCTGGGGAAAGGGACCACAGAGCAGTTTTCACATGGGAATAGCATTCCTACAACATTAATTTCTTTTTTTTCCTAGTTTTTGAGAGTGGACCAAGACAAAGACAGAGAATGCAGCCTGGACTGTGCAGGTTCCCCTCAGAAATCACTCTGTGCATCTGATGGAAGAACTTTTCTGTCCCGGTGTGAGTTTCAACGAGCAAAATGCAAAGACCCTCAGCTGGAAATAGCCTACCGAGGCAACTGCAAGGGTGAGAAAATCAGTTTCCCTTGACCATAATGAAAAATAATAGACCCTGAAATAGTGTTTGAAATGTCTGTGAATTGAAAATCAGGAGTGCTGGACTTGAAGAATTTTCTAAAAGCAAGTGGGTTGAAATCAGTTATTTCTATAACAGTATTCTATCTAAAGATAAATTAATCTTGAACCTTCATCAAAATTGTGACTCCCAAACCCTCTTATTTTTCAGTAAGTCACTATTAAGGAACTTGCATGGCCAGGTCTTTGTTCAGAAGAACCATCTCACTGGCAGGTTGAGAGAAACTCTTACAATAGTTATCTTGCAAGGTTTCCTGTCTAGTACAATTTGGTATTTTGAGTTTGAGATGGTCAATTTAAGTCTTTTATTTCCTAACTACCATCACATAGTGTGGCAAGGGTGGTGGTGGTAGGGTGAGTTGAGTGAGAAAAAGCAAAAACCAAAAAAATGCATATGCATAGAGCCCTCACAGGCCATTCCTGCCTATATCATCCACTCCTTTACTTCTGATCTCTGTTTAGAGAATTTCAGTGACATGCAGCCCAACAAAATATTTGCAGTTAAATCTTTTAACTTTCAGAGCGGCGTGGGGCTAGACAATGCAGTTCCTTACTGAAGTGTAGGGTGATTTCCAACACAGTGATCTTTCGAAAATGTAAGAATAGCAGTGGTCATAAAGATTTACTCTTTCCTCTGTCCTAAAGAGAGTGGCAGGGAGTGGAGGTATGGGGTGGGAGAAAGAAAACCCCAGGGACCACAGCAATTCAGCCTGTAGGAGGCAATTTTCTACATCATCTCTCTCCATTAGCTCCTGCAAACCTCTGAAGCATCAAGACTGCTTCAAAGAGACATTCTGTCTCATCTTCTGCCTGGATGAAACAGTATCCTCATTCTTCAGCCCTTTCATAGTAAACCATTGTACTACGTGATGGATCTATTTACTGTGGTGAGCAAGGTTAACATAATGGAGCTACCTGAGCCAAAGCTTTTATTACACTCCTGAACGACAGAGACAATTATTGTGCACTTGGTATTTGTTCATTTTATACATTAGAGCTTTATGGAAACTAGTTTTGAGTGTTTTTCTTTATTGTTTTTATATCATATTGAATAAGTAACCTGCAAGAAATTTTCTTTATTAAGATGAGAACTGCTTTACCGAAGGTTTTGTTCATTGATGCTGTCAAATTTTTCTGCAGTCAATAGCTGCAATTTGGAGAAGTACTCATTTGCTGTTTATTTATTAATGCATACAGTAGAATTGTAGATTTGGAATTAGACACCTTAGGCACCTTAAATATTGCTGATAGCAGGTACACATCATGTTCTCTTCAATCAAGTGTTTTTTCCTTTGATTGGTAATAGACAGATATTTGCCAATAATGAACTTAGTCAGTATCAGCAAGAGACGAGTACTCTTTTAATTTTACATTTTCATGGTATTTCTTATTCAGTAAAGCAGTCTTAAATTTTGAAGTGACCAGTGTCTTTATTCCTACTTATGTCTGTGATCATCAGAAATATTTCAAGCTGCAAAAACAAGTTTTAAAGAAGAAGACTCATTGGCCTAGCTGTTTCAGTTTTAGCATTGCTAGGGCTAGTTCTGGTAGTTATATCAAACATTCAGGTAGAGCCAAGGTAGTGCTCTGATTAAGACCTTTTGAGCCAGTTGCTTTTGATTGGTAAAATTTGTAGTTGCAGGTGATGCTTGATCAAATAGCAGAATGTTGTTTTAGTAGGGCTAACCAAAAAATGATGTTTCATTAGAGAGCAACTTTCAAGGTTTCAGAATTTACTTTCATTCCATGTAGGAATGAAAACAGATGCTTCTGGAAGTGTTTGTCTGTCTCCCTGAAAAAACAGACACCCACCCTAACTTCCCATTAAAGCATTGGTTTTGAAACAAGTTTTGAGCTTGCAGGTAAAAGGGAAAGAAACATGCAAGTTTCCATGTGAATGTTCTGAAGGGAGAAAAAAGGTGATTCCTGGTATAGACTTCACAACTTTAATCTGTGCTGTGATAATCATCCACCATTGATCAAAAAAGGCAATCTTAAGTCTGTCTCCTCCTGTCTTCCAAAAAAAGTCCTTATTCACCTCACAAAAATCTTCTCTACAAACAAAATATTTCCAAGTACCATTTTAATTATTTAAGGATGACTAGCTCTTTGTTTGTTTCAGTCTATTCAGTAGCAATCTAAAGACTTTGACAGTTTATGTTGACAGCCTTTTGGAATAATTTTGAGTCCATCATTTCTTGTTTAGATATTCAGAACTGTGATTTCTTTTTACATCCATAAGGGATTTTGAGTGACAACCAGACTGATGTCTGCTTTCTCTGTTTCTTTTTTTCCTTCAAAAGGCAAATTTATATTGACTCTTTTTTTCTCTTTTTCACCTGTTCTCAACTTTTTTCTCATCTATTTGGTTTTGAATACCTAAGTACTAAAAAGCGCAAAGGGATAGTTTGCTCTGTGTGTGCTGGTTTCCTTTCTAATTGAAGTTCCATTCACAGCAAGAGTGCTCAGCCCAGGCAATTCTTTAACATTGCAAAGGAAATAATTTTTAGATCCTAGATCTTAAAAGATCACAGTAAAATGGCAGCATTTAAACAATTTTTTCCCCTTGTACTTCTGTTCTAGTTCCTGATGGTTGCAGCAGACATCAAAACAGTTTAAACAAACCTGAAAATGAATGAACCCTGAACCTTCCTCTCATTTCTGAAAGACAGCCCACCTTTAACAAAACAAGCATCAAAACAGACTGTTCTGTTAGCTTTTCTTTCTGAAGGCATTAATTTTATGATTTTTTATTTTAAGTGCATTTTCAGCCTTTGCTGAAATCCATTGCTAAGCTTGGAAATGCTTTAAGAAGTTAAAATCTTATAAAGTTTCCAGCCTATTTTTGGAGTTTCTAAGAGCTCAAATAATCTGTGTACACTGTAGATGAACATTCACATTTTTGGAGACTTTTCCAAACAAAATCTTAATTCCAAAGTTCTGGAGATTTGCCACTTGCTCAACACAGACATTTACTGTGCAATGAGATTACGAATCTAATAAATAAATGTATGTTGACAGTTAAGAAATACTACTTGTGTTGTTTAACAGTTAGGAAGGACTGTTAAAATATCACCTGCAATGGAGATCAACCACATGCACGCACAAATGCTTCACAGTAAATCTGGCCCAGCATAGCCAAAGGAGCAAAACATACAGGAAGTGGAAAAGCAATGTAATTGCTTTTAAACTCCTCAGAAAGAAACAGATACCATGTCTGCAGAAATTAATTAAGCCATGTAAGGAGGCAGCATGAGCGCCAGGCAGGTAAGGTGATAAATGCTCCCTGTTGCATTTTGGGCACTGGCCAGCTGTGCTCTCCTGAGGACTGTGTCTATGTGGCTCAGGGAAAAGATGGGCCAAGAGCTGTTCCCAGCAGGCAGCATGCACAGAGGTGCCTTCTTTTACAGGTTTAAGGCTGTTTAGCTTTTTATTTACTTTCTTTTTCTGTTTCACTTTTTGTTTCCTAAATAGCATTAAGAATACAAATTTCATTTCTCAGTTTGTTTTTAAGTGTATATACCTGGCCCATAATTGGGGCCCTGGAGATATTCTGTATGTATTAAGCTAGTGGCTCAGTAATAATATTTGGTATTCTGGCATTGTGATCAATGAAAAAACAAATTCATATGCATCTTGCCAGCATACCTCTACCCTGAGACAGAGTTCTTAAAATAGCCCAGCTGAGGCACTTGGATTTTGTGGCTTCTCTACCAGTGCTTCACTAAAATAAGACTTCTCTAATGGCTGGAGTTTTGATACAAATTGCCAATCACTATAAAATCTCCACTGCCAGCTCGCATCTTCACTATCATCAGGTAACAGCAACCTGGGTGTATAAGCAGCTGCTGAACTGGACTTGCACAAATCTCTGAGTGGTCCTTTCTAAAAAGGGCAATGTAGGAGCTTTACACAGTGATATTTAATTTCTGAGGGATTTGGAATTTAATCTGTGTAACACTGAGTACATACTCAGTATTTGCAGATGTGGCCCCAACAGTGTTTTTCTGCTTTGTGAGTACACCAAAGAGAGCCATCACACGGAGTAGTGTCATTGTTATTCTGTAGCTATGTGGATCCACTTTCTTGGTTGAAAATCCTAGGTAGGTCATGTTTAGCTTAATTCATTTATGGTATCTTAAAGAGCCTCACTGTTTAAAAATGCTGTTCTTTTATGAGCTATTATAGATATAACAAAAAATAATACCTTCATTCTCACAAGTCACATAAAGAACCAAAGCACATGAAAATATGAGTGAAATTTCTCATAAAACAGGTATTTTACAATTTGTTTTCCTTAAAGAAGAAAATGCTCAGCATTTTTTTCTTTAAATTAGGGCTTTCAGGAATAGTGGAAAGTTTCACTCATTTAAACTGTGATTACAATGAGTTAATGAATGTATTAAAAGCATACTTAAATAAATTGAAATTTCTGCCTTTGGATAAACATGCTAATAGGATTTTTCCCTTTGTGCAGAGAATGAAAGCATTGCTGGGCAGTAGTTGTTTTGAGACCACAAGTTAATCTCGGTCCCATAATTAATGAATCCAAGCATAATTTGGAGAGACATAACTCTTGCCTATTAGCTAGAAAACTGGGTTGTAAAAGCTGGACGTGGTTTCTGAGTGCACACCTTTTCCAGGATTCCCATGGAGGCTGCCATCCAGCTCAGGTTGGCCTGTGAGCCAGGCGGGCGTGAGCTTGACGTGTGCTGGCAGTGCCTGAGCATGTCCCTTAGCTCGGAGTGTGGGCAGGGACCTTGGCTTGGCCAGTGCACCTGCTGCCTGGAAGGCAGCCTTGTGGGATGTGTTTGGGAGGTGGAACACACTCTCAAGATGTTTCATTTGGAAAGAGAGGAAAAAAAGTGAGTAGGTATGGTTCTTTTTCTAACTGAAGTGAGTGAAAGTGGAACTGGACCACGGTGTCAGTCTTAAAAATAAACTTGAACAGAGTGAGACCGTGGGCAGTCTGTACCTTGCAAACAAGACAGTTTTCCTGTGTCCTCAGCTCTCCATTTTCACCTCTCCCTTTTCTTATTTCTTCTCATCTTTAATGAGGAAAAAAAAATTAACAATATAGGTTTTTTCATTATTTCAAAAAACATATTAAGAAAAGAATATATTGAGAAGTGGTACTAACTTTGGGATTATTGAAAATAAACCTTACAAGAGGAAGATTGATTATATGGCAGATTTTAAAATACTTTCAGGTAGGAGCTGTCTTCTCCTTTTTCAGGCATATTTTCTCACTGTAGACACTGTTTAATCTGTAGGATGACTGCAAGTTTCCAGACTGTGATGCTGGCAATCCTGGTACAGATGCTTGTCAGCCCCAACCTCATTTTGGTTTTGAGTTTTTATTTATATTATGTGTCAAGATATTACGCTTCAAGCCACGGTAGTAAAAGTGGTGAGAAACAAAATATCCAACATGGTGAAAAAGGTATCTACATCTAGAAGTTACAAATTATGTTATCTGTTAAAACAAGTGGAGTTGGCTTCTGACTATGCTTTCTAGTATTTAATGGAAATTAATAAAGTTTGGAATATTTTTGTGGGATATTCTTTGCTCTTTTAAAATGTATCTAGTGGTACCTAGAACACAAGACAAGTAACACTGGGATAGTACCCACAGTTTTCTGGAGATAGAGTTTGTATCTTTTTTAAATTATCAGTTTTTATTGGTAATGTTTCTCCAAGCAGAATTTGCTGGAGCCAAACTGCACAGAAATAAGGCATGTAAGGGCATTCTTATGCACAAAAATGGGTTTTCATAAGATCAAATATGCAATACAACAATGTGATTTGAAAGTAATTTTTTCTGGGTTTTTGTGGAGTTTTCCTTTCTGCGCTTGTATTTTCAGTTTGTTTCAGACGTCATAGAAAAATGAACGTCCTAGAAGAAGTGGAGAGTGCTAAAGCAATAATACTGCACTAAAGACTAAGAACCACAAACCTTTGCAAACTTTCTCAGATTTCAGTGCAAGAATTAGCAAAATAGACTTCTCCAAACTATCAAATCTCTGCTCTTCTCAGAAAGCCAGTGTAGCCTTTGGCATCTGAAAAATCAGAAAGCTGTTGCTTTAGTTTTTCTTGAAGTATTTGATTCAGTTCTAATCAGACTGTATCTCTCCAAATGTGACTGTTAGCAAACTGAAATAGTGTGCCAAGAGGGAATCCAGCACAGCATTCCTTATTTTATCTTAGAGCTTAGATATCTAAATGGCTATGTGGTTGCTAAATGTAGGGGGAAAGAAGAAAAAGCAAAAGCAAAAAGAAAACAACAAAGAAACCCCACACTGCCTGGCTCTGTCTGTTAGATGCCAATAGAGGAGAATTTAGGCTAAGATTGCTCTGCTGTTTTGTTTGAATCCAGAAAGCAACTATAAAAATAAATAGTGAAAGAGTTGGCCAGCTCTTGTTACGAAGCAGCAAGTCATTATTTTATGGCTGTGTCAGGCTAAATGTCTTTGCTGACATCCTTTCCAACCCAAGAGGCTAATATCCCTGCATCTTTAAAACTGATACTTTCAGCATGTATAGTTTGCTACGTGTTTCCTATCACTACAGGCTACAGCTTTTTATCTGCTTTACTGTTAGACACAATCAGTTCTTTACAATATACATTGACCTAGGTCAAATATAATGGGAAATTTTCATGAGTGGTTTATTCCATATAAACCAAGTGGTGTCTTGTGTTCCAAATAAAATTTTTGTGCTAAATTAACTGCAAAAAAGACTGTTTGACTTTTATCATTTCACTACCAGTTACCAGAAAGGTACAGCAGAGGGAAAGAAGCACAGAAGCAGAAATAAATTCTGGTTTGTAGGACAATTCAGTAAAATGCTCAGATGAACAGCTAACTTGAAACAGCTTGTTGCACTGCATGTTTCTAAGTTTAAGGACAAGTGTACACAGGTATTCTGGCAAAATAGAGGGGCAAAGGGAAACAATGAAAGGTCTTTGGATTACGTGTGTCTACACTAGGTCTGGTTGTTCACATCTATGTGACTTTAGAAAAGATTTCTCTCTAGTGTAAGAACAGCTAACTCTCTGTGGGAAGCTCTCAAGAAAACCTTCAAATGATTAAGTTAACCACTTCATATATAGTTTTTACAAAATAGTAAATGTTTCTGATATGTTCAACAGAATATTCCATTTTTAATAACGTAAGTAAAGGATGAAATGTATTTTTTGCATAAATAAATAACAAGGTTGTGTCAAACACAATAATCTCTTGCAAAGCAAGCACAGTTTGCTCCTTGTATTGGGACTGAGAAAGGTATTTTTATTCCGACTGTGATACATACGAAACCAAAAAAAACTGGATGAACTAAATTGAAATCTCTGCAAGAGATTTATCTATACTTTTGGCAAGCTGTTTACTTTTCCATGAGAGAATCTGGGTTAGAACTCCCTGTGGAGCCCCAAAATGCCTGTAACTCAATTGTACTGAATGTCACCTTAGAGATGGTGTTTACACCCTTGAGGAGTTTGTGTCATTGTTATAATGATAAACTTCTACTTTGCAGTAATAAACTTCCCTCTGTTTGATATATTATTCAAGGATTAGCCAGCAGAGTTGAAGTTGGTGCATGTTTTTCCCCTGAAGCTCAGTGTTTTCGGAGCTGTACTGTTGGAAATAAAGCATAAAATGAGATTAGTTCCAAGTCAGGCTGGTGCTGTTTGTGAGGTTAACTCTATTTCCAGAATTTCCTGTTGACTTCAGTGCTATCTCAGGAAGGTCCTGCAGCAATGTAGTGGCACCACTTCATAGGTGAAAGTTTTCCCTGTTGCACAGAGAAACTTAGATCTGAGTTAAGATGACTTTTCATTTTGTTTGTGCTTTCTGGTCACTGGTCTCTCCTGGAATTCTGAAAGACCTGCCCAAACAGCTACGACTCTGTATTCTCTTAATTCCTGTGCATTTCTGTCCACTCCCATACACTCGTTTTTGTCTTCTGTTGTACACCTCAAGATGTGTTCATCTTATTAAACCTCTGGTTGCTTTTTCAGTCCTTTTGCTAAGTCACAGAGGTACAATCAACACATTGGCCAACATGCAGTGCTAAAATGCAATGAACCTTGTACCAATCCAGTTTGACAGCTAACAGAGTCCCAGTGAGCTGATTTAAGGTAAACTCGTGCTTAATTTCTATGCCAGGAGATATTTTTTTTTCTGATTCCCCACAAGGCTGTGGGATGTGAAAGCCCATTTACCTGGAGTTGAGAGGATAAAGTCTCACTGAGTTAGTCATTGACACAATTCCAAATTAACAGCTGGACATGCGTATCTGCAAAATTGTTCTCATTGTATGACTATAGGCAAATTGGGCTGCATTTCAGCCAGATTTTTAACAGGTCTTAGAAGCAAATGGCCTTTTCACCAGGTCGTATACCAGAATCCAGCTTGAGACTGCTGGCTTCCTTATTAATACTTTAATTAGGAAGAGAAATAAAGTATAGTGGGAATTCTAGTAAGGAACTTATAACAGTTTCAAGCTCCTTGTTTTTCCACTAGAAAGTTCCAAAAATTTAAACAAAAACAGTTAAAAAAACCCAACAAAACAACAAAACTTTGCTGCATTACACAGTGCTTGTTATCCTTCCACAGCCTTGCAGCCTCAGAGTCTGCTCTGCTCTCAGATTTGTCACCAGAGGGATACTGCTCACCTTGTAAGACTTTAGTCAGCTTTTGTCAGGGGCAATGCTGAAAAGTCAAAAGCTGTGGGCTGATTAATGAGCACAGAGGTACTGGGTCAGTCCTATCACTGACCCAGTGATAGGACTGACCCATTCATTCTTGGTCTTAATTTCAAAATAATCAGGGTCCATCCTGTTCTGAATTATTCCTATCTTAGATAAGAGAGACTTTACTGTTACCCTTAGATGTATTTATTTATTGATTGACTCATTTATGGAAACTAAATTCTGGCAAACCACATAGTTCTAGACTCATCCTAATAATTTGAGTGTCATGTGCAGCATTACCTGCACTTCTACAAGGTGCACAGAGGAGTCTGTAGACAAGAATTGTCTGGGTGCAGTCAAAGGAGACCTTGTACAGTGAATGCCAGATTTACCTTTCCTCAATGGTCATGAGCAATGGTCATGTTGGTTTTTCTCCCTATGGATTAGGATGTCACCCATCACTTATTTATGCATGTTAGGAGCTGCAAGCTTTCCCTACAACTATCTCTTGTCTGATATTTGATGTGAACTCATGTTTCAGCCTTTCTTCAGTCATGTCAGGAAATATATTTTTTCATCCTTTTTGAGCTGTTATTTTGCATAAATGTATCGACCTTAAATGTCTTGAATTCTTTTTCTTTGGAAAAATTTCTGGAAGTTTTGCAACAGATATTTAAGGTATTGCAACCAGGGCGCAGAGGCAGATAATCAGATGGTGTAATCTTACAAATTTATAGAAAATATTATAATTATAATATTATAATTTCTTTTCTCTTCAATGATCTCTTTTTTATTTGAAGGAACTTAGCTCCTCTGAATTAACAATTTAGTGGTCAACAGAACTGGAAATAATATTTTGACTTTCTACACTTTCAGATTAACTTGATAAGAGATCTTTCTCGGGGTTTTATTTTGTGTATACTGAAGCACAGTAGTATCCAACAGGTTTAAAATGTTTCCATGGTTATATAATACAAAATAAGACTTCAAATGTGAATTTTATATTCCAATAAATTTGGTGACTGTTGATTTTAAAGCATATTAGATCATCCATGAATAGGAGGCCTTTAGAGCATCAGGCTGTTTAGGAACAAGTGGTGGACAGCTTTGGAGAACTCTTGGCATATTTTTATGATAATTCAACTATTGAAGATAATTTACAACTCTGCTGGTTCTATACCAGAGACCTTATGTGATGGAATTTATATCACTTTTCCTTTTAGACATTTAAACCACATGTCATTCTAGAAAAACGAGGACAGAGGTCCAACAAAGGAGTGATTTATTTTCAGTTAAAATACTAGCTACATTAAAACCACATGTTATTAAGTACTGTATAACCAAACCATGCTCAGAAGAATGCTTACGACACCAAAGCTTGCTTAAAATTATTCTTTTTTTTTTTTTTTCCCCAAAAAATCTTTGGCAGTGCACACATTAACAGATTTTACCTGAGCTGCACAGTACATTGAATATACTTCTCCCTTGGAGAAAAAAACCTATTAAACCGCCATAGTACAAATTAATTCAGTTCCTTACTATTTTTCTTTCTCACATTTCTGGATGCTTGCACTTCTCTGTCCCTTCCAGTTATCATTTCATCTCTGTAAGTATCCCTCCTGAAGCAGCAGAATACAATTAATGATGCTAAGACTAAAACATAGTTTTTCAGAGTGAAACTATTTGTATTTGGGGTATATTAGCAGCATGAACTCTCATAGTGCTCCTTTGAGAAGCGTAAAGTAACACACAGAACTAGTGCACATGAATCCAAGATCAGGAGGGAAATAGGAAGAATAGAATTAAGGGGCCCCAATTTTGTTTTCAGAATGCAGATGCTGAGGACAAGTTTCTGTCCTCATTATGCTACACTTCCACACTACACTTCCATACCAGATTGCCTAGGACTTGAAGGGATTTTTTAATGCTAATGTTGCCAAGTGAGTTATCCAAAGCTCACTGGGAGTGACAAGTGAAGGATATACCCTGTAAAAAGAAACTTCTGCCATTCCAATGAGTTTCCAGGCTGGTTCTGTGGATGTGTGTCTGCATCATACTGGCACAGAGAGGGTGCTTGTGGGACTGGGAATTCAGCTGGCTCTCCTGTGTGCTCCTAGGAATGTAAACCTCTATCAAGTGCTGTTGATTCACTGGTCAGATTCAGTTTAGTTTGCACCTTGCATGGACTAGAAGGTCTGTTCCCATGCTTTTGAAGAGCTGCACAAGCATTAATGAATCACTACAACACCACTGTCTCACAGATAATCACTGAACAGTTTTAGCCTTAAAATGGGATTAACCACTTTCTGTCAAACAGTCTTTAAACCAAACAGGGATCAGAAGCAGCAAATTTCTCTGCTCGCATGTTTGAAATCATTCTAATTCAGATGTTACAGTCGCATCTTGAAGTCATTAATACTACCTTAAGCTTGCCTGGTATTCTCATTTTTCCTGAAATTGCTTAGCTCAAGCAGATTCTGAAGTTCTGATTCTGCATCAGCAACATGCTAAAATTTGTGCTGTAAAAGGTACAACAGCTTATGTTATGTGTATTTTTTAAGCTCTTGACTGCATAACTGACATAAAGTATATGTAATAGACAATATAGTTTGTTAGACAATAGAAACTCCACTGAATCAAAGCTGGCTGGTTTGTTGTTTGGTCTCTTGGATGGGGACCAATACCAGGTAACAAAGGAGGTGGTGCAAGAGACCTCACAGTGGACAAAAAGGACCATGTGGTAGACTTGATGTCCCATGCTTAAATCATAAACTGTCACATTAAATTTTAGCACAATATGAATCATTCATGTCCAAAATTATTATTTCATCACCTTCCCAATAAGTTCCTGCACTGTACAGTATATATATATATATATATATTTTTTTTACCGGCCTGGTGGTGACATTTGTAGTCACAGTTGAAGTTGCTGCCTAGCTGCAGTAAGCAGGAGGTACAAGGCAGCTGTGCTCCTGCTGCCTCCTTTGCCTTTCCTGAAGCAGTAGAAAGCTGTTGCTGCCACTGTCTCTGAAAGAATATTGTGGTGTGCAGTGTGGCAGCTATTGCTATGTTAAATTGAGAGGAAAAGCTCTGTTTGGGCTTCTACTCCTTGGTGGCATTTGGAACAGAAAGTTTGTCTGTCCAGGCATCTCTCAATTTCATTTCCCCGTTATGGATTATTGTCCAGAAATTATTGTCCTGAATTGTTTTTTTTCCCTAAAAATAATGCAAGTTGATTGTACATTTTCACTTATTAAAATTCTTATTCTCTTTGCACAAGTCTCAGGGTTGTCTTTTTCATAATACAGATGATCACCTATCTTTTTTTCATATTGCATCATCCAACCGACTTACCTTTTCTCTTTCTCTAGATGTTTCCAGATGTGTGGCTGAGAGGAAGTACACCCAAGAACAAGCTCGCAAAGAATTTCAGCAAGTGTTCATCCCAGAATGCAATGATGACGGCACATATAGTCAGGTTGAAAATTTTTTATTCAGCGTCTTATGTGACTAGAAGGTCAGAGTATGTGTGTTTAAAAAGGCTGAGGAAGAGACAAATATAATGAAGGGAAATGGAATTTCAAAATTAAATGTAATTTGTACCAACATGTCAAAAAAAAAAAAAAGAAAAAAAGGAAGGAAAATCTGTGTTATGTGTTGAGTCCTTGTTCTCTTTTTCACAGTTGGCCAGTAAAAGAGCCAAACATTACCACTGTTCATGTAATACACTCCCTGTTCTTCTAGGATGAGGCAGCTGAATCATTCTTGTAGCCCTCTGAATACTCATCAGATGGTAAAATGCTTGGAATTTGTGATCTTTTCCTGATTTGAACCAGAAATCTTGCAACTGGAATCCATATCTTAAGTGCTAAATCATGAATCCTTCTTTATTCTCTGCTGAATTTCTTCACAAGCATGTGGTCTGAAACTAATTTATTTAGATCACGGAAAGCAGAAGGAACACAGTTAGAAGCTTATCCTGAGGTATATATTCCAATCATGATCCCCTTCTGTGCCCTGTGTACTGCATTTTGATCCTGGAGTTGTGCAGAAGACAACTTTTCTTTTTTTTAAGCGAGATGAGGCAAGTGATACTGGCCCTTAGAAAATATAATGCAATTGGTTTTTAAGAGGAATTCCAAGAGTTTCCTTTCTAACAGCTTGGGATATGAATAATGCTGGCAGAAGCACTCTGTCCTGCTCCTTCAGTGGGTGGAACAATATGTTCTCTATGTGGGAAAAAACTCAGGATTGCTTGTTTCAGGAACAGTTTATGTGTCCCTTGAGGAACTTCCTTGTGAGGTTTTTATAACACCTGCACCTCAGTCGTCTAAGACAGGGTGTAAACAACCACATAGTTCAATAGTTTTCTCTTCCATTTGATTCTGAAGGACCTACCACACTTAGCTTGAAATATGCTTTATGCTAAAAAATCATATATAGGACTGAGGTGGGCCCATTGTGGTTTATTGTTCTAGGTTTTGTCGATACAGTTTGCTGGATAAGTTTCTGTACTCACGTGCCACAAATGCTGTCGGATAACAGGCACGTGTCTGACAAGCTGCACATGGTTCTTGTTGTTTCTGACAGGTTCAGTGCCATAGTTACACTGGATACTGCTGGTGTGTCACTCCCAATGGCCGTCCCATCAGTGGTACTGCTGTGGCCCACAAAACTCCCCGCTGCCCAGGTAAATCTTCTTTGTCTGGCTAGGTTTTGATGGTATGTCATGAACAGCAGTTTCTCTGTGGCATCTGATTAGACTTAAGCAAAAGAAGTTTTCACTAGAAGAGTGGTCCAGCCCAGAAACATGTGGTGGTGGAAGCTGTGGATGCCCCATCCTTGGGGTTTGGTAAAATTCAGCTGGATGAGGCTCTGAGAAAGTTGGTCTAGTTTTTCATGTAGCCGTGCATGAAGTCTGAGGTCACTGCCACCTTAAGCCTTCCTGTGATTCTGGCACCCATCTACTTTATTTGTACATTAATCTGGCTATTGAAGGTTTTCTGCAGTGGTCATTTATACCAGATTTATGTGTCCACATATGAAACCAGGTGACTGTGTTGCTGATATAGTACTTTATGTTATAAACTCTCTTGCACAAAAACTCATTGCAAAAACATTTCAGAGGGATTTGCATTTTTTGATAATTCAATATTTAGAGTACAGGAAAAAACATAGTGGGAATGCCCATTTGTAACACAGCCCAATGAAAGAACTCCCACAGCGCATTCCACAAATTACCAAATCCAGAAGAGAAATAATAAAATAAAAGCACTATGAGCAAAATGAAAAAATTGCCTGTAGAAATTAACTGGCAAATCGAACTCACTGCCTTGCAGGCTGCTTTTTGTCTTTCATCAGGACAATTAACAGGTTCTGATTTTCAGGGGTTTGCTTCTGACCCTATTTCTTTAACACTTAGGACAAATACAAATCCTGAGTGTATGAATGGTTTTCAGAATCGCTGTTCATGCCCCTTGAGGTTGAGAGAATTGTAAAGAAATAGCTCTACAAATGTTTGCACACTCTATATATTGTATAACCATTTGTGTTGCAGCACCATTCTCTGTCAGAAAGTGGAAGAAATAGCTTTAAAAAGCCAATCCTGCAATGTGAACAAAGCTGAAAAAGAAAGTGAATCAGGGAATTTGCATCTACTTCAATCATTCAAGTACAACATTGATGTTTTTTAATAGATAGATGGAGGAAGGAAGAGACCACTGAAGAAGTTTCAGCAAAGTTTATAGAAAGTAATTTTTATTTTTAAGGTCTTGCTAGTTAAAATGACTTGCGGAATTTTTCCACATCTTGCCTGTAGGTGAACTTTATCCAGACATAATACTCTTCAGAATATTCCTTTTAATCCAGTCTGAAAAGTCACTGTGAAACAAGACTCAATTGTGAAAAAGAATTCAAAATATTCAGAAACCTTAAAATAGTGGAAAATGAGCAATCATTTTCATTTTAGTGTTATTATAATTTATGACTGATCTGCATCTTCAGAAGATACATGGATGTGTCTTCTTTAGTTGTGGATGTGCCATCCCTGGAAGTGTTCAAGGCCGGGTTGGTCTGAGCAAACTGGTTTAGTGGAAAGTGTCCCTGCCTGTGGCAAGGGGTTTGGAATGAGATGAACTTTAAAGTCTCTTGCAAACCATTCTGTGTTTCTATGATGCTATGGCTAGGACAGCATTTTGGTGCTTCAGTGTAATTTTGAGCAGAGATGTTTTTACATGTCCATAGCCGGGGCTTCTCTGAGAGTGCATCTTTGTTTATTTCTCTGCAAAAAGCATTTTTATAGCCTCCATTTATATCTTCCCTGCCTGTCCTTTCACTGACATCAGTGAAAAAAGGGTTATGCTGATGATGACAGTTTGATAAATAATTGTTTGTCAGGTGTCTTATAACACATGGCACTATTTTGGCTCAAAATACTGTTGAATTATTTGCTATATTTTCACTTTTTGTATTTGTACTGGTATTACTGAGGAGCAACTACAGTGTAGTTCCCAGAAAATTAATCAATTAATATGAGAATTATTCTATATCACTGCAGGAATCTAACCCTAGTTCCTCTCAAAGATATATTCATGTGCTTAGCACATAAACTGCCAGACTGCTTCAGCTCATTTTCAGAGGGGTGGGAAGGGAAATTGTTTTTACAGAAATGCTAAGGTGAAGGTCATATTAGCACTCAAATTTAATTTAGTAGCTCAGAGATAAATAAACTGCTACAGGGCACAGGTGAGTATTCAGAGTCTGATTTTGATCCATGGAAAGATTGTGGGTAATTTTTTAGTGGTTATGAGACCCTGTGGGATTATCTCTGTACATTTCGTCCCCTGCTTGTATCAGTGTTCTCATGTTTTACTCTTCATCACTTCTCCTTTGTTCCTCAGGAAAGAAGTCCAGCCACAGCAGAGTTTGGAAGGAAGACTTGAAATGCTAGGGGATTTTACAGTGGTATTGGCTAAGGACTCAGTTTTGAGAGATCTGGAGAAACCTTCTCATTCAACAGAGAAGGCAGCTACAGATTTTCTCAGAAAGTTATGGGGTATAAGAAAGCAAAACTTAGTTCGTTTATTGCAAAATGAAAGTCTGATGCACAACTGCATCTTTCTCCCATTTCCAAGTATATATTCAAAATCGCCATCTGTTTAGGATAACAGAGTTGGGTTTTTTTCCTCGCAAGAGTGTTGATGTTTTCCAGATCACTATTGATTCCCTTTTGTACTTTTTTATTTAGTACAACTATGCACAGGAATTATAACCGAAACTTCAGTGCCTCAACTGAAATTGTGTAGATATATTCCTGTTTCAACTAGTATTACAGAGATGCCATTTTTGCCAATACTGTTGTCCCTTGTTAGTCCAATACACTGTGTCTTGCTAGCCTTGATGCAGGAATTGCCTCGCTATTTCTGATATGCAGGCAGATCTCCTGCAGTGGTGGCATCCTGACACTGGCATGTTTCTTTATTTTCACTGCTTCTTTGTATTCTGCAGGCTGGATGCTATAGGTATTTCAAAGGCACTTATACAAATTTTTGTTTGCCTGTACATACCTTTTTCTCCCAAGATCACTTTTGTCACCTTTTTCCTTTAGAGGAAAAGTTGTACAGACAATTAAAATGCTTTTCTAATTATTTTCTTACAGGTAATGTGCTACCATGGAATGTATGAATTTCTTTTGCTTTAATGAAAATATTCAGTTAATTTTCAGTTCTATTTTAGTTCGTCAGCAACTTCAGATAAGGTTTAAAAAAATTTCTAATCAAATATGCTGTTCTGAAATTATAGGTAATTTCTTGCCTTTCATTTTCCCCCAGTGGTACTACTTTTGATGAATGCCCAGAAATAAGAATGAAGAAAATGGCAGTCTGGAAGAACTTGAATTTCAATAGAGGAAATATGTAGCAGAATTTACGATGGGCAGTTAGGAGTTTGGTTTAGCAATTCCAACCCCTATCCATGCTTCCCATTTACTGTGCGATACTGGATATGCAAAACAATCTCTACATTTCCTTAACTGTCAAGGTTGGTTAGCTGAATAACATGGTGTTTCCTAAAGTTATCTCAGGTCCAAAAAGTGTCCCATATCTATTTTTTATGTATCAACAACAGTTGCCTGTGCCACGTTTTGCTCATTGACTTGTTCTTGTTGCTCTTTTTTAAGCTGCCTTTTGTGCAAGAGACATAAGATATGGAAGGATGAAGGTCATAAGCAACATTAAAAAATGCGTGACTTTCCAACTGTTTTATGTAAACCTTTGCTTTAATTACTATATCTTTATGTGAAAGAGGCTCTCCTTCCATCCTTTTCAGTTTTTCCCACATCAACATTTGGTACTGCTAAGACGCACAGGATAAATCTCAAAATACTGTTCCACTCCATGAAAATAGTCTTCGCTATTGCAGGAGAAATGGTGAGAGGGACAGTAAATCAAGCACATTCCCATGATGGCATTAAAAAGAAAGCTCCTTAAAAATGATTAATGTCTCCCAGTACTTTCACTAAAGAGCACCACACATAAAAAAAGGACAGTTTTACAACTCTCCATCTCTGTTATCAGCTCTGCAGGGAACTACAGAAATTCCATAGGTAGGGAGTCCTGAGAAATGGGGCAGAAGTTGAGAAGCAGGTGTTATATTATTGGAAGATACAGTCTTTGCCTATTTTAGGGGGTTTATGCCCTATTAAATATGCTGGGCTCCTGCCAGTGAGATTGCAAAGGTATGGAGATATATTTTATTCTTCTGTGAAGTAGTTTTTCTCCCTTTTGATTAAGATGGCATGATCATCTTTTATGGCCAAAATACAAATAACTACCTTTAGAAATTCTGAACTCCTCCAGTATAGTATTGTGATCAGATAATGTGATGGAAAAAATATATTCGGAAGGCAATGAACTTTTAAAGTTTCCATTAAATTGTTTTCATTACCTGGAGAAAAATATCCATCCTTGAACCATGTAGATATTTAGTCCTCACACATAGTTCTTTGCCTATACATACATGGTCAGACACAACCATAGGTGAGATAGGAATAGTAGGGGGAGTTTACCTTTCCTGATATCTGATCCAGTGATTATATATCAAATATTCTCTAGTAGGAGATCAGAAATCATTATCTAAACTAGCTAACAATAGGCTTTCACCTTTTTTTAATAGCCCAGTCCCATATGATCAGAATTATAGGAAATGGATATGCTAAAATCAAAAACCACAAAACTCACATCACATTCCCTGGGAGATTTATTGTGCCTCAGATGCTGTTAGAGTGAAATTGGATAGAATTGTAGGGTTTGCAATAAACTAAAGCATGAATATGTCTGCCTTTAAAAAATAATCAGAATCATAAATAGATAGATGGCTAAGCAAGTGTACAAGCTTGAATGGTGCTAAATTCTTCCTCTTGATGTAATGCTGCTGAATCTAATACCCCTCCTTGTCCCTTGTCCTCCATCATTCCATAAGGATATTTATTTATTTGGTGATTTGTTTGCTTACCGCATAACTGAAAACTTAGAAGCCAGTTGCATTGCCTAACTTTTAGATAAGTTATAAGTTGATTTTGTTTCCTGCCTGGCTGAAAATGTGGGGATTCATCTTGATAGTGAAGACAAAAATTCCTAAAAACTTGCAAATGCAACTTCCTGTCTTCACTTGGCTAGAAATGCTTCTACCTTAAATATATTCAGGAAATGGTAGGAAAAAAGATACAAACTCCTTACCTCAAATTTGGAGACAAGAAGAAAAGTTTATGCTGCATGAATTGAAAATTTCAATATGAAGGGCACAGGTTTTCTTTTATAGGAAATTCTGTGAATATTATTATTATTATTATTGACTTGTTAAGACTATTAAAAAAAGTAATGTTAGCCCAGTAAACCTAATTTTCATAGAATCCATCCAATTTCTTACTGCAATTAGATTCGGTATGATTATGTTAGTTTTTAGTACTAGTTAATGCCATTCTCCTCCTCCATCCATTTTCCCAATTTTTTCATGAAAATTTAGGGTAAAAAAAAATCAAATTCAATTCTCCCAGACTTAAGTAATTCTCACCATTTCTCATATAGATGAAGTAATGTGAATGCATCTGGAAAGATATTTCTGCTTTTAGTTTAAGATGTGTGATATTATATAAATTTCACCAATGTGTTAAATTACTTATGTATAAACTGAGTTCAATTTGTACTAATAGTTGTAATGTACATAGAGAGACAACACTGGTGCCAAACTGGGGCAGAGTGAGTATCAGTAGCAGTTCATCACACACATTCCCCCTGCTGAGACATCATTTCTACTCACAAATGAAAAGCCTGTTTAAAATGCTTGTGTGACTGAGATTTGGGCCTAAAGTAACTGGGTTTGCAAGGAAATTATAATTATAAGCCTGTGAACCAAAATGAAACTACAGAAACTACAGAGTTAATAGTAGCTGGATGAAATTTGAGGAAAGATTGGATCACTAGTATTTGGTGCAATTAGAAAAACCTATAATTTTGTGTGTAGTACTTCCGAACACTGGAACATTTTATTTGAGCTTGAGCTAAGCCTTTTATCAAATGCAAGCCAAGCACCAAAAACTCAGATCTTCCGGCTTCAGCATAAATGCAAAATCTGCCTCCTTTTCAGAGTGAACAGCATGGATTAGTATTGGAGCCCATTTAGAACAAGCTATCCCAAACACCCTTGGATATAATTCATACAATGATAGTGACTTCCTTTTTCTTCCCTCTATTAATACTGATGCATCACTAAGTTTATTCAATTTCTGGTGGCTCAAATATTATATAGTGAAAATACGTTAAAATCACTATTGCCACAAAAGGAAACAAGTCTAAACAAGAACATTTTAATATGAATATATAAAGCTGTAATTTGGATATATAAAGCTGAATTAAGAGCTGAATCCATCAGAAGGTTACTATCTTGTCTGCAATGCCATGTATTCTTTTATGGAGGCTTTAAAATCAGCGGGGCTCATTTGTAATGTTAGGCATCTCCCCTCTGGCAAACTCCTTGTCTGAACTTCCTGCTGAAGTAACCATCAGTTCAGCATGGTAAACAAGGCCTGTGATTTAGTGGGTTCTCCTATTTAAATTGTCCTTTTAGAACACAAGTATTATGCTGCAAGGTTTGGGTTTCTTTTGTTTCTTTTAAAACACAGTGATCGTAGTTATTCCAATAACTTAATGAATTAAGAAAATTAAGGCAGCAGAATTATTTCACACACATAGAAGCATCTGACAGATGTGTCAGATGAGTGGTTTTCTGTTTTTTTTTTCCTTTTAATTATAGCAGGTGTGTGTAAGAGGAGACTGTATTGTAAGAATGGAAAGGCTTCATGTTTTTAAGATTTGATCACTCCATGTGGCTTTTCAGAGAGAAAAATATCACTTTTAAAGGTGGTTTTCAATGCAGCAGACAGCTAAATTGTTAAAAAGTGTCTAGTAATTAGAATCATAAAGATGGCAATGACACATAAGCAAGAAATAAGGAAGGATTTCTGTTTTAAACCCTAAGGACAAGTGCCCCCTTGAAAAACTCCTAAGAAACTTAGTGGATTCTCCATTACTTGATGGCTTGAAAGCAAGGCTGGATTCTGTGTTGGGTTAGAGTCCAGGCTGGTAGAAGAAGCTGTCTTGTGATCTTCTTGACTCCCTTCTCTCCTCTACTGTCTCTTCTCCCAGGGGCTGCAGCTCTGGGGATGAGTTGTGAGCCCAGCTCAGGCTCAGAATAAGGGTCTGTGTTCCCCCCAGGACGCAAACACTTTGTCACACCAGCACAGGGTTTCCACAAGGTTTTGTGTGAGGCCTTGAAAGCAGGAAAGGACAGTTTTTAATCTGAGCCAGGCCTGGCCTAGAGGCTGAAAAAAATCCCTCACAGCATCTGAGGTGTGAGGGCAAAACTGAGCAGAGGGAGAGAGCTGCCCTGTATGAGGGACAGCAAGGGAGTGGTTCTGGGGTGATGCTCCTTCCTGCAGAACCTGTCCTTGCTGGGGCAGTGGGGAAGAGAAAGGGTCATCCTGCAGCACATGAGCATGTTCTTGGACTTGTGTCTATGCAGTGTTTAATGCTGCCTCTTTCTCAGGTCTTGTGTTGGCCAAGAAGTGGAGTCTGGCAGTGTATGGATTGTGCACAAATGCAGAGGTCAGGCAAAGCTAAAACCTTTGGTTTGCAAAGGAAGAATTTGCTGATATTTATTGCTGTAATATACAAAAATGAATCATTACCGCAGAACTGTGTTTCTTAGATGGCATATTAGAAGTGAAAATAATATTTTTCTGGTTAATTCCTTTTTCCAATTGTAGGTTCAGTGAATGAGAAGCTGCCACAACGAGAAGGAGCAGGCAAAACAGGTAAATATCTTAGCTGGCCTTTAAATAGAAACTAAAATAGCTGTGAGAGACACTACTGTGGTTTTCCATATATTTAAATTATCAATATAAATTTATGATGTATTATAGCTGCATATGTAATATGTATGCATGCATGTTATCAATTTTATATTTGCATTGCAGATATTTAGTAAACTTATATAAATATATATATATGTATGCACAGGCACTATGTTTTTCTAGTCTCAGTCCTATAGATATTGCAGTTCAGTGCTGATTGGACAACAACTTTTCTTCCCAATTCTATACTCTGAAATATTTTCCCATACTTTTTTGCTTTTTCTGGAGGACAGATTATTCTGTCTGTTTGATAAAGACAACATTCTTCAGTCCCAAAATCTTGGGAACTGTATTTCTCACTTTATTTCCATAGCTATCAGTGCTTGAGTCATCTTGGACCCAGCACATGGCTTTATATTGAGATTAATTCATCTGATGGCTTGTATTTATGGCCAGAATATTGTTGTTGTTTGATATAGGTCATGATGTATATCTTTTTGGCAGAACAGAATCTGATGTGAATATGACATAGCTCGTAGACTAAAATGAATGAGATGTCTATGCTCTAAACAAAATTAAAGTTTACACTCTCCAAACACTTGAAAGAATTCTAGATTCAGCTGAAAACAACATATTGAGTCTTTCCATAAGTTACACTGCATAAATTAATTTTAAAGAAGTTACTCACTTTTGTTCTAATGTTAATACCTCTTTGTTTGGTGTATGGTAAATATAACTTAATTTTTTTTACAGGCACTTTTGCAGCATTCCAACAAACCTAACATTTAAAGAAACTGTAGTGCTGTTAGGCTAAAAGAATCAATACTTCTTTAAGGCTAATAATTACAAAGTACTGAAAAATTGGTCCTTCATGTATATCCAGACAAATTGTGGGTTCCACTAACCTTAGGTTGCCCATTTTCTTCAGGTCTGGACCTTCATTTTCAGCTTTGAACGGAATGAACTATCCCATATATAAAACTTGACTGGTATCCTTTATTTTTGTTTGTGGCTGTGATGGCTGAACTACTGAACCCTGAATGAACAGTCATAGAACAAGGAAATGAACACAGTTTATCAAATCTCCCTTCTTACCACGTATATTTGTGTCTTAAGTGACATGATTGCATTTTACTCATGCCTGGTTTTTGTTCTCCAGCACAAGCCTGCAACATTAAAGGCTTCTGACCTGGTTCCCAGGTGGTCCCTGCTTCTTCTCAAACGCTGCTGTCTTCCTCTCCTCACCCTTCTTCCAGATGGATACTGCCTTATGCTTTAAATAAAGTAGTGTTGTCAGAGACATCCCAAATTCTTCAGGGACTCCCACAGAGTAGGGACCAGGATCTGAGTTAAGGAGCTGTGCTTCAGCTTCACAGCCAGTGTGGTAAAACATATTTTGTAGCTCAGCTTGCAAGGGCACAGTAGTATTTTTTGCAACAACCATAAAACTTGCTGCTGCTCTTTCCTCCATGTGTTCCTGTGGAGTAACCAGCGGTGTCTGCTCATATTGTGGCCCAGGAAGCTTAGGCTGGTTCACAGGGTTCTCAGTGCTCCAGAGGACGTGCTTCAGACCTTCAAGGTGTGGTCTTGAGGACTCTCCTCAAGGGACAGCATAGACTTAACTTGAGACAGTCTCCTCTTCCAAAATGTCTCATAGATACGGAACTGGTGAGCCAGATCTGTTGTACTTGTGCACCTTGCTTTCTCTGGGTATTCCAATACTGAAAGAAAACTTCCAGCTGCAGATATTGGAGATCAGGGGCTCTGTTAGCATGTTTGTAAATTTAAACATTAAACTGAACAGAAATGAAGCTTAAAATTTATTCCCTAAAGTATGTTCTCTGGCTCCACAGTTCTTTCCTCTATCCAAGGAAAATATTTATACTCTGAAAAGCACAGGTGTCAGAGTTGGGATCACATCCCTTTATTTCTGATTCTTAACTGACTGCAAGACTGTGTTCTTGGTAACTGAACTCTGACAGGAAACAGAATTTAAACAGGTTTGTGTTTAAATATACAGATTGGTATGCATGTGCCAGCCAGGAAGAATTGTGCAATTAGTCTGTGAGATATCTAATTCATATCAGTCATTAAACATATGTTGTATTACAACAACAGCAACACCAAAACTGTTTTAAATGCTGCTTGAACAAAGTTCAGAAGCCTAATTTTGATTGGGCTGATTATCACCGAGTTGCAGCATTATGCTGAATTTCAGGTAATTGCATAAGATTAAATGTGTCACAAACTGAAGTTGTGTACCAAAAGATGATTAGAAAAGTGTCATTTAAATGCAGACCCAATTTCTGGCTTGGCTCTGGGTAATATCTGCCTACCATAGCTTGCCTTCTGAAATACTGGGTTTCCTGAATCATGTACTGATCGATGATCTAAAGATGTGTCTTGATTTTCAGTACACTAGGATGCTTGATGGCCTCTCTGAAATTAATCAATGGTCTTATTCCACCACCCAGAGGACACCACAGAAATGCCAGCAAAACTAATGAGGAGTGACAGACTTTCATAGCATTGGAGCAAAAATCCTGCCATTGTGTGGACACTCTTAAAAGAAATCTCCTTATGCCTTGGTTAGATAATTTTGCATTGGAAATAAGCTCCCGTTGCTGCTGCTTTGGTTTTGTATAAAGATAACTATTCCATGGCTGGAAATTTGGTTTTACCTGCTAGCAATATCTACTTGGTATCTGTATTTGCTGTGACCTAGACTGTGACCCTTAGAGGCAAAGGTCAGAGTGACCCCAAACCTTTTGCATGATTTAAAGAGAACACAGACTTTAAACTACCTCAGGCAGTGATGGTGATAGCAAAGAGAACAGGAGACTCTTGGAATTGCACTAGCAGAAAGGAAAGGAAAGAGATAGTGTGTTAGCCTAGAAGCTGCTGCTCCCTTGTTACCCAGGTAAGGCTACATGCCAGAAGCAGCTTCTCAGTTACCTTTGATTCTGTCTTCCATGAAAATGCCAAGAAAACAATCTGGAAACTATTTTGGTCTGACATCCACTTGTGAAACTGCAAGAAATAGTCATAAAACCTTTGCACGGAAGATGCTGTTTACTGCAGTACACCTTGGTCTTGGAGTTAACTCCATGCCACAGGAAAATATGACTGGAAAATATGTACTAGCATGATCTCCTGAGTCATATTTACCCCACATCTGCAATAGTTTTAAATAACAAAAACATAATAAAGATGGGTCTTTGGTACCACTCTGTTTAGCAAAAGCTTGTTTAAATAGTTTTTTGTGTTTAATTTTTCTTTTCCAGCACTACATCCACAGTGTTTTACTGAACCTAAAATGACTCACATCTTCTTGTCGTTTCTGTAATTTTCCCTCCCTCATTTCTTGCAGTAATGGTTGCTAGTGGGTGGATGGAGAATGCTAACCAGAGGAAAACAGTTGTGCAAACAATATTCTGGTTATATAATCTGTGACTCTTACTTGTAAATCAACTTGATTCTTGAATACATCCTGCTGTACTTAAAATTCTCTTTGAATTTAAGGTGTCTGCAGCCATTCATTCCTTCCAGACTGTTTTTGCTTTTACAGGTCTCACTTCTTCTATACATTTATCTAATTATTTCTTTAGAAATGCTCATTTTTCAGTTATAATCTATAGGTATCAGTGTGCAGCATTAGAAGTGAAGAATTGCACTCCAGAGAGCAACCTAATCACTTCATGCATCACCAAAGAAGTTGCAATAAATTCATCATCCATAACCTCAAACCCTTTCCATTTATAAAACATAGCCTTTATTGTAATATATCTGTGCTGTGTACTGCCTATAAAGAATGTTTAAATTATTGTTTGCTGGCCGGGGCTATGTGCAAATCATTATTTTCAATCATGTATGTACACTTATTTAGCTTACTCTCATAATTGTAGTCTCCTTGCAAATCTTTTCCATTCTGAATTCAGATGATGCCTCAGCTCCCGCGCTGGAGACTCAGCCTCAAGGTGATGAAGAAGGTGAGCTAATTTAACCGTGTGGTATTAAACTGTGCAGTTATGTGCACTGTATTCCACAACATAAAATGCCATCCTAGGGGTATCTGCAACTGCTGGGGCTGTTGCAAGAAAGTGCAAACATCTGTTCTTTTTTTAGGAACAACAGAGACAACAAACACAATAGAGTCTTGAAGGCAGTGAATTTTGTATGATAGTCTGGAGATGAGAGTTCACCTGTGGAGACCTACATCAGCAATTTTAGTTGTCATGACTGAGGGCAGATACAGGTTTTAAACTTGAGCCAAAGAGCAGATTAGAACTCTATGTTCAAATAAACAAGTCAAAGGGTAAATTCTATCCCCAGTGTCGTGACTAGTAATGTCACTGTTAAGGCTGATGTTTTGTGAGGCTTATTTGCCTCTGGAGAAATTAATTGCCATTAAATAAGCAATAATAGTCCTATCTTGTGGCTGCCTTATCACTCTCCACTAATCTTGCAGAATTTGGGTCTGCAGCCATTATATATTTTGGGTCCAGAGCAGGACATTTTTATTTTAATTAAACATAATTTTCATCTAGAAGTGTTTATTTAACTTTTAGATTGAAAAATCTTCTGTACAAATAGGATAAGGAAAGGACTATTCATGCATTTGCATGAATAATAGTCCTAACTGCCTTAATATAAACCAATGGGGCCTTTTTTTAAAGATCCGTGTTTCTTTAAAAGTAGCCCCTATTCAGCTGCTAATAACTTTAAAAAATGTTAACATTTAAAAAGTATTTTCTGTTGCCTTTTTTTCTTATAGATATAGCTTCTCGTTATCCTACCTTATGGACTGAGCAAGTAAAGAGTAGACAGAACAAAACCAATAAAAGCTCAGGTAAGAGACTTGGGTCATCCTTACTTTGCAAAATGCCTGTGAAGGTATGCATGAACCATTTTAATAACTATCATGCGTCCACTCTTGTTGTATGATAGTGCCTTAATGATTAGCAATGGTGATGATTTACTGAACTGATGTATCATACATTCCTTTATAGAGGAGTACTTTTGGCAGGTTTTACTTGGCTAAAATTATACTAGTCCACTAAAGTTTCTGGTTCATACCTATTTGCACCTGGTTAGTGGGTCAGACATTTATTTTTTACATTCTTTTTAATTATCTTCTCTTTGTTAACTGCTTATTTTTGGGTGATATGCAGCAAGAAGGGGCTTGTAAAACAACAGTGTGGATTACTGTTGTTTGGTGGTAAGTCTTAGTAGGCAAACCTGGAAAGAAGCAAGCTCCCATCAGAAGCCAGTTTTCAGTGAATAGGAATTGGAAAGACGGTGTTACCTGCTTTTTACTACATCAGTCACCTGCTATTTACAAACTGATCACTGGTTTGGTGTGAATTAATTATGTTGCTTTTAAAAAATAATTGTGGAATTCTGGCTTTACTTATTTTCATCACTGTTTAGAATTGAGCTTTTTAAACCTGGACTAGAATGTCCTAAGACTGAATTCTCTATAGTATTCAGATAAATTCAGTGCTTTTGTAGATGATAAATTTTGGTGCCTTTCTCATTGCTCCTTCCTTTCAGTGGCATAAACTTTGGAGAATCTTAGGAGGTCCTAGTTTCTATTTCTGTGGAAAAATGTATAGTTGAAAGGAAACATTAATGGTGTAGGCTATGATTCAGTAAATCACCCCAAACCATGTTTCAAATCCAGTAGAAATTGAGATTATACTTTACATTAAGTACTGTGCTTAAGTATTTTACTGAATTGAGGGCCAAAAGCATTTAGAAAAGACAAACAATCATCATAAGAAAGAAAGCAAGACACTAAAGATTCCTTTCTACAAGCTATTTTTAACGTCAGTGCAATAATTATTAATAATTTTTCTCTCCTTGATTTTCCAGTAGGCACTTAAGGGAAGGACCTTAAAGAATGTAGGCAAGAGTTTGAAGCAAATACTTTTCATGATGGAGATTTAATTTTTAATTTCTTTAGTCAGTGTAGGCAAGAACAGAATTCCTTTTGGATTTCGGCAGCATAAAATATGTCTATAAAATTTGTCACTTATGAGTGTTTGTTTAATTTTTACGGTGCTAGAGACTAAAGCAAGGCTTCTTAAGTTTGCAGTGTAGCTGCCAAAGCTTCGAGACACACACACACACACACACACACAAACATATACAAGTGCACACACAGAAAGAAAATAAAAAATGTTGGTTTATTTCTGGGAACTGGTAACCTCCAGTCCATCTAAAAACACATTTACAAGAGAAGAGGAATCAGAAGCATAGCTTACCTGTGTTGTGACTCCTAGCCCATCATCAAAAGCATGATTGTGTTGTATTTGCTAACAACAGGACTTGCTCACAACGGTGGTGCCATACCCAGGCTAGCAGAATTACTTCAGGAGGTACTGTGCAGCAAACCTTTCTGTAATTTGTAGCTATATCTGATGTGCCAGATTGACATAATCAATCAAGGCGAATCCAGGTGCTAAAACCAGTGTCCTCACTGATTGTTGTAGGCAGGTTTTTAAGGTCTTGAAAAAAAAAGAAAGAGTAAGATTTTTCCCTTGTTACCTCTCAGGGTGGTGCCAAGGCTTTTGGGAGCATCCACAGAGAATCAACTCTGGACTGTTACTGTGTACAGAGCAGGAAAGACCTTGCCACTGAATCCAGTGTATTGTAAACTTGCCATCTTCCCACTTCCAGGCTTCAATATAAAGGATAAATATAGATGCCTTCTTCACTCAGTTAGCTTAGTAAACTCTGATTCAGACTTGGTCATACAATCATCAGAAAGCTTATTGAAAAGTATTTGTCTCAGGAAAATGAGGAAAATTTATCTCTGCATAGGAATTGTGTTTATAAAACAAAACAGGAAGCCAAATTGATTAATATGGGCTAAATTTTCCTTTTCTTTCCTATTGTAATCCTAGTACTGTCAGAGAAATTCTTGAGGTGCAAATAACACTATCATCTAGCCCTGCCTATAGAACATAGCTTAAAAAAAGACAAAATTAAAATTTCAGGCAAGATACTAATATCTTATTTAGTATCTTACTATTTTAGTCTGTACTGCTTTCTTCTTGCTAGTTTTTACTTGAATATATGTTCTAATGTATCATGATCAACATGTCATTTACAAACTTGTCTTGAGCTGAGAAATCAATCTCCTTAGGAGAAAGGTTTTGTGAGTTAAGGTCACAAATTAATACATTAAATTTGTTTTAATTAATACACTAAATTTGTTTTAACCATGAAGTGGTTTGCTTTTACTATTCTGCAAATGACCTGCCAGTTACAATTAGTCAGTAAAATCAGCATAAACTATTTTAGGTTTTGGAAGGTAGAAAATTATGGCTCAGGAAATTCTAGTTTATATTAGCTCTCCAATCCATTCATTTGACTGAATGAGCCTAAATTAATTTAGCACAGAGTAATGGCATTTGCAAGACTCACAGATGCAAGGCATGAAACTAGTGGATTATATATCCATGTTCTATAATGCCTTCTAGTGTATGTTCTTTTTGTTGGCTCAGAGAAATAGGCCTTTGCCTTCACTTAAGGCATTTGTGGAGTGGTATTTAACCTATTAGTTTTTGAAAACAAAATTTTACTCCTGGAAAAAATGCCATCAACACTGGATTATGTTACAATAGCTCTGTTTAGAGTGGCTGTTTTGAGTAGAAACATCTCAATAGCTGTTTTGGTACATTTAAGCTGATTTCCAAAATACTTTTTCTTTCCATACTTAGACTAGAGTATTCATCTCATTGCTAAAATAGGTTTTGCTGAGATATTTTATACATATGTCACAGTGCCTTTGTAAATATTTTATGACTACCCCCACACTCCTCATTTCTTCCTCCATTTCACAGAAAATACTGTGGATTTGCCATATCAGATTTACAGAAGTAGGAATTTTACCAATAGCTATAGAAAATAAGGAGAAAACATTGATCAAGGGACTACATGGATTCTGATTGAGACACAGCCTACACTGCTGTGTATCTGTGAACTCAGGGTCTAAATTCCTGCTAGGAATTTAGGCATGGTGACTAGTTTAGATCTGTAGTTGATATTAAGGTGTCTGTATTTTGGGTAAACATAGTCCCACACCGGTATCAGTTGGAAATCCAGGTACTATATGAGTGGAGAAGACAGTGCAAATACTTTCCCATCACCTAACAGGGAAAGCCCAGTTCCCTGAGAACAGATGAGGATGGACTGTAAATCTGTTAGGTTTTCCTTGCTACATCTGCTCTATCAGCAGTTTATATCCCTGTGGGATTCCTGGCAACACCGTGTGATGTTTTTCAGAGGTTGAACACCATTTTTTGTGTTTGAGTATAGACAAAGAAAGTGTAGTTTGATTCTTTTCACAATTCCCAGTGAAACTTCAAATTCATTTTGTTAGCTTGAATTTGAGAGCCATTATTTTTGAATAGTCTGTTGTGGGAGCACTTTCCTGAGACATAAATAGGGTGAGTTTAAGTGATAACATTTTTAATGTTCAAAAAAGGTTCTTAAAGTACTCAGTAATTTCTCAGTAGAATCTGTATACCACAGAATAAACCATACTTAGTGTAAAATTTCATTAATTTTGCAAATATAGGAAAGAAAAAGTCATCCATAACCTGTAATATATAGGTACTTAAAGACCTTAGAAATTCTGGTGATAATGTTATTCAAGATAAAAAATGTTTGAATATTGTTCTAGAAGCTAAAATACAGTACAGTTTCACCTACTTACTATTCAGTTCTCCTATTATTATACTTTCATCTGTTTCTGTAGTGATGTAATAGTATTGTAGCACTAATGATTTATATGTTCATTGATCATACATTTGTTGATTGTGTATTTAATGAGCATTGTAAAGGGGTTGTAAAACTGGTGTTTGTTGTGTTGATAATCCAGTATGACCAGTATGACCAAAACAGAAGAGAGGAAGATGTTGCCTTTTTATGTTGACCCAATAGTTCACATTTCATCTGAACCACACAGACAAGGGATGCAGTGTTTGTGCCAGCTCTGTGATTTCTGTCTTTATGCCTATATGCTTTAAGCAGGTGCTAGTGGACAAGCCATATGTAACCCATCATACAATAGGTCTGACCCAGAGAAAACCTTGATCTGCCATTAAGGCAGGGTCAGGTTTATGTGATTATGACATTTTTCCTCCAGAATAAAGAATCCTAAATCAGAATTACATCACAATCACATAATTCTCTCCTCAGACTATGGTTTTGGTGATTTCAAGAGTACCCAGATTTCAAACCCCTTAATCTGGATATTCTGGTAATGTAGAATCATCATCACAATTTTTTACTTCACCTGTGCACACGTGAAAGGGACACATAGGCTTTTATTTAATTTTCTGACACAATGGAGTGGTGTTTTATTTTTTCCTATTTTGCTACAAGCTATCATTTTCAGGATCTAAAAAATCTGTTGCAAGATTTTATTAATTAGTCCCAGAGAGTTCGATCCAACAGGAGTTTCATTCTCAAAACACCATCTGGGAAAACACTGATGTGCACATACAGCAATGTATTATAGACTCGGTGCAAATGCAAATGAAAACAGTTGGTATGATGTCTGCTGAGAATACCTTCTTAATAGACTGAAATAGTGAAATCTAAAGTGATAATTATGTGTCTGTATCTGTACAAAATAGCTGCTTGCATTTATCTGTCTGTATAGTCTGAATCTGTTGGCAAAGTGTGCCAGTGAGACTGATTAATATGACAGGGTAACATTCTAAGAGGTGAATGCAGTTTTTATTGCCATGTCATCTGACAGCTTCAAAGCATTTGTACATTAGAGTTTTTCTCACATGGAAATGATGTTGGTTGTCAGTGAGGTTTCTGTCTCGTTAGCTTGCTTGTTTTGTTTCTCAGAGGCAATTGTTCCAGTGGTATCCTGGTGCACTGGTCATTCCCTGAACATCACCTCCTGAAAGGACAAAGACAAAACTTGTTCCATACTCTAACACTCATGTTTATTCCAAACTCAACCTGACCAATTTCTTACTGTTTTGCCTATTCTGACAAAAGTCAGTCATAAATTTAATAAAGCTTGCTTAAACACCCCCCCCAAGAAACCATTTTCTTTCAAAGGAAATAAATATAAGAGTTCATGTGTCTGCCCAATTACATCAATTCTAAAAGCCATTCCTTTCTAAGCAAAGGAAAATTAATAACCTAGAGACAGAAAACTGTGTAACAGCTCAGTGACTTTTTATTTATTCTCATTAATTGTTGCAGTTTCCAGATGTTGCTTTTAGTGTTCACTGAAGATAAATTACCTGCAGTTGAAGTTGTGTGAGCTAGCAAGGAAAAATTAAGATCCAGTTGAATGTTTCCACTTACATATTTATTACAAAATAGTTAGATGTTTTCTAAAAGTATTTTGAATTAGGCTTATTTCACAATGTGGAGATTTGAGATATGAAACCAGTTATAACAGAAGGAAATCAAAATGGATATCATAAAAAAAGGAGGAAAGAACATAGGCAAGAGGGGGAAGAAAATATTTTAAAAGCTTTTTGACTTTTTCAACAGGGGTTCCTTGGAAGTCGTTTGTTGTCCTGCAGAACCCTGGTTAATCTTCCATTCTCAAATTTGTTTGTATTTGGCATTAAAGGAGGAGCAGGTGAAGATGATGCCTGCTTGCTCTTAATATATTATGTCTATACTGGACACTCAGAAATTGACTTCAAATACATAAAGTAGACTTGCATAGGGAAAGAGCCTGAGTAGAAGTGGTCCATTAATTGAAAACCACTGAATTACACAGAAAAACTGGAGCTTTTTGCCTGTTACTAGCTAATTTCATCCCTCAAGACAGTGTTCCTTTCCAACAATTAGTGAGGTATGAGCCACACTCAACCACGGTAATTGCTTGTGTTGTAAATACTTGTGTTGTAAATGCACTCATTAGCTGTAGCTGGAAAAGTCAAAAGCCTGGTAATAAATTGTTGAAGTATATCCATGTCATGCCTAGAATGTCTGACATTGTCATGGGCTAAAAGTTACAACAGCCTGTTGGAGATCTGTAATGTTCTGGCACAGAGGTTTGATAATCCAGAGCATCTGGATTATCAAACCTCTGTGCCAGAACATTACAGAAATGGAATTGGCTTAAGCCCTAAAAACATCAACTCAAACCCTGAAAGGAAAGTAGAATAGAAGGCATGAGTATTGATTTTAAATGTCTTCAAACATCCCAATGGGCTATCAAATCAACACAGGGACTCTGTCAATGGGAACTCAGTCCATAACAAATGGCAATCTGTCTCTGCTAAATTTTAGACAAGTTCAAGTCCAGACATTTTTACTGTGAACTTTCTACCTTGGGCTTATCTGCAGGTCAGTTCCCTACACAGAAACTAGCATTATTTCATGACATCTACAGCAAGTCCAAATATTTTATGTTAGCCATAGATCTGCCTTTTGGGCCTTGTGAAGTCTGTGGGTGCTGAGAGACATGAGCTGTTAGAACAATTTTTGTTTGCCCTGTTCTCTCAGCAAAGTGGTGCATGGCAGTTAAAGAGAAAAGCATTGCATGGAATTTTAGTAAGAAATACTCAGATGAAGACTGGAAGCTTCCAAAACACAGTCTTATGGCCTTCTTAGACTTTGAGTTGACTCTTGTAGCTGATTCACTAAATGTTCCCTTTAGAGTTCAAAATGGAACTTAATTATTCTGAGTGAACTATAATTTCTGATTTGTATTTTACTCTAAACCTAGCACTATCACAACTTGTTATATGCACTACTGTTATATTTTAAAGTGTAGGAGGCAGCTCTCTTTCCTTCTCCTTCATTTGCTGTTGTTTTTCTGTCAAGAACCACAATAGTTTTAGAGAAGAATTCTTTCCAAATATTGCTTGCAAGATACCCTCTGGCAGCTGAAAAGCTCACAGCTTAAACACTAGTGAAATGTTCAGTCACTACAGCCAATCAGTAAATGGTTAACTTAGTTCCTAATAGAGAACTTTTTATTACTTTCAGCAGCAATTTTTAATGATACTCTAGTCTTGATTTACTTGTTTCAAAAGAAGGAACAGTACTCTTCAACCCCTTAATGTTATTCACCAGTGAACAAAATCACTCTTCATGCTCTGGTCCTCTTTCTTTTCCTGCCTGACCTAAATTGGTAAAGGAAAATTGCTGTTTTCTTTCAGTTCTTTCAGAGTCATCCAAGAAGATTAAACTTTCCAGACCTCCCCACACTGCTTGTATATTATGATTCATTCTTAATTCATAGGCTGCTGGATCATGGTTGTTATAGAACTGTCCTATCTTTAATAATACTTTTCACAAGGATTTTAATTTATCTTCATTTTAATTTTACATATTAGTTCAAAACCTTAAGATCAAGCAGTGCCATTTCCAGCTTTTTCCTCCCACTTACAGGGGAAGACCCTCCCATCCTAAACCATTAGAAAAAGAGCTCTGTTTTACATCCAGTTGATGTTCTTTATCCTCAGGATGTTCCAGGGGATAACTGTGGGGAGGGAAAAAAAATCTGTTTTATGCAAGGCTGATAATTTCTATTTTACTGCATGTGTTAAAATTTGATGCCAAAAGATAGTAATCTTTCCTGACCATTTTTAATTATATCACATTACTTGCTACAGCAAGTAAATGACAAAAGAGTCCTGCTTGAAGTTCTCCTTTAGTTTTCAGACATGCACTCCTCCACCTACCCACAGCCTTCTATAGTTTGCCAGACATCAGATTGCATAATCATAAAAGCATAATAAGGTCCATAAGTCCTAAGAGGAATGTCAGGTTAATGATCTGTATTTTAGTGACAGATGAAAACAAATCATGTAAATCATGTTAATGCACAGAAATACATTAGACTGGATCATATCTAATGACATAATCTTTCTGAGAAATAGATAAAACTTTCAGTCAAGACAGTCTGGTTCTGGCTATGGCTGTACTATGGTTGCTGGGTGGTATGTAGAAGATAGGTCTTCCAACAGGGTAAGCAGTAAGAGCTGCCAGGCATTCCATCATCATCCAGTGACCTGATAGTTAGGAGGAAATGTCCTTGTTCTATGCAGAGATGCAGTTTTTTCTTCTATCAGGATAAGTCAAATAACCAGCTATCTACCCTTCCAATAATGGAATAAGCTTTGTTTGAAAAAGAAGCAAAACCCAGTTATGTGGACTGTGGAATTCTACTGCTTGATCCGCACAAAAAAAGTTCTGACTGTTTTTAATGGAAATACAGACTGTGGGAGAACCATACCATATAATGTTCCCTGGTAGATCAGATTATGGCTAGTCATGGTGGCTTAAATTTGGAGGGATTTTTAATTGAATGATTTATCAAATATGAATTCGACATTTCTTATTTGCCAAGCCATGTATCTCTTGAACAAAATTGTTGAAGGGACTGACGGCTTGTGTTACAGTTCATGCATTGCTTAATTTTTTTCAAAAAAATTCCTGGCTTTTTCCTTAATTCTGTAACAAATTTCCATGTGATGCAGGAACTTTCTGAGGCTTCATCAGTAATTGTAGTGTTCTCCATTTGGTACAAAAGCAAGAGAAATTCAGCTCGTGCAGTGAATTCTATGTGATGAGTGGAATTCACCCCCAAATCCGTGCACTGGCCACATGTCTGCAATGAAGCTATTGCATTAGTCTGACTCTTTACAGCAGTGTGTGCTATTATGGACTGTTAAGGTCCAAGGTTAATGCTGTCATCCATGGACCCTTTACCCTACCCTATCCTTAATGCAGTGTACTGGATTCTTTTGTTAGTTGCAGTTTCCAATGTAGAGCCTCCTTTCCAGGCAAAGCCACAGCAAGGGTCATCAGAGCAAGAGAAGTTCTTGTAGGCAAATAATGTTCCTAAGGTACATAAGCCCACTTCAAGGTCTTCTCATCTATACCCCAACTATTGTCTTACAGCTGACCTGCTTTACATTTTACTGCACTCTCTACATCGTGCTCTGTCACCTCTCAAATCAGGCTGCTCCAGATAAATGTTAGGCACTGTTTTCCCTGCACTCTGCAATGTGTAGGAATAACTGCCTAGGAATAATGTTAAGTATTGTTTCCACAATGCACTAGATTTGTGTGTTACTGGAGAAGAAGCAGTGGTTGAAGAGACAGACCACTGCTTTTCATTAAGCAATTTTTAATACCTGTTTTAGTTTAAAAAGAGCAGGCTAAGTATCTGCACTCATCCACAAATAAAACTATGTTTAAGTACAATAAGGCTGTAAATTAAATTTCAGATCTTAAATTCTCTTGGTCAAAACACAAGAGAAAAGAGAGGCCAAAGCTTAATATGCCAAACGGGTTGAAAATGCAGTCTTCTTTGGAAAATATGTGACTTAATAGAGAACTTGTTTTTTACATATATATATTTTCATCTAAAGAAGTGCATCTTCAAGACGAAATTTCAGTTAAAAATATTTTCAAATAACTGAATGTTTTTGGCTCAAAATTCAAAATCTTGATGGTACATTATAATGCCTTGTTCGAGCTGTAATTTTAAAACTTCATTAGTTCTTCCTTTTTTGAGGGCTGGGTCCTCAGTATATGTAGAACGTAATCATCTCCCTATTTTATAAGCTCAGACACTTGAAGAATCTTGTATTGTGTGGTTCTCTGTGAAGTTCAACACAAACAGCTTGTTGAGGGGTTTTGTTTTGTTCCTTTTTTTTATCAAAGAGAAACACTTTAAATGAAAAACATATTTTTATTCAAATACTTGGTTTTCCAGCAGACAGTCAAAATAGATTTTTTTCAACCAAATGTATTACAGTCATAACAAGCTATGAAAAAATTTATGTTCTTGCCATTTAAACAGTGAGTTACCTTGTACCATTGCTTTCCAGTGAGATCTAAGGGATATTTAAACTTTCCACATTTGTTCTTCAGTGAGTAAAAACAACTTATCAAAATGAAAGATCTTTTGTTGGCCTCTACTGGAAGGAATGATTAGATGCAGTTTTTGTGGGACTAGAATGCATTATAAATACATAAAGTCCTCGAACATGGATGACTTTTAATGCCCTTTAGTTATTTTCCAGTACACCCAGTTAGATCAGGGCAACAAACTCATTGATATTTGGTCTGGAAGCAGAGGACTATGAAGTCAAATTAACTTTTCAAGTGTCTCCAAAATCTGAGGTAAAGTTTTTGCAAGAAAGAAGATATTTCAGACTTGCAAGATCTGTCTAAGTTCAAATCATAGGAAGGGTTGAGTGTCTCCCTCCGTCATTAGGCCAAAATTTCACATCTGTATTAAACCAAATTCCAAAATATGAAAGAACTGACAAAGACTGATGATTATGTTTACCTGTTGTTTACCGAATTCATCCACATAATCTGATTCAATGGAGACTTTTAACAGAGTCAGAGGTGGGATTAGTGGCAGAGGCTCGTGACCACACTGTTCTGGTGCAGTTTACACTTTCAGAACATCCCTGTGCCCAGTTATGCTGGCTGGCAAGGAATTAGGGGTGCTTTCTCTTTGTTTACTTGCCTAACTGGTTTGGGGAGGAGAAATTTAAGTAACTTCTGATCTTGTTTCCTCTCTGATTTTCCTAAAACTCCCATTATGTAGCTAAGGTCATAATCTCAAACTGCCAGAAGATAATGAGAAAATTGCTAATCTCATTGCTGTCCTGTTTGGTTGTCTCTTAGTTTAAGGGACTTACAGTTCCATTGTTCTTGAAGTTTCTAATCAGACTTTAAAAGCAATCTAAGATCATTTTTAGGATATGATTTTAAGTTCCTATGAATTGAACACAACAGAGGAACAGCAAAGCCAAAAATATCAGAATGTCAGTGGTTTGAAAGGTCACTTCTTCCCATTTCCCTACCAACATCTTTAGTACAGAACAGTGACTTGTACTGTAGTCACACATCCTGTAGTTCATCCCTTTAGCTAAACAGTCCAATATAATAATAGAAAATGACTGGTGGTGGTGATGATTTAGTTTCAGCAGGCATGAAGCCTCATTTTACTCGGAGCAGTGTAAATAGGAGTGACTCTGCTGCAGTTAGGAGGCTAATACCACTGGAAGACTTATGAGAAGAGAGGGGAATCAGGCCTGGAGGGTTTATTTAAATTTTTTTGAAGTTTTTCTCTTTATGGGGGTGCTAGTGGTACAGAACTGATTCTGGTGTTATGGCTTCTCTTGGAAACACAGGGCACACTCATTTCCTAATGTAGCTAGTATGTAATATATCAATCTGCTGAATCAGTGACAATAGGACAGTCTGCTCCAATCCTGCTGCTGTTACATAGGTGCAATTCCTCTTGACTGTAATGAATGTGCTGTCAGCACACAGGGTCCTCTACTCCATCAGTATTGCCAGCTGAAAGGCTGAATAAAGTATTTTCTCTTTATTATTGTTACATACAACATAATTGTCACCAGATGATGTGTTTTGCACACTGAATCATATTTATATTCAGAATAATTGAATATTCAGAAATACCATCACACATCAGAGAATATGTCACATAACTAACCATGGTGCTAAGGATGTTGTAGTGCACTTACCTTTCCAATACTCCTGTCAAAATGAGCCTGTGTGGCTTCTATATAGAGCACCCCCTGTCGACAGCAAAGCTAGAGAGAAAATGCCTTTTTTCACGTCTTTTTTTCCCCTATATGATTAGGAAAGTTTGTGAATCGGAATACTATATTTAAGCTTAATTTATCTTTTATTTCATACCTACTTTTATTGGAGCTTTTTGCAACGTTATCATAGCCTCTGCTATTCATCCTCAAAGTTGGTTGCATACAGACAATTCCCATTATGTTTCCAATCCTTTCTTTGCAGTCTTCTTTCTCTCCTGTCAGTAGCTGATCTTCACTGCCTGTTTTTCAATTTTTCACTAGATATCATTGTGCAATCTCAAATGCTGGTTAACATTTCTTGTAACACTGATTTTTCATCTCTCTAATCTTTCATCTTCTCCTTTTAACTAAGACAGCCAGAGGCATAAACTGGAGGCTTTATGAGGAGAATAACCAAGAAATAAAGGCTGTTGATCCTGCTATGAGTTTGCAGGCTGTATTCTGAAAATAAAGTGACCCCAAAACCAAGCTGAGAGTTCTTAGAAGCACCCAGTTGAGCAGTGACTGCAAATAATAGGAAAGATAGCCTGATTCCTAGATTGAGTAGACTTGGAAAGGTGTCATTACCTATCTGTGTAGGATGTCAGAGACTGTTTCAGAGATACCTTGTCCAGCTGTGTTATCCATACTGTAGGATACTGAAGGATACCAAAATGTAGGAGCAACTACATGTTTGATGCTAAAGCTAGTGAAATATATTTTCAGCATTAATTTAGTACCCTTCTAAGTAACAATGTTTCCTATATGAGAATTCATTCTAAGTTAGAATGCTTCCTAAGTAAGAATGCATCACCTTAGTTAAAGCTGTGAGTTTTTTTGTGGAAGTTCATTTGAGTTTTTCAAATAAAACTCAATACAAGTGTCATAATGTCAATGCTATTGGTCTGAATGACTAGTGCTCAGAGTCTTAGGCTGTCTTTTGTGCCAATATCACTTCCTCAGGATATCATTGTGGAGACTTAAGCAGCCTACAAAGTATTGTATGGGAAAACATCTGACGTCAGCTAGTGGAGAGAGGCAGTGTGGTTTCATTGCTTACATTCAGGGCAGCTAGCCAGGAACTCCAGGGCTCTAATCCTGGCTCTGCTTTGGGCAGGGCTGTCGCAGTCTGGACACATCAATGCAAGCAGAAGAAAGGTTTCATCAGAGAGATGGTTGAGACAGCATCTAGTACAGGACTATAGAAAACAATACAGAGCTTTACAGACTTATGCAGTATAGGAGGTGGAAGTGAAGGAAAAGTTGTTGTATTGCCCAATTGAAATAGTGGTATTTCTCTAAATGAAGAGGCACCTTTTTTTTTTCAATTTTGCATGCCTTTTGTTTTGTTTGTTGATCGCAGTGTCCCAGTCATGTAAATCATGACGTTGGATTTACATCTTTTTCCTTGCAACTGATTGATAACTTTAAAGATTCTTCCCCTTCACTCTGCAAACTATACCTGTCATTGTATCATTGTAAAATATGTGTGTAGAACACAAGCAGAAGAGGATAGGCTTGCCCCTTTGATGCAAGGGAGAGCCTGTGTCGTCTTCTGCGTGTTACCTTCATGAAAATGTGCATACAGGTATGAGGCAAAATTACCAGGGTTCAAGGGTACTTGCCATGGGACTGTACTGTAGTTGTTTACAAATGAGACCCAAGGCAAGCAGGTTTGTAAATACACAGGCTTTTCCACTCTTCTTTAGCCTGTGTTTGTTCCTCATGATTAATGAAAACAAGTACTGTAGTACAAGGCCCTTGTGAACTACATTAATTATGCCAGTGGTTGATTGGTTTGGCCCCAAATGCTTTGTAACAATAGGCAGATTTAATTAGCAACAGCTCTGATTGCAATAGCTTCACAACCTCCCGGGAGCATCATGCAGTGAGCTTCCTTTTGCATTATTGTCAAGACATTAAACAATGTTTAATTTTCCCAAATTAAAAAGAACACAAAGCATACAATGCATTATATGTAGAAACAATAACAGAACTGTCTACACGTAAGCGATAATAAAAACGTTTCCTTATTAGGTGACTGAATGCCAACATTGCGCTTTCCTGTGATGCTCATTGTAAAAGTTAAATATTTATAATCTGTTTTATTTGAACAGTACTGCCAAAACCAGTCCTTCAGATTTCTTAGTTGTAGAGAGCTTCAAAATAAATATGGCTTGAGGTAGTTGTACATGTCTGTGGTGGGAGATGAGATGGGAACAGGTCTGAAAAGGCTGGAAATAGCAAGCAAACACCTTGAAAAATAACACTTTGGGAAACCTGCTCTTTACTCTCACACATAGTAGATTGCTGGAAAGTATTTTTGCAAGGCCTCTACTATTTATCCAGGTCGTTTGTGTGGCATGTTAAACACTTAAAGTAATGATCTTCTGAGGACATAAAGTAATCATGGATTGTAAAAGATTAAGGACCCTTAGGCACTTTAAAACTCTCATTTTACTAGTTCAAAGGTCTTTGCTACTATGCATTATCTGAGAAGCCTGTAAAATTGTTCTGAATATTCTTGGGACTAAACTTTCTGCTGCTGATCCCTACCGTATGCAATGGAATTGTTCCAGTTCATAGGAGCAGAAATTTTGGCCTGGAATTTTTCAATATGATTGTAGGTCTCCCATTCTTCAAAAGCATAGTGATGTTTCACTCTCACATCACATTTAGCATTATCTACTCTTCAGAAAACTATTTCTTTTTGAAAACAGGGATGAAAGTGGGGTGGAATTGGAATTTTTATTTTAAATTCAGATTGCCCTTGGTTTTTTCCAAAGTTTGAATGTAAAGCCAAGCCAAAGATTTGTCTTTGCTCTTGAAACCAAAGCACAGGCTGAGCTGTTTAATCATGGCCATATGACAAAAGAAAAAGAGAAAAGAAAGAGCAATATAAAACTATATTAAAAGTTATTTGAGTCGAAAGAATTAGTATTAGAATATTCTTACTGGCTTTTACTCTTCTTTGGCTCATCCTCTTTATTGCGCACAAAACTTTGCCAAAATCAGTAAACAGTCTTCTTTGTGAATCCTGGAGTTCTCCTGTTGTGAATACTGACATCCTACGTGCTATATAAATAGTGTGCTTTGGATATAGTGTGCTGCGGGGCAAAGATCTGTACAGCCTTTAATCTGAGATGAGCTTTTGGCTTTACACAGGGTTAAAGCAGTGCAGTTACCTTTTGACCAGGCTTCACGTTCATGTTGTTGAATCTCATACTGAGGGCAAGAGTTCTGGAAGCAGTATCATCAACAGATGATACCTCCTTAGAGAAGTTGTTTATTTCTCTGTTAAAAGATTTTTCATTGCACAACACAGTCCTTGTAATTAGAGATAAGCAATAATATGAATGCTCATTTTCCACCTGCTTCTTACCTTTTCTTTGACAAGAAGAAGAAGAAAAAACAGTAGAAAAGTTTTTGATTAATCTGTCACAGATTAGCTTTTAAGGGTGTAATTGTGTTCTCAGTATTACTAGATTTTTTAAATTTTGAGATTGTTTAAACCAAGTAGACTTTAAGGGTATTTATCTGAGAGGTAATGGCAATTGTAGCATAAACTTTTGTATTCTGGCTGTTGGAGTAACTGCCTGAAATACTGAAGAAAAAAATGGAGCATTTCTGTTTCAGCAGCCCATTTAATGTCTGTATTCCTGCTCAGTGCCTGAGGGCCAAATTCTTACCATTCTGTAATGCCTATCCAGTCTGCTATGAATTAGATAAAGGTGCAGACAGTACTGACCATTTGGTAAGATACTTTGACACATGTAAAGGAGAGCTACAAAAATTCAAAATTACATTCTCTTATATTTTTTAACATATCTGCACATTTTTAAACTATGCATCTCAGGTCACATTCCCATAAAACAGACAGAAATCCTCCTGGCTCCTGCTGGCTTCTGCAGCAGTAGTGAGGGTTCTCTCTGTAAGGTGGAAATTAGTTGATACTTAGAAAATTGAATGTTGGTGGAGTGCAGTCACCTCCAAGCAGGAGGCAGGAGTTAAGCAATAAGGCTGGAAAACATTGCATGGTGCCAACAGCATTAGCAGTGTGAACCAGTGGCAGGAACATGACACAGGCTGCAGCCAGAGATGCCACTATACACCTCTGAAAGGAAAATTACTTGAGTGCCTAAGGTCAAGTATCCAAAGTCATATCCACGCACTCAGTTTTCCAAATGGGGAAGAGAAACAACTTCTGTTTCATGGAGGGGAAATGCTAGATGGATAAACATTCGTTTAAGACGGCTGGGCTATTTAAGTGCCAAAGTATGAATTTAGGCACCCCTGTTTGCCTATTTTGTTTTTTAATTTTTAGTACAGCTATTCAAACAAATATGTATCCTCAGCTTACCTGGCAAAGAGTTTAATTTTCACAGCTCTATGGAAAAAGTGAACCAGCTTTATTTTCATTTCAAATCTCTCTTGAAAAATGAGAGATTTTTCCACTGGCAGGAGACTCACATTAGCTAGTCAATATACTCATAAAGCAAGAATGATAGCTTTGCGCAATTTTGTTTAATGAATGAGCCTTCAGATTGCTATAGTAAGCTGGCCAGCCAGCCACTCTGTTTGGGACAAGTCAGTGATTTTCATTTACTGTAATTTTGGGTGGTGGCTTTTTTGTTTGGTTGGTTTTGCAGTTTGAACGCAGTGTGGCTGCTCTGCTATGGCAGGATGAGGCAGCCATATGTAAGAATAATAGGTACCAGTATTTCCTCTTATGTAGGAAAACGAGATTTCATCCCATTTGGCAAATAACTGCTTTGAGATGTATCCTTGCAGAATGGGGCAGTCATTTGCACATTATCCTCTCTCGTGTTAGGGAAGTCAAGTTAACAAAGCCTAGCAGGAACACCTGGAGATGATAATCCATGCTCTTCCCATTAATGGAGCAAAAGCAGGATGAGGGATCTCATCTCTTCAGAAGACCAGATTTTCCACTCATTGTGCAGCCTGATGCCATGAAATTGACCATTTGACTTTAAATGATTTTTTATTTGTGTAAAGGTACTTTTTAAAGATCCATTGAGGAAGGTAGGGTGTAGAGTCCTTGGATTATGCCTGGCACTTTGCAAAGGCTTGCTATCCCTTTCACACACTGCTGTTAAAGATTTAACGCAAATGTGCTGCTTTTGGTTTACTGCACTCTGACATTTCATGGATGGTACAATAAAATATTTAACCTGGGAAATTCAATACAAAAATTTGGCTCTAATGCAAAATACATCTTTGAAGTAACTCCTATCTGTAATCTAATGTATACTCACTTCATGTTTTTCCCTTATTTATCTACTGTTGAAGTAAATGCTAATATTTAAATGTTTAGATTGTGTCATGTTTATAAATGAAGACTAATTTCTGTGTGAGTTTTCAAGTCAGGACAGATCTCACGCTACTGTTTTATTCAATCTGTGTAGGAATGGCAAAATAAAGAATTACCTTTGGTGTCAAAGAAGTAGATAGTTTGATCCCTTAATCTGTTCAATGTCAGTGAAGAGAAAAAGGATCACAAATGAATAGCTGATTAATTTAAATTGGTTATAATTCTGTGAGAGGATAAATTTGAATACTTGAATAATGTTTCTCATCTGTTTAACCAAGAAGTTGGGCTAAAATAAATAAACAAGAAAGCAAAGGAACAATCAAATAGAATGCTAAAATAGCAGGCTTTTTGAGGCAAAACAGTTATTTTTCTTTTGCAGTGACTGTGGTTATAGTCTTTCTCAGTAACTGTGGTTACAGGATTTCAAATCTTAAGAAAATAAAGAATTGCAGAGTTATGTGCAAAAACTTCCCTAAATGAGAAACTTTAAAGAAAAAATCCCAGCATAAAAGTGGGTTTGGATTTTGATTAAAGAGCAAGTCATCCCATTACATTTCAGACCTCTGTCTTATGGCCCCCCAAACTTTTGCCAGTTGGTAGTACAGAATTTGTATATTTCAGAAACCTTGATTTGATATAGGGCTACTTGATTTGGACCCAGGGTAAAAGTTGAATCGGTGTATCCCAGTAGATGATATTAATTATGATTGTACTCTTTTCAGGTAAAGCTAAATGGGGGCTAGTGGTTGCTGTATTTTGAATATTTTTTCAATGGTCTCAGTGCATTTTCAGAGGATTTTCCTTGTGTATTGCAGCGTCTTTGCGTATTAAACCACACAGATAAATGAGAGCATCTGTCTGTGATTTGTCCTTCTTTGTTCAATGGACTAAAGTACATAAATTAATCATTAGGGCTGTGTTGAAGCAATGAGCTTTTTGCTTTTGGAGCCACAGTCATCGGCCCAAGCTCCAAAAGTGCAAAACAGTGATCGGCTGTACACTGAGCACTCTCTGCAAATGCACACAAGGGGCCTGCAATATTTGGTTCCCACAAGTTTTTTCACAAATGAGAAAGAATATGGGCAGGAAGGTTGCCAGCTTCCTCCAGACTTTGAGAACCTTCATGCTGATGCGCATATGAACCTAACATAAATCAAAACATGTGGTGCCAGATGAGTATGAATGCTGTGATTTAGTCCTAGGTTTTGGTTGCCATCTAGATGTTGGGTCTAAGGTTGAGTGTTTATTAATGTTACCTATTCCTTACAATCAGTACTTGGTCCATGGACAAATGTTAGGCTTAACTGGAAACATACTTGCATATGAATATATTCAGCTGTGACCTGATGTACTGTCCATTGAGTTTAGTAGGTATTTTTCCATGGATTCTTATGGGGGGAAGTCTGGCCCACATAAATACTCTTTGTTTGATCCAGGTTAATGAACAGCCTTTATAAGAAACTAGCAGCATGAGCAAATTAATTCTTGCATTGTAGCGTTTGGCTGCACTTTATTTCAGTTAGAATCAAGGTTATTTGAAAGTGTCAAGAGGTGGCAGGCAGATAAATTCTTGTAAGAACAAGTGTCCTGGTTTGAAAAAAAACAATCTTTAAAAAGATTGGTGTGAGATGCCCATGCTCTGGCCATGAGGGACAAGGAAACAGCTTACTTTACACAAAGGGTAAGGAGGAGGCATTCAAAGTGCATAATACCACTTCATCTACCTCTTCAGAGAAGGAATCTGTCATGCTAGAGAATGTCTGGACAAAATCTGGAAACCCTGAAAAAATAGAAAGCCATGGAATAGAAAGCCAGATCTCTCCATTACTAGAATGAAATAATTTGGGGAATTTTTCTCATTTGTATTGGCTATGCTTATAGCAGGAATAGAATTGGTGGATTCTGGGTGATAAAATTGGTCAGCTACAGGTAAAGAACCTGTTGGTTTACCTTGAAGGGGTGTGTTTGCTGGAGTTGGATTGATGGAGCCACTGCTGTAGTAGACCGTTTTGCCATTCAGTCAACTTCAACTCCTCTGCAGGAAATGCATAGCTTGAATAGAAATTATCCCACTTCCCACTTTCTTTTCTAATGTGAACATTTTGGTCATATGTGGAAATATAATTTGGTGTAATGTAAGTGCAATTCCATTCAATGAAACTTGAATACTGTGAAAACTAGTTAAAAATATAAAAACATATTGTGATCAGTTTCCTTAGGGTGTATCAAGTTTCCTTAGGGTGTATCAACTTCACTAGTTCAAAGAGAGTTCATCCTAAGCAAGTGGAACAAATTCTTATTCTCATGAGATGTGAAATTTCTTGGAGGGTTTCGTGGGTATCAATAGGATGAGTATTTATGCATCCTAATCATGGTGTATTGAAATAAACTAGCAGAAAACTTCTGTAAATCAGTACTTGAAGTGCACTTAAATTAGACTTAATTAACTAGGACAGTTGATTTGAATAACACTCTGATTAGCAGAAATTTTCATACAATTTAGGCATGATTACATGATTATATCCTCTCTGTATATCCTCCCAGAAACAGGGTAGAACTGCAATATTAACTGCCTGTAATGTTACACTGTACTCCTCTAGAACTTGCTTATCCCTTTTGGAAGTATTTTGGTTCACAGGTTTCTTGTTACCTGCTTTCTGTAGGGGACACTGAGCTTCAAGCCCTAATAAAAGATCCATTTACCCTGAAAACTAGGCTGTCTAAATTGCCCTTTCATGGCCCATTATGATAATGAGAAAAGTAGGCAGAAGGAACCAACTGAAAACAGAATTTCTTGGAGCGGATTCTGTTTGTTATATGCACGTTGTGGGGTTAAGGAAGTTGAAGAAAATGTTTGTATAGTGGCAGGAAATGTTAAAGTACCATACAGATGCCTCTGTAATTTTCTACAGATTTGACAACTTGTCCCTGCGGACCACATTGAAATTTAGACATAAATACAGGTATTTACATTTATGCAAAAAAACCCAACTCAAATTATTTGTAATCATGAAATTCCACACCTTGGGAGAAGTTGTGATAAGATACAGCAGAAAAACTGCTTGAATTTTTGTAATAAGGAGCCTGTTACAAGGCTAACAAGATGATTATCCCAACATACATAATACAGCACTCGGTGTTTTAGATGTGCAACAGAAAAATGCACAGTTAAATAGATTATTCAGGATGACTTTTCCAGAAAAATCAGTGCTATTCTCCTCTAGGACATTCCCTAGTAAACATTAATTAACATTTTAGGTAGCCCATCACAGATGAGTAAATGGAGTCTTTATAAAATAAGGATTTACAGTGTTACATCCTGTTGCTATTGAGGTATTTTTTTTAATGAACTGATTTAAATTTTCTTAATTAAATGACGTTTTCTTTTAAAAAAATCTTATAAATTAGATTGATTATTGAAATCCAGAGTGTTTTCTTAGGGAGGACTGGCAAAAAAATCAACCAAAGATTTTATACAAAACCTGAAACCTCTCCTCCAAGTTTGTCATTAGCTGAAGTGTGTTTCTTATTGACAGAAGATGCAACATTTCAGCTGATTGTTTGTAATGGACTGTAAAGGCATCTTAAACCAGAACATGAAAAATGTATTTAGCAACTAATCTTTAAAATGAAAAGAGAAGAAATGGAATAGCACCGTGACATAGGAAGTGGAACATACATTACATCTAAAACATTTTTTAACTTGCTCTTTGTCATGAGCAAGAATTTTACTTTGTCATTCAGAAATGGCCATTGGGTAGATGGCACAAAGATTCTTGATGTAAAACTGGACAAAAAAGTGTATTTCCTTATATGATTGAAATGTCTGCTTTGAATCAGTAATGCTTATAAGCCTAAATTAAAATGCAGTTTGGGTAGGAAATGTAGAAAGGTTTATTAACCTGAAATAAATTATCCCAGCTAAGTTACAGCACTGGCTAACATGACAGACTATGCAGAAAAGATTTTTTTTAGCCATGTTTATATATTTTTAGCCATGTTTATGTTTTTTTACTAAGATGCTTGGAAATCATCTTTTATTCTAGCAAGGTAAAATTGAAGGATTTATGTAAAATAACAACAGTGTAAGCACATTCCTTGAAAAGAAGAAACTGGAGTGTCGGTGCTTTTCTGTTCCAGAAGGAATGTTATTGTAGTAACACATTCCAGATAAAGTTTGATGCATTTTAATGAGGAAGGTATTTATCCTAGTTTTATTGTGGCATAGATCCTTTTCCATACTGTTCACTTTATGAACTTCTGGCATCCATCTGTTATGGTTCCAGTTCATAGTTGTTGTCAGATTGTTTGGACAAACTGTCAGAGATTTTCTAAGCTAATGACATTTATCACTGGTTCTCCTGGGAAATGAACATTTGTCGACCATGACTCTTCTGACATTACAAAGGCAATTATTTTCAGCAGTATGGTAGCTCTTGTGATAAGAGCTCTTAGCATCACAGGGCTGCAGTTGCATCTTTCCACTGCTCCTGTTGTAAATAATTGAAAGAAAAGTCTGAAAGTGGATGAATGGCTCCTTCAGACAGGAAATCACACAAAGGATTAATGTTCTGGTTCAGGCAGGCAGGATTATAGATAAGCACTTTATACCAGTTTTCCTTTAGGTAGGATCAATGTTCTAGTGGGAAAAACAAACAGGGAAGTAGTAATGGTAACACAAATGGTTGCATCAGAAGTGTACAAAACATTAGACCTCAGAAATTACTTTCTTGGGCAGATGGCCTGATAGCTGACCTGAAGCTCATGAGCCATTGTATAAGGAAGAAAAATGATGAGTTACTGTGCACTTTTGTTAAATAAATTTAATGAACTCTGTTCAGCAGATTTGTAATAAGACTCAGTCATTTGGCTCATAGAGAACTGACAGACGTAGTGTTTATCAAATTCTTTTTTTTTTAATTTGTTAGAAATAATCTAGATTTTATCTGAAAACTAATTTAAGCCCACTGATAAGTGTTCCTCTGCTTGTTAAAATTTCCTATCTGTAAGGGAAAGATAAGAAATTAAAAGTTTCAAGAAAGGGAAAGTCCTTTATCTTTAAACCTTCCTTTCATTATTGTCTGCTCAGTTTCCAGTCTCACTTCTGATGTTAAGTTCAAGCAGTCCTCTGGCTGTCCCTCCTAAAGCTATAAGCCATGTTTTCAGCCCTCTTGTGACATCTTCTCCGTAATTCTGCTTTTCTGTGCGTCTGAGATTTAAAACCTGACATAAGGGAATAAGAGGACCAGAAGAAACATGATCTAGTGCAAAAGATAAAAATTTCTCGCTTGAGCAATAGCTTGTAGAAAATCTTGCCTCAGCAAGTTAACCAGTAAAGACCAGTTATCTAAGTCTAACACTGTCACCTAAATCACCTTAACAGAGGTGACTGCACTGGCCAATGAGTCAGCAGTGCAGTCCTTCACAGGTTGTTTCAATCAGTAGAAACTAGAGATTCACAGAAATTAGAGAGCACAGCTTATGCCCACAGCTGAAAAAGTTCATATCTGCTACTGCACTGGGAATTTTCCATCACACCCACTCTGTTCAGATACATTTTGTTTATCTGGATGACCTGACTATGTGATCTTTATACACCAGTGTATTTTCTAAACAAAGCTGAGAGCATACAAATGTATTTTTCATACAAGGCTGGATTCTGGGGAGATAAGAATACCTGCACATCTGCCATATTATGTTGCTAGTTACAAGGTCATAAACCAAGAGAAGGTCACGGTAACTAATGGCATGGTCCCAAGGTTTATCAGTATGAAAGAGACATTAATTTAGTGAAGTTTAAAAAGTAATTATTTCCTCTCTCTCTCTGAAGGCAGCCGCTTCACCCCATGTGCTCTTTTGTGCCTGATTGTATACAAAACATAAAAAGTGAACAACAAAGCTAAGTGAGGTGTTTTCTAGAGTTGTTACAGCTTGTTATTTGATATTCATCATAATCCAGATTCACTGATGGGAACATTTATTTTGGCTACTCTAGGAGGATGTTTGTGACAGATTTCTACTTTGTCAAGCTATAGTTATTTTTGCGAAGGTTTCAATATGCAAATAATTCCTACATCCCTTTTTAAAAGAGTGTTTCTGTCCCTACTACAGTGATTCTCTAAGTATACTTTATTATCTAAACACTGGAAATTTGAGAAGTACTCAATCTCTGTTTATGTCAGTGGGTAGACCAAGACAAAAGTGTACAAAATCATCAATTTACCTAGATACCCTGTTCAAATACAATATGAAACAAAAGAGGAAAAAAAATCAGCTAGAGACCTCCATCTGTGCCTTGTGTAATCAAGCTAGAAAGCGATATTCTCTTTTGTAAAGCCTTTAAAATGGATTGGAAGAAAGCACACTGTTTTGTAAACCAGGCCATTGTATAGATGGAATTGTGTGCCATTTAAAGTATGAAAGTGTTTAGCTTCCTTGCACCTTTCCCCCTGCCACAGAAGTCTTACTGATTTTGGACATTTACATATGCAAAAAACTGTCAAGAAGCAGTATTATTCTGTGAATTTCTATTGGTGCCTGCAGTTTGCAAAGCATTTCCTGAACTCTGTGGATAAAAGAAAACAAGATTACCCTGGAGCTGAAATTTGTTGAAATGCGCTAGAATATTCAGTCAGGATTCAGCTTGTTCTTTGTGCACTGAACTATTAAAAGTCAAAATGTAAATTCTTTAGCTGGTTTGAAAGAAGAGCAAATATTACCTACTTTTTTTTTTTAAATTTTTTATTGTAACATTACAATGACAGTTCTTTAACTGAAGAGAATCTGCTACTGACTGAAATTTTACTGGCTTGAAATTTTCCTGTTAGTAATTTGAACATCTGTAGAGTGCTTAATATTCTTGCTTTTCAAATATTTAATTTCTTTTTCCTACTGGATATTGTGTGAATTATTTAGAAATGTATTTTTTAGCAATCTAAATTTCACATGAAAGGTGATTTTAAAGTCCCTGGAAAAATAACAGTTTGAATATTTGTTGTCTCTGAAGTTTCCAGTATACCGGTTTATTAGTGACCAAAAACCTTCAGCAGAGGTGTTATTTTACCGATTGGTGTAAACTGACAGGCCTTTTCAGGCCCTGTGGTTTCTGCTCTTTCCCCCTTGCCTCATAGTTTCATGTAAAGGCTGAGAATGGAAAGATATGTTTTTCACACATTCTGAAAGATTTTGGACATACTGATTCCATGACATAAAAATATATTCTTCTCGTGGGTCTTTGCTCTCCAGAGCAACTGATACATTGCCAACACCAGAATCACCAGAAAAGAACGTGGAAGAATTCTCACTGTGTAAGGAAGTTGTTTCAGAACTGGAGAGAACAAGCAGAATATAAACATCCAAATGAATATCTAGATGAATAATTCATTTAAGGAATCCTAAGCAGTTGGATTTTTACTATTGCCTCTGAAAATAATTAATTTTTTAGGGACTGTGGAGTGCATGAGGATTTTTTTAAGGTCACAAAGTATATGCTTATCCATAGATTACATCAAGTATAGGATTATAAAATGAAGCAACTGCATGAAAAGGAAGCTAAAGTTTTTATCAATATATAGCCTAAACCAATGTAGCTGGTATTTGAGCTGTAGCAAGCCTTCACAAAGAAAATCCTTATATTCAATCAAAGAAAGGTATAAAATCTGTTTGATAAATTGAGTAGGCTCTTTCCATCTGTCTTCTTCAGTACTTTTTCTTTTCCATCCAAAAGCATCATCATGTGACCAAGAACTTCAGTCAGCCCTGGAGGAAGCAAAGCAGCCCCAGAAGGACAATGTGTTCATTCCAGAGTGTGCTCAGGGTGGCCTCTACAAACCAGTGCAGTGCCATCCTTCCACGGGCTACTGCTGGTGTGTCCTGGTGGATACGGGACGTCCCATCCCCGGTACCTCAACCAGGTAAGGTAGTGCATGTTCAGTTCTCAAAAGCTCTGGTAAGAACATGCCCAAGAGTCCATGGACTATCGTGTAGATTTGTATTGCTGGTGGAATTATGTCATACAGGCTTTTTAGAAAGTGAAATACTTGGAGACATCAAAAATTAAGGCCAGATGGCCACAGACTCTTTCACTGCAATGGCACAGGCAGTTTGCCATCCTAGTCCTCTTCTTTACTCCTTTTTTGTGCTAGGAATCCAAGACTTGAAGCATGTAATGAATGATCCCAGAGGAAATCTCACACTCCTTATCCTGAATATCAAAGAGGCAAGTGAGATGGTCTATGACACAAACCACGTCCAACCTCAGAAATGCTTAGTTATTTTGTTATTTTTCCAGCAACCTTCTCAACTATTTCATATGATGGTCTTTGATGGAACAACTCCTTGGGAACCCATAGCTAGGAAATATGATTTTAGTGTGTTATTAATAGAAGGTTGGAGTTCAGTCATCTCAGCTGAGCCAGATACATGGTAAATTATTGTAAGCCTCATAGTGCAGATGTAGGCAAAGCACATATCAGGTTCCAAAGGATGTTATTTAGGTTGGTTATTGAGGCTTGGCCCTTGTAGGAATGCTATAGAAGCTCATATGCAGCTGGCAGGCAATATAGGTATCTTGATGCAATCATAACTCTTTTATAACTTAAGCAAAATCTTTTTTATCATTTGCATAAGGTTTGTGAAAGAAACATGCATAATAAGCCACTTGCTGTAAAATAGTATATTGTTGGGGGGGATTTTTTCACTATTCTTCAAGTGCTGAGTTATTGCTACCTGTTTATTCCATAGTGTAGACTATGCCAATTACAGTGCCATCTGAAATGGACTTGATGATCTTAGAGACCTTTTCCAGCCTTAAGGATTCTTTGATTTTATCACTTAAAGTCGTTGTTGATCAACTGTTTTTGACAAGTTGAGGTCCATAAATGGTCAAAAAATTTGATGCTGAAACTGTAGGGTCTCTATACTTATTGTATGAGGATCTAAAGATGACTTCTAGATATTCCAGATACTCCCTTTTATGCACTTTCTCTGTTCTCCACCCCTAGGCTTTTTCACTGTTTCTTCTTTTTAGTGCTAATCCTTATTATCTTAAATAATTCTATTTCCTGTTCCTGATTTGAGTCCAAATCATCTTTTGATGCTCATCAAGCAATGTGGCTTCTGCTGTGGTTTTGTTTTTGTTGGGTTTTGGATTTTGGTGGGGGTCTTCTCTTTTTTTTTTTTGTTTTTGTTTTTGTTTTTGTTTTTGTTTTTGTTTTTGTTTTTGTTTTTGTTTGAGTTTTCTTCTTGTGGGTTTTTGGTTTGGGTTTTTTTGGGGGGAGGGTTTGTGGTGTTGTTTCATTTTCTTTTTTCTCCTTTTTTGGTTTTTGTTTTTTTTGTGTGTGTTTTAGTTCTAATTGATATAATTTTATTATAGGGTCACAGAATAGCTGAGATTGGTAGAGATCTCTGGAGGTTTTCTGATTCAATCCCCTTACTCAAAGCAAGGTCATCTATAGTAGATTGCTCAGGACTATGTCCCGTTTATTTTCTACTTCCCTTTCATTATCTTCCTCTTTTTGGATACTTAGAGACAACATTAAGATCCCCCATGAGCCTTCTCTACTCCAGGGTGTACATTGTCAGCATTCTTTTCTTACTATATCAAATGCTCCAGTCCCTTAGTCATATTCATGGCCCTTTGCTAGACCCAGTGTGCCCATGTCTCTGTTCTCAGGGGAGCTCAGAGCTGGACACAACATTGCAGATAAGTCTCGTTCTCCCACTGTGAACGAGAGGGCAAGGATCTCCTCCCTTGAACTGATGGCAGTACTTTTTCTAGTGCAGCCCTGGAGGCTATTGGCCTTCTTTTCTGCCTTACACTCAGCATCCATCAGAAATCCCAGGTTCTTGCTTCAAAGTTATTTTCCAGCTGGTTGACCCCATACTGTACTGATGCAGGGAGCTAATCTATGCCAGGGAGAAGAATTTTGCTTTTTTAAACTTCATGAGATTCCTGGCAACCCATTTCTGCAGCCTGTTGAAGTTCCTCTGAATGGCAGCACAACTGTCTTGTGTATCAGACACTTCCTCCCAATTATGTATCATCTGCAAACTTACTAAAGTTGTTCCATGTCCCAGTGTCCTGGTCATTAAGAGAGAGGTTAAACAATACTGTTTAACAATAGACAAGCTTTGGGGCACTCCACTGGTGACTGTCTTCCAGCTGAAATGTTTCTGCTCATCCCAACTGTTTGAAACTGGCTGTTCAGCCAGTTTTCAACACACCTCACTGTTCATTTTTCTCCTACGTACTTCATCAGTTTGTCTATGAGAATGTGCTCAGAGACAGTGTCAAAAGCCTAGCTAGAATTAAGATAAATAATATCTGCCCATCTCACCTTATCCACCGGGCAAGTTACAGAATCACAGGAAGCTGCAGTGTTGGGGAAGTATGATTTCCTCTTCATAATTTCATCCTGACTACTCTCAATCACCTTCTTCTTCTTCTTCATATGTTTTGAAATAGCTTATAGGAGGATTTACTTCATCACCTTCTCAGAAACTGAGGTAAGGCTCTCTGGCTTATATAGTTCTTCCTTGCCCTTCTTGAACACAGAAGTGACATTTTCTTTCTTCCACTCCCCAGGAACCTTTCCCAGTGAGTAAGACATTTCAGATATAATAGAGTGGCCCACAAATCAGACAGCTTCTTCAGCACTTGTGGGTGCATCCCATCAGGTCCCATGGAGTTATGTATGTCCAGTTTGTTCAAACAATCCCTGAGTTGATCCTTCATGACTCAGGATAAGTCTTCCTTGCTCTAGACTTTACTACTGCTCTCAAGAACCTGGGATTCCTTGGAGACTGGTCTTAAAAGTAAAGACCAGGGAGGGACATGCCATTGAGTGCTTCTGCCTTCTCTCTGTTCTTTGTCACAAGGTCTCTTATCCCACCCAGCAGCAGGCTCACACTCTCCTTATCTTCTTTTTGATGCTCATACACATGTAGGAAGTTCTTCTTGTTGTCTTCATGCTCCTTACCAGATTCCTAACCCCATCCCTGCGCACTTGAACAGTGTCTGTTTATTCCCCCTGTATCAGCTGACCAATTTTATGCTTCTTTTTTAAATGCGAGTTTTGTTAGGTGCACTTTCTTCACCTGTGTGAGGTTCCTGCCACATCTTGCCTGTCAGGATGAGCCATTTATGAAACTGGAGGCGATGATCCTTAAAAATCAACCACCTCGCTTTCCTATTAATATCATTTGCACTATTAATATGTATACTGTGGATGCAGTATGTGCCATTTTGGCTCCTGCTGTCATACAGACTGGAATTCTAGGCCTTCTCCACCCCTTGATGAATCACCTATGGACCTAGAATCAGTCTCTGTCTCTTTTTTTCCCGTTTGGTCTGCTGGGCTCTTGTTTTTGGCAGCTACACAGTCACTCAGATGTGGGAGAAAAGGCGGCAGGAAGACCTTTCAATGTGCTGCGTGTCTCAAGGTTGAAAGGCTGGAAAATTGGATACAATCTTTCCATGCATATGGTTTAGACACAAAAGTGCTCTGCCTGATGACTGATACTAAAAAGATCAGCTACTATGTTCTTGACCATTTCTAATTTTTCAGCTTTGTTAGACTTAAGGTCAGTCCTCAGTGAAGCTCTGCGGAAGTAAAATTCAGTGATATCCCCAAAGAGGACATTTCTGAGCACAGATGGAGAGTGCTCAGTTTTAGGAATTTTATACTAAATAAAGAATGACTGATGTATTTAGGAATCTACAGTCTTGGTAAACAAGCAGGTGGGATTACTGCCTGGAGTTTAAGAGGAATGTCTAGACCTCATTTCTGAGAAATATTTTGGGCTGGAATCCCATTAATTATTTCTTGATTTTAATTTTCTTTTCAGTATTGATAAAACTAAACTTTTTTTTTCAGGGAGAGGGAACTAAATGGGGATCAGAATATAATGAGGAATATACACTTGTCTTTTTTTAATTCTTACAGATGGAAAGAAGGAATATGTAAGTCCTTCCTAGTTTAAACAGCCAGAGGCTTGTGCAAAATTTGGTGTACTGTCTTTCAGTTTTCCACTTCAAAATACAAATCAAAGTATCTAAAAACTCTACTGCTGGAACTGATAACATTAGTACTCCTGGTAGCAAGATGGGTGCATAGTATACTGAAATCTCTGTTCTGCAAATAAGGGTTGAATTGCTAAGGGACAACACTGAAAGGATAGACAGATCCAGAAAGCTATTGCCAGAACAGCTCAACATTCTACTTTGTATTTGTTTTGAATGTACTCATGAGGATGATATTTGTCATATTATAAGGTTCTGAAAACCTCAATAAATGGTAGTCACGTTAAATAAGACCCTCAAAATGAAGAGAAGTTATTAACACTCGTTTGCCTTCTAATCCACTGTCATCTGAAAAAAAGACAAATCATTTGTCAGTGAAGGTATTTCAGAAAAAAATAAACTCATTCTACAGTTAAAATGAAGGTATGTCAATGAAGAACCCCTCTAGGACATTTAAGACAGTAAACCAAAAGAAATAGGTGAAGTTGTGGAATAAATCTGGATTAAAAGGAGGTAATGCATTTAAAGGCTAAAAACAACCATTCCCACAAAAGTGTCAGTGTGGTCCTCACCAGCAGGCTCCCAATGCCTCTTGGAAATCACAGCAGGAACCTCAGCCTTTTGGCTCAGTGGGGACCATGGGGCTGAATTCTCACGTGTGCCTTTTTTTTGGCAACTAGGATCTCATGCAGAGTAAACCCCAAACTTCCACAAGATTCTCTAAACTTAAAAATGAACATAAATCATCTGTTTCATGAAGATGCCCATGCTGTAGAATCCCTGTGGAAGCCTCCATCCTCTGCTGCTTTGTACACCTCAGTAAATCTCAGTGCCTCCTAGCAGACTGATCAGAGGTATAAAGCAGTCTTCCTAAGCCCTTGCCAATTCTAGGTATACGTTTACTGCTAGGGATTCTTTCCCCTTTTAAATTCAAAAGAGTAACTTGGGATGTCTTCTAACTGCATTATTTTTAACCTGACTGTGTTCCATTCTGACATACTATCCTGTCCCCACTCTTTCTCCATGAAAACTGAGGCAAGTCTGTTTTTCTTATCAGTTTTTAGCATGGCTGTTCCTGTATGGTAAATTTTAAATTACTTGTTCTCTTTCTTCAGTTGCTTTAAAGAGTTAAACATAGACTTTTCACATTGCAGCATTTTAACACCTATTGGGCTTTTATAGATTTAGTTTGTGTATGATGGACCATGTGTGTATTTAACAAAAATATCAGCCAAAAGGGTAGAGGAGCAGAGGCCAAAAAATGAAATGTAGGCACAGAGCAGCCACAGTAATGGAAGAGAAGGAGGGAAATGCAGAGTCAGGTATCAGATTAATCAGGGGCCAGGCTGTTTGCCAGATACTGCATTAGTGGGTATTGCTCAGAGACTTCCCTTTCACTGTTTTCTTGGCTGATTGAAGTGGTCATCCATCAAGTATCTGAATCCAACCCATGTTATCAAAGCACCTTCTATTTCTGCCATTCTTTAGGGTAAAAAAGAGTCTGTAGCTCTCCCATGTCCATAAAAATGATACTGTACCTTCTTGCAGCAGCCAAAACTTGGTGGGCTAGTTGTCAGTTCCATCAGGTGGTATAGAAATAAATTAAGCACTCAAAGAAAAAAATAATATTGCAGTTCTCTATGCTGCCTGATAACTAAGAGGTAAATATTTAGGCATTGTTTTTAGAAGCAGTCTGATCTGAATCCAGGACATTGCCACCATTCAATGTTTTTAGAAATATTTTGTTCCAAAAAAATTGGATTAGTATAATTTAATAAGAAATCTAAGTATGCCACACAGTAAATGTGATTTTGGTGAAGTTGGAGTAGGAGAACTTCAGTTATATAAACTATGAAAGAATCTAGAATCTATTCAGTGAACAATACGTGCACACGTGTATATAGACACAATTCATGTTCATTTAACTGAGAATTGAAACATTCTCTGAAGTGCTACCTGCTAAGTCCTGCAACTTCAGTCTGTTTTAGGGCAATAAATAAAAAATTTCTCAGAAAGGGAGTGTTGAGGTGAGTGAAAAACCACCATGCTTTGATAGTGGGACATGGACAAGGAGGTGAGATTCAGCAGCAGATGCTCCTCCCATGCCTCCTGGTCTTGCATAAAAGATATTACTAGTGGTGTTGCATAAGTCACTGTTTGTTGGAAGTACAAATAGCACAGTTTCTTTTTACCAGTTAGACTAACAAAGTGACTTTAGGTAAACTCAGCAAGCATAGAAGAACCAGAATATTCCAGTAGCAGGTGGAGATTCAGTCTTCTTCACAATTCACTTCAAGCAGTTCCAGCCCAATTATCTTCCTTCTGGAAATCCTATCACTTTTTTCACTCTTGTTCAAAACATTAACCCTTCTTACTTAAACTGTTATTTTTTTTGAGAAGATACAGTAGGACATGAATTTAGAGCTGCAGTAGTCCCTAACTACAGTACCTGCCTTGCTGTGATTTTGGTATTGTTTCTCTGGTGTTTCCCAACATGAATACTGTCTGTGGTATTGTTTACGACTTTTTTTGTTTTATATGTGGGAGACAGCATCTTTTTTTTTTTTTTTTTTTGCTTCTGTGGGGCTTCTTTCATATATTTTTAAAAATATTTTTTATTTTGTATTTATTTATAGCAGTTCTTTAGTTTTCCTCCCAGTAAAATGGGTTTTAGAAGAGAGAATTTTTTTTTTTTAGTTTGGTATCAACTCCAGGAGAATAAAGATGGTTTCTTTGAGGTAAGTGAAAGATAGACAGATAAGTTTGCACTGCCCTCTGAAAGAAAATGCGGGCTTATTCCTTGAATACGAGAAGGTATGAGGACTACAAAATTTGAAATTAATTAATTCTTTATCCAATTAACTGGATAACTGGTTGCATTCTCTCCCTGTTTGTTCTTTAGGTATGAACAACCTAAATGTGATAATGGTGCCAGAGCTCACCCAACAAAAGCAAAGGACTTGTACAAAGGGCGCCAGCTTCAAGGTCAGTGAAACAGATAAATTTAAGTTTATGCATTCCAGTGCTTTGCTCATTCACTACATTAAATTAGAAAGGAATTCCTTACGCTGTATCAAAACAGGGTATATTTTAGATACCACTGTATTGATTTTCCATTGACTGAAGTCTTTGATTTTGGAGCAGTGTAAGTCAATATGGGTCTTGGGATCTTGTCAGAGAAAGTAAGGCTCATTTTAATCAGTAGTTTAATGGCCATCATATTCACTTACCGGAATTATTCTTTGCTACTCTTATATTAGGGAAATCAGCAAATATATCCAGGATAACTTAATGCTTCATAATCCTTGTTCTAGCCAAATCCATGGGAAATTGGCTTCCATCTTGGAATCAGTCTAAATAATGTATCCATCTTACTTTTCTCCAAAAGTATCTTTGTCAGTTTATTTCACAATAATACTTCTTATTTATTATTTTTTGTTTGAGGAAAAAGTGGTTCTATACAGAAGCTAATCAAAAGACCTGGTTGAAAATTCCCTGCTCATTGTAGGGTGCTGGACAAGATGACCTTCAAGGGTTCCTTCCAACCCAAATTATTCTGTGCTATTTACAACTCCACGGAAACCAGTGGAAAGTTAGCCATCTTCAACAAATTATTTCACACAACACTTCATAGTTACAGACTTGGATGGTTACTTGATTTTATGGGTTTTTTTTCTGAATGGAAAGAACATGACTTGGAAGAAGACATTATAGCAGACCAGAAGTTGAAGAGACAAGTTTTGCAGTTAAAGATACGACTTACTGGTCATTCCTACCTTTTGCTAAGTATTTGAAAAGCATTTGCACGATGGAATCTTAAAGGGAGAATGGGCAGGTGAAGGTTTTTAGGATTGCATAGATCTATTTTTTATCTAAACTGCTAGTGCTTTCATACAGTACAGTAATAAAGATTTATCCAAAATCAAGATACTTTTCCAGTGAAATAGCTAACAAGAATTTTCATTAAATTAGGCAATGGTATATTGATTTTCTTTTTTTTTTACATTATGGTATTTTGTATTACGTGTGCTTTAGTCAAAAAACCACTACTGCAATGCAAGCCTATAAGTATTACAATTGATATATATGACATGGATTTGCTCTCTCTTGTGTTTGGTTGCTTAATCTTTGACTTCCAAATGCCTTGTGTTATGTTAAAATAAGGCAAATACCAAAATTTCTTAAATACTTATAGGTTAGCTAGAAGAATCTCCTATTCTGCAGCAGCATGGAATAAGTACATGTCTGTAGAAGTAATTGGGGGAAGAGGCTACTTCCCAGTTGCAGTTGTGTTAAGATATTTAATTTTTTTTTCTTTCCCTCCCTGTAAGGCTAAGTGCACAAGTGCATTTGCCAATAAATGGCAAATTTGTTTCTTATCATGAAAGTACTACGTCAAGTGAAATTAATTGAATTTACTTTAGACAATTTTTTGAAAAAAAGGACATTGAAAGATGAGCTTGTACAAGTATTTCTAGTTGTTAACAACTAACACAAAGTTGTGTGAATAGCTAATATGAATCCACTTCTTAATAGCAATGAATCACTGTTATTCAGTTTTTCTATTGTAAGCAGCCTTGCAAAGGCATGTTTGCATCTTTGTTGTCTAAATTTAAATATAGCATATAATTGCTGAGTGGTGCCAGGACTGAATAAAGAAAAAAACTAGGTTAATTGGAGTCTTACTTTTAAGAAATGATACATTTCTGAAAAGATGGGCTTGATTTGCTGATTAGAGCCACAAAAATGCAGTAGCCCTTGGTGAACCCACTCTGACGACCTGCCATCTAAAACCAGGAAGATTTTGAAATTAATTACTTTACTGCTATGAATGATCTTAAATGGGATAAACCCTACAGGTAGATCCTCAAGTGGATTAAATTGGCATGGTTCTGCAGCTTCACTGATTTATACCACCTGAAAATTTGAACCCATTATATATTAAGCCAAATATTTTTTGCAATAATTTGTAAGTAAACCAAGAAACAGTTTTTGGCAAGAACTGATACCTTGTTAAGGCAAAATTGTGGCAGATAAGTGTCCCTTGGAATCAACAGCAAAAATCCCACTAATTTAAACCTTCACATCCTAAGGTAACCTAATATAAAGCGTCTGAAGCTGAAGGCTAGTCTAATGTTTGTAGGGATGATCCAAGCCACCTGTATCTCTTAGTTTGGACTGGAAGTTATAATAATAATAATAATAATAATTCTTCCCATTAGATTTCTAGGCCTTTTTTAAAGCCAAAACATTTTTCTGAGGTTACTTGCGGTTATGATCCTTCTCAGAAACTGGTTATTCTGCGATTATGAAATTGAACTCAAAAAGGAGTACAGAGAATGTCACATACTATGGAAACAAAAGGGGTTTTTATTTTTCTCACAGTCAGAGTTGTCAAACATTTGTATTTTGACCTTTTATTCTCTTCTGTGTTATACAGTAAAATGGAATCTCTGTGATGTAAGGTCTTGAATAGTTTTTTCCATACTTTGGATTACTGGCGTGTTAAAGAGGAATTCATTTTTCTACATAAGCTGACAAAGAGCATTTAAAAGGGTTTAGCTTGAAGGCTAGTTAAGCAAAACATACAGTACGATGAAATGAGATGGAGGTGCCCCTGTAAGCTTCCTGTTCATAAAGCTAGTCTTGCCTCTGCTCTAAGCAACCTGGAAGAAAAGGACCTTGGTGTGTAAGACAGCAAGATATGACAGCATACTGAGACACTGCCAGACTACTCAGATAATTTGTCTTGTGCGCAAATCCTTTCCTTATTTAAAAAGTATGCACTGAAAGCAAGAAGTCTCTGGTTTAGGCTCTGCTGTGTGTGAGGGCTGGATAAACTTTGGATAGTACTTCATATGATTTAAGATTTTTGTATTCTTACCTGATTTGGGAATTGATCTTATTTTCCTGTAATACGATTTTCATTATGCAGACCTGAAATTTGAAAAGTAAGTAGAAAAAATTTTAAAGTATTCTGGGCAATGTCATTTTGATCACATATTTTTTTAATTAGCAGTACCCTTATCTTTTGTGGAAAAAAAAACAAAACCAAAACTAACAAATGAGTAAATGACACACAGGTTTCAGCAAGGGACACGATGTCAAGCTGGATTTTCAGACTTTAGGGTTGCTATGGTTTTGTCAATTTAAGTCAGACCACTAATTTTGTTTAGATTTTATTTTGGTTTGTTTAAGTTTCTCCATTTCTTTAACATGATGTGTGGTTTTTTTTTTTTTTTTGAAGTTCCTACAGTTGTGATACTTCATTTCATATAAAAGGATCATTTGAGAGGGGAAAGTATAGTTTGAAAGACAGTGCCTCGAACAGTAATACAGTATACTGACTTGGGTCAATGTAGTATATCAGTCTACTAAAAGTCTTGAAAGTCTCCCTTTTAAATTTTCTCGAAATTGCATAGCTCTTCACTGTTGAATATTTTGTTTTCCTGAGATACTGATCTCAGTTTGCCTTGCTGGAAGTAGCACGCTTCCATTGCATTCATGTTCCTGTAGGTTTTTCCTGGTAATGTAAGATCAGCATTTCACTCCTGTTTCTGTCCTTACTGGCAATCCTTCACTTCAGTTGATTATCATTACAATTTTTGATTCTAGAAAATTTCTCATAAAAAGGTGAGCATTTCAGGGCTTTGATAGTGCTGAGTTAAGAAGCATCTGAAAGGTTTTTATTGTCCAGGGTTTATTCGGTGGCACAAGAAGGATCCAAATTAATTTTGCACAGCCTCTGTGAGACAGATTTTGATTTCTCTGTGCCCCCTTTTCCCCACAACCCAAATCCAAAACTCAGCGCTTTCCATCCAGGGCCTAAGCTCTGTCAATCATGGTGGTGGTACTCTGATTGTCTACAGTTTGTCAAACTTAGAACTTTATGACTTAATTGAAATGTCTTGACAGAGGTCCCTTGTATAGTTAATCAACTTAATAACAAAACAAACAAAAAATCCCTTAAAACTCTTCCTTAAATATAAACTACAATTGTTTTCTAATTTTATAGCCTACTACTGACTCAGCTCTTCTTTTGAGCTATGGGTGTTCTTGAGCTTAGTTTAACCTTGGCATTGAAGTAGTTAATATTTTCTCCTGCAAATCATGCATGAGAGCAGTTTAACTCATCTGTTTATTTAATTTTTGTGTTACTTAAGAGAAACAAAAATATTCTAACTGCCCAATTCTCTTCCTATTGTAATGGCTTTATTTACTGTGTTTCTGATGGGATAATCCTGCACTGACCCTGAACAGTTTATGTTTTATGGAGCAAAACTCATGATTTAAGGTATGGGGGAATTATATGAGGATAAGTACAGTTTACTTTTGGTTGTTGGCTGTGTATCTTTTTCCAAAGTTAAAGGGAAATAGTCGGAAGCACTCAAACCACAATGATGCAACACCCACAGCCAAACAGCCATCATTTGAAGTGTCTCACTTCAAAGGCATCTTAAAAGAAAAGGAAAGTGATAGAGGCTTAACTGCCTTTCCTTTTGAGGTTCATTCTATCATGCAGTGGTTCCACTTTTGACCATGGCTGCATCAGGTTTTATAAGGTGCCAGAGAATTTCTCAGCTAAAATAACTGAGGTACCACCCCTACCCTACCTCATCTAGCTTAGTCTGTTCCCACATAGTCCTTTGTTTCCCTAGTGTAGTCTGGTACCAACACCAAGTAGAAATTAATCTTACCTTATTTCACATTCTTAAACATTTGAATGACTAAATCTTTCTTTTTTTTTTAAAGGCATCAGATAAGGCATAATGCCTGCCTTCCCATGAGCTCCAAATTGTTAGGTCAATTGGCATGTAACTGTCTCCACTGAGCTGTGATTTAAAAGGATTATCTTTTTATGATGTAACCAGCTTTCTGGCTGCATGAGCTAATATTCAAAATACTCCTTTCTGCTATTGAATCTAAATCTCTGAGTAGTCAACCAACCGCTTGAAGTTGCTGGCTGTTTTGAATGAGCCTGTAACCATTGCCCTGAGCTCTGTGCTATTCTGTTTACCAAGAGGTACGTGGCAAAAAGGCTCTGTACAGAGCAGAACTACCTAAATAATGACTGTGCCCAGGAAATGTTGGTTCAAATCTGGTGTGAACCTTCATGACAGTGAAGTGATGGCAGAGCTGAACAGCTGCGTGGTGAGTTGATGCAGGGGACCTGCCTGGAGCATGGTGGGGTCTGCTGGGAGGATGTGAGGCTCCACAGTGAGGTACAGCTCCCAGAGCTGGAGGTTCGTGATGGAAGCAGAGCGAAGCTCCCATAATCCAAAAGGAAATAGCTAGTTACATTCAGTGCCAATTAGACACCCACAAGTCTGCGGGCCCAGAGAGGGTGCATGAGTGTAATGAGGGAGCTGGCCAGAAGAGCTTCCCAAGTCACTTCCAGTCATTTACCAGCAGTCCTGGTTAACTGGAGAAGTCCCAGAATTACCAGAAATTAATTAGCAAATGTAACACCTATTCATGAGAGGTGTTGAAAGGATGATCTGGGAAACTAAAGGCCTGTCATCCTGACTTTGGTACCAGGGAAAGTCATGGAGGAGATCATCATGAGTGCCATCATATAGCATATGCAGGACAACCAGGGGATCAGGCCCAGCCACAGGGGCTTTATGAAAGGTAGGTCCTGCATGAGCCCCCTAATCTTCTATGGCAAGATTACTTGCTTAGAAGATGAGGGAAAAGCTGTGGTTGTTGAATAACTAGACTTCAGTAAAGGCTGTAACACCATCTTCCACAGCAGTCTCCTGGAGAAATTGAGTCTTTTTTTGGCTTGAACAGATGCACTTTTTACTGGATTAAACACTGGCTAGATGGGTGGGCCAAGAAAATGGTAGAGAATGGAACTAAATCCAGTTGATGGCCAGTCACTGGTGATATTCCCCAGGACTCAATATTGAGGTTGGTCTTGTTTCATATCTTTTATCAATGGTTTGGATAAGGGGATTTAATGCATCTTCAGTAAGTTCGCAGATAACACCAAATTAGATGGAAGTGTTTTTCTGCTGGAGGAAGGCTTGAGAGATATCTTGGCAGGCTGGATCAGTGGGCGGAGGACAACCACATGATGTTCAGTAAAGCAAAGTGCTGGGTACTGCACCTGTATTGCAACAACCCCATGCATCAATATAGGCTTGGGGGAAAGTGGCATGAGAGCTACTTAGCAGAAAGAGATTTGGGGTTGCTAGTTTACAGCTGGACAGCTGTGTACCCAGGTGGCCAAGAGCGCCAAGGACATCTTGGCCTGTATCAAGAACAGCGTGTCCAGCAGGACTAGAGAAGTGATTTTCTCGCTGCACTCAGAACTGGTGACACCAGGCCTCAATGCTCTGTTCAGTTCTGGGCCCCTCACAACAAGGAAGACAGTGAGGTTTTGGAGGGTGTTCAGAGAAGGGCAGTGAAGCTGGTGAAGGGTCTGGAGCACAAATCTTATGAAGAGCAGCTGAGGGAGCTGGGAGTGTTTAGCCTGGAGAAAAGGAGGCCTGGGGTGGGGGGACCTCACTGTTCTCTAAAACTGCCTGAAAGAAGGTTGTAGCCAAGTCTCTGAGTCTGGGGGCCACTCTCTCCTGTCATGTCTCACGTGAAAGGATGAGAGGAAATGGCCTTCAGTTGTGCCTTGGGAGGTTCAGGTTAGATATTAGAAAAAAAATCACACTGAAACAGTTGTTAGGTATTGGAATAAGTTGTCCAGGGATATGGTGAAGTCACTGTCTCTTGAAGTGTTCAAGGAGTGTCTGGATATGGCACTTGGGGTTTTTATTTATAGGTGATTTAGTTTGGTGTTAGGTTGATGGTTTGACTAGATGTTTTTAAAGATCTATTCCAACCTTCTGTGATTCTGTGCAGAGGGGTGCTGGAGGTCCAGGAACACTCCTTGTCAGTCCCTTAGTGCTGGGGTAGGATGGGGACTGGCAGCTTCCCCTCCCAAAGCACTTGCTGTCTCCTCTAGTGTGTGCAATGGTGCACACTAGGGAGGGTGGAGGCAGTAATCCTCACCACTGCATAGCTCTGTGTGTCAAGCAAGTACTGGGGCCACTGCTATGGCTTCAGAGCAGCTGATCCTCCAAAGAGGACTCAGTGTCTTAAGCCTACAATAGTTTACTTGGCCTTTTGAATTTAGTAGCTTCAGTATTATTACCCCATTGTCTGGCTACATGAGCATATTTTAGTCTCCCAGTGGGAATTTTAGCTCCAGAGGGAGGAAGTCTTGCAAGTTATTTTTCAAGGCTCTGCTGATCACATTGATTTCCTGCATACCCTCTTCTATTCATTTCCTCATCCTGATTTGATTAATAATGATCTGGCCACAGTTCTTCATACTGGTTAAATTTTGCCTCAGTTTGTAGTAATTTCTTATCAAAATGAGTCATCACACAAACTTACAGTAGAAATATTAATATCTGAAAAAAAATAATCTCAAGCACATAACCCAAAAGCTATGAATGTGCAAATTTGCCTATAAAAATTACAATGAAAGCATTTGTGTTACTAGTGAAATGCCAGTGAAAGACACCACTCTTTCACAGCTAACAAAAGAGAAAATCTTGCTAATTAAAGGTGGTGCTACTGCTCAGCAATAGCATTTCATTCATTGCTCTACTTCATATTAACTTATAATTTTATGTTTATTTTAAAGGTCTATAATAGAACTAATAAACACTGACTTCATTTGCTTCACAGCATTTGGCTATGCCAAAGAATATATATTCTGTTTCTCACCTCACTTGTTTCTACCCACCTTTTGCAAACAAACACATGTTTAAGGACAGCAGTCTTGCCTGCTGTCAGTGTGAGCAGTGGAACACTTCCAGGAGAACATGCCCAGAAGGGAGTTCTCCTGTACCTGGCTGGTTTCCCAGGAGGTTGTCTCACACCAGCTGTACAGTTACATTTAATACATAATATTATATTTACTCTCCTTCTGCATTTTTCCTAATAGTAAGGAGACAAAGAAGGAGATGAATTTATGAAATGTTTCAATGCAGAGATTAGTCCAATCAAGAAATCCAAAAGAAACTGCAAAACAGTACATTTTAAACATCTTTGTTTCTTTTAACAAGGTCTCTGCAGAAAATACATGTGAGTATTAAGAAAATCAAGATACCTGCCCTCTTTTAAAGACAGTCTAAAGTTTACAGTGAAAATACTGCAGACCCTTTTAGAACAGTTCCAATTACATTACTGTAGGATACTGAGATAGTGTCTATGCCCAGTAAAAAATCCTACAATAATCAGAGTGAAACTTTGATCACACTGGAACCTAAAAGGAATTAAAGAATTTGCCTCATTCAACAAACTTTGATGCTGTATTCTTAAAACTATAAGTTCAAGAAACGTTTTTTAAAAATCTTGAAATAACCTCTTAAAATAAACATAGTGAAGACATAGGAGAGGTATCTCATAATAATGTGGGGCAAATGGCTTGTAGCTCTTGTGTAAGCTGTAGGAAAAAACCAACACCAGCAGGGAAGATTGATATAGAATAACCTCAGTGTTTTCTGCCAGAATGCCTGCAATCATTATCATCTTGCAATCTAAAAGCTGTCAAGAAAAGCTCATATTAACTGAATGGAAAAGGTGAAAACCTTTTAGTATGCCAGGGCTGTAATCATAATGAAAAATGACACCTGAATCTTATCATGACAGTGAGTGGGAGTCACATAATAAGACACTATTTCCTCAAAGGCACATGGTATAGGGCTTCTCCTTTATAATCTGATAGAGTAAATTGAATAAAAACATGCCATGGATTTGTAACACTGTTCCTTTCAAAATGGATCTCTTGTTTTGTTGTGTTTTCCTACTTGGATACAAGTTCTCCTTGATTATGTGGCAGAAACAGCTCTCATGTTTAATCTGTGGACAGGGAAAAATAAATATTTTCATTTCAGATTGAATGTATATCTGGAGCTTTATTTTCAAGAGGAAACAGCAATGTTAAGGCATTTATTCTTTGTGTTTAGTCACTTGGAGAAGTGTTCCAGTTTTCAAATAAAATGAGCACTTCAATAACTGTGAGTTCAGTGGGGATTTTCAATTCCCAGCAATTATGAAAATATCCTGTACTTACAATAAATCACCCTAGAAATTTTGTGATTTTCATCAAACAGTGACTTTTTGAAATGCAGACTTAAAAGGCTAGGTCTTGTGAAAATTTAAGCCAGTGCAAGCCTTCCCACTTAGTAACATTTTGAAAACCTTAATGTGTAATACAGTAATAACATCAGTCAGAATGAATAATGACTGAAAGTGTCAAGCAATAAGCCTAATTTACTTGTCAAGGAAAATGAACAAGATGTAGTCATTAAGTATATTTTTCTGAAGAAAATATTTTTGTTTTAGCCTCCCAAAGGCTTTTTTGTGTAACCTCCTGCAAAAGGGCAAAAAATTTTCTCCTCAAGTGCTTTTAGTTGTGGAGGCCTAGAGGTTGTATTCAAACAAGGAATAACATTGCATGTTTAAAAACACTGAAATAGTCTCATATACACTACCATGCAGTATATTTAGCCTGCTGCAAAAAATAATTACTTTGTTTACTTCTTTTGAGAAAAAGGCTGTCTCTGATAATCAGTCCTTTCAATGCCCATGTTTTCTAAATACCAGCATAGCTTCTCTGAGACCAGTGGAACTGATCACCAGTAGAAGAGCATCGCACATCTTGCTGATGTTGACTTTATTTTACATGGAACTGATCACCAGTAGAAGAGCATCGCACATCTTGCTGATGTTGACTTTATTTTACAAAGTAAAATATCATTATTGAACATAGTTTCTGACTGAGGCTCAAAAGTAATGCCAGGTATTGTCCTCTTCATCATAGCAGATCAAAGGCATGATTGATTTCACATGCTTTGTCTTGGTAAGGAAGTGCTGCTACCTTTGTGCAGCCTCAGGTAGAGGATGTCATACCTGTTGTTGTTAATATGGAGAACCTGCAGCCAGAGATGAGCTTGGAAAAACTCTGTGCTTAGTGTTGTTAATTGTTTGCCTCACAGAAGTTTATAGTTGTATAGTCTGGGATACCAGTGTTCTGGGCACTGCACGAATACAGAATAACAAGATGATGCCTGGAAAATTCGCAGTCGAGGTGATTGCAAAGCCACTCGGACAATGGGTGGACAGATGCCATCAGCTGGAGAGCCAGTGAAAGTTCCTGCCAATTCCTCAAAGTGCTTCAGTCTGCCAGCATGTGTCACCTTCATTTCATGCTGGCTGAGCTTAAGCCAGCTGGCTTTCCTCCAGGTCCTTCTTTGCATCAGGTATTTAGACTGCAGAGAATGCTTTTTTCTGGGCTCAGTGAAGAGATGTAGAATAAATACTCTTGTTCACAGGGATGACATTTTTATATGATACTATCTCAGTGTTTTTCAAATAGATGGTGTTATTCCTTGGTTAAGTGCACCTTATAGGCCTCCACAACTGAGAGCCCTCAAGAAAGGAATGAAAGGACCCCATACAAACATCTGGGAAATCTTTCAAAGGATTCAGAAGGCTTCACAAGGTTCAGAAATTTGCTTCTCTCTAGCTCAGCAGGAGTGCTACTGTTCATAGATTCCTGATGTTAGCATATGGCAAAAATCCGTTAATAATTTTAGGAAATAAATTAGTCACAAATTTTGCCCTTTACATTTGCTTGCTATCTAGAAATGTTTCCTGGTAAAGATTTTTTTCTCTGTAAGTCATCCACAAGCAACTCATTGTAAATATTCCTATTCCTAAAGTACAATCCATGACCTGCTGAACCCTGATCCTACAAACACTTACTTGCATTCTTCTTGTGATTAGTTCAATTAAAATCAAAGAAACTTTTACATGTGGTTGTAAAGTTAAGCCCAGGCATAAGTGTCTGTAGGATTCGGGTTTACGTTGTTCCATAACCCTTGATATTCTATGGGCCATGTAGTCTCCGACTGTTAAATGAGGCACAGCCAGCCAGAACCAGTGCAAAGTCAGGGGTTTTCAGTCCCAGGGTATTATTCCTGTTCTCTAACTGGAGAGTTATAGAATGCAAATCTTATGAGTCTGAGGTTTGGGTTCTTTGAGTACATAATCCAGATTTGCTGGTAGTGATCCAATTTGAAATTAGCTTTGGAACGCAGTTCAATGCAAAGCAAAGGTCATTGAATCAAATTAATTTAAGAAGCAGAGTGAATATTCATCAGCTTTTTTTATGGCTTCTTATTCACTACAGATCCTTCTGTGCTGTGAACTTTATAACGGGGAAAAGTACTGATAAGCGAATTCCTAGGCTTTGTAGCCAGACAAATGGAAGTTATAATGGAAAATGTCTACTAGAGCTGAGCAGCAGATTTGTCTGCAGAAAATAAACCCAGAGTTTGAAAAATTCACCTGGCTCGCTGAGGAGAAAAGCAGAATCTAGGAATAGCTCTTGACTAACATATTCAGCTACATAGCTAGTAGTAGTAGTAGTTAGCTATAGTACTTTGTATACTATACATCTGGTGCTGAAAAGACTAGACAGCTATACATAAATATGAATTTAACTCATAAATTGCATTTGGCATTTGGCTCTACAATCTCACTTGCTATTATTGCTGTTTCTCTCTCATTTTCATCAAGCAGGAAGACCTCATAAAGAACTCCATTAGTTGTGCACTTATATGTGCACTAAATATAATCAATAATGAACAGAGTTACTCTTTCATGTATGCTGGAAATATCCATATCATAATTTCAGTTCAGAGAAGTCATATTTAACTGGTCACAAAACAATATCTCTGAACTACTGAAAATAAAAGATTGCTGTTTTTTTGTTAGGATATTTAGCATATATTTCTACCCTTGGAAATTTTTCAGTGCATCTGATGCTTGTCCTTTAGGCTTTGAATGCAGAAAGTTAATTGGGAGTTATTTAGAGAAGGATTTTATTAGTTAGAATTTTTGTCTCTCTCTGAGATCTGTATAGCTTAATTCACACTATCAAAGAAAGAGCTGGAAGGATACAAAAATATTCCTAATAAAATGTTCTTAAACTCTCTGAAATATTTATACAAGAGAGTTTTGTATTCTTTTTTCCCAAAATAACATGTACTTGTACAGGGTTTAGGAAGGTGCATTGGTGTATAGTGATTTCTTATCGTGCTTTTTGGGTTATGTGTGCTAGCAATTTCATCACACAGGAATAATGTGTTTCTGATTTATCTAGATTAGAAGTGTTTATATGATAACTAACATAGACCTAAATTTAAATCTCTCTTTATAATAAAATTCACATTTATAGACAGAGATGCTTTTAGGCCTCTCAACTCGCACTCCTAGGAAAGGCTCATAAACAGGTTTTACTTACAAGTGTATTCCATATATATTCTCAGTAGTTTTCTCATGTTTTGAAATGAATCAAAGCCATTCTGCAAGCTGTATCATATCTCTGCTGTTTGTAATGAATTACTGTGATGCACCTTAGAGAAAGAAATCACAGTTTTACTTAGCCTCACTCAAGTTGACTCTATTATGCAAAATAAGAACAGTGATTTTGCTATGAGAAGTTTGAAATTCATGGTGTCATTGTATTAAGAATAGAAAAAGTAAATACATATTTTGCCAATATTTTCAATAGTTGATATCATTGAGATGATTATATAGATAAGTTCTTGAAAGTAGGTTTTTAATTGTATGCTTGGCAGTTACTTGCTCTAAAGACAAATTTTATTTTATTTAATCTCTGAAACTGTTGTTCAAATTCTGCTTCTAATTCATTACTTTGAATTGAAAATAGTCTCAGTGTAACAAGTTCTCTTAGGGTGTAAAATGGTATAAAGGAAACCAATAACTAGGAGAGGATACCTACAATGGGCTTACAAAAGACACCTCTGATACTAGTATTTTTCTTGCTTTTTATTTCACAGAAGGAAAGAACAAGTGGGATTCAGTAGCAAGTGTCATAAGAAGGTTTCAAGGAGTGTCAGTATTTCAATCCAAGTATCTCTTGAGAATACTGACATCCTGGGGAGGGATGCTGGGACCTGGAGGGAAGATTTCACATCCTCCTCTCTCCAAATGTTTGAGTGGACATTCATTCTTCTGCCACAGCTCTCCTACTCTGGAGCAAGACAGCTCAAACTACAGACTCTGGTGGGGCTGCAGGACATGAGGCTGGGCTGACACCATCTGTGTGCACCACTGTGCTGGGATGAGTTGAGACTCCCATGCTCCTTGCACACATGGCAGAGGCCAGCTTGCACAGGCATCAGTCTGGGCTGGGGGTGATGTGATGAATGAGCTCTTTTTGTATTGTCCTGTCAGTGAGACTTAGCTAGTTAGAATTCCTTAGTTAGACTTAGGGGTTTGGAACTATTCCCCTACCAGAAGTGGGATGAGCTGCTCTGACCAGCCTGTTTTTCCTGTAGGTACATGTATGTGCCTGCATTTTTTTGCCTAGAGCTGGTTCTGTGACACATTCCTCCAAGGGAGGAGAGTTACTCTCTGCTGTGTCAGTGAGCTCAACAGCCTCTGGTGATATTGGGTTCACTGCATGTACAATGGGATTCCTTGAGCATACCCACACTCTCCACTTCTCAGTGATTTCTGTGTGTCTGAAAGCTACTGAGTGATAGGTTGCCATGTACACTGCTACAAATGGTCACATTTTTCAGCACTTCGCTCTGCACACTTATCTTTCAGATTTTTCATGCAGACCTATAAAAAAATTGGAGTGTACTTAAACGTGAGAGAACATTTTATTTTACAGCCCTTAAAACTGTGTCTCAGCATCTTAGAAAAGCAGGAAGATTGCTTCTGAAAAAATGTGATTGATGCATTGTATGCTATATATATATCAAAGGACTACTTTCTTTACGCAATATGAGATTTTTTTACAGTTGGCAAGCCAGGACACTTAGTTAATTAAGAGCTCTTGGTAAATATCTCCCTTTCTCCTTAGTAGTTCAGCTGGATCCAAGTTTTCCTATCAGCTTTGTGCAAAGCATAGTTCATCATAATTAGGACACCAGCTGGACTGTAGAAGTTGGGGTCATCTAAACTTCATAAACAGCACCAACAGGGAGTTCATGCTCTAGGTGTTACTGACATTACCATATCAATTTGAACCAAAGTAATGGATAAAAATAATTAGTATTAGATATACAATCCTAATGTCAAAATTTGAAAGGAATAATTATTCTCTGAACTTAGTCTGGTTCCTACTGAATCAAAGGAAGCTAGTCTCCTTTATATAAAAATATTTTGTCCTCTGAATTCCTTAAGTTTTACTAATTTTTTCATGAAACTTCCCTATTGCAAACTGGGCTAAATTTAATTTGTTTTTTTTGCAAACACTGAAATGCCAATCTGTTATGAGCTGTTTGAAATTATGTGTTCTATTTCAACTGTCCACTTGCTTGGACACAATGCTGATTTCATCCTTTGTCTGCTGTATTTCTTTTTCCCTTGTTCTTTCTTCTTGATTAAAAGAATGAAGGCAAACAGAGCCACAACATCTGTGTCTCGCGTGTTTACAAGTCCATTTCATTAGTTCTATGAGCTGTCCAGTATTTATGTGTAACATTTTGTTCACTAGGTGTAATTGTCAATAGGAAAAGTTTAATCCAATAGGGATTACAGAAAAAAAAATCACTTACTTGAACTTCCTATAAAAAATTAATTTCTTTAAACAGGTATTTTGATCCCTGCATTAACAGGGCACACAGTTTTCTTGGAGCCAAGCTCATGGTTCCAGGCATGCATCACACAGTGTTATTGCAAACTTGGCAACTAAATCGAGAGGAGAGATTAATGTGCAGTGTGGTGGTTGGACATGTAAGGTACAGGAATCGGGCTTTAATTTAGAGTTCCCTGTATGGCTTGGTAAAAAAGAAGGCACACTGCTGTGGTGCTGGCATTTCTGATGTTTAGAAAAACAGGGCTTGCTCTTCATCGTGAGTTGGTTTTACTTTTTAAGTTCATTAATTTCCCTGACGTGGGCAGGTTGGTTAAAGTAGTGGCTTGGTTAAAGTAGGGTTATTTGGGAAAGCAGGGTTCTTCTGGGAGAGTGAAAACTGTATGGTTTATTCTACAGTGAAACCTTGTTTTGTCAAATTCCTTAGCTGCTTGAGATTTAAGCTTGGAGGCTTAGCTGAGCATTTGGGTGAATGCTTTGTTGTTCCTTGCTCTCCTTCATATCTGGCTGTGGGGCATCTTGCAGACAGGCTTCACTTGATAGTCACTTTGTGTGGAAGGCAGCAAGGGAAGGAGGAATGTGAATAGATATAAACTGCTCTGATTCTTTACAATCCACCCAAGGAAAGCTGCCCGGGAAGCAGGTCAAAAAACACTGGTTTAATATGAAAGGAGAGGCATGAATTTCTTATCATAAAACTATTACCTGAATGAATCTATTAAACCTGAACTCTTCATTTGAAATCAAACGTGGGGTGGGGGGAGTGAAATAAAACCAGACCCACTGGATCTTACTCTAATTGTCATTATATAGGTGAAATACAAAAGGTGAGCTCATTGTGGGGTACAGTGAATGTCCTGATGCTGAAGTTTTTCCTTTTTCTACAATGAATTTCCAAAGATGTTCAACTGGGCAGAAAGAGAAGGGTACCTTCTATGCCTTATATCTTAGATAGAACTCATAGGTTGGCTAATAGGAAAGGAATACATTTTTTAAAAAAGTATTTCTTTACAAATGAATTTTATAGTTTTTTATTAAAGTTAGGATTCATACCACGTGCATGGGCTCAAATCAAGCTCCCTCACACAGATTTTTTTTCTCTCTCAGATGTTTAACTTCAGAACTTTTGCTTAGTAACATTTGTAATTTGGAGACAGGTAGGAATTAATTGGGTTAATTTTCTTTTTGCCAACCAAAATTTGTACTTCAACAGCAAAAGACTAATTCCCCAAGCCCTAGTTTTCTTCTTAGTGATTTCCCTCTGTTTACAGATAAAGCAGAACACTTTAATATGGGACAGATAAAGCAAGGACATTCTATACTCATTATATTTTTAGTAGAGTCAACAGATAAGTGCCTGTCATAAAGGAAGAGCAATTTATTCTTAAAATGGGCTTTGATAGCTAGGCATTTATATTCTTCTTCATTGTTTCCTGGTAACCATTTCAAAATGTATCAGCATAATTAATGGAATCTCTCAAATACTTGAGAGATGAAAGGGGATCCTTTTCATGTAGAAAAACCAGAAAACAGATTAAATGAAGTTCACTAAAAAATTATTGTAAAATTTGAATTTGGGACTCCCATCCTTTCCCCTTGCCTTGATAGATATTTTTATCCTCAAACATTCATGAAATCCATAGATCAGATTGATTCTGCTCCATCTGAACAACCCAAGATACACTTGATATTACAGGCAAACCTAGGTGCATTACTAAGTTAAGTCATAAAGTTTGTTGATGTTTTTGAACGTACTGTGAGAGAACCCCAAGTTCCCTTTCTATTCAAAATTTAGACAACTGAGTGAAACCTTTCTCATGAAAATGAAAAAAAAAAGACAAATTAAGGTTGTGCTCTGTGTTGTGAAAGGAAATTGTCAGATTGAGATAGAGCCACTGAAGTACCCTATGCTTTTTGTTGCCCCTATAAATAATGTCTTCTTTTTTTATTCTACTGTTTTCCATGACATCTGAGTATTTGATTCCCTCCAGCTTCCCTATTTTTTCCAGTGCGCTCTGAATTCAACTTTATACCACTGTTTGTTGTATTGTCTACTCTTTTAATGTCCTCTAAATGAAATACTTAAATTGAATAATAGTGAAGCGTAAATGCTCAGCTTTAAATTGAATGTATTGAAAGTTAGAAAATAAAATCCAACAGACTTAATATGTTTTTATATCAAAAACCAGGTTTCTCTTTTGTATTTGCTGAAAAAAAGGTTATAAGCGGTGGCTTATAGTATATAAGAGTGATAAAGTGCTGCTTAAGCATCCATTCACACAACTCTGTTTGGTGAGGCAACAAGACTCAAGACCAAAACATGCAAGGCAAAAAGCCTTTTTACTGAGAATTTGACTCTTCAGACTATGAAGTACAGTGCCTTTGTCCAACAAAGCACTGAAGTCCATGTTTTTCTTTTAAGTTCATGAATTCATTTGGTCTAGTGAGAAGACTCTGTTGACACACTTGACAGGCTTTTTGGAAGATGCAGGTTGCATTTCTTTATGCCATGCAGGATGAAGCCCTGACTTAAAGAACACACTGTCCAGTTCTGATGCTATTGTTAATTCTGCTGAAGAAAATGTTTTAATCTAGCAATAGGAATGATTTCTGACATTTTCTTTGTTCTGAGGGTTTGCTCACAGCAAAAGGAACCCTTCTGTGGACACACAATAACTTGATGATTAGAGTACTCAGCTGAAAAGGAAAGAACATAGGTTCAAATGCTTGATCCAAACCAGACAGGGCAGGCAATCGAACCTAACTCTCTAGTGTCAGAGATTAGGGTATTCCACTGGGATAACAGCAAGCCAGGTTTCAACTCCCTGCTCTGTCTGGTTTGGATCAGGAAGTTGAACCTCAGTCTCCTCCATCTCAGCTGCGTGCCCTCATCACCAAGCTATTTGGCCAAGATGGGATAGGGTGTTTTGCTCTTAAAAAAAAAAAAAAGGCACTAAAAAGCTCATTTTGCACGAGAGTAAAATACAAACTACCCAATCCTGACTATTTCCACATGATGGAATTGTTTCCTGGCCAGGCTGAGAGAGAGCTACTTCGTGGTCACATACCAAGAGCGCCAGAAGTGATAGGAAGATATAAAACCCTTCTGTCCCTGCAAATGCAGCTAAAGATGCAGAGATTCAGCCATGTTACCCACATGGCTTTGGCAGAAGCAGAGAAAACAAAACCACCAGAAGCCAGTTCATGTGAATGCCAGAGTTATCTCAGTGAATCACAGTTTTGTTTGGAGGAGAATGGAGGAGGAAGATTAATATTCTCTCAGTGCTGTTGGAGGTGTCTGTGTCAGTGCACAGGCTGCAAGTTTGCTTGGAGCTTCAAGCAGCTTTTTTCTCTCCACTGATTTCCATGTTTCTCTTCTCTCCCTTGATTTTCTACCTGGTTCTCTCCAATTTTCATGCTTTTCTCCTCCTTTCACTGCTCTTACCATATATTCATGTCCTTTCCACAAAAATTGTTCTGGCTTAAGCTCTAGTCTTTGCAATGGCACACATAATTGAAAATTGTAAAATCCTCTGCAAATGTACTTATATCAGTTGATAGAAATGGATGGGTTGTAACTGTTTGCCTTTTTATTGTAATCCACGCATACATGTTGAATTTCTTGATCTAATCCTAGGCATTTTTAAAGGTTTAAGTGTTTGGGTGGTTCTTTTTTTCTGCTCATTACACTCTCTTTTTTGCCTCCTGGTTTTAACCAGCAGTAGAAAACCAAGTGACTTTTGACAATCTAGCAAGTGAACCCTTTTACAGTCATCTGCATAGGGCTTGTTTACCTTAGTCATGTGAAGTTCATAGACTGAAAGTCTGTATGTGTTGGAATTCACAGTATTTGTTATCTCTAGGTATGGAGCATGGTCTTCTAGCTTTGAATAACAGTTTTTTACATTCATTCACTTGTAATGGAAAATGACCTCTGCATACTAAATCAGCATTAGAGTATGCGTATTTATACCAGAGAATTATTCCCGATAGAGTTAGAATGGAAATGTGGGGTGTATGAATTACAGAGTCATTATTTCAGTTGCCTTCACCAACAGGCAAGCACTGTTGCAAAATGCATGGCTGAATGTCAGGTTAGTATTCATCCCAAGAAGGATTGAGTTTTGCTGGGTCTGAGCATTTGGGATGCTGCTGCTGTACACTCAGATTGAATTTTCCCCTATCCCCTTCAATACCCAAAGCACAAAGTTATAAAGCAATGTCTTGTTTCCATCTCTCTCCATTCGCTCAGCAGCACAGACTAAGACACCTGAGAACCTCACTCGTGTTTCTATTGCTGTGTTATCAACAAATGAGATTCCATGGCCAGCTCCAGAAACTGTACACACACACTGCCCTAACTGTCTACACTGGCTCAGTCTTGCAGCCTGCCGTGCCATGTCAGCCTGTGTATAAAATGGGGTCACGTTTGTTTGTAGACCATGCCTGATGTCTGGAGGGAACAACAGGGTATTTCTCCCTCTCTCTTTGTTTCCTGTAAAGTCTCACAGTCAGTAAGCCTGACTGGTTTTCACATTTCAATAACCTCTCTCCTCAGCCCTTTCAGATATTACCTGTTAGCACCAAGAGTCAGCTGACTCTGGGGATCCTGGTTGGCACTGTACTTCATGACAGCTGCGGAAGCTGACAGGGTGGGCTTCTGCTCAAACACAAGGAAATTCAGTCCTTGGCATGGCTGCAGGATATTCTTAGTTGAGTACCTGACCGAATGCTGGACATGCACAGGGGAAACAGGCCCCACTGTACCCAGTGAAACTCACCTGCAGTGTAGTGGTTCAGTGAGGAAAGTGTCCTCATAATCCTTAATGGAGTGTTATCATGGAATTGGATCTGCCTGCTGTAAGGCGACCCAAGGCACTTTGTAATCAAACCGCACACTGTAAACTGTTTTACATGAAGTCAGCTGGATTGCATCCTTCCTGGAAGACACTTTAGAACCATAATTACATTAATCTCCATACTTAATTTGCTCCATTGTGCTTCTGTCATTGCAGGATCTCTGCTACCAAATAGGATGTGCTCATTTCCTCAGTGCTTACTGTAAATTGCAAATTAAGCGTGGTTAGCTCTCAGTTGCCTGCTTTTTGTGGGATTAAATCCAGTTCATCATTACTTGAGCATTTAGTTTATTATTGTTTAATGAGGTACACAGTACTACATTTGACTTGGAGGATCTGTTCCAAACAGAGGTCTATTTGCAAAGTTGGTTTTAGAACCTGCTGTAGCTACAGAGACCTCTGTCAACCCTGGAGAAGTGAGCTGGGTAATGTTGAATTAGGAGTGGACCATCATCTTTAACTTAAATAAATAGCGTCTTATTATTAAAGCCTGGACCTAGTCAGTCTCATAATATGCCCACCTCCTTCAGCAGGACCTAAGGGCATTTCATTCTTGCGTAATTTTATACCTTGTAAGAGTTCCATATTGAGGATCTGTAAGTTGTATTTATGTTTTTTGTATTAGTCATCTTACAGCTTTTTGTCTAGCAAAGGATGAGCCAGTGAGATTTGAAATGATATTTGCAGAGGAAATTGATCATGTTTAATGTAAAGTGTCCAGAAAGGAAACACAACTGCAGATCCCAAATAAAAAATTGCATAAAGAGAAAGGGAGATTTTTGTGATGCTAGGTTTACAAGGACTATTTCATTCCATAGTGTTCAAGTAATGCTTTAGTGGTACTTGCTGACTCTTGTTGCACTTCAGCTACCTCCAGGATTTCCATTTTATAAATCTCTTCTAATCACTGCTGTAAAAATCCATTCTGATTCAATCAATTCCCAATATAATGTTCCAAAAAATAGCCATGCCTGCCTGCCATTAATTCTAGCCTCCCTCTGTATTGGATATCCAATTCCTAAATCCATCACTTGCCAGTTATGGAAGGGAGGGAGAAAAAAGTAATCAGGTAAAACTGGTGAAAATTTGTCTCTTAATGCAAGTTCAGTACTCAGAGGTACAAGCAAAATAAAGCAAGGGTAAAGACTGATATTTTACATGACTGCTTGCTAGATCTTCTTCTTCCTTTCCGTTCCTCACTTCCCCATCTTTGTTTCCCATCCCATCCTTTACCATCCAACAATATGCTTTGGGCCCTGGTAGTACTGACTTAGTTTTGCTTTTGTTGGTTCTGCCACTGCATTTATTTCCAGATTCAAGAGACGCCAAGTCACTGCTTCTGTGAAATGCTCCATTTCTGTGCCACAGGTTGGCATTGCTCTGCACCATCTCTATTTGTTCTTTTTAAAAAACAAAACAAAAAAAAAACCAACAACCAACCCCCAAAACAAGCAATGTACAGTGTTTCAAAGGTCTATTTGAAAAGATCCATCATGCACAAAAAGGTATCTGTATGGAGTACTAATCTTCCATCTCCATCCATCCTGTGTTATGTATACACATGAGAATCACACGTGGGCATGAAGGTTCCACTCTGTGCATGGGGACTCTTAAAGAATTGCTCTAATAGGAATGTGTGCTGCTGACCCAACAGCTCTGAATTTCTTTCTTCTGATTTAATGGTCAGTGGTTCTCAGTGTCTGAATAACGACCTTTTTTGCAGCTTTAGATGATAGTGGGTGCTTTGAGGATTTTCAGCTTATGCTTCCAGTGGTAAAAGTCTCAGTAAGAGACAGCCAGAAAAGTTAAAATCAACATCAGTTGGTAGAAAAGGCTGTTTTTCATGAAGGTTTCCAAGGAGCAGGCTGCTTAGATTAATTAAGTAATGTAAAAAACATTCCCACTAAGTCAAGTCCCCATAGTTCAATTTTTCCATCAAGAGACCAAAATTATGCACCTGATTTCTGAGGTCACTTCCATAATTACAACAACATACATTCTTTGTAATGGCTTTTCCTTTTTAATGGATATTTAAATGGAGGTAATTAAATATGTTTTCTTTCATACCCTTCTCCTGAGAGGAAACATAACAACATGATGAAAATACAAGTAAATGGGAAGTAATAAATGTCTACTAAAAATAACTGCATTTTTACTCTCTAAGCAGTATTGATTGCTAATTGTTAAGACTCTCAGAGTGATAATGAGGAGATTCAGATGCCTGCCATACTATAAAAAACTGGATTCCAAAATATTTCAGTTTAATAAGCTATTCTTAAAACTGTTGCTGCAGTCAGAGGTACCGGCTGTTTATCTCAAGTCCAGGCAGTCATGAAATATGGTATATAAAGCAGAAGTATAAGGTTTTGAAAATCAGATCTAGTTGCTCGTCTCTTCTACACATTTTTGGGTACCTTTCTAATTTTTAAACACTTCTCTCTTTGTCCTAATCAGTGGGATGATTGAGTTCTGTCACTGTGCCAACACTTCAGTTAAATGCATTGTGTTTCTTCCACTGGAGTTTGACCCACATGGCTGCATTGCAGGTTGTGCTCAGCCTGAGGGGATGAACCTCTAAAGGCTACAAGTTGGCACTGGCACAGAGACTGTGAACCTAAAGGCTCCAAATGTCAGATCCTTCTCAGCATACTAAGATGTCTTTGGCCTCCAAATGTGAAGTAGATATTGTAGGCATTGACTGCCAAATAGAAATAGCAGTTTTCTTGTATCCAGTCAAACAGCAAAGAGGCACAGCTCCTTATGATCTGAATTTTTAGACCTTTTTCCTACTTGTAGCCAAACCTAGAAAGGTAGAGGTCTACAAAATAATGTTTTAAGAATGGCAAATAAGATTCAAAGGCTTTCTCAAGTTTAGCATTGATTTTTGGCTGGATGGCCTCTGAAAAGATTACTGTGTTTCAATTTATTCATCTCTCTGTGTTGTCATAGTGACATCTCAGAGCTGTTAACAGCAAGAAATTCATTTCTCAAAAGCCTTTTAGGGAGGGAAAACCAAACTAAAAAGTAGTAATCAGAAGTTAGCCATTTCACATTGCCTGTCTTATGCTTTGATGATCTGAAACTACTTTCTTTTTCTTGTTTAGTAATAATAGTACAGGAACTGAAATAAACGTAATGGACTGTTTTTCCTATCAACAAATGCCCCAGTCTTTGTCACTCAGTTGCCTGCAAAAGCTGCTTATAGGATCTTGTGTTTCTGCTATGAATATTATCCCTTCTTTCTTCCACATTTACCCAAAGAATATGAGAGTAGTTAGAGCCTAAATCGATTTGTAAAACAGACGCATACAGAATTAATCACAACCTGTTTAACACTACCAGGGAATATAAGTTATCTGTCTGGGCTTCCTCAGTTAATAGGGAAGAAGTAAAACATTTTAAGGGAGATTCTCTTCTATTCTAAGGAAAAATATCCCTCAGGTAGTTGGGATGAATGCCTTCTGAATGGGTTCCTTTATATTGAACTTAAATAACTATTGTGGGTGAGACATCTCATTTCAGCAAGTTCAACAAATCCCCCTCAAAGAACTTTGGTATGATATGAATGTCTAAGGTTGAAGGGTAGGGATTTGGGAGAGCATTCTTTGTTAACTCTTTAGTGTGTGTGTGTCCCTTGAAATTAGAACAGAAAGATAATTTTAAAATAGTAACAACAAATTAAATACATGTTACGAATTGAAATCTGCTTCTGCACTAGTTGAGAAATAATGCTTCTTTCCTGTAAGACATGGAGATCTGGGGCTACAAAGCAATGGATCAATAGCCCCCTACAGCTAATATCCATTGTATTCTATTTACTTATTTTTGAAATTTGGGTAAGGACATATGAAAGAAAATTTGTCTCTGAGCTTAACTTAATTCTTTTATATTGTATGAATATTTAGGAGAAAATATAAAATTATTTTAAAAATTGTAATACCCGAGGGATGTTAACAAGGAGAGGTAATATTGTCCTCAAGCCTTCAAGGATACAAAATAAGTAGATAGTCTTTGTCTGTGAGAAGTTACCAGAAGCTGCAGTGAGGGAAAGACTGAAATGAGGCATAGAGTCATGGAATCAGAGAGTTCTTAAGACCTGGAAAGGACCTCTAAAATCATCAAGTCCATCTGTTAAATAAAATTATAAAGGCAGTGACTTTGTCAGAGAGACATGATTTGAGACCATGATTTTTAGTAATCATTAGCGTAACAAATTTTACTTCCCAAGCTCATATTTTGAAGGAATTTTTTTTCTTTTTTTTTTTTGGAAAGGGAGTCAGGAGGAGCTCAGGAAGTCCTCAAAAAATGAGGAGGCCTCTCAGCATGTCTAGACAAACACAAACACAAACTTGTGGTTCACATGGATCAACAGAAATAAACTCATGACTATACATATATGTGTGTATAGAATAAATGTCCAAGAAAAAAAGTTTTTATTGTATTGTCTATTGTGCCAGGATAACCAGTACCACTGAAAAATTTTGTTAAATTCTTTTATTCTGTACAGCACTGCTTTTCAGTGAAATCAAAGGTTCAAATGAAGCATAATAGTTCTGGTCATTCTGCTTTCTGGCAGATCAAAAACTTACTTGGAATCTTTACAGGTATTTCACTGGTCATTGTATTTGAGTGCACTACTAAGCTTTATGTTCATATTAGCAAACAGGGAATAAAAAAGAAACTTTAGATTTGTTAATTGGAAGTTGTCATGCCTTTAATAACTTGAGTGACTGACTCAAGACAGTTTCCTCTCTTGCAGGAAGATTAATGTACAAACCCTTCTAAGGTGGTAAATCTTATCTGTTGGATTCCCATTTTTACAAAAATGAACAAAATGCTCTTCTAGCTGTAACTTCAGATATCTTGTAAAAGATAATCTTCCAAGACAGTAGTAGATTATTATCAGCCAAGCAGGGAGCTCCAAGGCACTAGCTAGGGTGCATATTTTAGAATGTTTATGGAAAAACTTCCCACAGATTTAACTTCAAAAATCCGTTCTCTGTGCTAAAATAGTTATATGTATAGAGAGATGTGTATATATGAGAGATACAATGCATAATGATGAGTCTCCGATTTCCTTTATATTATAGCTGAAATGAGGTGTTTGTGTATTCCTGTCATTTGTTGTATGTATTTGTTGGTCTGAGGTTTACTCTGGGTAACACTATCCTTAAAGCAAACACTTCAGCCTACATTCTGAACTTGTATGTAACTCCATGTGGTTTCAGCTTCCACCCTTTAACAACAAATTACTATGTATGTAAGCTGTCAAATCCACATAGCACAGGCAGCTGCAGAAGAAGAAACTGAAGCCTGTAAACCAGAGCAAGAAGCATAAGGCTCCCAAAAGAGACTAGTCTTTTCCTTTCTGTATTTAGCCCAATAAGAGTGAATTATTCATTACAATCAAGCTAAAGCTCCTCCAGTCTTGCCATCCACAAATTTGTTGAAAAATTAAAGCTCAGCGTGAAGCCTCCAGAGAATTATTCCGAGTTAGTAACACCTGCAAAGAACAGAGATTTCACTGTGGGGTAAATTGCTGTGTGATTGCCCACACGTCAGCAAAACTTATAATTGGGAGAACCTGAATATTTTCTCTGTATTTGACTGATGAGGATTTTGTGGGGTGTCATTTTACGTTAAGTAGTAGAGTTGTACTTTAGAATGTTTCACAGCAACTGATTGTGTTTGTTTTAACAGCAATTTTTATATTCTATGAGATTTCTATTGCTGCCAGCTGTTATTGCAACTTTATGAAATACACATTTAGAAACCTTTCTTATTCTTAGGGAAAATTGTCAGAGACAGGCTTGAAACTGTGGAATTTTCTTCCTGCGATTTCTTGTGAATTTAGAAGTTGATACTTTCCCCTGCTTAGCTGTATCTCATAAATGGCAAGCTAAGTGAGGATTTTGATCTCTATATCTGTAGCATATGTACGCTCAGCAGCTCCCCGGACAGCAGTGGAAACTACCTAAAGCAGATTTTTGTTTCTTCCAGATGTTTCAGAAATACACTCATAAATGGTGGAGCTCCTAAATCAAATTGGACATTATTAACTATCCAAAAAAAGGACAGAGAAAGAAAAAAATCAAATTGCCTTTGCTCCATGTTGCCCTGCATTGTTACATGCTGAGGTCTTATTTTCTGCATTTTCCACAAGTCCTATATAAATTCACAACTTAAGTTTGGAGCAGAATTTAGGCTTCTGGCTGATGTTGGTAACAGCTCCAACACGAAATGAATAAAGATCATAACATTCAAGACAGGCCTATGTGGAGAGCCTCAGACAGACTTTTCACCCGTCCTTTGAAGGGAACAGCTCTGGCCCACAGTGCTGTCCTTGCTAGCAGGAGGGAGCACTGAGCTCAGTGGGTTGCTCAGGGACTTGTTGCTGATTCCTGCAGGTTGGCACGCTGGCACAGCTGGATGTGCCTGCTGCAGGGGACTGCCTGTCCTCTGCCTGCTCATCTCTGGACAGATGTGCTTTTGTGGCTCGCAAAGTTATGTGGCCTCATTTAAATGACAATGCACAATTGTCACAATGTGACACAATGTGGCCTCATTTAAATGACAATGCACAATTTGTTTTCATGGCTGGAATGCCTGAACCTAATTTGGCAGCAAAATCTTTGCATTAGAGAATATGCACTGAATGGAGCCTGTTGGTACAGTTTTCTCTCCTTCCCTTATTAATATCTTGCCACCCTTCTAGCTTTCGTTCCTTTCAGGGAAAATTGAAGTACTTGCTTCACTGAACTCAGACTTATAGCTGCTGGATTGTTTGGTTTTGGTTTTTGGGATTTTTTTTTTTCGTTTCTTGTTCCTCTTTTTTCCAGTTGTGATAGAAAAAAACCCCACAACTGATTAAATACTAAGGAGAAAGGGACATATCTAACAGTGTGACAACTGCTTTCATATGTGTACTTTTAGTGCAGTGAAACTTGCCTCAGTGAATTCCTTTTATATACCTTTTGCAGTTCCTGAAACAAAATATCCTTGGTGCCAAAGGCAAGGAACTCATAACTACATGAATGTGTTAGACAATAATATCTAGTGGGTACTCCTGCTGTACATAATAGCTGAGCTATTCTGACTGCAACACAAATAAGGGCTAATGTAACACAGGTTTATTTCCTTGGATCAACATGGGATGTATTAAAAAATAATTTGCTGGGCAAGATGAAGCTTTTCAGGCTCAGGTAGTCCTACTGCCTGCTCCAAAGGTTGCTGAGAAATGTAGCAAAACACCAAATCCCTACTGACTGACTAATCTTACTTTTCCACAACACTTCAAAGTATTTCCCTTTTTCTCTTTAAAACAGAGCTGCAGTAAGTGGCTTCCAGCACAGAATTGTCTGTGAAAGTCCTGCAGTGGGCTCTAGCTTCAAGCTTGTAATCTCCATGTCACTGATCATGGATCATCTTGTACTTTAACTCAGCTATTTGGAGGGTTAGAGGAAGACCTGGTGTTTGGCTCAGGGCTCTAGGGAAGAGGAGAGGAAGCAGGTGTATTGTATAAACAAACCTCCATGTGTCAACATCCATGTGCTTGTCAGAGGAATTTATCTGCTCCAGCTGTGCTGCTTGAAGAGGGGATCCTTCAGTATATATTTATCTGACATATTATGTGTCTGAAACATGCTGTCAGTTTCTTTCAGAGAAGAACTTTGTAGGATGGGGAATGTGATTATGGGGATGATCTAGCATCACCATAGGCTCTCACAGTATGAACCAAAGTACCAACAAACAGCAGCTAATTGGGCTAGGTGCCACATAGTGCTAGTTAACCCCTGTCAAAGAGGAAAGGGAAGGACACAAAGAGTTGGCTGTCATTTTACAGAGAGGAAAACCAATGTACTGAAAATATGTGTGTCAAGAAAGCCAGTGGAAAATAAGAGGAGTGAAAGTGGAAATCTGAAATAGGTATTGTGTTGTCAACTTCTAATCCATGTTTCTGTCTTGCATCATGTACGAACTTTTATGGCTTCAGAGCTGTTATTTTCAAACTGTGGCACCCATGTTAAAGATATCTGAAAGAAGGAAAAATAATGGCAAAAATTAAATAAAAGGACTCAAGGCATGCAAAACAAATTCAACCATTGCTTCAGTTCAAAGGGTTGGTTTTTTTATTCCTTCTCTGTTACAGATATGAACCTGAATTTAAATGCTTGTCTTTGAATTATGTTATTTATGAACATGTCCACAATTTATGGAAATTTGTGTACAGGGAGTAATATCTATCTCAAAGTCTAAACTATTGTTGGAATGTAAGTGTTGTAAAAAAAATCTCATTTTCTAGGTTGTCCTGGGGCCAAGAAGAATGAGTTCCTAACGAGTGTTTTGGATGCACTGTCCACAGATATGGTGCACGCAGTCTCTGATCCATCATTGTCTTCCAGCCGGTGGGTTTCAGATCTTTTTGTGTGTCTTTAAAAGGATTCCAACAGTGGTGAACAGATTGTTCAGGGCTTTGAGGAGCCTGCATAAAGGGAGACTTTCCAAGAACCTATCTAAGAGAGTTTACTTCAAAATTACCACTGTGGACTCTTCACTAAACAGAGATACACTTGACAAATGAATTCTCAGCAGTGCAGCTCAGAGTTTATCTGTAGCTGCTGGTGCAACTGTGTGTCAGTCTTTGTTCTCCTCTCAAGGCTTTATTTCTTGAATGTGTGCTACTTTCCTGATTCATATTCTTCCTAGTTGCTTGCAAAACAAACCAATGCTATCCACAGTCACAGGTAGCCTTAAAAATGTGTAAGTGCTGTCAAACTTAGGGCATCTGCAGGTCAGGTACTTATCTAAGGAGATAGCATTTATTTTTATAGCTTATCTTGTAATTCAATACATTTAGGTGTTGTAGCTCTAAGAGAATCCATCATGGGCTGTAATTGGAGCTTTGGTATTTAGCAGTGCTGATTGTTGATCAACTTCAGTTGGTTACTTTACACATTTAAAGCATCTGCTGACTATGAAACAGTCTTTTTCTCTTTTATTTCTCTCCCCACTTTTCTCTGATTTAGGAAATTTAAGGAGAAAGCACTGTTTGCAGAGTATGATGCTGAACTCAACAGGGTTTCAGAGAGTACACTAAAAGCAGATTCTAGCCATTAGTGTAAAATTGAAGATATTGTTGGTCAAAGTGAAAAAAAGAGAGATTCACTACAAGTTAGTGTCCAAAACCAGGGAGTTTTAGATAACAATGGTGATGGCCATCTGATGGTGATATAACTATTCTGAAATAAAGGTATTAAATATCAGAATTAAGACTAAATTCTCTTTTTTTTTTCTTGTTCCAGTGTTTCTGAGCCTGATCCAAATCATACTCTGGAAGAGAGAGTCGTCCATTGGTATTTCAAACAGCTAGATAAAAATTCCAGTGGTGATATTGGCAAGAAGGAAATCAAGCCATTTAAGAGATTCCTAAGAAAGAAATCAAAGCCCAAAAAATGTGTGAAGAAGTTTGTGGAATACTGTGATGTGAACAACGATAAGTCCTTGTCAGTTCAAGAATTAATGGGCTGCTTGGGAGTAACAAAAGAAGAAGGTAAAGCAGAAACAAAGAAACGCCATAGTAAGAACCTTTTCTCTCTGTCTTTTTCTCTAAATTCTTCAAAGCTTATGAAGTCTGATATCTATATGGGCCAGAGTTATACAAAATACACCTGTCTGCAGCTAATGCAGCTGTTGCTTAGGGCAGATGGCCAGAAAGTTGCTTCTGGATCACTTTGCTCCAGCAGAATCAAAAACTTCCCATTGATTCTAACCATTAAATGTATTATGGTAGGAAACCTAAAAAGATATAATAACAATCATCAAAAAGCCAGTTTAGTGTTATTATAGAGCTATGTTCTGAGTGGAACTATCACACCTGTGCTTTTTGGATTCCTGGAAGGAAGCACATGGTTGAGCTTTCTAATGAAATCTCATTTCTAAAATGTAGTTTAAAGATGCAGAGAGGAATGTGGTCATCTGCCAAACAGGTGGAATAACAGGTAATACACGGCCACCTTACCTTGCTGCCAAACATATAGGAAGGGGAACAACTAACTTGCAGAGTTCAACCACACAATTCCTGAAAATGGGAAAAAAATTTAAAAAAAATAGTTCTAAACAGCAGCAGTAGATCCCCATGCTTTAAGAAGTTGTGGAAGAATGAATATAGGTAAACTGTTTTGTCTGGTACCTTAAAATGAAGCGAGGACAGTGGAACAAAGGTCTCATTGGTTGTATTCAAGTCTAGAAGAGGAATACTGCAAAAAGGCAGAAGGGGTCTACATGTTACTAATGAAGTAAATTGTCTATGGCTCACAGTAACAGATCTCTCAAAACAAGTATTGAGCAGATCCAGAATTTTTTTCCTGGGGCTTTTTTTGTGGACCTCACAATGATACCTTCCAATTTTCACTTAGATGATGAAGAATATGAAAGTGGATGAATTTTATAAATAATAAAAAAAAAGAATATGAAAGTGGATTAATTTTAGTATATTTATATTTATTTTTATCTATCTGACTTTTGGTCAGATAGATTTTTTTATCTATGAACGTGGAAAGTGAAGCAATTCTGTCCTGCTGCAGCAGGCATTCTTTCTTAGGACTTGTTGTGGATGAAATTTGGGTCCAAAATCACTACACAGGCAGTAAAGGAAAGCCATAGCAAACCCCAGTTTTTTTGTCATCATATTCCAGTAGAAAACCCCCAAAATATTAGGATAAACTGTCTGTTTTGGAAATGAAAATTGTAAGAGGCATGAAATCATGTGAAGAACACACACAGATTTGGCTGAAGTAAAAATTGTGACTACCACAACTGAAGTTCTGTAACAGATCTTCTGCAAAAAAAGCTATTCAATAATGAGAACATTCAACTTTGGAAGGAAAAAAAAAACCCAGAAGTTTGGCATTGGAAAACTAATGGTATCCAGTTGGAAAAAAGTTCTTAACCAAATCATCGGGTTGCTTTACTAGAAGTACATAGTTTTAAGGACAGGACAATAAAAATTACTTTTGTTGGAATACCATTATTCTGTTTTGTTTCTTTTACTTGATAATTAAAAATTCCTTTCTGATACTTCTTTCACTTGCACAAATGAAAGCAATTACCACTTCACTGCAGTTAGAGTTACATCTCTAGGAAAATATGAGATTCTTGTCACCTGAGGTGTCAGAATTGAGCTAAGGAAGTGGCTCTGTATCATTTTGTGTGAGTCTCAAGTTTCTTGTGTGAGAATAATTTGAAGCAATATAAAAGCCAGAGAGTTGTAAAGCATGTTTTCTGAAGGGGGTACTAGCTGCTATAGCATTTTTCAAGGTCCAGGTTTTTTTCCCCCTAAGTTCCAGTAGAGCTTGTCTGACTCACAGACTGACATGGAAAATCAAGACAGCCAGTTCCTCCCTAGTCTCATAAGTTAGCTTGAGAAGATTAATGGGCTAGCAAGTTCATTAGCTTTTTGAGGGTTTATTTTCCCCTATTTTGGGCACTGTCTTTGACTTTAAAACTAAGAAATTTTAAAAAACAGTGATAATCCTGTCCTTTTACAGATGCCATATAAACAATGTTGTTGGTTTGTAGAACTGTTTCTGTGATATCTTTATCTTTTATCTATTTTTTATCTTTTATCTATGCTTTGCAAAACTGTTTCTGATATCTTTAATCAAAGAGAATGATCTCCATACAGTCTGCTTGTCCATGCTTCTTTACTGCCAGGGATAATAGACTATATTTACTACTAAAGATTTATAAGTTTGAAATGCTCAACCTTGACTATATGCATTCTCCTAAGCAAATTTGACGTGTTAACTGGCAAGAGGTGTTGTTGTTAAACTTTCATATAACTCCTTGAAATAAGCAATACCTGTATTGAGGAAAGAAAAAAGTAGCTGTGTCAATGAAAGTTCTGAAATATTCTATCTCATTTATTGAAAGCTGTGCACTTACCCTGCTCTAAAAAATAGCTTTTCAGAATGAGGGCTTCAGTTCTTGAGGACAACTTGCAAACCATCTTTATAATGTTTTCTTTTCCTTCCTTTAGCGGTCCCTAGAACCAACACTGAGAGCACTTCATCCAGCAGGCAGGTGGGTACTGAGGGGAGCAAGATCTCCATTTCTGCCTCTTCTGGATGAATTTTGTGGGGTTTTAGTCATCACTGCAGCTCCAAACTACTTTAATCTGCTATTCTGCAGAGTTGCCAGAAAAATGTAGAGAAACATCCCAATTAAGTTCTGTGTATGGAAAGCTAAATCAGTCAATTGCAGGTGCAGAGTAAATGTGCATAATTTGCAAAGTGGATTAGGCTTGCATGTGGAAGTTCCTAGGAAAGTGTAAGTTGACATGTAGGACATATATGATAATTTGATGAGTGTAACTGAGCCCTCTTGAGTCTTCTGCATTCCTGAATGACAGCATTCCCATGCACTTTTAAATGTGCACTGCTTCATCTTCATTTAACTTTTACTTTTGCTAAATTCTGTCAATTTTCCTTTGTGTCACACTATAAACACAAACTGACATTTATTGAAATGAGCAAAGCCATGCATTTCCCATGCCCTGTGAAAATCTATACATTTCAGGAACCCCGCTGCATTATTATATGATGGCTTAAAACAGCTTTTAAAATCTTAGTGCAATGAAAAGAGCTGTCACTTTCAGATGCCTTTGCTGGCTGTGCAAAATATGCTGAAGAACTAGGATTTGCATCAGTCTAATCTGCATTTAAACTAAAATTGCAGAATGGTTGGAAAAAATAAAATGTCAAGTGCCCTGACAGCATAATCCATGATTTTTTTTTCTTTTGATCAGTTTTCTGCAAAGACTTGATCTTGTTTTTCAAAATAGCACCAGTGTATGTCATCCATGGAGGTCTAGCTATGCAAGCTTCAGAGCTGCAAAAGGCACAAAAGTGGAGTTTTTTAAATGAAAAAAAAGTGCACTTTGAGAAGGAGGGACTCCAGTGAAAGGCCAGGAAAATAGGTTAAAAAAGTGGGGTTTAATTTGTATGTGTCTAGTTTTATAACCATTTATCCTAAAGAAATTCTTTTCTGGGCAATATTGTTATACCTTCCTAGTGCTTTTGCATGGTCTTGAAGGGGGACTGGTGAGTCCAGTAGTTTGAGTGGTCTAGCAAAAGAGTCATCTTCACACTGTTCTTATACTTCATTGTATTAGTTAGAGGAATTAAAGTATTAATGCCTACAATAGCATCAGTAAATGATAAAATGGTTTAAAATGTATTCATGTAACTATATTATAAGAACAGCTCAGGTAATGCTGCACTTATGAAATTAGGAATTTGGCTAAAAATACCCCAAAACCCAAGTTGTGGTAAATGTCTTCCCATCTGTCATAAAGCTAGATTAATATGTTAGAAACTGAACCCCAGGTGAACCTACCCACAAGCCAAGAGAAATCATCCTCTCAAAGCTGCTCATTGATTTGTTCCCTTTTTTTAATCTCTGCTTTGTTTGATGTTAGGTTTGCACTTCCTAAGGCAATGTCAACATTGGTTGTGGTTTTTACCAGAGACCTCCTACATACCTTTGATGGAATATAAAATATTCTCACAGCTACAATAATGTGATAAGTTTGTTTGTTTAAATAAGTGTTTGTGGTCTTAATTTTTCAGGTTTTCCCCACAAATCACTTACACCTTAAACAAGAGAGCCTGAAAACAATTATCCTCTCAGAACTCCCAGAGCATTCAGAGGGGTTATTTTAATTATATAATGGCAATTACTGGCACACGTGCATTACACTTGAAGCATGACAAGCCCTCTCCACTTTCTTGTAATCTGATACTGACTTGTGGAATTGGAAATAAAAGTGTCCTTAGAATATCTATGTATTTCAATTTTGACCAATAATTTTGCTGACTCAGCATCAATTATTTTAAGAGCCGTTGCTGACAAATGATAGCCTTACATTAAGGCTGGCTAAGAAAACCATCTGTTAGCAGTTTCATACTTGAACAATACATGGCTGCAAATGCACAAGGTGGTTTTCATCACAGAAGTTCTCACTTGAAAGGGAGCTACTGAAAAGCATAGAAGCTGCTCAAAGGAAAACCACGCATCTGAGAAGGCCTGATCAGATTTGCACCACTCAGGAGACACACACTCAAATCCTTACTCTCTACTAATTTATTATTTAGCAGCAGTTTAGTTAAATATATGCTTATGTGTGCTTCGGCACATGTTTTTTCACGTTTGTTGAGAAAACAGCTTAATGAAAGAAAGCAGACAGAGAAACATACACAAATATGCTAGCTGAGGCTCACCTGTGGTTGCTCTCAAAAGGTCAAATTAGGGGACGGGTCTGACTGGACCAGAGTAGTGGCCAGGTACATTTCCCTTGCTCAGCTCCACCCTGTCCAGCAAACACACACATACATGCCCACACACTGTCAGTGCTGCTTTTTGCAGCCTAGCAAAAAGCTTGTAAGGAAACCACAGATTGTTTGTGAGACTTCGGCCAGCAGTCTGTTCCTTATACATCACATGCCATAGGAGGTATATTGAACCATGGACTTGCCCAGGCAGTTGCTAAAACTGTGTTTGACAGGTGTGGATTTAAAGGGCCGTAGGTAAGTAGTCAAGATATTGCTCACACCCTTGCTCGTAGATCCCATGAAAGACTACATGGCAGGAATTTTCTTTATTCCCTGTACATATTTATGCATAACTCTCTTCTGATGGTTGAATATGGGTACTGCTGAAAAATAGAGATAGAATTTTATGCTGGACTAATTGAAAACATCATTAATAATGCAGATTTTCCCAACTTCCTTTCAGCAAGTTTCGAAGAAGCAAGGATGAACACCTTACTAATCCAAGGCAGAGCTCTTTGACATGTGGGAGATTTCCTCACCAAAAGGCAATAAAAACAACTGTAGTATTTGCACTTTGTACTTAAAAATGTAAATTCACTTTGTAGAAATGAAATATTTAAACAGACTTTTTTTTTTTTAATCTGTGAAAAAGTAATGGCTAGTTTTGAAAAATTATCACATACAATGTATGTGTATTCTTTTGTTGTCTGAAATATGTTAAACATGTTGGAGATGTAAAAGTTTGCATTTAAACCATTGTTTTAAAAAATAACTTTTTGGCAAACAGTAGCACAGAAACCAGATTCTATGTATTTTTGGTTTCAATAGTATGCCTTATTTTTCTTAATACTGTCATTTAAGTAGAGTTATGCTGAAAAATCTACTGTATTCTCAATTTTGTCCAAGCAGTGTTGAATGTTTCAGGTTTGCAGGACTTAGAGAAGTGTGTAAATTGCTGTTTACTTGGTTTTGCAGTTTTTTACTGAACAGATATTTCATTGGTGGCAATATTTTATTTCATTTTGTTTTTATTGTAATTACTAGGCTTTCAAAAAATCATACAATGAGAATACAACCACTAATGGATTAAAAAACCAGTTATTCTACTTGGGATGCTTATAGAACAATGTATCCTTTTATCAATTTTTGAAGTGCCTTTATTAGTGAGTTTTGGTAGGATTTTTCTCCTGTTTGCTTTCACTTGCGTTAACACAGCAAACCAAAAAGGAGTAAGGTAGATTGTAGTGTCACTCCAGTCTGGTTCAGCCTGGGCCTTAAAAGCATGTTTCCATGGTCAGTGCAAAGCAGGAGCAGAGTTTGTATGGGTCAGAACTGTAAATATTTCTATTGTGACAGGGAAGGATAATCCTTTTTCCTCTACACCTGGCTGCCCTTATCAACCATTTGGCTTTGCCAGGGGCCCACTAGAGGAGGAGCTATTCACATTGCCCCTGCCTGAAGCTTTTGTTTTGCTGACTAAAGAAACTTCCCAAAAGTTTTCATACTTTCTCCATCATTTTTCCCTCAGTGCTTTTTTTCATATGTGTGTCTGAGGGGAATAAGAACTTCTGGATGTGAGTCTGAAGAAGGGGACCCAAATGAATAAAAGTTCTGCTCTTGAGCAACTGTGAGTTACAGGCAGCTGGGTTGATCGATGCAGTGGTAGAAGGACTACTGGCATCTAGGAGCTGACATGAGAAGGCAGGAATGTAGCAACAAGCAGTGGTTTCATTATGGTTTGTTTGAATAATGTGGAGGATCTGACATGTGACCAGCTATTCATAATAGCACCCTGCTTGAGTTTGTACCTGGAAAAGCCTTTTGTGAATCAAAAGCTGTCATTTCAATTACAACATATTCTGAAGTAATAGGAAGCACTATATGCAATAGAATTGTATCCCAGAAATTGTGTACTTTAAGCTCTGGCAACAGGAGAAACCAAGGCAACTGTGTGTTATCTTGTATTTTTGTTTTAAAAAGTATTTGGTATTCTTTTATAATGTTAAACTTTGAAATTAATCTTCTTTATAGATTAAAGATTAGTATGTTATCAAACTATGCTGGTCACTTTTCTTTTGCAACACAGAGAGACTTGTTTGGAAGTAGATACATAGAGTGATGACTTCACCACTGCTTTGAGTTTACAAGAAACCTCATGACCTCACATTGTGTCTGTCTACTTCCCTTGCCTTTATTGAATTCTCTTTTAAGATCATTAATGTCTTAGTAATACCATTGCTTCCTTGAATTCTCCATATAGCTTCAGCCTGGTCTCTTGCTTCTTCTTAGCAAAGTGCAGTGTGCATAGATAGAGATACACCTTTTCTCCTCCATGTGAGTGTGAGCTGCAGGGCAGCTTTCATCCTGGCTGGAAGCAATGAGGAGAGAGATGCAAACCCTCAGAATTCACAATGCCTGGTTAGGTGGTCACGCTATGGTTAATAGCAGCACTTTGTAAGAAGCATTTAATTCCATCACTTTGGCCTTTAGAGACAATATAAATGTAGGCTGCCAAATATTTTGCCGTATCTATTGTTTGAAAATGCACCCCATTTAAACTGAGAGGTTGTGTGGGGAGGCAGATTTGGACTAGCAACGTGATTATATAATGAGTAGCCTCAAACAGTGGTGGAAGTGCAGGTAAGTGCTAAAGGCATTTTTAGGTAGCCAAAGACTTCTACAACATAGAGTCATTTAATAACTCTACAATGACTGAAACATGAGGCATTTCCTCTTTGTATGCATTTCTGTGTCATCACTTTCATGATTTATGTCAATTAACAGCCATTACACCACTTGAATATAAGTAGTACTGACTTCTTATACTGCTAGGTAGAGTCCAGATCCCTAATGGAATCATACTTGCAAGCTTGCTGAAAGTTCACCTTGGCTTCCTGTATCTCCCATATGTCCACAGGAATATTTAAACTGAGATAAATGTTCTATTTGTAACTAGAAACAGCCTTGACACCAAAAAAGAATCCATGTGGATAGGCCCTTAGGCTCACACTACAGTGTTTATTTACACAGTAATTAATTAGTTCTAGTTTTTATCCTGCTCCATGTGCAGCAATTTAATTTCAAATTTAATCCTGTTGCTGAAAATAAAACTTATATTCTGCTTCTCATTGACCAATATTTGTTATAGTTCCAGCTATTGCTGAACACATTTGTTTAGAACTTTTACACGGTTGTAAATAGAAGACTATAAAGTTTGAAAAATGTGTATGTGTTCAGTGACTAGTCCAGCCTGTTGCAATGTCCAATAGTCAACATGCCACACAGCGAGAAAAGCTCCGTATTTTGTCAACACTTTGGAAAACTTACTAATTTTCTTCCTATACCTAGATTTAGGCCAATTTCATAGTTTAATTTTTACCAAAACCACTTAATTGTCAGTCTTCTCCCAGTCTAGCAAAATACCTATCTTTCAGATGCTCATTTTGTAGAATTGGGACCTTGATGAGTGCTCCAAATGACATTTTTTTTCTTGCTAATGTCATTTCAGATATTGAAAGACTGAAACAGAGAACCTTTAACAACAATCACTGCATATAAATAAAGAAATACACTGTAATTTTTATTTAGACCACAATTTTGCCCTTCATAAGTTCCATAAGCCAATGGAGAAAGCAGACATTCCTAGAAAGCTGGAAGGAAAATAAAAATACAGGTTGATTCCTTAAAGATATTTGAGTGTTTCCAAGATTTGATAGATGTAATTAATATTTTCTTTTTATAGTAGTAATAGAAGAAGGATTAAGAGAAGTTAAGAAACCTTTGCTCTCAAAGATAATATAGTTGTCCCTTATAAATATTTACACTGGTGTATTATATAGCTAAGTTATAAAAACTAATGTTTCTAACGTCAATTATTATTATAATAAGAGTCTTTAGCGCCGAAAGTGAGAGGTTTATTGCTTTTATTTCCTTTAGGATGGCAAATGGATGTAATTTTGGAGTAATTACTTTGATATTAAATAGGAACCAACTAAGTTTATTGATGTCTTAAACATTAGAATGATTGTAGTAAATTATTGATACAAACTGTACTCTTTTGTCCAATTTAATTGTTTCAGTTCAGTTTTTATAAGTGAAAACATGCCCTTTGTTTAAAAAGCTCAATAATACATGCTTTTTTTTTCTTTAAACAAAAGCTCATGTGGAAAGCATTGAGAACAACACATTTCCCTAGAACATCCAATGAGGGGGATAACAGGGGAGAGAAGTCTATTTTTATCTAAGTTAATGATAGAAATACATGCAGTATTTTGCCTCTGCTACATCCACCTTCCCTTTTCTGTCATACACTTTGCCCTCCAACTCATGTCACTGGTACACAAAGCTTTTTTGGAAGGTTAGATAACGAATTGAGATTCCATTCTGTGCATATGAACAATCTTTTATATAAAACAGAGTCATCTGAGTCATCCTTTCCCTAGATACTCTCTTTGCCTGTCACAAATTCAATGCATGGGGTTTCTTGCTGCATATCAAATACAGAATCCTTCTTTGCACAGTCATGGGATCCATTCTTGGCTGAATGGGTACTTTATGAAGAAAACCACTCATAAAAGATCATCACAGTCTGTGGGATTGTAGGTGGACAGCTGCAATTTTTTAATAAGCTACTAATAACAGTTAATAAAGATTTATGAAGCCCACTTGGTATGTGAAGTGAATCCATGAAGTTGCCTCTATTTGTTCTAAGTAGTCAGTCAGGAAAAAAAAAAAAAAAGGTAAATGAAGCTTCCAGTGAGAAATATTGTTTCACTAAACCATGATTGACTGATCTAATGTGATTGAGGTTTACTATGAAATGTCACTTTTAAAGGTATTTTTTTGGTTTAGTGGTTATTTTTATCTTGGAACTTATTTTCCTTTAACTAACAAGCATGAAATATCAACATGGTAAAGTGACATTTGGACACCTGTTTTGTCACAAAATTGGATATTGCAAAAGGTAGCAATGTTCTTGCTTTTACACCAACTTTTCTTAAAAAATCATATTTGTTTAAAAGCAGTCAGGTTTCCAAACAGTTTTTCATGCTTCATCTGAGTTTTTGAGTCCCTTGCTATCCTGTGTGAAGCAAAGAAAAATGAGACTGGGGCTTGGTGAATGGTTGGATTTAGCACTGAATGCATGTGAAATGTGAAGAAAACTGCAACGTGGGTAAGGGTATTTATATTAGTTTGTATCTATGCAAAACAGTTGAAGCAGTGTGAATTATATGCAGAAATATAAGGGGCACTATTCCATCTTGCAAAATAAGCCTGCCATAAGACTGATTGCAAACATACTCAAAACCTAAAATATTCTAGCTTATCTCAACTTTTAGCAGTCATTTCACTCAAAGGCTGGTGTGAACCAAAATCCACTTTGACCACTACCCAAGGAGTACCTTTAGCTCTGTTTGTTTGTATCTTCCCAAATAGTCTTCCTGAATCTACAGCTTGGGTACATTCTTCTGAGACCCCCCTAGGCTGCGATACCAGAGCGACAAAGACCCAGAACAAAGAACACAAGATTAAACATGGTGACAGATGCTGCAAAGTACAGGATAGTACAGTACTCCATAGCTCAGATTTTTTTACCCTGGTGGGCTGTGATCAACTGAAAACTCCTGCCCTGTATCATCAATGACAAACCCTAACTTCCTGCTTCCTAATGCATCAAATCCATGCTCAGAGTGAGAGAACATCATGCTTCAACTGAGTGGGAGGCAGTCTGAATCGCAGCTACAGGGCATCTGAGAAATGCTATGACTCCTCGATAGATGCATGTGCTCAGTTAACTCCCACCAGTTAATTCCTCCTTCTGCTCAGCACCATATGATGGAGCAGCGTCTGTACACATCAATTCTCTAGTTCTCTGCAGACAGAAGCTGTGCTTCTCAGTCTAGAGCATAGGTCTTTTTATTGAATGCTCAGCAGCAGGGAAGGAAAGTTTTTATGTAGCTTGTTATCCCAGGAACATGAGTTGTATCACTGCTGCCTTACAGAGGTTTCAAGAAATATTTTGCTACACAAAATATACAAAGGAAGATCTGCTAGCTGAAGTGGTAGGGGAAAAAAAAAAGAACATGCAGTTAAAAAGGGTAATAAAAAAAGAAAAGAAAAAACTTGAGAGAGAAGAGAAAAATCAAAATAGGATTGTGGAGATACCCTGAGGCACTGAGGAAGGTGGCCAGAACTGTGCTAAAGCCACATGTGAAAATGAAGGAAGAGCAGACAAAGAGAACACATAACAGAGAGAGAGCAGGTTGAAATGGGAGGAGAGCTTTAAAGGGTATGAATGGAAACAAAGCAAGGATAGAAATGCTAAAGATAGAAAGAAATAGAACAGGTAAGCTCCCATGAGGAGGAAAAGTCCAAGAGACTGAGGGGAGAATAAGAAGAGAAGGGACACAGGTGAAAATGAGACTGCAAATTTCATTTTTTTGGGCACAGCATCCCTCTCATACAGCATCACTTTCTGACTGGTACAAGAGGTTTATCCTGCCTTCGGATGTTTCCTTATCCATGTATAAGGTCTGAATTTGGTCCTTGGTATCCCAGTTACTCCAGTGCTTTGTTCCAAAAGACATTGTTTTCATGGCCAACCCAAAGGCTTCCTTTAGATCCAGGAAGTATGAGCAACATTTAATGAAAATGTGAAAGAAGAAACCAGGGTATTTCTAAACTAAGAGCAGACTTGAGCAGGATGAGGAAATCGGAACCACAACAAAGATAAATTTCCTTTTGTATTTCTTATTCAGTAAAGATGCAAGCAAAATTTAATTAGCTGTGTTTTTTTTAGTTTTTTCTTTCATTCATTTCACCAACAAATCCTCTGCAGGCTTTGGTGATACCCTACAGTTTAACATTTTCTTTAATCAACACATAGATGACAAAGGAGTACAAAAGTTCTTAATTCTCATTGTCTGTTTTTTTTTTTTCTTTTGTGGTTTCCTTTATGTTCACTCTTGGGGTGGCTAAAAACTAATTATTTAAATGCTTCTCAAAGTCTTTAATCTTTAAAGGTTTGTATCTCTGCGAGAGAGAAAAAGGCACAGAAACAGACTGCAAGAAAGATGCTCAAGAAAACTTTGAAGCTTTTAGAAAATACCACATGTTCAGATTAGAACTATTTTCAAGGTACCAAATGTTTGCATGACCCGATGACAAGGAGTTTGACTTCATTACCTTTGGAAATTCACTTAGAAAATTCATTTGGAAAATTACTTAGAAAGTTGCCAATGGCAAGTGGCATCTCCCATTTGGATTTTCAGCAGTGCAATGGAGAAGATACAGGAACAAGTTCACCACATGCTGTCCTAATGCAGATAGGCTGGGGTGGCTCTAGGGAGAGGCTGGGAAGGGGCTTCACCTGGGCGCAGCTTGAAGTGAGAGAGAGCCATCTACATGCCCGTGGACAGCGTGGAGGGGGATGGGAGAGAGGGACCAGGTGAAAGAAGATGAGGAGGCTGCAATGAGAGTGGCCAGATAGCCTGTCTTACCAGCACCTGCTGCACCATTTAAAGCCCAGAAACTTTGAACTGTTCAGAATCTGTGTCCTGGCAGTAGGCAGCGTAGCCAGTCCATATCAGATTTTGCCTGAAAGGTTTTCACCTTAAACCAGGCAGTTAACTGAAAAATGGAAGACAATGGCAATTGGCACAGATTTCCTGTTTGCTTGTCATGGTTGAAAGTGGGGAGGGTGGGGGAGGGAGGGAGGGGGGATGGACAGTGACAGAAAGATTGTTTTAAACTCTAGAGCCTCTGCTCAATTTTAACTTTTTAGAATAGAAAGTTTCATCTTTTCTGAAATCTATGAAATGTAACTTCCCAGGACTGAATGTCCTCTTCACAGTGAGAAAGGGGGATACAGGCACCACGATGAGACAGACGTCTCTGAAAATAGATGGCCCCAACATCATGCTGTTTGATAAGGAACACTGTGCATTGCTTTAAACTGGAAGCTAAATGTATAAATGAATACAATTACTGCCACTGAGACTCAATCATCATATACTCGTTCCCCCTTTTTTCTTACAATTTTCAGCACCAATTTGATGGATTCTGCTTAAGAAATCATTTATTATAGCCTGGGCCATAAAAATGAAACAGTAAATTTCAAATAAATTTCCCCTTGTAAGTTTTGCTTTACTTTGTATTGCTGGTGTATAGGCCTTGCTGGGGGGGGAGAAGTCAGTAATGGATACTTTAGCATCTTTGTTCAATTGTAACTGTTAGTGTATCTTTTATTTTATTATTTTATCATGTCTGTTTTCCTTTTTGTAGGGGTTTGAAACACTGACCACACTTCTACCAATTGCTGTTTGTTAAATAGTGTTACCAATCTTCTTCTGGACAATAGGAAACACATTTGAGAGGGAAGTAACAGGACAGATCATGCAGCATTTGTGTATTAGTGACAATACATTGCTGATGGTACTTTTGTATTTTGCTCTTCATGCATTTAGATTATCCTTATCTTTCATCATAATTCATTAATCAGTACTTTTATATAACAAACAATGAAAACAAAGAAAATAATTATTTTAGGGGAACAAAAATACTGTCAGGGAATTAATTGTATTTAAATTTTATTAATATTTATCACCTTTTACACACATTTCCATAAGCAGAATTCAGCTCAGGCTGATCTCCTTCACAGTTTCATCATGCTACAGGACTTCACAGAGCAGTTTCCCATTGTTTGGGTGTCTGCCATAAATATAAGGGAGTTCATTATTTTTGTCCTAAACCCCCTATGTCTGTAGTCTATCGCAAAACCATGGGAAAATTTTGTGTGGCTAGCAGCCTTTGTTTCAAAGATAGTGGGGAATGGAATACAAATGATTGAGGTGCAGATGTCAAGGTAAAACTACATGTGGAAACTTGTAAAATACCTTTTTGAACTGCTTGTAAGCTTGGCTTTTAGTGAATTTTCAATTCAGTTTTTGAAGAACGCATTTAATAGATAGTGAAGTAGGATACATTTGCTACAGATGTTTCTGCATATAAATAAAATGCCCCCTGTCTTTGTGAATTGCCTTCAATAAACACTCCCAGTGTTGTGGTTAACAGCAGAACCTATGTTTATTCAGACAATCTAACATGCAGGCAGATTTCTGTTCCCATATAAAGTTCCCTACCTTTCCCTAAAACACTGTGCAGACCAGCTGTGCTCCAGTTCCCTGGGAACATTAAAGCAGTGTTTAAGACCAGAGCCTGGGACTCTAATGAGAACAGTGTGGATTTAAAGAGTCAGCCAGATCTGAGAGGGGAGTGGAAGTGTCACTTTATCACATCTGTTCCTGTGAGAGTCAACATACAGTGCTCTCACAGGTAGGAGTTGAGGTGCTCTGGAGTAAAAGTGTGCCCCGTTCCCTGGAAGCAGGGGCTGCAGTGAGTGAATGCAGGCTGTGAGCTTACCTGCTTACAAAGTGCTGCTGCCCCTTCCCCTTCCACCTCAGGCTGAAGCGTGGTGAGGGTATCACACTGTGATACTCGGTTCACTCTGGAGTTTCTTTTGCTCTTTGCCTTAGACACCTGTCTGGAGGGTGCTGCTAGATGGGCTGAATGCACATCTGCTTGGTTGCCAGGTTTAAGTGCAGTGCTTGGGTCCATTTCAAAGCAGCGCTCCAGCACCGTTGCTTCAGATCATGGCTTTGTGGGATCAGGCACAGGGCGAGACTCGAGACAAGCCCCAGCATGAGCCATCCCTACAAACAGTCCCTGGCTCACAGCAGCCTTTCCATCAGGCTTAATGAGTATAGGCATGAATAAACAGATGAAACAGATGGAACCCAGTCTGGATTGCAGAAGAGCTCAAGGACTGTCTTCCATGAGCAGGGAGGAGAAATGATCGTTTGCCAGCAGTAAGTTAGGGCAACAATTAGTTTCAATTTAATTCCCACTAAGACCTCAGACAAGGGCATAGTTAGCCCCAGCTGCAAAGGAACATATCTGTGCTTATTGGCTGACTTTCTGAGTGAAGAGGTGTATGTGAATCCAAGATAGTGATTTCAAGAACATGGCAATGCTGCTTTTATAGACCAGATACATTTTTTAAAGTTGGATTTTATTTTTTCTCTTGGGTAAAGCTAGGATAAAAGTAGCTAATGTGTAATACAGACATCTGTACTGATGTAATGGTTTAGGCCATCATCAGGACAAAAAAAAATGTTGAACCATATTTTCTGAAAAGTCAGCAAATTACAGTGAGGGATATAAAGAAAGTTGAGTTAGGAGCAAATGCAGAATCTCAAATTTAGCAGTCAGTCAAGAAGTTAGGTTTATGTGCACTGTTTCTAATAGCAAATAAAATCTCTCCTGCTGAATGGAGTCACTGATGTTATATGCAGTGTTTATATCCCAGTTGAGTTTCACCATCCTTGTACAAGTCTTCTGAGAACCTGTTTCCAGGAACAGAACAAGGTTGGCAGTACAGGCTACACACACATCTGTTTCCTGGAGCATGGCAAATCTGCAGTTTGCATCACAAACCGGGTTGCACATGTTCTAGAAAGCCTTGGGCGTTGATTCTGAAGAGGAAATATGTTAATATGGGTTATTTCAGAATGGTTTTCAGGTTTAATGTAGTTGGTTACTCTGAAAACAGAAACCTATATAAAATCTCAGCAAAAGGAGAGAGTCTTTACTTACCGTAAAGCTTTTTTAACTGCATAGAGTGATGGTGAAGTTTGGGGTGAATAGTTCTGTGCAAAAGTTCTGGTGAGGTTTAATGAAGATTGTTGGCTGCCAGAAGACAGAAAAAAATACCAGCAGAAAAGAAAAATGGATCATTAACTAAAGTCTCAGCTGACTTGAAGCACATTTTATTTGCATGCCTGACAAGCACATACATCACACGGAAGATTCATGTTTGGATTAATGTTATATTTTCCTGTTGTGGTCTGGTAACAACTGAAATACAAGATGTATAGCAGGAAGTTTTCAGTAACTTTCCAGGTCATGAACTGGTATGAAACCTGAGATGAAAAGAAAATTACAATGAAAATCCATTTTCTTTTCAGGTTTAGAAGATATACCTGCAAATTCTATTTCTTTGGGAAATGTACTGAAACCCTCAGGGTTAATCTATTGTCCTCCTAATATAATGCCATAATCTGTATTTCAAAAACACATAGAAGCTCCCACCTACCATGACCACAAGGGTCATCAAACATAGGACAAATTATAGTTAACTGAAACACTTTCAACACTACACAAGGCATTCACTAGATTGGAGTCTAACATCCTGGTGTCAGCAGGTAGCAAAGCACGTTACACACTTGTGAACATTTAGCAATTCTGTATGTTCACCAAATTGGTAGTCAAATATGGACTCAGACAGGGCCCTTCTTCATTAAAAAAAAGGTGAATGAAGTCAAATTTTGTTGAAACATTCTTAGGACAAATGCTATTTTTTCATAATCCTTTTATGTGGGTATTTTTGAAATGTTATTGTTATATCAACATCAATTTATCTTCTATTTTTCTCAGGGGTCAACTGTTCTATCAATTTACAAATGCAATGAACAGCATAGCAAACTCCTGCAATAGCAATTTCTGACCTTTTTCAGTTTGCAAATCTAATTTTTTTTTTTCAAATGAGTTGCTTTCTCTTGTCGAGTCAATACAAGGTACTATCAGTAGATACTTCTTCACAATTTTGTGGATTTCTTAGAAATGGAGCTATGGACCGTCAACAAATACAGTTCACAGTTTGAGATTACCACTGTAGAAAGAATACTGATAGTATTGATAATACTATACATGAATCCACCACCACTAATTTTCATCGGAACAGAAAAAAAAAATCCATTCTGCCGTGAGGTCTATTGGAAACTCTGATTTCTCCCAGTTTGCAAATTAACTGATACTACAGGTTCGTGTTTTAGTATCTGTAGCAGTGTTGCTGATTGTCTCAATTATGGTGTGTTTATTTGCCCTTTTGAGTCTATGTCTGGTGACATGTAATGAAATGAAGAATTCCTTTTTCGTGTTTGCTGAAGGTTTATCATGGCCAAAGGTTTAGGTGGCAATTATACAGGCAGGATGTGGGGAAGACTTTCCATGTGCTTCTGTGGTAACAGAATTTAATTTTTTTAATTGTGGTTGATGTATCCCTGAAAATATTCCCAACTCAGACAGAATTCTGAGCTTGGAGAGGTAGTGACTGAGTAAGGATCTATTTAGATTGATCCCTATGACAGGAAGTCAGACTGTGGATTATGAGGTTCTTAGCTTCTACAGCTTGTGAATTTCAAAATAGATGTACAATACAAAGGAAGAAAGTTAAAATACCCTTAATGCCACTCACTTAAAATAATTGTTCAGTTTAAGGTTTAATTAGAGGTGAGATTAGCTTGTAGGATTTGGATCTGTAAAATTTACTTTTTTTGTTTGTTTTATAGGAGGGAATACAGGCTCCTATATTTAGTTTCAGGCATGCTACTTTAGATTTCAAGCTTGTTCTATCCTCTCTTTAAATTAAATTAAAATATTAAAAGATTGCAAACATTGTACCATTCAGTTGTTACCAAAGCCCAATGGCAACTTTTTCTTCTTGTTAGTTGAAAGCTAAAACTGGGGGAAAAAACATACTAGCCATCCTTGTTTTGACTGACACTGTGAATTTTGTTTTCTTCTTATCTGCTTTTGTGCAATGAGATGTAACTGTGTTGGGATGCAAGCTTTGAGAGACTGACCCACCGTTTGACAGAGATTGAGTTGGCCAAAGAAACTTTGCTTGTTGCCCTGCTCCCTGTCCATAAGCAGGCAAACATCCCCTTCACCCTGCTGAGAGCCACGCATGACTGCAACTCAGCAAACCAAACAGAAATTCATTGAAGTGCTTTTCAAGTGAGACGCTCTTGGGAAGGGCTTGCAGATTCAGTTGAGAGCTTGCATCTGGACTCACACATGTGTGTCTAGCTGGGAATCTTGCCTCACATCTTACATTAACTTGTTCAGGCATTTCCCAGGAATGCAAAGAGGTCCTGACATTCAATGGAGAAGTTTAGACAAGTTTCAAGAAGCTAATTATATACATGGACACAGAACCAAGTTCTGGAAAGAGTCTTATAAAAAAATTAATATTTCTGTAAGTAGTGCATCGGGATTGGTTTCTGATGGTTTGGCATGTGTGATTGAATTTACTGGTGTCTAATAAGATACAAGAGACATGTGGAAACAATATCTTGAAGATCCTCACTCCTTGTTCTGAAATTGTCTGAGGAATTCAAATTTTTTTAGGAATACACACAAACCTATCACACTTGCTTGGGAGTCCTGAATAACAATTTATAGGAAAGAACAAAAACTTTCAGACTTAGATACTTTAAAACAACTATCCAAAAGCATGTTCTGATACTTTAACCATTTCTACAGAGTACTCTAAAACAATCAGATCTCCTTTTGTGGTGCCTAGCATCATAAATATTAAATCTTTGTCCCGAAGTATAACTCACAGTCACTGATTGATTTTATAGCAAAATATTGAAGCTGAGCTAGGCAGAGAATGCTTATAATAGCATCTTTCAAAGCTTTCCTCCAGATGGAGCATCTGTCCCCCTGCTGCTGTGCCAGTGTCTATAAAATATACTATCACTAGCTTAAAAATTATTTTTATTGAGTAAAATGAAACCAGAAGTCTGTTGTGGTTTAGATTATTGTTTCATATATTAATATTAAGCACAATTTCTCAAACAGGGATAATAAATGAGAACTGGCTTGTGCATTATATCCAAATTTACTGTTAGTGCTGTAAGGGAATAGTAACAAAGCAGTTTTTCAAAATTGAGTCTGTGTTTAAACTGCCTAGGATCTTATTATTTTAAAACATCAGAATTGCAGACATGCTTGTAATGATTACTTAGAAACTCTTCTGGAAGAATGTGTTGTTCTAAAGAAAAACTTTATTATTGGTCTTGGGCTAGGAGCAATCCTATACTGATAAAGTGTCTACATATTTTTCCTAACCAATATTAATATACAATTACACAATTTAGTTGAAATATAATTTTCAACTAAAAAAAATGAAAAGAAAAATCAAACAGTCTATTTTCTGGTTTTCTCTTTTCATTCCCCATTATCTAACATACAATGATGAGTTTAGTTTAGTAAAATGTGCATTCTTGGTTTTAGTCCAATGAACTATCTGCAAATTCATTACACAGTTATTTTGGAGCATTCATGTTTTGCTCTTTTCCCTTAAAATACAGAAACTGTCACTGGAATGGTTTATTCAGGGTTAAAATTCCAAATATGAGTGCATCCCAGATGTACCTAACCTGAGGCAACAGCCTTATATCCAGCCATTTGATGGAATATCCCATTCCCTTCCCATGGCAGCCATGGCACAGGACTTTATGGTGAAGCTGTGAAGAATACTGTGAATAGTTACATCAGGAGCAAAATTGCTTAACTTCCCTAAATTTCATGTAGCCAAGCCTTGTTCACATCTATGAATTTGTGCTGTGTTACACCAAGGAGAGTCAGAATGACAGTCTGTTTGAGGCTTAATGATTTCAGGACTGACAGTAAATGATCTCATGAGAATGCATAAGGGTTTCCTGAGGACTTAAATGGAGCTTCCACCTGTCCCAGTAGAGAACTGAGTTTCAGCTTGTGTTCTAAGTGCTATGATCTTGTGCTATTCGTCTGGCTCAGTAGAGAAAATGATCACTGGTTTCAGTGGGAGTGAGATCTAGTTTCTAATCCTGCTTGTGTTAATTATGAAATTAACTCATTAGAGAGTTGGCTGGATGTAGCATTTTTGTGCTTGAGCTGCAGCACCTCACAAGCAGCTTCCATGTTTACATCTGGTTTTACATTAATCTGTAAACATTTCTAGATAACAATCTCTTCTCACATCTTGTTAAGCTTGTGGAAATTACTGTTTTCCACAGACCTGAAAAATCAATGAATATTTAGACCATAACAGCATTTCCAGAAGCTTGCTGCCATATTTACCTTTCCTGGTAGCTTACAAGGAGTATGTCTAACCAGAGTGAAGGGAATCTGCTCAGCTATGTTCTAAGAAATATTCAGCCAATGCCACTAGAGTTTTGGTTAAGGGTGCTGAGCCAGTGACATGAGAAAATTTTCACTTGAAATGATCCATTTTCTTCTGCTCTCTGGAAGAGAGCAGAACTCAGCTAGTCAGTTAAGCCTTACCTACTTGGAATATCTGATCACTCTTCTGTATATAACTCAATTTGTGGGGAAAAAAAAAAAAAAAAAGAGTCAGCCCTCTATGACTGCTTAAGATAAATCCTATGCCGGGTATCCATTCTAGCAACATGCTTGTTCCAGTGTAGAGAAGCCTCTCCATAGCAATTAGTAATTTCCTTTAAATGATAATGTCTGCACTTTATACTTGTCCCTTCAGGAAGGACTACCTGAGAAAATAGTTGCTTGAGAAGGAAAGGAGGCAGACAGAATTTGGAATTTCAAGACAATTCATGGCACGAGATTTATCACCTGGACAAAGAAATGTCAATTTGGGCTCCAAAGCTGAGTATCTTATATCACTTTGGAAAAATCCTCTTTACTGCTTGAGTTGCAAAATTGTGGTTTTCTTGCTACAAATAAATAATGCTTTTTACTCTCCTTTTCTTTTTTGCAACCTTCATTCCCTCACTGAATGCTAAGAAAATCTTATCTCACAAAGCTGTCAGGTTTAAGGGCAGGACAAGGACAACAAGCTTGACCCAGAGGAAAAGGAGAATGAGGTTTTAGTTCACAGCAAGAGCTTTTTATTTGTGTTAGGTGGGTCTGGCCAGACATCAAACAAAAAAAGAAATTGATGGCATGGCTTGGCATTCCCTAATATGGAAATCAGGGGGTTCTAATGCACACCATTCCTGTTGTGCCTTACAGGCAAGGGGCTGTTCCTATGATTTTGGCATTGTTGATTCTCTCAAAGGATGGGTGCCCTGCAGAGTGACCTTGACAAATTAGAGGGCTGGGTGATCACCAGTGAAGTTCAAGAAGGGAAAGTCCCAGATTCTGCACATGGGATGGGGCAACCCTGGATATATGGGCAGACTGGGAAATGAGATGCTGGAGAGCAGTGCCATGGAAAGGGACCTGGGGGTCCTGGTCAGTGGCAAGTTGAACATGAGCCAGCAGTGCCCTGGCAGCCAGAAGGGCCAACCCTGTCCTGGGGGCATCAGGGACAGGATCAGCAGCCAGGCAGGGGAGGGGACTGTCCTGTCCTGCTCTGCTCTGCTCTGGGGCAGCCTCACCTCGAGTGCTGGGGGCAGTATTGGGCAAAACAATACAAGAAAAATATTAAACTGTTAGAGAGTGTCCTAAGGATGGTCAGGAGGATGATGAAGGGCCTTGAGGGGAAACCATATAAGGAGAGACTGAGGTCAGTTGGCCTGTTCAGCTTGGAGAAGAGGAGATTGAGGGGAAACCTCATTGCAGCTACAACTTCCCTGTGAGGGGAGGAGGAGGGGCAGACACTGCTCTCGTCTCTTTGGTGGCCAATCACATGACTGGAGGGAATGGCCTGAAGCTGTGTCAGGGGAGGTTTAGGCTGGATATTAGGGAAGGTTTCTTCACTGAGAGGGTGGTTGAGCACTGTGACAGGCTCCCCACGGAAGTGGTTGCAGCACCAAGCCTGACAGAGTTCAAGAAGTGTTTGGACAACATTCTCAGGCACATGGTGTGACTCCATACATGGTGGAGATGGTGCTGTTCAGGGCCAGGAATTGGACTCAATTATCCTTGTGGGTTCCTTCCAATGCAGCATATTCTGTGGTTCTCTGATTCTGCAATATGATTAGCTAAATGTACCAGCAGTCTCTGCATATCTGATCACATTCAGATATGATGACAATAACTAGCACAATTTAATTGGAGTCTACCAAGAGGTGGGTCTACCTCACTTCCAATTTTGCTCAGTCTTAAGGCAGTTGAGAAAATGTAAACTGAGAGATACATTTATGTGTGCTTCCAAACCAAGTTTAAGGTGTGCCATTCCGCAGTCCCGTGAGCAAGTCTGAATGCATTTTGAAACAAATTAAGTTCTGCAGCACCTCAGCAGAATTTAATGAAAATCACAGCTACATTCTGCACAGAAGCAATAAATAATTAGTCATGGAATTTGCCCAACACCATGACATGGAAACCTGGCTTTATTTTATCCACTTTGACTTCCTCCCCACCTGCCTATGTTTATTACATTTCAATAATTAAGTGGAGCTACAAAACACCCCCTTTATTTGAAAAATTCTAATTTATAGATTTTGTATGTGGTTTTTCTTAATTCCTGTGAATAGATTTGTTTAGGGAGCAGTAAACACGTGAAAATTAATTTGAAACCATAATCAGACTATGGAGTACAATTATTCTTTCCCAGACTAAACAAGCTTCAAGAAGTTTCATGCTAGCCTTCTTCTGATGGGACAGACTGTTGTTGAAGAAAAGGATTCTTTCCAAGATCTTCCTACTTTCTTTCCATACCTTGTGTAAAACTGTTGCCCTAATTTTTCTGTTGCTGTTCTCTTTGGAATCTTCTAAGTCAAAATTTAAAAATACAAGGAATGAACTTTGGGAGCCTGTTTGCATTTGTGCCATGAAGAGCATGGTATTTTCTCAAAGAAATTATGCCAGCTGTGTTGGTATACTGATGGTAATCTTTTCCTGTCCTGTGGTTGCTCTCAACTACCAGATTGTCTCCCAGGACGTTTTTAGAGATGTGTTCATGCACATTGTCTTGGGTTTTTTTTTCACTAACCTGCCAAGAATTGTTATGTTGTTGCAAGGATATAATACGCTTCTATTAGAAACAGAAATCCAGTCTCATCTGAGAGCTATGGTTCAGATCTAGCCCAAAACCTGACAATTTTCACTACAGTCAGACTCAGGTTTGATACATAGAACCCAAATCTGCATGGAGCCAAATACAGACTTTGGTTATGAGAGAAATATTTCTCCTTGTTTGCTCTCAAAAGAGAAAAGCCTGTCACGTGCAAACACTGCTCTGCTAAATTTATGGTGGGTTTAGTTTAATTGGGCCAACACTGGACTCCAGCTTCACAAACTTGTGTCAGAATAAGTAATTTCATACCTAAGCAGGAACAAAACTCCAGTGTATAAATAAAGTTCTTTAATTCTTTTCTTGTGTAACAATCAACACACATTATTTTTTATTATAATAATTAGGACTAGAGAAATAAGCTCTAGCCAAAATAAAAGCCAATTAGGTATTATTGTTATTAATACTATCTGATGATGTGATCTGCAAAAATAATGGGTACATTTTAAATGCCTTGGATGAAAATATTGAAACGTGAAGGAATGAAGTTAACATCTAAATTAAAGGCCTGTTTTTTTTTTTTTTTTTTTTTTTTTTTGTAGAATGCCAGGCTGTTAAACAAAGCCAAACCCAGTGGCGTGCCAGTAGGTTAACAACATACCACCATGAGAAAATCTTCAGTTGGATTTATGGTCCCTCTGTCAGAACCTTTTCTGTTTGAAGATGCCTAACTTAAATTTGCACCATGGGTGGCAGGAGTGTGAGAGGGGGAAAAGTCTGCAGTCACTTTCCTGGTCCCTCTTGCAAAGCAATGGCACGATAGCACCAGTAGCCTATAGGGGCTTTCTTCATGTTAGGAAGAAGCAGACAAACTGTCTCCTCTTGTTCTAGTCACAGCATTGCTTTCTTAGGGAGTTGTTTTTCTCAGCTTGAAATGTTACAAATAATAAAATGGAGCATTATTTTCTATTTTATGGAGCATTATTTTCTATTCTGAATTTCTTTGGAAGTGAAGGTGATGTAAAAATTATTTCTGACTGGAAAGAATTATTTTCCCTCTTGCTGTTTTAACTATTGGAACACAAGAAAGAAAGAATCATGCTCATGGAATAAATAAATTAAAAGATGGGGAAAAACCCTAAAGCATTTTACTGGGCAAGTATATTTAAACAAAAAAAAACCAAAAAAAAAAACCAACCCCATCAAACCAAAACAACTTTCACTTTTGGAGTCCTTGTGACTTAATTTGGTATTTTGTCTTTCGTCTGCAAACTTAAAGAAATATAACTAGGCAATTTCTCATTATAATTGTTGGACAAAATTCCCTTCACTAGCAGAAAGATAACACAAGCTTTTTGACTCATTCTGCTTCACGTTTTGAAGATATAGCCAAACCCCCCTGCTTATGTTTCATACTGCAGCAACACAGACACTCGAGGGAGAGATATTCTTCAGTGTACTTTTTCCCTGGAAGTCATTCAAAACTGGTAGGAGGAAAACAGGCATCCTGCCATGAGCCAGCATTGTCCTCTCTCTGCTTTCTACATCTGGCAGAAATCCCTGCTGTCACTCCCACCCCATCCTATTTTACCTCCCCCTGGAATCTATGTGGAGGGTTGCTTTTTTATCATTATTGTAATCAGTCCTGCAGCCTTCTCATTCTGCCCAGATTTCTCCTCTGAATACTTGCTTACTTGTCTGAAGTCCCCTTCTGTGCCCATCCTTGTATACCATCTGCATTTATACTATCTCATGGGGTGTCAGAAACACAATAAAGCCATGACTGTACATTTCATTGAGACCGTGAGAGAAAAATCAATAACAAAAGTGTGCTTAACTAGCACGCTTTGTAATGTATAACATTGCCAGACAGCAAAATGCAGTGGATGAACAAGAAATGCTCCATTGAATCCATCTAAAGGGTGAAATTCTGGACTTTCTCATATTTAAAATATTTTTTTTTTCTCCACAGCTGTTCTCTGGCATTCAGAGGTTTGTTTTAGCTAATTCAAACACAGCATAGACAGAGTAGCTACAGATCTGCTTTAATTTGCACCACCTGCCTATTTCCCTTGCCTGTACCTAACTCCCCATAAACCTCTCAAAGCTTCTCATGTTTGAAAGTTTGGCTCTGGGTGGTTAACAAGACCATCTAAGTTTCATGGGATGTCTTTGAATACGCACCCTCCCTCAGCAAGTTCAGGAAAGTTTTTGGGAACTATTTTTGTCCCCTCTTTTAGGAACCCCCCAGAAGAAAAATAAATTTCCTGCCAGATTTCATCGAACATATATGGTTTTCTCTGACTCTCCATCCCAAGCTATGGTTCTGGGAAATAGTCTATACTAGTGCCAAAAGGGATTAATCAGTTAGGTAATCAACAATATTGATAACAAAAATAACAACATGGTCACTTTAAACTCTGATCTCCATGAAAACTGAAAACCTTCCTTTTTCAGAACATTCAAAGAATTAAAAAGTACCCAAATAAAAAGTGGCACAGAAAACAATTTTCATTTGTAGGAAAAAAAATGAAGTTGTTCAAACTCTCTCATCCTTACTTGGGCCAGCTAGGGGAATTTTCACTGAGAAGTGAAAAAGGAAAAGCATATTCCCCTTCAAGGAAGATTTTGTTTTTACTAAATAATTCCTTAAAGCTGAACTTAATTTCAGTGCAGAAGGAGACATCTACTCAGGAACACAAATTTTCCTAACAAAAGTTAGACTTATTTGCAATTCCTTTTTTTTTTTTTTTTTCCAAAGCAGAGGAATTTGTCTCTTTTTGAAAAATAATGTGGCTTACTTCTACTTACCTGAGGACAGCCTGGTGGTTTATTTTTTTTGTAATGCATTCAACTGTTTTCCAGGTATTATAAATTTTTCCTTTTACTTCTCTAATTCTGTCTTTGACTAGCAGAAAATCATAGTGTCATGTCTAGCAAGAGCATCCCTTTCAAACATGTCAGTACCATAAGCTTTGAGGCAGTAGTATGTCCTAGACCTAATTCCCATGATTTCTGCCCTGATCTACATTTCCTCTTATTTAGCCAAATTTCCTTAAGAGACTTGGTAGCCATTGATTTCTATTTTTTTTTCCTATTAAGTATTAGCTACCTATTTTATAAACTTCTCTGTTTCCTTGCTTTGTCATACCATTTCTGCTTAGAAGGGAACCTAGGCTAAAGATAATCCTAAAATAAATTAGGTCTATGACTGGAATCTTTTCAGATGCTGAAGCTAGCTAATAAATTCTGCTTAACTCAGACCAGATATTTTTTTTCTAGACAATGATTAAGTACATAGAATTTTTGTGATCCTTGGTAGGAGGATGATACTGGACAGGATTTACATTTGTACTAAACAGTAGGGCTGAGTAGGTTTCAGAATTATGACTGCTTTTTATGTATATCTAGTACAGTAAAAAAAATCAATTGTATTAGAGTGGAAAAATTTGTTACAATTTTTTCATCATGTTTAGACAACAGTTACGGTTGTAAATGGTTTCATGGCTGTAGGTAGGGCAATTAGATGAGTATAGTTTCAATGTTGCTGCATGTGGCAGCAGACTGGAAAGCATTTAATTTATATGATGTTTCATCAATCTTTAAATAAACTTTAGTTTCAATTATGATATGCTTAGAACCTGGCACCATGATGCACTGATGCACATGCTCCCTCTTTCAGCTGTGCTTCATCAGTTATTTAGGGTCATATAGGTGACCTTCTCTATATCTTGGCAGGTAGTGAGAGTGGCAAATGAATGCACCTTTTTGTACCACTCTTGGCTTAAAAATGCAAAATTTATTCCTGAGGACATCACCTCTCACTGTACCCTTCTGTTTCAAGTAAATGTTTTTTGTTTGGAGCTATTATGAGAACACTGCCCCTTCTCACTCTTTCCAAATGAGAACCACATGCTGGTAGCTTGGGATCTCTTGGAGAACAGCAATGCAGTTTCTGATACATGATTTTGGCTGTTTGCATTGACAGCTATCTCAAGGGAAGTAATGAAAAACTCAGAATGACAACTGTTCTATTATAAATATTATCATCTTGGGAAACAGGTTGGAGAAGTACATAATGAACAAAAGTAATATTACCTAGCCTTCTATAAAAGGACTCTTTTCATTATAAGCAACCAAAATATATCAAGCTTACATAAGCTGTGACAATAATTTATATTCCCAAGTAGACAGGGTTTGCAGCTGGAGGTGAAACTTAGATTTGTTTCATAAATAGAAAAGGGACAAGATGACTAAGATGCATATGCTTTATTTCCATTCTGACCTGCAGTGGGACTAAGGCTTTCTCATTTTTACCTTTCTGAATTTGAATTTGCACACCTATTGCCAAAATTCTGTCTGCCAAAATTCCTCCCTCCTTTCCACCTTTCCCAAAATCATGCAAAAATGCTAAGCATTGGTATCATGTGCAGATCACAAAAACCAGAAATACTGTGGTTGAGGTTGGTATTGACCTGTTACTCAGACATCCTCAAATGATGGTATTGTTACAGCCTTGCTGAACAGGACTTTTCTGGGAGCGCCCAAAAGACAAGCCAATTCCCTTGAGTACCACAGCCATATTTAAAAAGTAAATATTTACACATTATATTAAAAATGTAAATTACATATGTATCTTTAATAAGATCTCCTCTTCCCTATGTTAGTGCAGTGGGTAATACTGGATTTCTAAGGAGCAATGTGTATGTTGTTGTGTTATTATGCTTGTATGCACAGAGGACATGTTTTGGTCTCACAGTCAAGATATGATAATAATTAATTCTAAGTGCATTGGGGTTGACACAATATTCTTTGAGTAGTTTTTCCCCCCATGAATGAATATCCTGCTTTTTCTTTTCATTTATTAAAAAAAGCTGATCAGAGCACATCCACCTGTGAAAATTTGCTGAATCCAAGTTTAACAATATTAGAAGGAAGAATAAAAGACCTTTCAATCTGCAGCATAAACCTGAACCACTTGAACAACCAAGCAGTTGATAATAGGGGTGTGGTAATACTTATGGTGTGGACCAGTGCTGGACAGCACAGCTTGTGGATTTTGTTAAGTGACAGTATAATAAAAGGGAAAGAGTAATAATAATATTTTCTACTCTTGCCTCTTGAAATGCCTTTCTAACTCACTCTGTTTTTGTTTTGGTTTAGCAGTTTTCATAAGTGGGATTAATTATAATCAAGATGAATTAAATGAAATTTTAGTAATAATAATTCAAATACCCAAGATGTAAGATAACTGGAATGAACTCAGCTTAATGAATTCCTGTGAAATCCTCCACTGGTACCATCTTATAAGTAGGAATGAAAAACTAAAGAAAAAAAAAAAAAAGGAAATTAGAGAAATAAAATTTTTTACAGAAAAAAGGAAATAGGAAAATATTTACCCAAAGTTTAGTTGTGTTTGCCAGAAAAGAATAAGATTAAGTATAATGGTTTTTGCAATATGGGGAGGGCAATCTGAAAATGTCCTGTTTAAATTATTTGGGAATAAACAAAAAAGGTGATCTGGGATAGAGGAATGAAAAGAATCTGTTTTTAATGGAAAAATGAACTTTCTATTAAAAAAAATATCCTGCAAGATTATATTTGGAGTTGTTGCCACATAGATGTTGTGGTTCAGTGACCTTGGTCTTTTCTGGCCAACTCATGGACTGCAGACTGAGGGATGGGCTCTGTATGAAGTAAATAACTTCAGAGACCTAATCTAGCCAGTAAAGATGAAAGCAAATGAAATACCAAAAATAATGCATCAAGATGGCACTTCCCAAAAACCAATATTCAGGTTCATTATGAGTTTTTGCCCAAAATGATCATCAAAGTTTTGAGTAATACTTTTTCTATCTCTTTCCACCTACAACATAATGCTTGTATTGAAAAGGCCCTAGAAATGAGCACAGACTTGAGGAACTGCTTGGATACTTTTTTAGTAAAAGCAGTGCAGTGCTTTCAAATTCTATCAAAGACTGAGGACTATGGGTGGGATGCTCAAAAAAACTCCATACAGAGCAAGAGCATGTTCTTGAAACACCTCAACTTTTCTTTACTTGACGAGAAGGACATGACCAGAAAAATGGCTCTGATTCTTAAAGAATACCTACTACAGCTGGGATTGGATACCTGTTTCCTGGCTACTTTAAACTGTTCCAGCAGCAAACCTCAGTCAACCCTGTTTGCAAGTAGAGCTGCAAGGTAAAGGCCTTGTTTTAATTGGCAGTGTTGTCCAGGATGCAGAAAAGACAATGTGAATGGAACAGGAAGACACAACAGACCCACCACAGTGAAGGTTAAAGCTGCCTTGGCATTCACTACACTGCTTGCTGCTACTGCTGGCATTCTAAATATTTCCCCTGATTCTTTTCCCTCTCTTTTATTTTGGAAAGAGTCCTTTGCAGATCTGAAATAGCTAATGAATAAGGACACCCACAAATATTTACTAGGGCTGATAAACAATGGAAAACTCCGTGAACGATCTCAGCTTATTTTTACAAAGATGAAAAGCTGTTCATGGTTGCCAGGTCTAGAAGCCTCAGGCCATCACCATTAAAATAGTAAAGGCATCCTCAGAAAGAAAAGGACTTGAAAATTGAGTTCTGAACCTTGTCTCCACAGGAAAATGCACATTTTAAAAGCAAAAATATTGCTTTCAAACCACATTACTCAAGCAAACATGAGTGTCACAGGGTGGGCTTATTAGTGCATTTACCCAACAAGCAAGTGTAAGCCTCTGGTTGAAGTAATTTCCAAAAGGACCTTTGGCTTCTTACCTGTGAAGATGAACAGAGAACTAATGCTATCACTGTTTCTGATATACACAGTTTGTAAAAAAGCAGGGCTGTGCACAATTATTCTCAGCTTTGAAAAGTTTTTCCAGAACCAGAAGAGGTGCAGAAAAAAGTTTGAGATTAATTGCTATGCAAGGAGAAAAATAAACAGTACAATATGCTTAGATAACCAAAGAGAAGACACAGAAACATTTTAACTGGTGTGGGGTGTCTCCCTAGAGAAAAACTGGCCAATATGACTCTCCTGAATCTGCCAGGGCCTGCAGGATGGGGGGGCTGCCCATGGGGGTCTGTTGAGACAAGTCATGACAACCAGGTCCTGTCCTGCCACCCCAGCAAGGTGCAGGCAGCTGGGGCCACTAGGACAGACCTATCAGGCATCAGGCACCTTCCTGGGGATGGAGACAGGCCAAGATCTGGACCAGATTTGGACCTGGCTTGGCAGGACTGAGGGGAGCTGGGACAAGGCCTGCTATGGAGTCGCTGAGACAGGGCTGGTGGCCCTGGGGACTGGCACAGAGTCCTGGGCTGTGGCCAGCATGGGGGGAGCCCCACAGTCTGGGCAGGGACATGGCATATCACAGGACATGGACTTAATAATGAGAATTATTAACCCAAGGAAGTAGAATATTTTCCATTTTTGTATTATTCAAATGAATCCTTTGCTATTTTTCCAGAATATAGGATTTTCTGATGAAAACGTGTAAGCCAAGTCAGATAACATGGCCTGTTGGTGCTGTAGGATCTCATAGTCTGTGGATCTCCTATCCAGTTTCAATTTAAACATGGTGCCCATTCAGTCTAAATCAGACCTTCTGAGCAACAGAAACAAATAAAAAATATCTTCTCTTGGTATCAAGTCTGTGTGGACAGTTACCTAAGTTCAATTAAATCCAAGTAAATTTTTGTTCATCTGTTGGCTTGTGTTTGGGCTTTAAGCTGAATTTAGAATATGTTCAGATATAGTCCCAGATCAGAACATGCTAAATTAACACATGATATCTCCTAACACTATTTTTCCTCAGGTGTCAAGACATTGTCACCTTTGTTTGTGGACTTCATTTGAACAGTCTAATGAAGGAAATCAAACAACAGCCCTTACCATCTTCCTATAGGAGGTCTGTCTCAGGTGGGAATGGGAGCAGGGAAATAAACAAAGGAGCTTCCTCTTGACCACTTCATTGCAAGACCAGAGCATAGTACAGCAGAAAAGACTTTTTCCAAATGAAACCCTCTTTTTGTTGGATGACAGGGCTCTAAGCTGTCATGTGAGAGGACACAGTTTGTGTGCATTTCTGCCCAAACTGAGATAGAGAAATTATAATGAAGCAGTTGTTTATGAAGCCAAGTATGTTTGAAAGCACAATTACTGTACTATAGCAAAGGCACTGGCACTTGCCAGAAGCTGCTCTTCATTGACTGCTGTGCTAGCAGACTGCCAACTGGGTTAATGGGACCAGGAGCTGGAAGTCTTGAAGATTTTTGGCCAGTCTTTTTGCAGCAATCAGTAAAGTTGGAATTGCCATTGCCTTTTGCACCATGCTAAACTGTTGTGTTACTACAAAATTTCTACTCCCTATTAATACCTCTTTTAAAATGCCACAAAGTCTTCAGAATATGTTTGGGGAGTTGTTAGGATTTGCATAATCATTTGACAACTTGAAAAATGGTAGATAGATACCAGTAAATGGTAATAGGATGAATAAGAAATGTTGTTTAGAGGCTGGACCAGATAATCTTTTGAGGTTCCTTCCTGCCTGGGTTGTTCAATGTTTGCTTCTAAAAGAAAGCAGAAAATTCTTGGCAAAAGCCTGCAAATACCTGGGATTGATGATGCTTGAAACAGATATACAAAATAGCTTAAAAAGCCACAGACTTACTTGCTCTTGCTCTTGCTTGCTGTTCTGGTACATATGGGCCTTGAGGGAGAAAGCAGGTTTTGAAAAATAGATTCCTAAAGGCCTGAAATTGAGATTTTTGTAACCCATATAGTACCAGAGTAGGCAATGTAAATACCACAGTGGCAGCATGTTTTTCCCTTGGTCCAAAAACTCTGCTGAGCTGCAAGTGAAAAGTTCATGTGCTGCCCTAGGCATTTCTAGCTTGCACTGTCAAAGTGGCATGGAAGGACACCTTCATCTGCTGTGCCTGGCAGCAACCAGGCTGCCCATTGCAACACAGGCAGGCTTGAAGGCTGCAGGGCTACAGCTGGCCAGGCTTGTGCATGAGAGACCTGGGAGGTCACTATTGGAAGCCTACTTGAGGCAATGTAATGATGGCTTTTAAAGAGTTTTCCTAATTTCAACATCTCATCAGTATATAATGAGTCAGCTAAACTTTTTTGGTAGTTTTATTTTTCTTTTATTTTGCTTTTTTTTTGTTTTGGTTTTTTTTTTTTTTTGGTTTTTTTTTTTTTTTTGTTGTTGTTTTTGGTGTTTCTTTTTTTTTTTGAAAATAACCAGTTAGTTAGTTCCCTCTTTTGTTTGTGTGGGTCTTTCAAATGACAAGACTGGGGGTTTGTTATTCTTGTATTATTTTTTAATAGAGAAAATGTAAAACAAGCAGAAAAAAAAAAAACCTGGCAGAGAATGTCAATGTAGTACCTGAAATTACTTATATCTCATTAAATGAAAGTGATTAGACTGCAGATTGTCTGCAAGTTTGATAGAATTGTGTGTATTTAGTGTCTGTGAGACTGGAAAAAAGGGAGACCATGTAATGATATTCTCACTTAAAACATTACTGTGAGGAAAAGTATTGTTTTTGTCTTTTTTCCAGGAAAGGAACAGAAATGATGAACTAGAGCTGTGGCAGTGGAGATTCAGGTTTGACACCGCAAAATTCCCTCCACTAACAGACACAGTGAAGTGCCACAGACTGTAGAATAAACCTCTGCATAAGGTGTTAATGAGCAGACTGAACATGTTGTAGACAAGAATCAGACATGCCTGATTCTCAGCTGGGCAATGGGATGGAGCAAGCATCATGCCATGTTCCTTTTTAGCAGCTTTTTCTACCATTTTATGAACCTTTTTTTTCAAACTTTCAGTTAGAGTTTAGCTTTTGGGGACTGCTTAGATTTTTATTTTCCCACCCGGTCCCCCAAACATGCATATCTAACTCTACTCCCAGTCTCCAGGTCCTGGAACTTGTAGCCTATTGCTATACGGTCTGAATGACCAGGATGGCATTGCTGACTTTGTCTCCCAAACAACAATTCAATGTCATCCTTGAAGAACTCTCCAAGAGTTTGTATAAACAGAGGGCCTTTTATGCCAATCATTTTTTTCTCTTTCCCATTACAGTGCTTTCATTATAGTGCTAGGGTAAATAGAGCACCAACTGGAGCTGCTACTTTAGCATCTCTTATATTCTTTCTTTTTCTGAGCGTACCTAGATAATATTGCCTATAGTGTAACTTGGCATTATATCTGTTTCAGAGCTCCTGACAGAAGACCCAAACCATCAGTAGTAATGACTTTTTTACAAGGGTGGGACAAGGGGAATGGCCTTAACCTGAAGGAGAGTAGATGTAGGTTAGATGTTAGGAAGAAACTCTTTACTGGGAGGGTGTGGAGACTGCCACAGGTTGCCCAGAGAAGATGTGGGTACCCCATTCCTGACAATGTTCAAGGCTGTGTTGGATGGAACTTTGGGCCACCAGGTCTGGTGAAAATTGTCCATGGCAGAGGGGTTGAAGCCAGATGATCTTTAAGGTCCCCTTCCAACACAAACCATTCTATGATTCTATGATGGGAAAATTTCAGGGAAAACTAAGTTGCTAGTTCTTCCCAACATATTTTATAATTAGAGTCATTTTACTTGCATTGTACTTTACTTATCTGGTCAGACAAAATATTGCATTGTGCGCCCCACCCAGAGAAACCAAACCAAACCCTAAACTAAACTAACCAGCCAAAAAATCCCTAAACCACAACCCTTCGCTGGCCCACTCCCCAAAAACCCCAACAAAATACTAAACCCTAAACAAAACAAACAAAAAACATCCCACTCCACCTCTACCCCAAAAAGCCACCCTTGAATACATTCAGGATAAAATTGGTAATGTCTTCTCTTTATTTTCCCTTCTTTGCCCAATCTGAAATTTACAGAGGGTAGTTTAATTTGTTTTTTGGGAACTTGTCCACATCAGTGAATTTTCCTGGGAAAATTTCATCCAAGATTAAAGAAACTGTGCCAGCACTGTAATTTCAAATAAAATAGGTCTGTCTCTTTTAGCCAGCTTGACTTTGATTGTGAGGCAGCAGGAGGGAGAATTCTCCTTGGTTTGGGAACAGCCAGCCCTCATGCCCAAAGATTACCTGTGAACAAATCAGGTGTGGTTATTTCAGTCCTCATCATCATCCCCAAGCCTGCCCTCCTGGGAGTATCTACATGTACATATTGGTATTTATGAATTGTTAAAGAAATATATGAAGATAAAGGACTCAGGAAAGTTTTGATGCCTGCAGATGACATAAACCTACTTCATTTTTAAAACTGGTGGGCTTTGCCACCATTTTTAATGCAGTTAATAAGAATTTCCACCCTCTTCCTGAACTTCTAATCTGAAGCCTGGGTGACTCCTTGTTTGACAAAGCTTGCTACTGCTGCGGTCATCTGAAAAGTGGCATTTTGGCATTTTTCTGCTCTGGTATAATGAAAGAAGTGCCGTAGATAAATTAGCTTTAAACTAGACCACCAGATACCATAGCTGCTGACTTCTAACACTTTAATTAATAACTCACTTGAACAAACACTTAAAATTTCTCTTCTCGGTGATGACTTTGGGTACTGCCTGCCACTTTTTTCCATCATCATGAGCTGTTTATCTACTCCTGGTATTGTCATAAATTGTAACTAAATATTCCTCTTCCTCCTTGGCTTTTCTTCTCCTTATTTTCCTCTAACTTGTGCCTCCTCAAAATTTACTACCCATTTCCTCTCCTCTTACCTACCTTCTATTTTCTATTTTTTGTAGTGCTAAAAGACAGGCTGCTAATTCAGCATTCCAAGCATGCCTAAGTGATTTGCACATTAGCAGACATAGAAGAAAGCTTTGGAAGAAATGCAAGCCCATGGAAGACACTAAGTGTTTTGCTGTTGATTTCAATATAGTCAAAATTAGTGTTTATCCAAAACATGTTCACTTCCCTCTTATTTTTAAGTGGCATCTCTTCTTAGGGATGGATAATATTAGATTAACTATGTTGCTCTCTGAAAGTTCTTTTTATCATGATACACTGAAAAGGGCATAAGTACCTCTCTTTCTTCCCTTCAGATTTTTGTTTTCTGACTTCACACGATAGTTTTTCAGCGCAATATATTACTACCAATCTTTTACTACAATTATATTATTTTGTTGCAATCCCCTGAATTGTTCTGGTCCCACTGCAAAAGATGTCAGGGGGCTTTTTGACTGTTATTTATTGTGATTTCAAAGACAAATTAAGTCTTGGGGTCCAAGGGTGGAGAAAATGTACTTTTGTTCCAAAACCTACATGCAAGATACTGTTCATGTACAGCCTAGGGCTTCCAGTTTTAAATACAGGCACTGCATTACAAAACATCACTTATTTGATGAATCCAGCATGTACTTGTCTGTAAAATCTGTTCCTTGACATTTATGCACAAAAAATGAGTGAATTAACAGAAAAGCAGTACCTACATAAAATGACAGTGGAAAGATCATCTGATGGGTAAGGACAGGGCATGTTCTTTTCCTTCTTTCCTCTCTAATTTCTGTGGTATCATTCCAAAGCCATCTCTGTAAGCACATGAATTACAGGAAACTGTGGGCAGAGGTAATGTGAATATGGGTCCCAGTGGTTCACATTGCAGAGACATACACATGCCCTGTGTTATAGTATAGGGTTTTTTAGACCATGTTAAATCCTTTTCCTCCTCTTCTGCATTTATTGTTATCTGGTCTTTGACATGACTTGACCCTACACTGCATGGTCTGTGCGTGGCTTTGTTTATTCCTGGCTCACAGCCACTTTTGTTTTGTTTCAAGGTAGCACTGAAACAGAAATTATGAGATAAGCAGGGCTAAGAAACACCTTGCTCCCTCCCAACACCCCTGTGTAACAATAGAAATAATTGCAATTCTCTCAGAACATTTGGCTAGGCTGCTACTAAGAGAAGATTTTACAAAATGGATTACCATGTCCTATTGCAATATTTTCCCTGTCGAAACTTTAAACCATTTCCTATGTTTAAGCACACTTTTATGAAATAGGAAGATGGAGATATGAAGTCCAAGGCTGAATAAGAAATCAGATGAAGTAGCAAGAGCAAGACAGGAACAGTGAGAATAGACCACATATTTCCTAACACAGCAGGAACTGTTCTTGTGCACAGCTTCAGAACTGGTTTAGGCTTCAGAACTGGTTTAATTACTTTGGTAGTGTTGGTTTAGGCTGTTCCCTGTTATGGATGTGCATCTCTCTGACTCCTGTCACAATCTTAAATATTTAGGTTCAATATTAGAAACTTAGAAGTGTACCTTTGTATCTCAATATCAATTCTACACAGTCACAGCTTAGTAGCTATTCTAATAAATATAACATATTTTAAATTATTTTGATTCTTCCATAGCCAATTAGCTGTTAAAAAGCAAATTAAGAATGACATTTACAATCGGTCTTGGAGTTCCATCAATAAACCACTTCTTTCTATTCACATCTCTTGCACATTAAATAATAAGTCTTTAAATGCTTTTTGTCACTAAGGAATGTGACAGAATGCTCCACTTCAGCAGCAACCAAATGATTTGTGGAATAAAGAGGCTTTTATTTCAGAACAACATTTCTAATGGAAATTATTCCAGAAGAGGTTATTGCACAGTATCTATTTGATTCACTTTGTCATACAAACTCTAGACTGATTTAGTTAAATCAGTATTCAGACTTTATGCAGGCCAACTCCCAGACTTCTATTCTTAAAATGTAATGTTCTCTGAAAAAAAAATATTAAAATGGACTCATTTTAATTTAGATTAGATTGAGATTTTAGTCTTTGTATTTTTTACCTTTAATTTATTCTAACAGATTGCCTGTTTGTAATTAAGAAATCAATTAGCCAGTTCTGAAAACATGTTTTAATTTAAGAGTAAATACAAATGCATTTAGCAGAAATTTAGCTACTCTTTTTCATGCTTGGTAATCAGTTCTGCTTTTGCCTGGGTAATTCAGGAATCTTGTGGGCTAACCTTCTTTACAAAATGTGATCTGTGACTTCTCTTCCTTAATGACTATGTTAGCTCCAGAGGTGTGCTTAGGAGAATAAACAACTCAGCTTTTCCAGACCTCCAGATCTGACTTTGTGCTTTGGGCAAATGGTCATGCAGGCATTTATTTTGTTAGACCTTGTTTATCTGTTATTAACTGTTAGCTATAGATGAGCACAGGACTGTGGTTTTGGTCTAATGCTTTGTTGTTTTTTAATATAAACAGCCTTTTGAACATCATGCTTTGCCTTCTGTGGACTGGGGATAAAGAGGAAAATTAAACAAAATGAAAAATCAAAACAAAGAAACCACACCAATGAACAAATAAATAATGAAATGCATGACGTTTTCTGTATGGAACTAGCAGCAGACAAGTTCATTAATTAAATCATCCAACATGGAATGTAATGGATAGTAAAAATTAGGCTAGAATAATTTTTTCACATTATTTTTCTTTTTTACCTTAAGTATTTAAGTATTCTCAGTTTCTCTTTCTTTAAGTGATTTTTTGAATCCAACATTCCAAATGAAATGAAGTTAACTTTGGATAACAAGTCTGGATCAGCCCATGATCCAGACATCCCTCCTAAGTCTGACTCTAAGGACAATAAAAAACTTCTGCTGGGCCTTCATCTACCAAGTATTTAATAAGGTCCAGACTGTCAAGCACCATACTGGAGGAAAGTTTATGTCAAGTTAAGAATTACTGTCCCTCAGGTATCTCCATAGTACTGGCCACTGGTATTTAACTGAGAGTTAAATACCAGTGGCAGCAACCAACCTATCCTGGAGGCTTGCTCTGAAGCAGTGGGTGTGTAAGATTTCCACATGACTTGCCAAACAAAACATGAAGGAAAATACGTCCACTTGTATGGTTAAGAGAAGGGGAGAATCTAAACCAGCCTGGAGAAAAAGCAAATAGAAAATATCATTAATCTGGGTGAACTGGGCGTTGCTATGGGCAAGTTGTGCTTACCAGATGGCTGAATGGCTGCAGGCACTGGGAAGTTTGAGTTAAGTGGGCAGATAATTCAGGTTGAAAGCTGTACGTTTTTTAGACCTTATCCCTAAGAATGTTTCCCTAAAACAATAGTAGCTATTGATGTTTATAGGCATTTGACACATGCAAGGGATACTATTTTGTGAGGGAACATCATGTTACATGCAGACCTGTGAAAAGCAAGAATTGCCAAAATTTTAAACAAAACAAAATAATGAGCTTTTCAGACCAGTGACAGAGGCACATAAGGGTTAGACTCTTCAGAAGAGTTTCACACAAAGATACAATTCTTTAGATGAATATCCAATCTTATATTCTCAACTATGGGGGAGTTTTGACAGCCATCTTTCCTCATTTTGTCTGGGATCTGGTGTTTGCTCTAGCACGGACTAAGTCAGAAATTCTGAAGGAGTTCTTGCTGGATCTCAGAGATCCATGAAGATAGACTCCAGCTGCTGGGCTTCAACAGCTGGTGCCTGAGGAACACATTTTCCCCTTGAGTCTCTGTCCCTCTAGGAGATTCTCTCAGTGTTTCTGCGCCTCCTTTGAGCCTCTGTGTGGCCTCTCAGGGGAGCCTTAGCAGTGCACATGCACACACACACACACACACATACAAATAACAAGCCAGGGATGAGTCGGCATCACTTTGGCCAGACTCACAGTCTGTGCAGGGAGAGGTTTAAACACACCCTCCAGCACACACAGGGTCTTGCAGGCCTGAGCATGCTCATCAGGTTACCGTGCCAGTAGGGGTGCTTGGCAAACTCTCTGCAGCCTGTCTGCAAGAAGAACGAAGAGCACCATGATAAAAGGAGCTCTTAATTTCTTTGCTAACATTACCACTTTTTGTCTTGCTACCAGACCAGTTCCTGAGTGCCCACAGGGACTGAATTCAAATGCCTGTGGACAAATGTTTCTGTGTCCAGCTGGGTATGAGTTCAGCGGACTTGTAGGAACTTCCCCCATTATGCAATGGATACCTTCAGGCAGGAGCTTTGAACATTGTCTACCCTTCTTTCAAAGGGTCACTGCTGTTGTGAAGTCCCTCCAGCCACCTCCAACCTGCAGAGAAGATAGTTGCTCTTTGAATCTTCATCAGATTCTCCCTGTAGCTGGTAATATTCATGCAATTTAGGGAGTCGGGTTCAGTTATGTATCTTTTGTGACAATGTGTGGAAAGAGGGAACCCATGCAAAAACATTTACAATTTTTAGTGGTTTTACATTTGAATTATTAGTGCAGAGGTTTACAAAACAGCAGTTAGCCTGTCAGTTCAATTTGTGCCCTTATTTTTTTCTGAGTCTTTAGAGCATTTCTTTTACTCTCTCTGTATTTTTCTTCTTAATGGTTTCTTCATGTTTTTGTTATTGTTACGTTGGCTCAAAGGTAATTTTTCCTGGCAACACAACCTTTTATTTGAGGGCTTATACTATTGTTGTCTTTTGAAAGGATTTTCCATTCTGCCTGGTTATTCTGATCTTTTCAAATTCTTTTTTTCTTCAAGCAAAGATCATTCTGTTGTGTATTCTGTTTCTAGACTGTTATACTAAAAAAAAAAAGTAAAAAAAGTATGTATGTATATCATATCTATAAGATACTCATACACATATGTATGCAAAGCATATACATGTAACATATATATATATATATATATGTGAAAACCACAGACAACCAGGCTAGGGAAGTATCAAGGGAAAGGTGACCTGCAGCTGATTTTGTACAGACCATAAAAATTACTGCCTCTGGTCCATTATTCCACAGTTGTGTTGACAGCATGGCTGTAAATACCCTGTATCTTGTTTCGGCCAGGGACTAGCAATGAACAGCTGCATACATCTCCTAAACCAGAACAGTTCATTTTCCCTGAAAAGGTCACTCCTTGTTGAACCAGCTCAGGAGAAGAGTAAGATGTAGCAGTAACCTCCAGCTGGGAATATGTGGTATGGGAAGTGCTGAAGGAGAATTGGAGTGAGTGGAGTGAACTGACAGCTGTGAGTGGGATAAATTGACCCATGTAGTTATACAGATGCAGTCAGATGTTGAAGGACTCCCATCACCAAATTATCCTATCTGTAGTACTGGGCAGAGAAGAGACATGGGATGACTAGAGGCCACTGCAAAAGTGTGAGACTACTCTGACTCTTCATCCTATTTCATGGGAAATGGGTCAGCGTTAATGTTTTCAAGTCCTAGAAAAGATTACAATATAAGTACTTTAATAAGAGCTTCGATTTTCCCTGGAGTCTGAGCCACCAGGCTCCCGCTGAAAACCCAAGCCAAGACTAAATGTTTTTTTTTGCTGGACTGAGCACTCAGACACTGCAATGACAGTTGGAAGAAATCCTAATAACGTTGGGGTGGGGCAGTGGAGAGGAATGTGTTTTTATTTTAGAAATCACTATTTAGTAGCTCTTTGAAAAAAAAAAAAAAAAAAACATATCTACACCACTCACCTAAAACAACATAAATCTAATTGATGGTTCATCCTCATCTACCTTGCACTCAATCATGGGTGGCTTTTCTACACTCAAAAGGCAGAAAAGTATTTATGAGGACAGCTTTCAAATTCCAGTAGATCTTTTACCTCTCACTTTCTGAGTCACTTCAGAAATGCTTGAATTCTGTTTTAAGTAGAGTTATGAGAATAATATTCCTCATTTATTCACTGACTTAGCTTGAAGCATTAAACATCCTAATAAAATCTTTATTACTTCTCATGTATTAGCTAATCCATAAGTGGGAAGAATCAGGGCCTAAGAGTAAGGGAAGGCATAATAACTTATGTCCCTCCACTTTTAATGTCTCTGTACTTGTTGTTTTCTTTCACAAGTAGATTATGAAAAAAAAAAAACATACCCAAAATACATTCATGACTACTGAATGAAAGCAATTCTGGTGACATAAATGAGTCTGTTGGATGTAAAGAATGAAATTATTATGAGTGCAATGGGTTTTATAGTAGATTTGAAGGCAGAAGCTATGACTCCACACCTAACTAGCTCTTCAAAGCTCGCCCAGTGCACTGGAGAAGAGCATATCAGGCTCAGGTTGCTTGGGATTTATTCCTGTCTAGACTACTGACTTTTCATTTTGTACTATTGCATCTTGGTGTGCATTGGTTTCCCACATTGTAAAAAGGGTGAAGATATGTCTCTGTCTTTAAAGCCACTCAGGATGCGCTGCTCAAAATCATCCTTTAAGAATGAGGCATTATATCTGAGTTCCAGTCATATGGTGGCAATTGCAGGACTGGGATTACAGATACTTTATTGGGTATTTAAATACCATAAAATCCTGAACTGGTCCTGACTGCTCCTGCCCTTATCTGCAAATAGGTTCTGACTGTATTTGCAAGGATTAGTATTGCCTGTGTGGGATTGGACCCACTTTCAGCAAGGCCAGACACTACCCACAAAATAACTGATTATTAGACATCTCTATGCTGACTTGCTGTTTTGTGATAATATATTATTAGAGGTTGGTGTTTAAGGGAGGGGTGCAGTGTACAAACAACATTTAACCAGCATTTCTGATATTGCCCTGTATATCCCACAGGGCCAACACTAATAATTTCATGACAGGTCATAGGATTTTTTGTGTTTGTTACAGCATTGAAGCATGCAACCCTGTGTTTGTAGTAAAATTATTGCTGTCAGTCTTCAAACCAGTGAGTTCATTTGCCTTATTGCTTGCAAATAAGATCTTATTAATATGAGCTTAAAAGATCAGGATCCTACCCCACTGCCTAGATTGTTCCATCTGGACCTAGAAAAGCTTGGAACTATTCCAAGTGGTCCCATGTAGCTTGTGTGATTTCAAGCCCTTCCCTTAAGTTTCAGAGATACATAAGGACCCAATACCCACTGTAATCCAGCAAAGAATGAGATGTCTAATCCAGGTGTAAAATCTGGGCTTTGTTTCTGTGGTGTAATTCCTTTTCTGCAAAGTGAGGATTGCAGATCACTCATGTTTCATATAGTTTGGGGAGGGTTGAGGTATGAAGCCTAGTCAAGCAGGAGTCCTCTGGGAATAGAAATTAGGTGCAATGAGTAGAAATCCAAAATTTATTAACTTAATTGGCAAAAATGTGTTCACCAGTATATACTTGTAAATGTGAAGGTCCCTGTCAGTATATGCTGGTAAATGTGAGGGTCACCATCTCCAGGGTGAGGAGCACCCATATGAGATGACAAAGTTTCCATATTTCCCCAAGCATGGCCTGTTTCTTCAAGTGCTTCTGCATGTGAGGAAGTGGGAGATGCCCCAGGTCTTGTGTTGGTTGGAGGACAAGCTACCAAGGTCAGTCAGATCCAAATCTTGACCAGACACAGCTCACAAATATTCCTTTCCCTGACATTTTCATGTGTTTTTCTTTACCAGTAGTATATTAGATATCAACCCTCCTTTTGCTGTTCTCATTTTATGGGCGGTGAAAGATATGGCTCCCCTCCATTTTTGATTCCACAAAACTGTAACCAAAACCAAGGACAAGTATGTCTTCCGCTCTAGTATGATGTATTGTGTATCATATAATTATCTTTTGGCTTTTGATAGCTAGTAAAATAATAATAATACTTAGCACCGACATAGCAATTACCTCTCAGAGCCCTCTGTAACCATTGCCTAGTTCCGTGGTTCCCAAACTACAGTGCATGCCCTGGGAGTGGCTGCAGAGAGATGTTGCCTCATGCTGGTGAACTCCCAAGTTTACCTCTGGGGCACTGCCCTAAAGACAGCTACAGATCCCTTCAATTTGGTGATGTAGAGTAGCAGACAGAAACCCTGGTATGTGAAACAAGCTGGGACCACCTGTTAAATTGCACAAAGGTGGTAACTTGACAACTGGACCTGGAACAGTTCATGCTTATACACAGTATAAAGGCAAATTGGTTCTCACAGGAACAAGTGGCTTCAGTGATGTTTTGTGACCAGGAAAGTGAGGAGAAATGGTCTCTATGACAGCATGAAGGAGAGCTTTCACTGCTGATTATGACTTCAGAAAAAATTGGGATAAGAAAAAATGTATTAAATCTAGAAAATTAATTTCATGCAAATACAACCTTTTTTTTTTTTTTTTTTTTTTTTGCATGAGATTACCAGTAATCAATTTTTAAAGATCTTACAGCCGTAAAAATAACTATTTAGATTTTTGCATATCCATCTGGAACATGGACTACAAACTGGGCGCCTTCCTAACATCAGTCTATACAAGCAACCAGAACACCGTTTCTTATAGTCACCTCTGTCTAAACACCTCAGTATTTTATCTAAGTGGAAGAGCTTCAGGAGCCTGGGATAAAGGCTCTCTACTAGCACATCACAAACCTTAGTTGAAAAAATATCTCTGCTCTTGAGCACAGAACACAGAAAGATGAACCCAAGTCTCCTTAACTGCAGCTGTATAAAGAAGGAAGGGAGAGCCCAGCTATTCTGTTCCTCAGTTTTCCTGCAGCTTGTATCTTTGGCTTTCGCTAAGTGTGCCCAGAAGCAAAACCATTTTGGATCCAGAGGAAATAAACAACATATGGGGATAATATTTTATTTCTGATCCTGCCAGACAGCTAAAATGCCCCAAGGAAACAAAGAAAAACATTATCCCCAAATATGTTTATTTGGCTGCACCAAAGTTCTGTAGATCATGTAACTACATCCAGGTAGCACAAGCCATCATTCAGGGTTGGTGACATTTTGATTTCCATCAAATGTGCTTTCTGCTCTTCAGAAGGAATCACAAGGTTGATCAAACAGGCATAGGCAAGGATGGGCACAAGCTATGAACCTTGATTTTTTTGTGCTGAGAAATTGTTCACACAGTTCCTGGGATGTAAATAGGCACAATCAGGAGCACACACAGGCCTGCAATCATTAGCAGTAATCAGGCTGGATTTGGCCAGCCTGTTTTGGAAAGTGTAGGAGTGGCTAATCTAACCTACTTGCTCTCAGGAGTGAAGAATGGAGCCTAGCTATTTTTAAAATTTCAAGACACGTGTAACCACAAAGGTTTAGCCAGTCCTGGGAAGAGGAGAATCCTCAAATTTCAGGCTGTGTCAAACCAGGCAAGGCTTTGAACTAAAAGGCTGAGTTATGGCCCCAAATTTTGTAAGCACAAAGCTAATCAAGAAATTGAAATCAGTGGAGTGAAAAAAGTGTAAGAAAATTTAAACTTCAGCTGTGAATTCCAACACATCTTAGGAAGGGATGTACTCAGGAAAACTTTCATGCATGTGTCCTTGAAATTCATTCTTTTCCACACAGTTCTTGATGGTTTTCAGCAATTGAGTGCTGCATGGTACAGGTATGACCTAGGGATTAAAGGAAAAATTGTGTCAAATTAGTATTGTTCCAGAGGAAGAAATCCCAGACCTCTTCTAGTCTTGAGAATACAAAATTTTCGCAGAGGTCATCTTTTTGTGGCAATTGACTGAGGGCCCTGTGAAATTTGGTCTTTTTTTTTGAAGTCCTGAATATTTTCTGCATGCATCTGCTCTCAAATGAAAGTTCTGAGATGTAACCTCTCACAACTTTGCCATATAACAGACACATTTCCCTTGACACAAATGAACATACACATTTGCATTGTTCTTGCACTAAAACATATTGCTTTACCTTGCAATATGAAGTAATCTTTCAGTAGTCTTGTTTTATAGCTTCAAGTTGAAAAGAATATTGCAACATTAAACTACAAAATTAAGCTGGAATTCTCAAGAGAAAAAGGCTGTTTTGTGAGGTTATTAATCCTTCCTGTTTCCACTCTGTCCAAAAATACCACAATTTCTGTTTTGGTCACGGCATTTCAGCACTTCTTTCTCAGCCAAAATCTCAAAATGCTCAAATGCGAGTAAAGGAAATAATCATGGGCGATCTCAAACTTGCATTCTCCCTTCCCTTCTATCCCTGCTTCAGCTTTTTATGCTGAAACTACCCCTCTCCCGTCTCCTTTTTATTTTACAAAGTACTTTCAGTTGCAAATTAAATTTGATTAAGTAGATCTAAACTTTTATGCTTTTGAAGAGAGAATATACTGAAAACTATAATAATTTTTGTGAAATAAAATAAAACCTGTCTTGCATAAAAAAAACATTCTGGCAAACAAGAATCTAACAGAAATGTTTTGATAGCTAATATTTAAGCTCATTCCAGAAAATATGCATATCTATGATTAGCTCAAATCAGAAATACCTTTCAATATCTTCCTGCAGTAGAAAATAATTCAGAAGAGATATTTTCAGAAATAATTTTTAACAGATGTGAGATTGTAGTGGCTAAGAGCCACAGATAGGCATGCAGAACACTGCAAATGCAAGGCTGGGATGTGCAGCTGGATGATTCTTTTCCTCTTCTGCTGGACTTTAGCTTGTAGCAATTAAAAGCCTTCTAACTTTAAACTATCTAATTAAAGTCTTTCAGCCTTGCAGTCTGGTACTTTTAAATGGTGTGTTAGGGGCTCAGCAGCTTCCAGGAATGCACTTTACAATACCATGCTGACAAATTTGCTCTAGCTGTCTAGTGCTGTTGTTAGGCATGAAATTACTTTTTGTAAAATCTGTTAATTGTTTGCTCTGGTTTAGAAAAAATATTTCAGAAATAAAAAGGGTGACATACAGCTAAGGGCGTAATGTGGAGCTCTCTCCCATTCTGGGGACAACAAAAGCAGCATGGGCAAGTTAGCAGTGTTACTGTGGGCATGCAATCGATTATAATTACATGGCAACACATTCATGTGCCTCGCATGCAAGTGAAGGCAATTAAATCCCACAGATATATGTAAAGCTACTTTTTTTCCTGGTTTCCTTTTCAACTTTTCAACCTAAGTCATAAGCTATTAGCAATATTATTTTTTTTAATCTAGTACATTTTATATCAAATGTCACAGCATAGGCTGGTTTATGTACTATTTCCCCAAGCAACCAGCATAGCACCTCTCGTCTGCTAAAACAGTATTTTGGGAGTAACCAAACATGACATACCTGAATGTGAATGTAAATATAAGTCTAAATGGTCTGGGCGCATGTCCTTTCACTTTAATTCAAAATATTTGGAGCAACTCAGATCTATCAAAGCCCAGACCAGATTTTTAATCAAATATTTAATGTCGAATTTTAGTTCCTGGATGTAGTAAAAATTAAAAAGATTTCCTGTCAAATCCTCTGGTGTGTTCTGGCTTTTCTGTGTTGATGGATTTCAGTTTTTAAATGGATGATCAATTTTTAAGGATGGACTCCATAGAGTAGTAGTTTCAGCAGGCTTCACCTAACTCAAGGTAAGTGTTTGGCACTATGTTTTCATTTATGCTATGAATATATTGCTAGAGGCATGTCTCAAGATTAACATTATAACTATGAGATGCTATTCAAGCAGCACAGGAAATACTGTCCTCTTGTCAGTCAGTCCAACCCTGCATTTTCCTTTCATCTCCTTTCTGTCCATGATTCACAGAAATGGATTATCTCTGTTGTAAAAAATGCATTATTGTTCTTTTGGATTAATCAGTAAATGATGACTATGACATCTGTTTGCAAAGCTATAACCAACTCAGCAGTCTTTGGAAGTTCTTAGAGAACCAATGCTTTATTCTACTGGTTTTAAAGTTCTCTGTAACTGAGAGGAATATCTTTTTGGGTGTGTAAAGTCTTATAAAAATATTTGTGAAATGGAAGCCATAAAAATTGACTTCTAAATTGTCAAAAATCAAAAAAATGCTGTGCAAGTTGTAAGTGATCATAAATGTACACCTTTCATTAAGCAGAACATTGGACTGTGCATCAGTGTGGTTTTGTTTCAATACTGGCAGTTTAAAAATTCCTCTATGCAACTTTAGTTCATTTTAATGATGAAAACATACTGCACAAATATAATTAGGACAGATTACAGGAAAAATTCAGAAAGTGACTAATGTTTATGTCTGCAAAAGTTTAGAAAAAACCTACAAAACTGCAAGCTCACATTTGTTTCCAAAGAATGTACTCCTCTACATGACTTTTTGTGGTGTATTTAAACAAATGAGCTGCACTATTTGTGGTTTCATGGGAGATTATGTCATTGTTCATTCTTGTCTGGAAGATCTAACAGGTTGAGCACAAATACCATCACTATTCACCCCTACAGTTATTTTTTCACAGGTAGATATGGAGTTAGTTTCTGAAAGAAATCAGAAGTCAAATTCAGATCTATTGCTCACTCTGAGATTGTTCAAGATGTGTTAGTCATGTACCAATTATACGCTCAATCACTTCTGTCTTGGCTGCTTTTATTCCCTTCTCTGCAGGCCCATCTGAGAAACTGTAGGGAAAAAAATCCATGTTAATTAATTTATGTGAAAAATAAAAGAGAATGCCAAAAAGCAGGTAAGAATCTGTAGCAAAACTAATTGAAGAAAGGGGACTCCATATGGAGAAAAAACAGTGGAAATGAAAAGTTATTTCCATTTTACAGAGACTGAAATCCAGGCATTTCTTATAGCATTATATTACAAAATATGAAAGTTTAAAGAATAGAAATGTATTTTTTTCCTCCATTTATTTCAGTTTTCTAAACATATGAATAGATTGGCCAGCTTCCCCTTAGTATGCAGACACACTCTTTACATATTTACATTTTAGAAGCTTACATAATTTTGGTTTTCCTTCTGCTATTTGCAACCTTTGAAATAGGACAAAACTGTCCAAAGAATAATAATATCTTTTAAATACTCACTGTATGCAGATGAAGACTTTTAACATTTTGCTTCAGTCAAGTGACTTCTCAGCTATGTCTTTGTAAAAGTAAATATTGTGATTTCAAGAACAAGACATGTTTACCTGTGTTTTAACCAGCCTTGTAATAATCAGAATCAGACACGTTATTTTTAGAACTGTGCCAAGTACAGGAATTCATTGAACAGAAATAATAAGCTCCTTATTTCAGCTCAATACATTCTTATTCATGCAGTTATAGAACATGAGATCCTTTGCCCATAATCTTGCAATGTGATCTGTTCACCACCATGGCTTGCAACTGGTCAAAGTCAGGGCTTTATGAGACTTTTGACATACGCATAAAATTCTGAGATGGATATTTTTGCTCTTATATCAAATAAATATATGATTTTATAGGTGATATCTTTAAAATGTTTTATAGTTTCTTTTTACCTGGCTCATAGGAAATTTCTTTGTCTTATCAATATTCCCATTAAAATTTTGTCACCTGAAAGTTTGTCAGAAATAACTTCACATGGTTCCCCAGAAAAACAATGCAAATGGAAAACAATTTAACATTAGATCATCATCCCCGGATTTCCCTCTGAAACCTACCCACTCAGAGATTACTTCCTGCAAACAACCACATTTCAGTTGCTGCTCAATTAACTAGTTTTCTCTTATGCTTTTCTTGTTTTGTTGCTGTTGTTGTATATTTCTGGGTTGTGTTTTTTGTTTGTTTTTATAAAGTGGAACCCATTAGTTTGACAAACATTTTACAAAAGTTTTGCAATATTATATGAATTCTTGGATTTTAATCAATCAAAATATTATTACAGTTAAAATGCAAAGTATTTTATGAAAACACAATTTCCTGTAAAAGCCATCTTAATTGACTTCTCTTACACCACTTTCTCCTAATCTTTATTAATGAACTCCTTCACCAGTTGTTTAGATAGACAGACTAATGTTTAGGAAGGCAAGGATTACAACTGGTTCATACTATTTAGCTTTTATGAATATTGGCGTGACACTAGGATTCTTCTATTCTACTGGAACTTCCCTACTCTTTCCAAACTTACTGGAAAATTATATTTGCAATTTAAACAGACACTCAACAAGCTCTTTTAAAAATCTTGGATGCAAGTTAACCTTTATTCACTGGTTGAAATGTCAAGTTTTAGTAGTTTTTGTTTAGTATCTTCTGTCAAAGTGGAAACTATTTCATCAGACTAAGAGCTAATAGAAACTTGCCAAGAACAAATTCTGCCTTATTTATTTCACTCACACAGTAACTGAGCAGCTAATACAGTAATGGCATTGTATATTCTCCTTTTAATGAGGTTTTTGATCATCTTCTGAGGATCCTAAGGAAATCTTGTGTGGACTTTAAAGTGCATACAAAAGTCAAATGGATAGCAGTTTCAGATAATTGTTAGCAATAGTCAGTGATAGGACTTACCCAGTGTCACTCTGCCCTGAATCTAGGCATGCTCAATATTTTCATGACTTGAGGAGGGAAGAGAGATCATGCTCATGAAATTTTACAGTTGATTGGAAGCTAGAAGAGTAGGAAGAAAAATCAAAATTATCCTAGCCAACTGAAGAAATTTTCTGGAAAATAAAAAGAATGTATGTAATCCAGTAGTTACAAGTTTAAGAAACAATTACCCGCACAGATACAGGATAGAAAAAAATCCCAGGAATGCAGCCATTATTTAGAAGCTCATCTAGGAATTTGATTGTATCATTGTTGAACACAAATCAGAAATGTTTGGATGTTGTGGAAAGGCAAACATTACAGTGGGATGTATAAACTAGACCAGACATAGGAAATAATCCTGCTCTTAGCAGTGGCTGGAATTCCGTTTTGAACAGCACACTTCAAGAAAGCCATGAAAATATTGAAAGAATTCCAAACATGATTGACAAAAATGCCCAGCAGTATAGAAAACATGAGGATTTGTCTCACCTAACAAAAAGTAGAATGAAGTAGGCATAATAACAATGCTGAATTGTGTAAATAATTTTGCAGGGAAGAAAGGATTAATTGCTCTCAGTGACCATGATGGATTGGTCAAAAAGCAGTTGGCTTAATCTGGAGCAGGAAGTAAAAGATATTTGGAACAGTTAGACAGGAAACAACTTGGTATAGGCAAGTACAACAGAACACTGCAATAGGAAGACAAATGGGACTGTAAAATTTTCAGTGATGGATGTCTGTAAAAACACAGTAGAAAAAATAATGACGTGAAAGATAGAAGTATTTTGAGGGTTATGAAATATATTAGATGAGTTCTTAAAATTACTTAAACATCAAATTGTTTTCCTATTATTTTTGTATGATATCTGTACAATATGAACAGATCCTCTGTTTCCCCCTGTGTACTAAAAAAAGAAAAATCTTGACTTTTTCATTTTCCTGTTCTGTTCAAGCGTTTTCTGATAGCATGTCCTGAACAGTTTTATTTTCTTTATAATACAATTGAAAATTCTACCACTGACACATAGAATAAGATTCATTCTGCAAGAATTTTATTTGTTCATCACAGCCTTTAGTTTACCACAATGATTTTAAGTCCCGTTTTCTGGTTTACAATAATTTCTTCCAGTTTACCTCATTTTACAATAGTTAGATATGTTTTAAAGGGCTGTTTTATTTTTCCCTCTTAAACATGCTGTTTTTCTAATCAGTGACATCCCCTCTTTGGATTATGGGGCTACAGCTTCTTGACTATGACTGACAATATTCTTAAGTAATTCCCAACTATTGTTAATAATTTTTTACTTAAAGTTATTCCTATAAATTCATCTTGTTCAAAATTGCTTAGAGATTTTTGAAATTGGTAATGTAAAAATCTCATGTGGCACTAATTTGGATATTATTCTCTTTCATCTATGAGATATTGTGTGGTTGGGTTAGCACAACCTTTTAGAGTACTGTGAGAATAATTTATTCCTTTCTTTTTTCCCAGCATTTTGGTCTGAGGATTGTTATAGGTGCTGGTGGAGATTTGCAAGAACACTTTCTTGATATCTGTATGAGCAATTTCATGTGGCTCAAACCAAAGATCTTTCAAATTCTTTTAATCATACTCCCATTAAAATTATAATCCATTTTTCCTACACACTACATACTTGTCCCTAAGTATTGGTACGACCAGAAAAGACTGTTTTTTAATTTTGTTGTTCAAGGACTAAGAAACATCCCCATAGGTGCTAATTATTTCTTTTTGTGCATTTTGGCCAGATCTGTAGCTAGGCAGTGTTTGACTTAAACCTCAGGATTTAACACAAGGGGTATGACTCAGTCGGAGCCCTCAATGCCAGAAAGGCTGGAGGGGGGGTTGGCTGAGGGAACCCACGTGCCTGCAGGTATGCTTCAAATCCCCGGAGTTTCTTAAATATATTGTATTTCAAAGAATCAAATCCAGGCAAGGGAAGAAAAGGGAAGGGATTAATTTGTTTAAAATTCTCCCAGAAAGAGAAAAATCTATAAACCAGAACGTCACTAAAGCCTGAGTGGCCTCATTAATGTATAGGTCTGATTGAATCTCTAGTGTGATGGAGAAAGATAAACACAAGAGGTGGGTTTGAACTCTGGATTGTATCTTCCCAGCAGGATGCACATCTTCACCAAAATACTTTGCAACAAAGGGGCCACAAGAAGTTTAAGACCAATTTGAAGTCCAAAGATGAGAGAGAGCCAGAGATAATGTGCAGGTCTTGTCTGCACATAAGTATAAGAACCAGCTTAAACCCTTCATTCCTCCTTTAGGAAAAGATGTCTGGAAAAAACAGTGACTGGTGTGCAACAGGATATGTGAATCAGTGTGTCAGTGCTTTTTTTTCTTCATTTGCTAATTTTGAAAAAAGAGACCAGCTTCTTTCCTACTATGTAAGAGAGACTCCAATAATTTTCTAGATTTCAGTCATTGCAAGAAATCTTTCATAAATATCAGGTTTCATATCCTTATGTTTTCAAAACATAAGATAATGTGTCCATTTCCTCCTTGGAATCACCCTGCAATGGGTTTTTACAGCTGACACGATTTATTCGCACTCAGTCAGAAAACAAACCAAATCAAACCATGAACAAAAAAGCCTTTCTTTTGGTAATGTATGGCTAAGATCTGTAGAGGTGGCTGACAATTTTAAGTGCTGAATTTATTACATTGCCTTACAGCCTTGAACACTGGATAGTCAGCATTTTCTGAAAATTAGGTATGTGGAAATTGTCATAAATTAAACTCCCCCAAATAAGTAGTTACTTGATAATGTACTGGTCAGCATCTGAAAGCAAGGAAATACATAAGTACATTCACACATCCATTCGTATCAATAAAATACAGACAGATTATGATGATGTGGGAAAGCAGAAAAATTTTACAAATATTTATTTAGTATTTTTTATAGAGCAATTGAGAACTAACATATTGACACACATATTATGTTAGATAAACCAGGTTTAAAATGGCCTAATTAAGTGTGGTTTTCAAAAATGTGTGCATTTGCATAGAATGGAGCATCTTTGTGGTTTAACTACTGCCCTTAGTCTTTTTCTTAGATAGAAGAGAATATTGTAACTCAGCAATCCAGAAAAATAACCCTGGAGGTGATCAGAGAAAGGAATGAAGCAATTAACTCTCTTTGCATGAAAAGGAAATGGAGATAAATGTATCTTTCATTGGATTTAAGCATCAGATCTGAAGGAGTTATCCACCCTTTGCTTAAAATATGAAACCTGCTCACTAGGTACTCTGGTTGCTTACATTTGTTTATCTCTTGGATTCTGGAAGAGGTTTGTATTACTGTAGGTTCTTTCTGACTGTTAAGGGAGTCAAATCGTGGGAAATATCTAGAGCATCAGTGAATTTTTGACTGATAGAGTATTCCTTTGGGCTGAGGGAACAACATAATATCCCTCTAGGTATTTTCAAAGCAAATAAAGCATAAGGAGAATCATTGATGTTCAAACCACTAGCACAGGTTTGGCACTAGCAAAAACATATTAAAACTAAAAAAACCCAGAAGGGAAAATTGCATCTGACCAACAAACTGTTTTGTTATTTCATTTCAGAGAAGAACCTATTGAATCAAGAGGATTTGACAAACATGTTTACCTAAAATAATCCTGCAAATACCCCATTCCATGCTTCATCAAATCCTCTTATGTCTTTCTGTACTGCCCTGCAAGAAGCTTGCAAGCCATGTCAGTGGAGTCAAAAAATAAATCTTCCCTGTGGTCTCTGGCTCCTGACCTCCCACCTTGGCTGGCTGAGCTGCACAAGCCTTCTGACGTTGTGTCATCCCTGACACTGCTGACATCTGCTGCCTGTGCCAGGGTTTCATGCTCCTCCAGATCATGCTTGCTCTCACCTCCCCAGGTCTGGCATCCAGAGACTCAGTGCCTGGCTCACAGCATCTTTGGGAAGGACATCCTCGCAAAACCAGAATTTGAGTGTTTATACCTGCACAGCTCCTTTACTGCATGGAAGAGTTAAAATGCAGAATGTGTTTGTCTCATCACTGTAAACATTTTCAGTAAGGAACCAATTTCCAGTTTTCCGGCTCTTTCTAGGGCTATCTCAGATTTTGTAGCTTTTTCCTGATTTCTTTGTTTCATGAAATCCAATAGTGGCTTCTTCCCAATTCTTATCAGCTTTCTAGTCTTCCTAAATTGGCTTGGCCATGCAGATCTTTTACCTTCACAGAGGAAAGGCTTTTGATACAGAAAGGTATTTTGACTGCATACTTCATAGTTTTTGACAAGAACAAACAAATATAACCTCTAAACATATATATTTATTATTAGTAGTAGTAATATTAATAATAACAACAGTAATAAAGATAATAAAAACCCAGAGGGACACACACATTGCTGATTTTATAAAAATTGCAGATTATTCGAAGCAGATTATTATCTCCTATAAAAATAGGAGATTATTTGAAAAATCAACACCTTCATGTTTCAAATCCAACAGTTTTAAGGATAACACATTATACACAAACTCTTTTACAGCTGTCTGGTCTAAGGCATTGACCAGAATCATAAAGAAAAAAAATGGTTTGAACTGACATAGGACACACACATGGCAGCAAATCTTGCACTCCTGGCTTCAGGAGATAGGAGTGCAATTGAAGTAGATTGTAACAATTTAATTTGATTTTGTTTCTTGGTTTTCTCTAATGGAAATGGAAGCAAATGAAGACAGAAAAAAAAAAGAAAAAATCCCACAAATTATTTTCTGCTGAGGTTAAGTAGCACTTTTCAATGACAATATTTTCAAATAGAATATCTGTAATTTTTCCTTAAAATAAAGTAATGGATAAAAAAAAAATCGATCCCATATATCTGGAAAGAAGAATTGCTCCCATTTGAATATTTTTGGCCATAAGTCTATTTTAATTTTACAATCATAAATGCTGGGAATTACATCATTCTTTGAGTGATGTCTAATAGATTCTCTTGTTACAGTAATCATCTTACACACACACCACATATTCTATACATTAAAAAAAATTTGACTCAAAAAACACAAAGACCCCTTATGGAGATATTCTCACTTGCAAATGCCTACATAAAAAGCCAGTCACTAAACAGAGGGAAATTAAGTGCTGCATTTTTGGCAGTGGTGCAGAAAGGCATAATTGCTTCCCTGAGTTTTGCAAAATAAGGAATTAATTTTTGCAAATAATCATAAAAACAGCTTTCTGTTCTGTTTCAAGGCATCCTGATCCAAATTTTGCTTTTCCACATCTTTTTGTGGCAGAAGAACAAAGGATGTTAAATACTTAATTACCAGGACAGTACACGTGACTGGCGGATTGAGTTGGATAAATGAAGCTGCAATTATTTCACCACAGTGTGGCTGACTAAGATTGATACTTGGCCTTCACTCAATGGTTTTCATCATTCCACCAGAAATAAACAGAGCACAGACTAATCTCAATATGTTTATGCATCAGTAACTTAAATTGCTTTTGGAAACTGTGAAATTTCTGCCATAAAAGACAGTACAGTTTTGAATTTTTTCCTCATGTGCTGCAACTTAGAATCAATGTGTGTGTAATTTTCATCCTTCTTATAAGACATGCTATTCCTAAGAGCTGAGACAAAAAAAAAAAAAAAGAGAACATACTTTTCTTCACCAAATCCTACTTTATTCTGCCTTATTTGCAAAGATGAGAAACAGGTCTTGCAGAAAAACTAAGATATGAGTCCAAGTTTCAGTTTCCTTCAAAAAAATACATGGAAACAAGAATTTGGTTAAGACCAAAGCACGTTACTCTGTCACAACATTTGGATCTGTGTGCTAAAACTAGAAATATGGGATTACAGGCAGCCTGCAGCCCCAGTGCTGTGAAAGTCCTGATTGAAGGATAGCTCATGGTAAAAGTGATGTAGATATATGTCTCCAGTTTGGAAAGGTTTACATTCAGCCAGCTCAGCAAGTGATAAGGCCCTTACCTGACATCCTTGTCTGATTTTACTTGTCTACCCAATTTAGAAACACTGCAGAAGGAGTGGTGGGAATACTGTCAAGGACATGAAAACTGTGACCTTTGTTCCTCCTTCCCACCATGCTACCCAGCTTTGCTCCAAGAAGGAAAAGATGACAAAAGTCTAGCTGCTTTTTATATACCAGTGTCTCTGCTGTTGTCTACCAGCATGGCATCTTTAGAAGTGCTGTTTCAATAATAGAATGGTTATAGAAAGTGCTCAGCATGGACATGACTACAGAGATACAGCAAGCTGTGAAAGAAAGACTAGAGTTCATTAAACTGTCTTTACCTACTTTATTCAGATTTACACTATATCTTTTGTAAAGAAGTATATACAGAAGAGTCAGAATTAAATTAATTTTGGGCTCCTTCCTTAGTGTGGTTTACATGTTTTAATTCAAGCAAGGACAAGCACAGGGCTTCTGAAGAATATCTCTGACTTCCTGACACAGGAAGCCAAATTATCTCTGTTGTGAAGACTTTACGTTTTCCTAACTGATTGATTTCCTACATGGCTTTCTATAGTTTAAATGAGGCCTACCATAACTCTCATGTCTATTAGCCACTCTAAACAAGGCTGTTGTTCAATGTTATGTGACTAAATAATTTCCATATAGTGGTTTTCTATTTATTTACCATCTTCTAAAAGACATCTTGTTTATGTGTATCGGATTAGTTCTGAATCTGGCCTAAGTTAGCAATATCATCTGCTCCATATGTTTGTATGACATTCTTGTTCAGTTAAGGAATTTATTTTTTATCGTTAAAATTAATTCAAGAAGGGTTTCAAATGCAGGAAGCAGAAGAATAGCATCTGAACTGATTGATACCCTGGATCTCAGTCATCAGTTATCTGCTCAAACCAGTCCAAGTAGGCTTGAAGGCACAAGAGAGATGAGCTGTCTGATTTTAGTAATAAGATACTATTTCTCACATACAGAATACAGATCATAGGGCTAAGGAGAAGACAAACTACAGAGCAGGGAGAGGCAAGGGAAGAAATACTGATCTAGGAAAAGAAGGAAAGTAGATGTGTACAGCCTTGGGTACATAGGAACTTATATTTTAAATTTATTCACTAAATTCCTTAAAATATTTTTTACATGGCCAGGTTGGAGGGGGCTTTGAGCAATCTGACATTATGGAAGGTGACCCTGCTGTTTCAGGGTTGGATTCAATGAAGTTACATTTTCAGTACAAATAGCATAATTGTTTTTACCTGCTCATCCATTGCTTCTAGAAATATTGAAAATAATTAGAACTGATTTTTAAAAAAACCCTAAACAATAATTTCTTTTCTGTTACTCTTAATTTACTTTAAAAAAAATTACTTAAAAGTTAAATCAGAATATTTATTTGCACATGTAGTGTGTCTCTGATTTTATAAAGGTATGTGCTCACTTGAGGTAGGAAATCTTCCAGTTAGCTTAAATAATATGATGCAAGTGGTAAAAGTTATTAAGTAGGGATATTAGAAGTTGGTCTTGGTCAGCTTGAGAAACTGGAACTCAAGAATTAGTATATCTCTCTGTCTGACTTGGATGTCAAAATATTTCCAGGAATTGGTTTTTGGGGTTTTTTGGGGTTTTTTTGGGTTTTCTTTTGGGTTTTTTAGGTATTCTAAAAAGCCAGAGAACCTGTGTCAATGCTAAATCTCTAAATTGTCCTTCTTGAAAACTCCAGTATTTTTGTATATGAACATGAGCTGCTTTTAAGGGCCTTTTTAACCCTAAAGTCTGTCATGGATAAATTAAATTGAAACAACTGATATCTCTTTATGCAGAGGGTTGTTAATCAAAACTCAGTTTAAGGAGATGCCACTTAGCCTTAAAACTAAAAGATTGTAATTAGAAAATATATGGAGGCAATAAAATATTCTTGGAGCAAATCAAGAACTTTTAAGATCATGAAGGCTTATGGTATATGGTGCTGCAGAGCCAGTATAGGTAAATAATAAAGCATCAGCAAAAATAAAATAACTTAATGCGGTAGAGACTTCACTTTTCTTCTTTGAAATTCAATAAACTTGACTTTACTTCTTTTACTAATTTTCGTGGAAATTAGTGCAGATATTAAACAGCAAAACTTAATTTAGAATTATTTTCCAAAGTGCTAAATTTGCTCTTCCACATCTTCAAAAACCTCTGATCATTTCTGATTTATTATGTGCCCATCTTTCCCATCACAATGCCTTTATGTTTCTCAGTTGCTTTCAATGTCTCTTTATCTCTCACAAGAACTGGTTAGAGAACATATTAAAAGATATCGATCTAATGTAGAACAGATGACAGAATAGAATATCAACAATGGTGAAAAAAAAGGGTGGTGTGAGACAGAAAAAAAATTATTATTAAGTTTCCTTCCCCTTAATTTTCTTTTCTCCCCTTTAATTTTCTTTTCATCTGATACACAGAAAGGATTGGGGAAAATATTTTAGCTTAAACATTAATTTGTTTGGTCAATGTTTCTCTGTAGATTACTTATTTGGAAATTGTAATCTACAGTGTACATATTTTTATAATTCATATTACATGTTATCTATAGAGTATTTCAAAGGTTTTTTACTAAAACTAAAATTTCAATGTATTTCCTCCAGTAATCCACTATTTAATTCTGAAAGACATAAACCTGGAAATGGGAAGATGGAATATAAATTAAGTCTAAATTTGTAGACTTTCAGAACAGCTTTCCTGGAAATACTCTGAATATAGTGCCTTACATAAATGTAAAGTGACTTGATTTAACGATCTATGTTATTTGCAATATCTTGTATTTATTTCAACTTCAAATACAAGGAAACTTCTTAAATGCCTTTGAATTCCTGTTGCTTCAGTTTGCCTGGGCCTTCTATCACAGGATGATTCCTTGCAGCTACTCAGAATCTCCTCAGTAAATAGCTTTCCATAAATTTTTCTTCATGTCTGTTACTATGATAAGAGGATGGACATTCAGAATATCTATAGGCGTTTTCTGGAGAAATTCCCCTCCTCAGGAGAAAAGTCATCCCCAGTGTTAATAGAGATTATTATTATTATTGCCAAATAATAAATAGCTTCAAAGGTATTCTTTTTATTGAATAGTTTCATTATCTATACAGACATGAATTTTACCCTTAAGAGGCAGAATCAAAGTCAAGCAACACTTGACTAAGGCACAAAAGAAACTAAAACTATCAACTTCAAATTATACTAGATAATTACAGAGCTTTCCTCTGACTTCATTCAGGCTTTTTGTGTTTACACTGGACAATGGCTGAGTCTGGTTGCTACCATACAGATGAGTCAAAGAAGAAGTCAGCTAAAAGAAATATTACATTATGAGTGTGAAATGGAACAGAATTTGAAAATTTACCTACTCTGCTAGTTCAAAACAAGTTGTAGCTTCCTTGTCTGAATGAGAGTGGCAATATAAATCCTAAAACTTCGAGAAGTTTGCAAAACTTCGAGAAGTTTGCAAAACTGTGATATTTGGGGGAGACCAAATTTTCTTTTTCATAATTTTCTTGGGTTATCAGCATCAACCTAATCAGCTGGCACTGAATTTGCATTACTAACTCATAAAACATAGTGTACTCAATTAGCTAAACTATCAACATCATCAGGGTTTTCTTTAAGGAAGAGTGCACTACTGAACCTCCACAATTTTTATATTTGAATTACTTATTATTCTTGTCTGAATTTCCATTCCCATAATTTCCACTTTGTGGTTCATAGAAATCCTGCCAGAAAAAATCACATAGATACAACTAGTCAATGTGAGACACCAAGGTGTTGGAATATGTTGGAAAGATGGGTCTTTCCAGCATAAAGGTCTTTCCATCTAAAGATGTTGGAATATGTTTTGAGATGGGTAATAGGCTATATTAATTCCTAATAGGGTATATTTGCTAAAAGCAAGTTCTGGTAAAAGTAGACACACTGATATGGAAGATGTTTATTTGCTGCATGGTCTCTTGCAGTCCCATTTCCTCATTTTGCTACTTGTTGGTTCAAGAAGTTACCACAGACTCAACTGGTATTAATTTCCAGGTTATCCAAAGCAGATGGAAAAAATGAGAATGAAGAAGCAGCCATTAATTCCTACATGACGCCTGAGACAGCTTGGGATTTTTACAATGTTTGTATCAGTGTAAAAACATAATAATTGCTACAGAAGAAACCAGAGGACCATCTAATTTGACCTTCTGTCTTCAAGTGAGCCGATGCCAGCCTTCTCAAATGTAGACATAAATATCCCTAATACACAGAATTGTGCAATGGTCTGCCATAGAGGAAATTATTCCTGACTCCAGCTGTTGCTCAATTATGTCCTGAAGCGTGAGGATTAATGGTTCTTGTGACTTCTGTCCCAGCATGAGTAATTGCACATGCCATTATTATTCAGATCAATGGATAATTCTGCTCTGAACCTTCTTCAATGCTTTTCCTTCTACTAACTTGTGGCCTTAAATGGCAGAAGATGTCACATCATTTTAGAAACACATCCCACACGTATCCTACCATGCACCAAAGAAGTAGATTCTATCTTGGAGTGAAGCAAAATTTATCTGCAGAGAAATATTAACTGAGGTGAAAGTTATGCAATCATTTGGCTGCTGGAGTGTAGGAGGGCTTTATAGAGGGATCTGGACAGGCTGGATAGATGGACTGAGGCCAGCTGTATGAGGTGTGAAGTCCTACACTTTGGCCACCAGGCAGCCCCTGGCAGCACTACATGCTGGGGAAAGTGTGTCTGGAAAGATGCCTGGCAAAACAGGACCTGGGAGTGCTGGTCAACAGCAGGTGAACTGTGTGTGCCCAGGTGACCAAGAAGGCCAGTGGCATCCTGGCCTGTATCAGGAAGAATGTGGCCAGCAGGACCAAGACAGTGACTGTACCTCTCTACTCAGCCCTGTGAGCTGCACCTTGAAACCTGCATCCGGTTCTGGGCCCTTCACTTCAGGAAGGCCATTGAGGTGCTGAAGTGTGTCCAGAGAAGGGCAATGAAGCTGCTGAAACTTCTAGTGATTAAGTCCTATGAAGAGCAGATGAGGGAGCTGATGTTTTTAGTTTGGACTAAAGGAGGCTGGGAGAGGAAGCACCTTACCATGCTTGACAATTCCCTGAAAGAAGGGTGTATCCAAGTGGGCATCAGTCTTTTCCCCCAGGCAGCCAGTGACAGGGTGAGAGGACACAGCCTAAAACTGCAACAGGGAAGGTTCAGGATGGATGTCTGGAAAAATTTCTTAGTGGAAAGGTTTATTAAGCATTGGAATGGGCAGACCAGGAAGGTGGTAGAGTCATCATCCCTGGAGGTATTCAAGGAATAAATGGATGTGGCACTTAATGCCAGGGTCTAGTCTACAAGGTGGTGATTGGTCAAAGGCTAGACTTGATGAACTTAGAGGTCTTTTTCCAGCCTAAATGACTCTGTGATTCTGTTGTGAGCCGCCCTTGTCCCATTCCATCAAGGCTGAGGGGTTGAGATCAGATAAGCGGGTGAGGAGATGTTGGCCCAGTTCAGTGTTTAGATCCTGTCTGGAAGTTGCATTAGATAACCATAGCCTGACAGATGCTATGAGCAGGCTTAACCAGTGTGGTGAGCAGGCACTTCCGTGAATGCTGAGATGGTCTCCTCTACAACCTGCACATTTGTTAGTAAGTCATTCCTAATCAGGATAGATCATCCTCCCCTGAAAAAAACATTCTGCTACATGTTATATTTTGGTTCCAAAGCTAGTTATTTGCAGAAAGGTATCCATTAGTGAGATAATCATTAATGTTCATCTAATGATTTTATCTAAAGGTACACGCACTGAAAGGCGAGGGAAAAGAGCCTCTAAAAATTCCAGGCTGTCTTGAGTTACAAAGGAATCTTTCAGCAAAGTTTTACTAGGCCAATTTTTACTAGGAGCCCATGACTCCTGCCTTGAATAAGATTATTTTGTTTTTAAATTCAAGCAAAATAAATAAGCAAACATTTTCCAAGTCATTAAAATGATTGGAAGAATTAGCCAAGTAGGTGAACTAACTGGTGAGGGTAGAAAGACTGAGATGCTTTTATGAGCAGACCAAAGAAATTAAGGAACTCTCTGTAAAGGCAACATTTCTCACTATCCATGAAATTACTGTTGCCATATATTTTCTGACAGATGATGCATCAACAGGTTTCTGGCAGGTGCCTTAGAGAAACATTTTTGCATTCTCTATTCCCATAGGGGAGACTCTGTTTTTCAGACTGCCATTTGGGTTGTATTTGGCAGCCACAGTGATTCACTAGAAAATGAAACACATTTTTGATTGTATAGAATACACTGGGGTTTACACACAAGATGATTTGATCAGGGGAAAAATGGTAGAAAAGTGAGTCCAGATGCTCAGAGCCACTTCTGGAGGAGCCAGGCTTGGGTCCTGAAACAAACCAACAAATGAAAACTCCATAGTATAAATGTCACATCAGAGAAAGAGGGAACCTGGGGAAAAAAGTTATGTGCACAGAAAAATCACAATTGTTTTGAAAGTATTATCACCTACCTCTATTAGGACACAAAGAAGGAACCAGCCATCTGAGATCTAGTAGCCAAAACTGTCTTGTGTAAACACATGAAAATATGCAGAAGAAACTGCAGAATAAACAAGCCTGTTAATCATTCCCCAAAAACTATAGTTGTGACTTCACTCAAAAGTGGAGTTTTGCAAAAGGAAGAAGAATAGGATGGATGCATGGAAGATGCTAGCAAAAACCTGGGTATCCTTGAAATTAAATATAGATGAATTTGGTCATAGATGTTGGGTGAAAAAAGCAGTTCTTCTTTTGTTTTGAAATAAAAGACCAGTGTTGGCTGTGCCTAGAAAGCAAACAAACAAACAAAAATCTAAATGGATTTTCAATAAATTTATTTGTTTACATATTTTTAAGTGATTTTCTGAGAATATTTGAACTTTTTCCCATGGTAAAACCTGAGCATTTTCTTTCTCTTCCTTCCAATGCCCGTTCTGAGCCCATGCTGTTTGCGAGTGGACTTTTCTACATGGATTGAGAAAGACTCCAGAGAAGGACAAATACAAAGATGCCAATTTGCAAGCCACGCTACTCTGATATGGGCTAAGCTAGTTCACAACTGACTTTAGAATTGGTCAAAAGGCTTCTGTCTGCTTCCTTGCAAAAAAACCTAAAGTGTTTGAGTAGGAACCTGCTCACATTTGTTCTACCTTTTCTCAGCCTATTAAGTGCTTTCTCTTCTCTCATCTTAACCATGCTAAGAGCTGCCCTCACTGCCTGCTCCCTACACTAAGATATACACAGCCACAAACATTATTTTTGCTTCTCCCTCCCTTTCTCTTACCAAGAGCCTTTTGGTAATACTTTGAACAGAGCAAGTATGATATAAATTGTCATTCATTTCTATTGTTTAAGAAAACTTCAAAGAGATGGTACTCAGTTAAAATACCCCCATATGTTATATGGATGTGTAAGTTTCTTATAACCTGGGTTCTTTCTGATCTCATAAATTAAGGTTGCCTTCTGTCAGTGGAATTTCAGAGTAACAATATTCCCCATCTGCTCAAGCTGGACACATATATCTGGATTTGAAAATTCTTAGTACAGACTGAAGGATTAGGTCAAATTTGAGAGCTACATCAAGAAGTGGTAATGGCATGGAAAGAATTATTTGCTAGCAATAGTTTAAAAATAGCATCATAGCTGAATCTAAATTGCAGATTTTGAATTTTTAAATGCTGTGTAAGTCCAGTGACAGTGGAGAAGCTCCAGGTATCAATAAATGTATTTTATATAAAAAATTCTCTTAACCTGATTGTGTCAATTTGACCTGCATATAATGAAGTTATTGTCAATGGAATTAATTTTTTCCAATTTCTAACTTTTTCCTATTTTTTTTTTTAATTTTGTTCAAATAGTGTTGGCTGTAGCAACCCGATACCATCTGGCATTGGTAAACTACATATTACATAAACTACAATTGCAGGTAGTCCATAAAGAAGATTACACTTGAGAGAAGGGAGGAGATACAATTTAGGGCAAACCAAAATTTGTTTCCCAAATAAGGATTGTTTTTAAATTACAAATTTTAAGCTTTTTAAATTGGAAAATTGTTCTAATTACAATTTGTTAGTTTACTTAAACCAGAATATAATTGTATAATTTTTACAATAGATATAACTTATATTTCATTGTTGTAAAATGTGCACTTGGGTGTAGATAATGTTGCAGCAAATGGAAAGAGGTCAGAAATTGAGGTGCATAAAACTAAATGAGAAAAATGGTATAAAGCACTCTGAACTTCGTTGCTTACAGTATCTGCTTGGTGTGAAGTGTTGTATGAGGTGTCACTGGAATGTATTGGCTTCTGTCTCCTCTCACTGATGTGATGTAATGCTGTGGAGCCCTTGGCACAGATGACATCTTCTAGAGCAGCTACTTCAATACTTTAACTCTTTCCTCTGCAAATGAGTAATGGTGGTCATGAACACATGGTAATTCACAGTTTGGGAACACTCAAAATCGTAGATGATCGCAGGATGTATGGCACTGAGATAATACTACAAGGAGAGAAATCCTGGCAAGATGCTAAAGTCTCATTTTCATGTCCCAGAATATGTTATTTTGAAGGATTCTCAGAAGCATTAGCTCCACCAAATCAATGATCTGTGCCTAATCTTGTTCATTTAAGAGTTCTACCCGAAAATATGTGTTCAGTCTGTAAACTGTGCTTGAGAGAAATAATTTCAGAGATGTCTTGAATAAAAGACCATATCCACAAGGGTGCAACCCTCTAAGAAAATCATGCTGATCATTACTTCAGCAGAAGTTTTATTAGGAAGCTTCAATTGCCTGCTGAAATCTCTCCATGCTCCATCCACTCCAAGTATGATGTGGAAAAGAGAAGGGAAAAAATAACCCAGACATTTACCCATTCTGGATATTTGGATGAAGGGATGAATGAGAACGCACAGCTTTCTGATTATGAGAAAGATGGTTATGGAAATCAAGGTTTAAGTTATAGATATTCCTTTCAAAACCTATGTATGAGGGAAAAAAATTAAAATCACTGGTCAGCAAGTTATTGCTGAGGTTTACATGTGGGACAAGGAGGCTAGTTATATGAATAGGCAGAAAACATGCAGAAATTGCTCTGCAAGGCCACACAGTAAAAAACATAAATGTATGTGGGTAAACCAATGTCGAGCTTGTTTACACATGAGTAAATCCTAATTAGAGAAATGGAAAAATGTCTGAATCTAAATTTAAAGTGGAGACTGTTCGTGAGAGTCATGGGTGACTAAAAGTAATTAAGGCCATCACTTAACTAAACAGATGTAACAGATTAACCATGTGTTTCTATGTTTGATGTAAAATTTTTGTTTTGGATACACTGCTGTTTAAAGTCCTTTAATGCTGCCTGAGATACATGTGCCATTATTTTGATTTGGTGATTTCTTGTTGCAAATGCATTTAGCACTGGCTGACATTTAGTTTGTCTAAACAATTGAAAGTGCTTACAACAAAAAGTATTTGTTCAAGCAAGCTACAGTACGGAGAAATACGTTGAAATAAAAAACAAAAGATGCACAGAAAAATAAAATACATTTTAATGCCTAGATTTGCATTGATTTTTTGCTAGAGATGGATTTACATAAGAGTAGAAAAAGGAAGCCCAGTTTCATCTGACACTACCCAACAAAACTAACTTTTCTTACAAAATAATTGTCTTTTAATTGTGTCAAGGATTTTTTTTTATTTTCAGCCTCATAGAGCTCAGATTTGCTAAGTTTCTAAGAGTAATTGTATTCTGCCAATACTTATTGGTAAAATGAAAGAAGATAAAGTAGCTATTGTTTAACATGGTTTATTGTCCTGAGGTTTCCACCCAGATAACACAAAATTGCACATAATAAACCTGCTCAGGTAATTACATTGCAGATGCAGCTCTATGAATAGGATTATATTGAAATTGGAGCATTTATAACATTTATAACATAACAATAGGAATTCTCCTCCTATTACAGGAGTGAGAAATTTCATTTAAGTTTTGCTCCATTGGCTGTAATATTGTATTGATCAGTTTGCATGCATGTGCATGAGAGAAACCCTGAGATACATGCCTCATGTGTCTGTTTCATACTTGCTGAGACACTGGCACACCCACCTTACAGAGGAGTGTCATTCAGAATTGCCCTGAGTCTCATTTTATGATGAGGAGACTTGAATGTTGTGTTGCAAATTCTCTGCATGCATCTAATGGAGGAAAAAATGGGTGAACTCAATTAGCTTTAAGAGAAATTTATGGCTGATGATGCTCTCTGGCTCCAGTTTGGCCAACAAAGTATATGATGCTCCTGATCTGAAACCTATGGGGCTGGGGATGATTGTAATTCTCTGTCTCACAGTATTTTGTAGAAACTCCTGATAACCAACAACTGTGTTTAATTGTCACAATGGGCTTCAAAATTTCTGAATTATGGCACTTCACCCTTGCTCCTCCAGAAGCTGTATGTAGCAAGTCAGTCTCTGCATTAGCATGTTTTTGGTTTTATTTCTTTTAAAGAATGGACACAATTAACATCTTGATCACTGAGTAAAATAAAATATCTTTTGCAGATTTTTATGATGAATTAATTTCCTGCACCCTGCTCTGGGAAGTAAATTGGATTTACTGCATTTGTTTGCCAGACAGCTCTCTAACCTCTGGTCACACAAGCTTCAGCCATCTAGAGTCCTCAACCAGCATTTTTTTGAAGGGCAGACACCTGTAGTTTTCTTTGGACTGAAATATTCTTGTGAATCAAAAAGAATTGACCACAACAATTAGGGGCAAGTAGTCATGAAGCCTAATATCAGCCATCAAAGTTGAACTCAATGATCCTTGTGGGTCCCTTCCAACTCAGGATATTCTGAATCTATGATTCGATTCCTGGGAAGGTTTTCTCATGCATTTCACTCCCTAAAGGCAGTAGCTGTTCCAGAGGACAACTGTCTACTTCAAACAACCCCCACAGGAGCCTTCCACCTTCTTCATGGACTACTAAGGCAGCTTAAGGAGGCAGGCTTGAGTTTCTGCTAGGTTTGTGTTTTGTGCACTCATTTATCTCTCATAGAGAGTCTGGAATTCAAAGAGTCATACCACAAATGATGACAGCTAGCACAGCTAGAAGAAAAGGGCCTTAAAGTACTAGGTCCTCTTGTCCACTCTCTACTTGTGTGGGGTCGTTTCCCACACAATGCATGGATATGCCACCCATAAAGGCAGCTGGTAAGAGCAGCAACTGAGTCTGAATCACACAAACAAGGCGGGAGGGAAATTGTGTAAACTTTGTAGTATAAGAAGAGGACATTTTCCCCAGGGTTTTAAGGACTTCAGCCTGATGGTTCCTAGAAGCTGTAAAACTTCCAAATGTTACCTCAGTAACTGAGAATTTTCCTGGCGACAGTAGCTTTATGCTGCCTCCTTCTGTGCTCACACCAGAAGGAATGTCCTCAAGGAAAGTACAGGTTAGGCATTCCTTATGCTTAGCATAAAGCGAGCATACTTACAGTGACAAAAGCAACCAGCCTAGAGAGACACTAGGTCTGGAATAACTTCTCTCCATTCTGCTGAGGTCAAGAATGCCTGTTTAAACAGCCTTACGCTGCTCAAATTAGAAGTGATAGACTCAAGGTATGATGCTGAAGGACAGACATCAGTAAAGTCAGGGTTCTGGAATCAAAGAAGTGACTATTTAAAGCCACATCTTGGCTTTCAACTTACAAGCGAACCTCAGCAATTTTTGTGATATTCAAGGCATTCAACACCTATATACTATCTTAGGGACCACTATCAGAACTTTTAATTTTCTATCTTTTGTCTCTTTTTTGGCTATGTGAATGATCCCTTAAACATGTATGAAAACACCCATTTCCATAGACTCTGTATGATTGTATTTGTCTCCAGACAGTCTGCATCCTGACAAAACTCTGAAATCAGCAAGCAGATTTATAAGCCATGAAGCTATTCTCTATGTTTAAAAACTTTAGATGTGATCTCATTTCTTCTCATTGGAAATGTAAGGCCAATTAATTTACATGCAAAATTTTCTAGATAAAGGTGGTAATATTTGGAACTTCTGTAAGAAAATAAATACAAAGTCCATGATTGATAGCTACCTTTCTGTCGTTTCCTAAATGAGTGGTCAAAATTTAACATGATGTAGTGAAGGACACCTTTTGACCATATCTGAGTCAGGAAATGCAAGTGTTAAGCCATTGGAATGTCAGAACTACTATGTATTTTACACAGAAGATTGCCAGTTACCAGGCTTGTCAAAAGAGGAAGGAATGTCTAAAGCAAGCGTATCTAAAAGTTACAAAATAATAATACAAATATTGAGCAAATATTGAGCTTAAAACAACTCAACTAATTGTTTACAATTTTATCCATCTTAGATTTCAGTATAGAAACCTATTTGCATAATTAAAAAAAAACCACATTATTTAAAAATAGATTGATATTCACAAATCCTATAAAGATTAATAAACACTCATGATCGTGCAATTTCACTTCCAGTTATAGTAGGCTCTCTTTTTCAGGATGGGTGGAAAACATTGGGGCCAAGAAGAAAGGAGATATTTTTATAAAATAGTTTACTCTTGACAAGCCAACATTCCTTGTCCTGTTGCAGCTAACGCTAGGGAGCAAATGTAGTTTTTCTGCATTTAGTCTTTTTTATCACTTAGATTGTAAGTTCTCTGCAGCATAATTTTTTTGTAGTGCTGTGAGATCCTTTCTGCTCTACACAAACATATAATAATATTTGCAATGAATAAAATAGTCTTATCTTCTTTCCACATCTCACTTAAGAAGCAATTTAACTTTGATTGATGTCCCAGATCATCTTGTGTCCAGTTCCATTCATGTCTGTAAAAATATTTACTTGCCCTCTAGAAAAGAATGGCCCCTGATGTAAAAGAGTGGATTTCTGAGCCAAATCTGTGGTCAGCTGTCTCTTCCTCCTGAAATCCATGAGAATTGATCCTAACATTAGTCTCAGAGAACGAAGAAGTGGAAAGTTTTCTACAAATGACTGTCTGTGCCATGTGGTTTGAGCTTTTCATGTAACACATTACAAGTTCTGGTGAAGGCCTATGGCCAAAAATATAATATTCCTTACTTAGGAAGGAATTCTGCTCGACAGTTCACCAAGTTTTAGAAGATTATATACCATATTGCTAGAACTGTCCATTTCCAGGACTTAACCCAGTATCTGAGATTGTTTTCTTTCCTTGCTAAGAAAGTAATTTGGATTGCTGAAGAGTCTTTGCATATTATGAAATTAAGCTATAAAGCCAAATGCCATTAAGTTGCCAGGAAACAGTCCTGCCTGTTTTCTGACCTTCTGGTCACGAAACTCTCATGTTTGACTTCTACCCAAAATCTGGAATTAAATGTGCATTATTGTGTAATGTTTAGAAATTTATGTCTTAGACACTAGTGGGAAAAAATCAGCTATACACAAAGCTGCTTGCAGGAGGTCCTGCCTCACACGTCCTTGGGTGTTAACAAAAGGGAATCCAGGACTGATCATCATGTTGGAGAGGGAAGTAGCAAAATCTGATTTTGATTTTCTGGACAAGAAGATCTAAATAGTAAACTATCCTCTGAAATATCAAAAGACCTTGAAAATAAAGGAGCCCAAATTACAATCTCCATTGAGTGAGTGCAGTTTGGCCAAAGAATATTATGACTGAAAGTGGTTAAATCCTGGTGGGTGCTTAATACCAATTGTGCCAACAAAAGTAGAAGAGAAACCATTTTAAACTTCAATGGAAAGCATGGGCAGATTGCCTTCTCAATAAAAATGATTCTGCCTACACATTAGGTTTTTATGTGTAATGTACTGTTTATGCTTTGCAATGTGATTTAAGTTAGGAGAAGTACAGAAAAAGAATATTGTCCTTGTAATGCTTGTACATTGTTGAAAGAGCAATGGAAGAATTTTTTAATTATTTGTTTCTTTTCTGCAACTTACTGTGTGTTAGAAAACTTCTTCGATGTTTAAGAGCTTTGTGGGTCTCTGTACATTAATAGAACCAAGTGAAAAACATTCCTTTCAAACAGCAGTATATTGTCATCTGTTTCTAATTACTTCATCGTGTGTTCATTTGTCTTTGCTTTTAACACATCTTTTTTACACATTTGTATTTGTTCATGAAAGCCACTTTATAATAGCAAAGACATATATTTCACAACAGCTGAGGAGACTATGCTGAAAATCTCTGGGTAGTGGAGGCTGCTTGCTGTTAGCCAACTCAGACTATTTATTCCTTGCTGAGCTATTAAGAAGCCCTTCAGTGAAATAATTTTCAGCATGGTAGGTTCACACTGGATGCAGATACCAATGGCGGGCTCCACCTCACCCAAAAGTGGCTTCATTCAGTTTGTTGTGTAGGATTCCCATAAAAGTTAAGGGAAGACATATGCACCTTGTAAGGGCCATGCATTTTAGCTGCCCAACTTATAAACAAATTGTTCTTTAAAAAAGGCAAAGTCTCTCCTCTGATGAGAGGATGTAAGATTGATTAGTTTAGACTAGACACCCAAATTTTAGGCCTTCAGAATAAGGAGGGATGGATCCTGCCTCATCAGTTTACAATTAGTTAAGATTTTTTGCCTTAATTTTCTAACATACTCAATGAGTGTTTCTGGATAAGGCCCTATTAGATGTGCTGTAGCTTAGCAACTAGAGACCTGAAATGGCTACCTCAAAAACAGAGTAAATAATAAAAAGACTGTGCTCCAGCATGGATCAGTGACTGCTGCAAAAGCATGGAAAAGAAAACTTAGGAAAGTAATGAAAGCTTAAACTCCTGTGCTTAAATTATTGGCATACTGTAGCTATGTTTTATCCCTGTAAGAAGCAAAGCTGCGTGGGACAGAGTCACACTGCTCTGAGGACAGGTGCCAAGAGCAAGTCTGTCCTTCTCAGTGAGCAGCTGACCCATATAAACAATTACCAAACAGAAGGCTTACTTGTACACATACTTTTTCCTTTATGGCACCTGCTGTATTGGCCAAGCACTGCAGCCAGCCCAGCTCCTGCCCCAGATTTGGATGGAGCAGCTGTGATTCCCAGCAGCCCGGGGTGGCGGTGAGCCCGGACAGGCAGCCCGAGCTTTGCGCCCCGTGCCGAAAAGCCGCGCTGCTGGCGCTCTCTGAGCTCACTCCTCTGGCCCTGCAAGCGCACTGGGGCTGCGGGAGCGTCCAGAACTGCCTGCCTGGAGACATCTTGGAATGCTCTCCTTGGAAGGAGCTGGGAAACTTGAACGTATTCACTGTGCTGCTGGGACGCTGTGAACAGCAGAATAAACTTTCCTGTAAAAGGGGCCATTTGGATAAATTCATCTTGTTCCCAAGTAATTTTTGGAAAGTCCTGTACACCTGCACCACAGTGGATTTTCTCAACATTAAGTAAAGACTTTCTATTTCATATAGACATATGAAAAATGAATAAATATATATTTTAGAAGTATTTTTTCTGAAAGCACTTGCACTTTGAATGTATAGATGGCCAGACCTCAAAAAATGATTTAAGTGTTTTTTTTAAAAACAAGCCAAATATTTGCAAGGCATCTGTTTTTGGTGGGAACACACTGATCGTTTTGTAGAATATTTATATATATCTTGATGCTTACAGATTTTTTAAAAGAAAACATTTATATTGTGGTTTCTGAATCAAACAACATTAAGTATGTAAATAATGAAAGACTGGAAACTTCTTTTTTAGTTGGTTTTCTTTTTAGGTTTATTTTTTCGAGATCTGGACTTAAACATAACTTGAATGGGATCATATGTAGTTAGGTGCCTTCAGACATGAAAAAAATAAAGACTCGTTTGTGAGAGATTTCATATACTTTGATTGACATTGAATTATGAATTTCTTTAATGTAAGCAGAACTTTGAAGTATCTCAGCTGAATGTGGGACAAATAGAATAGCTGAACTGTAAAAAGCATAAGAATAATTAAGCTTTTTTCATTTGAATGAATTGTGTATATTTTTAATGAAGTTCACCGCCATGTGAAATTCTCTTCTTTCTGTAGCAACTGATTTGGAGGGCAGAAGAGATACGGGAGAGATTACTTGCCTCTTTTGAGATGGGTGCGTTTTGAGTTGTCTTCATAATCCTCAATTTGTCCCAAATTTGTCAAGATTTTCCAGGTTTTACTGACCCTTGAAATGAGCTCAAGCTGAACTTCTAAAGTATAGATTGACTGTCAAGATAATCCTATCTCTGAGTTCCACAGAAAGTTTACAGTTTTGTTCCAAGCCATGGAAAACATGGCTATGACTGAGGATTGCTTTGAGTTTTAGGGTTTGTATGAGCCCAGAAACCCAAAGTTAAACTCAGCATGTGTGTGAACTCTCAGTAACTGAAACAAAAAAAAAAAAAGAAAAGAAAAAAAAAGGAAAAAAAAAATATTGAACCCTGGGGATGTGAAACTGCCAAAGTTCTCAGAGCTTCAGTATATGAAAAAAGCATGTTATTGCAGCATGAGAAAATTTGATGTCGGTAGAATAACATTATTTTAAAAAGCATTGAACTGTCACACTGCTTTTGGAAAAGATGCGATAACTTCCTAGTTTTAATTCATTATTCACAAACTTCAAATATTTGAACACAATTTTAAAAAGAAGACAAAAAGTGTACATTTTTTTGTCAAATCTATATGGAATCTAAATAATGTAACTAATGGCAGGCACATAATTAAAGACATGAAAAATGTTGCACTTGGATACATTAAAAAGCTGTATTATCTAGAAACTTCTCAACTTACTATCTGTTATAATCTGTTTGATATATTTATTGGAGCATTTTTCAGCCCTAACACCTAACATTCAGTCCCTGAATTGCCACATGAAGTGATACTGTAGTCACTTTGATATCTGCATTCCCTTGTACAGGAGAGTGCGGATGAAAATTTAAACCTCATGGATAACTTAGTCTCTTGGGATAGTTTCTCGGATTTTTTTTCATTATTTTTTTCAGTCTTTTGTACATCTTCAGCTCTGAATTCAGTTTAATGAAAATTGCCATCCTCTAGTCATGGTTTGAAAGATGGCAAGTTCCTTTCAATGTGTAAACAGGGCAGTGCACTTCAGCTTGAATCAGTCCATTTGTATATCAATACATTTACAGTTTACGGCTGCTTTCTTCAATTTTCTTATCCCTGAGAATGGAAACACCCATAAAAATTTGTAATAATGGAATGTCAAGGGAAAGCAGATGACCATTCTATCTGTAAGGGGGCAAAAAGAGTCATCAAGGAAAAATTACAGTCATCTTTCTGAAATACTGCTACTTGCATTGAGATAAGCACAACTCAGAAGGCTCGCAAACACTTCTGTGTGAGACTGTGTGCACCTTCCCGTGAGGTGGCTCAAATCCCACAGCTTTTCTTTGCTCAGCAACTTGCTTGTTGCATGGTTACGATTTGCAGTATACAAAACCAAATAGATCAAGCCACTGGGGCGGTGTTGGCAAATACTTTCATCAGTAACAGATGCTTAAATGATCATTACTTGCATCCAGATATTTCAGTTTGTCCTCCACCCTGGCTGAATTCAATCTGAATTTTGCCTGCATCATTCAAAATACTGTAAGATTTAGGATCTTAATTTTCCTAAGACACTCACTATGTAAAGAACCCCTCAAATAAAAAAGACCCCCAAAATTTCTGTGTTATTAAAAAAGTCATTGTATGTGATGTAAAGAACCGTTCTGCAGAACTGAACAGTATGCATTAAATCTTGGGAGTAATACTCTCCATATTTTCAGCAAAGAAATAAATATTTAACACAGGTTAGCAACATCTCTTTTTGTTTTGAAAACACATTAACTGTTTGCCATCCTGCAGGTAACACTCAGAATCTTTTCAGACAGGCACAGTGATCTCACTCTTCTTTATGGCACATTATAGGGCATGCAGGACAAAAATGAGTAATGACGGGATTCAACTCTCCCAACTTACACTGACCACACAGGCTTCTAGTCAAAGCCCCTTTGTTGCACTCCTAAGATGATAGAGAGAGGTGGACGTCTACCAAAGGTGGCTTTTAGACTTTCTTATATTTAAAGGGTGGGTCTTGACAAAACGCCTCTTTGTGTCTCCTCTGTCAAAAAGAGATCCTAGTTGACTAGCTTAGGCTAAATATTTCAAATTCAGCTAATTAATCTCGTCCTATCAGCCTAAAAGTGTAAGAGGCTGGGACACCTTTCTCCCCTGTGCTGAGACACCTACTTAAAGCCACTCCACTGACTGAAATACCTCCAACAGCTTATAACAGCTCAGTTTTGATTTAGTGTGTTGCTTAGTTTGGAGTTTGAAATTTACTGCTTCTGCGACAGGCCAGAAGTTTTCAGATTTTTCAGGTGTTCAGGTCAGAGGTTTTGCTTTCTTATCCCCAAAATCAAACTCTTCTTAATACTGTTAGTAATAGGACCCCCTGCCTACTTCTCCCTTAAAATTTGCCTTGTGTCCCTTTGGCTCTCATTACTGGAGCAGCATCCCTGTCACTTGCAGCAGCAACAGTCCCATTCCACTGCTCTCTTATGAGGGAGCAGAGAGTGGACAATGAATTTGACAACTGCTCACTTCTGTGCCCATGCATCATTACAAGGCCAGGCACACAATTTCATAGATGTGCACTGTATCAATGTCATACATTGTCATGCAAATCAGTTGAGGCTTTCCAATTTATTTAGAGAATGAAAAAAATCCTCCTTAGAGGCAAAGAACTGCCTCTCATTCTTCTACTACTGGCTGCACTGTCTTTTAAATGACAACCTGATAATTGCAGTTAAAGCAAAATGTGTTTTAACACCACCCTCCTACATTTACAAATCTAACTTATCTTCACATTTAACACATTATATATAATTCCATGTATTTCTCTGCAAAGTTTATACAGAGAGATTTATGAATTGTGTCATCTTTTATAATTCTGTCTCCTTTTCTCATGTATGTTTACTTTTCTGCAATTACAGAGATATTCCATATGAAAACAAATTTTCATTCCCACCTGGTGAAAAATATCACAGGTAAACTTTGTATGAAGTGTTAAGAATATACACTATGGGCTCTTTTTTCTTTTGTTCTTTCTTTTTTTTTTTTTTTTCCAGAGGTGGAAAAGGCTAAGGGGAGCCTTTCCAAAGATACAGAACATTAACATCATTCCTCAAAAGTCTCATTTTTCATAACTATGTTGCCCTTTAAACATATTTTACATGGCCAAAAGATGGTTAAATAGCTCATAATACGTTTATATATACATAGTATGAAAAAATTACCCTTTTTCCCGGTAAGCCATATAAATCTATGGATAATTTTATATGAAAAGTTCATAAAGAAGTTGAACAGTGCTCACTGATGTAAAAAAGACAGAAAAGCCAGAGAAAAAACTAATTAAAAGAAGTCCCTTTGAACATTTTGGGAAAAAAAAATTACATTTTTGTATTTGAGCAAAAGCAGTGTTTTGATTTTACAAAATTAAAATGAGTTCTTGCACTACTAAAGTTCATCAATTAATAAACATGGGCAGTGTAAAGACTGTGCTGAGTAAAATATTTGATAATTGCAAGATAAACAAAGCTTAGGGTAACAAATTAGGACTGCATTGCATACGGCATTTTCAATTGTATATTGCTTAATTCTCCTCTTGGAGTAAAGCACACATTCAACAATAAAATAATATTAAGATATTTTCACCCTGAGAAAAAATTAATTTTATTGGAACATCTTTGTCATGAAGTTCAATTACCGTCATTGAAAATCCTGAAGGACCGCTCTCAAAATCAGAAAAATAGTTTCTTATTTAATTTTTTTTTTATTTTATTTTGCTATTAATTTGGAATCTGGTAGGTTTTTCCAGTCAATATGATTTCTTTACTGTTTAAAAAGACATGTCAGCAGAGGTAGTATTGCGTGATGCTGGCAATTGGTAACAAAACATAGCTGTTGAAATCTTTCATTTCAGTTCTACAGAACTGCTGCTTCGTGCTGATGAAAACAGCTTTTTTCCCTATCATAGCACATTCTGTGCTTTGATTATATTTAAGCCATTTGCATTTTAACACAGGTGATATATGGGTGGAAAAGGTCTTCAAAAGAGCAAAACCTCCCACAGAGTGGGAAAGATTCCAGCTTTCATTAACTGTACAGCCAAATGTTGGTGTGACACACCATGTTAACTTCAAATTAATTTAAAATTTGATGTAGGATATTATAAAATTACTGGTCATAGTTGTGTACTCAAGGCTGAGTGTCATATTTATATATTCTTTAGACACAAAGCCTTAAAACTCATTAAAATAGGAAAGCACTGGGGACAGGAAAATATATATTATAAACATCCCTTACATAAATGCAGAAAGCTTCAGCTAATACAGGTAATAAGGTAATAACATTTTACAGCATTAAGATCATCCTTTGGCTGAGGTAAGGAGAGGTGGTTTAGGGATGTTTTGTACTCTCTTGCAGACTTGAAACACTGCAAATCATTCCAGTGTGGGTACCAATGTCTTATAACAGCAGATTTTGGCACACACTGTAGTGTTCCCAGGATTCCATACAAAGACAAATGCACACATGGAGATAGCAGGGCCACCAAAGCAGGGATAAGTGGATGAATTCTCACTTGAACTTGAGAGAGTTCCCTGAGTTACCCTTCTGCAATAGCAAGGCAAGAAAGCAACTGTGCCTGAGGGAAGGATGCTCAAGAGTGCAGTGTGCAGTAATCAAAACATCTCACTTCAGTCAAGAAAGATTTTTGGTGGCCTGCCCTTAGCCCATGCATGGCCTCATCTGTGGGAACTGCTCCTTCCATGGTGGTTAACAACATCATGGTTCCTGGTGCTGACTGCTTCTAGTGACTTCATCCTCACATGGGTTGAAAACCATTCTATACCTGAGCTAAACACAAATCAAACAGAAAACCAGTCCCCAAGGATTTAGTTTATAACATGGTACAGGAAATAAATTTGGAATATAAATAAATATGAGGTTGCGATAACTGAGAGATGGGGTTGACTTTATGGAGTAAGTTCTAATGATAACTCTTCATTAGCCAGAAGGCAAATTTGGGCAACTGTGCTGTATATAGAAAATAAATAAATAGATTATAAATATACATATAAATTAACTATTATGTATACATTAAAGAATGTAGAAAGAAACACAAACATACTTTTTATCCAATTCCCTACTCTTGCAAGGTTTTAATGTATTTGGTACTCCTCTAATATTTTGTTTTAGCTCAGAACTTTTCAGTGACCAGATTTTTACCTTCCAGATATAAATAACTATAGGGGGGAGGAGACAGGTATTAAAAAGAATTTAGAGTTGAAACTCTTCAAACTAGATGGTGTCTCTGACGAGAAAGAAACTTTTGTTTGCTTTATGTCTTTATCCTGAAAGAGATCAGAAAGCTGTTGAGAGTTGTAAAGTATGTATACATAAGGTTATTCCATTTGATTTAGAATTTGACAGGGTGTATAGACATTTTAAATCCCTCTATATACTTTGAACTTCTAACTGAAAGTCTTCTCTTTGTGATGCTGTTGCTTAGCTTACGTTAAAGAATTCAATGGATTCAGTAATGTGGAATAATGCTTTGACCTTTTTAAATCACAGTGTGCCCAGTCACTAGTCCTAACCTGAAAAAAGGGAAATAGCTCAGAGTAAATGCAAGTTTATGATGATTGGAAAATAGGTCATATAAGCAACTTCCTGCCTGAGTTTTCTGGAATCTGATATGCCAAATAGAATTAAATATTCAGAGTCTGTCAGAAGTGATACATCAAGTCCTTGTCACATATGTAATATCAATATTTTAAGATACAAGTTTATTGAGTCCTTGTATATGCTGATATCTCCATAACAAAATACTACTGATCTGAATGCTCTAGCCAGCTGAAGATCCAAGTCTGGATCAGAATTACATGACTTGGATGGTGAAGTAATTTTGCCCTGTGTCTCTGAGAAAGCAACTCGTTTTGACTTAGTTGCTCAACTTTCTGTTTGAAAGAAGAAAATTTTTCACAGCACATTTTTTCTTTTCAAAAAATATTGAACACTGTCTCACATGTTTTGGCAGTGTATGCCTAGTAGGTCTTTACATTAAAAAAATACTTCCAATATCACTGTTATAAACAGTCAAACACACTTCCTTTTCATTGTTGTAAATTCATATTTTCATGTCTCGATAGTTAACTTCAATTTGTCCCATGAGTTTCTACTGAGCCTCCCTTCAGACAAGAAGAATTTGCTCACCCATGTCTGTCAGTAACAGACAGGACTTTCTGTATCTTGTTGAAATGGGAAACTGCATCCTGAATTTTTTTCTTTGTCTTTGTTTTGATCAGTGCAACACTTAGTGGACCAAAAAACCCAAAGAAAATGTGAAGGCTGCTGTGCTATGAAGAAGACCACACTGATCACAGCCTGCATCACTTCTGAGAAAGAATTAGCACCTCAAAATAGACAAGAGGTATGTGGCGGAATTGGGACGAAATTGTCCAAGAGGATTAGCCATCAGATTATGTTCTCTTTGACAGGTTAGTAGCTCAGTAGAAGCATGGATGGGTGGGTAGGCAGGTATGCAGGCATGCACATTCACATAAATCTGCAAGCCACAAAACAGCAGTCAGGGATCAGGAGCTGTCACTGTACTAATAGAAACATTTTAAATTGTGGTCTGTGAAATGATCATGTCCTCCTGAGGATCAAAGTCCTCTGCCATAAGTGGCTTGGTGCTATGCAGGAACTGTGGTGAAGTTTCATCATTAAACTGAGCAAATGCCTTCTCTTTGTAGCCTCCCTGCCTCTTCTGAAACTCTTAAATCCTTTCACAGACAGGATAAAATTAGCTGACATTGCATCTGACAGGCTTTTCTCATCCCTGTAAACATGCATTGCAGGCAAGAAGTCTTCTACACAAGCAGCGAGCTCCTCTGTATCTCTGTCCTTTGGTGTGGGATTAGAGACAAACTAAACAGCATCCTTTACTCCTCTCTAGTGTCAGACTTGTAGGCTAAATGGCTCTGTTTTAGGTCAGTTTTTAAGAGTAAGGATCAGACCAAATCAGTCACAAATTCATTCCTTGAGTTCTTTGGCAGAATTTGATGGCATTTCAAGGGTACTTTTGCAGAGAGCTGCTGACTTTGATGACTTGGGTGTTAGGAACATCCTTTATTTTTCATGTCAGCCATCACTCAGGAATCAGTGTGACTTATCCATCTCCAACCACTGGGAAAATGTATAAGTTATGAAATCTCTTCAAGTCACATCCTGACTATATGCCCTTGTTCACTGCATACAAGACAACTTTGATATTCTCCTGCTTACTTTGTTTTTTTATAGCAGCAATCTATTCCTCCAGGGAATTCAGGAGAAAGAAAAACCTAACAGGAAGCAGGATTGCAAGGGTCAGAAGAAGTGGTTTGGTGGGAATTGAGAAGATTGTCTACACATGAAGATGTGAACTCCAGAAATCTGAATGTGGCAAAAATTTAGTAGTAGCACCATCCAGCCTAAATTTTTCATGTTATGTATTGTTTATCATCTACAAGATAAAAACCAGACGGAAACAACAGGTTACAGAAAAATATGTGCTGTGTTACTTAGAAATCCTTGCCAGCCCTGTACTCTCCCACTGCCTGGCCAGTCCTGTTCCAAAGCCATGGTACATTGGGTTGTACAGAATCCCACCATGGTATCATGATGTAGTTATGATGTATTTGCCTAGATCCAGAAAAATGTGTTTTGAAGAGTGAAAAAGAAGTAAAGAAGTGGAAAATCAAAGTAGTAAAGAAGTAAGGAAATGAAGCAAGGAATTTTGGTGGTAGCTTTCTGTAATGATTGAGATTTCTGAAAACTTGATGCAGATTTGATTAATAGTGCTGAATTCTTGTATACCTGAATTATGAATGGAAAAAAATAACGAATATTAGGATTATTTTTCATTCTATGCCTTACTGTATTTCCTTACTCAAATTCATTGAGGCAGGGGCTCTTTCCTCCTTTTTCTATATAGTGGTTAGCCCAGGCTGGCCCCATGGTTGAGCTAGTAGTGTAAATAACTACAACTGTCCAAATGCTGACTGGAACTATGCACAGGAGAGGCTATCTGCACTGATTCTGCTCTCTGACTTCAACTAGTTAAATATATTGTCAGTATTTTATTTTCACCCTTCTAGAAGAGGACCAAATAGAATATTTTTTTGCTCCCTGACAGATTCCAGGGACTTGATTAACATCTTTTAACAGTATAGTTGCATTTGTAAGTATTGACAACCATTTCACAGCCTTTATCCTGTGCTTAACTTGATGCTGATTCAAGTCACTTAAAAGTGAAGCTTTATTGCTTTTTATTTCTGTAGAGGAAAACTTAGAGAGCTATACCAAGAAATACCAAGCAGTAAAGTTCTTTCATGGCTGCAGTTTTAGTCACCCCATTGTATGTATGAGTCTCACCTCTAAAATATGGGTTTAGAAGAAAATAGGTTCTTTCCTTGAATATAAAGGACCTTCTATAGTCAATAAAAAAAATCTGTTATTTAAAATGTCTGGGTTTTCCTTCGATTCTTGTGCACTGAATGCACTGTGGAAAAATTGTAATTATGTGATCAAATGCACAATACAATGGGCAACATCAAAATAAGGAGTAACAGAATATGTATGGTTTGCAGACATTGATTCTCAGGGATTTTTTCTCTCTGTTGTTGAGGTTTTCTTGGGAGGGGGGGAAGTTGTTGGTTTGGTTTGGTTTTTTTATTGTTTGTTTTGTTTTGTTTTGTTTAGTAATGCCTCCAGGACAAACTTAGAACAAAAAAAATTCAAAAAAGTCCCCACAAAACAGCAAAAAAAAAAAATTATTCTTGGAAGCCAGGCAGCCATGCATCTCAGATAATCTGGGCCAGAGTTATTCTTGAGGTCAATTAGTAAAATGCCTATATAGTTCAAAAGGTGATGTGCAAGGGATATAGCAGTATTTTACCATTCAGGAGGGATTATCTAGTAAAAATTGAGAGTCCCAGAGGGTTTCCATATATCACTGGAGGAATTCTGTCTGTGGTAAAGTAGCGCTGTTAATCATTAAATCAGTTTCTCTTAAAGATTATTTTTCTCTTAATAATACTTTCCTGTTTATTTTTTGGACTTGATAGAGCTTTTTCAACTAACCTGCTTTCCACAGGAATGTCATTAATTTTTCCAGAGACAAAAAAGTTTATTTTAAGTCTGGCCAGCAGGGACTACTGGAGTGACAGAAAGCAGAAAAGAAGTAACACCTGAAATAAAATGTCAGCTTGAACTTGTCACTGATCCTTGTGTCTTAAAGGATCTTGTTTTGCAAAGCTGGGCTGCTGTTCGAGTGTCTTTTCAACCTCAGATAGTGAGGGACTGTCCAAGGTGAGCCTTACAACAGGGTAAATTTGGAGATCTTTAATGTTCATTGGATTTGGGCATTATGACATCCTAACCACTCTCTGTGGTGCCTCCAGTGAGACGTTTGCTGGTGACACCTTTTTCCAAAGAGAAATCCAGTAGTAAATGAAAGAGGCAAGTCAGCTCCTGCTGTGGTGGGCTGGTCTTATTTGGGTTCTAGGTACAAGAAATTAATTTTCAGACTCAAAAGGTCTGGGACTCAGCATCTTACAAGTTCAGGTCAGTCACTGTCCAGGGAGGGCAGCCACTCCTCCAATACCTTCCCTACACAAGGACCTCTCTCCTTCTCTTTCTGACAATTCCAACTCTGCAGACCTGACCAGGCACAGAGAAGCAATCACAGCAAAGGAAACATCCATCACACTGAGGCTTTTCCGCTAATTTGTTTTCAAATGGGCTAGAACCAGTCCCAGCAGACTCATTGCTTCTCCCATCTGTATTCTTTTTTAAAAATAAAATGAGATATACTATAGTCTGAGTCAACTCAGACTTCCATATACCCTTGGATCTTTTTGCTTAGATAACGTGTTTATTGAAGGCTAGCATTGGATCAGCTAAGCATTTAGCCTGCTGGATCCTACCTGCTGAAGAACTGGAACACTCCATAAAAGTGTGGATTAGGCATGTAGGATCTGCAGGTTGAACTCTGTGATTCAACAATTCAAGTTGTTTCTATCTTGGATCTACTATAATGGGATTAGAATTGACTAAAATATTGAAAGTTGATCCTGTTGTAATTACATTTTATCTCAGGTTATGAAAGGTTTTTTTGTTCTCTCACCTTTTTAACTTAGCTTGTTAAATACAAAGTATAACAGGAACAATTGAGTTACTATTGTTTTAAATTGTGTTCTTCTGTTCTCCTTTCTCTTTCTCCTCTTCATGAACAATAAAAACATACAAAGAGAAGATGAGAACTACATATTTTGATACACTGTAAATTTTAAAAACCAGAAATGATGGAGATAAAAAAATTAAAAAAGTTAAACAAAATGTACTCAATGCATTTAATGGAAAACAATTAGAAATGTAAAAGAGCTAAATATATTTTAAACTTAATTCTATTTAACACAGCCCCCACAAGAAGGAAATATTTCACCTTTGGGTAACACTTGCCACACAGACCTCTTCTCTTCTCTTCTCTTCTCTTCTCTTCTCTTCTCTTCTCTTCTCTTCTCTTCTCTTCTCTTCTCTTCTCTTCTCTTCTCTTCTCTTCTCTTCTCTTCTCTTCTTCTCTTCTCTTCCTTCCAAATACTGACTTTTTTTTCTGCAAAAGAATAATAATGAGCTGTGATTATTTTGATTTCATTGTGAAGGAAGTGAGGGAATACCAGCGTTTCTGGCTAAATTTTTTGGGGCTTCATGACTGAGGCTTTAAGAAGACACTGCTTCCTGCAGCCTCATATGTATTTAACATTTCCCTGCCATTGTTCTCTACACTTTCTGTTTTACATATATTTCCTGCCTCCTTGACAGTGGCCTTTCTGAATATGAAAACATGTATGCCACAGTATGTCATGTCCCAGAATTACTATTAAGTCTCCTTTAAACAGAATTCTACATCCCTTATTTTTACATAAAATAGATGGCCTTTGCCATATTTGTCACCTGATATTTTCTGATGCAATAGAACCAAACACCCCTCTTTTGTATTAAAAATCCACTGTTAGCATTTATCTAGCTCAGGGAACTTTTCCAGCATTTACTACCACAAAATTTAGATATGAAGCCTCTAGCAACTCAGCTTGTATGGAAGACAGAGGTTTGTTGTCACATTTCTGAAGGAAAGTTGCTGTGTCTGATCACTTAAGACTAAGCAGTTTTGAGTAGGAGCTAACATAGGAGTGTTTGGGAGCAATGGATAAAGGCAGAGGATACATGAATATTCCCAAATCCCACAGAAAGAGGGAAATGGATGTTAGGGAGCCAAACATCAGTTTAGACCAAGCTGATTCTTAATTAGGTGATAGCTGAAAGAAAGTCCTGTTCTATTTTGCTTTTGTGAGATTCCACATGGATCTGTGCTCTTGTGCTCTGGGGATCCGCAAAGCACAAGAAGGATATTGGCATGTTGGAATGAATCCAGAGGAGGGCTGCTTAGTTGATCACAGGGCTGGAATGCCTCTTCTATGAAAACTGAGAGAGCAGGATCTCAGCCTGGAGAAGAGAAGGCCCTGGCAAGACTGTAGGGCAGTGAGCCAGTCCTAAAGAGAGGTGCAAGAAGGCTGAAGAGGGGCTTTTGGCAAGAGTATGTAGTGGTAGGTCAAGGGGCAATGGGCTTAAACTGAAGGAAAGTAGTTTAGGTAAGACATTAGGAAGAAATTTTTTACTATGAGTGATGAAGAACTGGCACAATTTTCCCAGAGAAGTTGCTGAGGATGCCCTATCCCTTGAGGCATTGAAGACCAGGCTGGATGGGCTCTGAGTAAACTGGTCAAGTGGGCTCCCTGCCCATGACAGGGAGTTTGGAACTCCTTGGTAGAAGATTCTTAAGGTCTCTTCCAATGAAACTGTTCTATGATTTTATGAATATCTCAGAAGACCCATTGTGATTTCAGTGAAAGAGAGCATAGTGTCTGGAAGAAGCTCAGAACAACCAGCAGGAAGGGAGGTCTTCATCAGAAAAGACTTTGAAGATCTCCGGGAGTCTCATAGGAAGCATTAAAATTTACTTTACTTTTACATGGGAAAGTACTGTGGCTACATAACTGGACAGAGAAAAGTCTAAAAATGCTTAGTATCTATGTGTGTGTAAAGCTGGTCTGAGAACAGAACATAGCTTGGTCTCCAATTGCTGTACAAGCCACCAAAATAGTAATTTCTTTGAGAAAATTTGATAAAACAAGCTAAGTCCTGCATGCTAAATTCTCCACAGTTATATAGGCATGGTGAGAGTGCCTGAAAAAATCTAAATCAAAGTCAGCCTAAATTTTGGAAAGAGAATCATGAAACAAGATTTTCACAGAATCCCAACATAAGAGCCCAAGAGCATGTTCTTTAGATGGAATAACTCACAGTTGCTGAAATAAGTTTGTTTTCTTATCTGACAAGCTCTGGCAAATTAGCCATGCTGCACACCAGCAATGTTCTTGGTGCAGCTGCTGCTGACATCAGAGACTTGGAATGTGTCTGCAGCACATCCACTGGGAAGAGTTACCAGTCATTCTCTGAAAGCAGATGAGGTGTGAGAAACTACTGCACATCTAATGAGATCACTTCTATCTTTGTTAAATATACTGTTAATTCTGAAGATGTTTTACAATCATTTAAAGTCAAACCAGAGTGTGAACTCACCTGAGGTGAGAAAACACAGCTGGGAGAAAACACTTCCTTCTCAGCAGTCATTTTCTCCTTAACACCTTCATTCTGGGAATTTTAAATGCATTTGTTTATTTGCCTTAGTCCAGCTTCCTCGCTTGAAGTTTGTTTTAAATTTTTTATATCAATAACTCTGTCCTGAATAAATACTGAAGAGTGAATAGGTAGGCCCCAAACACCTCTCCAGCTCTGAAGAGCTGAGGCATATCTAGCATCACTTCACACTCTTCTGATGTGCCTTATCAATAGCAAAACATTGCAACAAATTTCAGTCAGCTTCACAATATTCCTTTTCCACTGAAGAGCTTAAGGTATGTTCTGCAGAAGGAAGAATTGCAGCAAAGCCAAGCTGAAAAATGTGACACACACAGCAAGAGAGTGTAGGCTAGAGAATTAGATATTGTCCACCTAGTCATTGTGAGCTAGCCCCCAGCCTGAGGATTGTTGAAATTATCCTTCTTGACACCAGCGGCTTCTGAATGCCTTCAAGGCTTCACAAGTACCCAGTGAGCAGGTGGGGACTGTCTTTGAACATGTCACCTGTGGCACTACAAGTTCTCCATGGTTCTCCTATATCAACATGCTCTAACTTCTTCCCTCTTCAAATATCAGTACTAATTTTCTCAAAGCTGCAGCTAGAGCCTAAGATATAACACAAAATTCATAAGCTGCAATTGTTTATGGGTTTCATACTGATCTGTAGTTATACTTAGCTTTTCCAGAAAAGAAAGTAGCAAAGATAACCACACAAATACATGTATTTAAGTCCTGATGTGAACCTCACTTTGATGAACCTTCAAATATATCACAGTAGAACAGTATCATTTCATGGAAGGTTATATCTAATTGCTGATGTATAATAGCTTCTTAAACAGACTCTCAGGCCTAGTAGTAATTTTATCTGAGGCCTTATTCTTCATTCTTTTCACTTCAAACTAAAATAAGTCAGTTTATATGCAGAGAAGGTCAAGCAAGCCTCTTCAGCTTGCTCTCAGAAGTGTATAACTGCTGTTGAACATAGCTGAGAACAGCCACTTAACTGTTTATGCATCCTGCTATGCATCCAACAAAATTGTTGGGTGTAATGTGTTGTTTGGATCTTTAAGTGTTGCAAAGAGCAGACACAGCCAAGGTAGTCTAGGGAGCTCCCAGCTCTGTAGGACACTTGTAGGTACAGCTGCAAGCTGTTAAGCAGCTTAGCTAAATTGTAGGAAAGGCATAGCCTCTCTAATGACCTTTCAGTCATAAATCTCTGAACTCAAAGTGATGCTGCTCTTTCTACATCCATATGGTCTGTGCATCAGGATTTCTTGCAAGAGGTCCTTAACCCACTAGGAAGGTACTCTTCCTCTGGATGTTTTCTATATGAATACTCAGACAGCTAAAGGCTCCATGCTTCAGTGATAGTCCCATGTAGAGCTGCTTGTGAGGTAGTGAATCATGTGAATGGTGTTGAAAAATCATTTGTTCTGTAAGAGGTGTGCAATATCTGTTGCAAAACCCAGAAGTTTAGCTGCAGATTTCCCAAAAATTAATATCTGAGCTGTGAAGCCATTGTGACTTCAGGGTCCAACAATTATGAAGGAAGTTATGAACCTTTTGTTTTTTCTTCCTTTGGACCCCTCTAAGGATCGCATAAACCATTTTAATATAAAAAGCTAAAGTTATGCAAAATGTTTACAATGAAACAAAAGCCATATTACAAATTTGGAATCCAGCATGGGGTTAGTCAGTGCTTGCACGCCTTCTGTGAAAACTGCTTTGAGAGAAGTCAGGCTATATGGGTATGATAAATGAGTTTGAGCCGGAATTATGGGAAGCAGAATTCTTGGCTGAGTTTCATGTTGCATGCTCTGAGTTCATTTCAACCTGAGAATTATGCAAAATTGAAAGCATGAAAATTCTTATGGATCAATACTGGGAAATGCACTGAGAAACTGTTTCCATGATTCCTCAGAGCTTAAGGGCAAGCATTTGGTGTTGTTTAGTGCACAGAAGCTGTTTGTGATTTTCATTACTAAGGTCTTCAAGAAAACTCCACTTTGATGCATTGCTGCAGATCAATTTAAGATGGTTTCTCTATGTTTATTTTCTTCCTACCAACATATTACAGAAATGAAAGGCTTAGCATAAACTTTGGCCTAAGTACATATAGCTGATTTATAGGAAATATAATACAGAGATGTATAATTCTAGAGTTGAGGTGCAAATTGGGTTTTGAAGTACTTTTTGGATAGTCCCAGAAATCAAAAGTAAAAATTATCCCTCTGGTATGCAGTCTTGTTCAGGATCAGTCATGAGAAAAACCTAAAATATTTAGACATTGTCCAAGGGGCGGGGAGTGAGAAAAGACTAGATAATTCTCTTAGAAATTCACATGGCTAGAGTAGTATAGTGTAGAGTTTTGAGGGGTAAGAGCAAGTGTAATACAGAAAACTGATATTCTGTCAAGAAATGGAGAAGACCTGTAATAATTTGGGACCTGGAGAGAAAAAGTTGTGGCATTAGGTTTTGCAAAGGCATAGAGTATGTAGGAGGAATAAAAATTATATATATATAAAAAAAGAAAATGTAAAAATAAATTACATTTAAAGAGATGAATATTTTGTGTGTAAAAAGGTAGTTCAGTGTCACCTACAAAAGTCTCCTTTAGCACTTACCATGTAAGTTTACAAATTCCTTCCATAGCTGGAGTCAGTACTGCAGGAATCCAGTGAAATTTGCTTAAAATGCCAGAGGCTACAATTTCTTGATGAATAAAAGCTCCTTAGCAGAACCATACACTGCCAAGTGAAGAACTCTTTCTGGGAGGAAGAATAATAGATATAGTACCAATGTGTAAACAACTCCCTCTGCCTTTTTACTCTCTTGGAGGTCAACCATCAGTGGACATCAGGGAGTAGAAAGAAAAGACTAGAAAAGAATGTGAGTCTTTTATTCCTTGAAGATGGCAGGCAGGTGAAAGAGAGGAAGCCCAAGTTTTACCAGTGCCTTTAAATTCATAGCCAAACTAGCACAGTTTCTGATGGCTGCAAGTCCCAGCTGCCCAAAGCAGAAGTACCAAAAAGGCACAGTAGGTAGAGGTACCATAACACAAATAATGAGGAATTTAACTTAATGCAAATAGATAAACAAAAACACTGGGCACTGAAGAGCAATAAACATAAAACCCAGGTGTTAATGTCTTTGGAACTACCTCTCAGCCTGATGAATTCTTACTAACACTGAGGGGTCCTCTTTACCCATTTAACTTAATTGTTTGATATTATTTCACTTTCAGCTTCCAGATGCAAATATTTGGAAAGTCTGATCTTATACTTAGAGAAAATAAACATCTCCACAGCCTCAGGGGTGTTTTGGTATTTTTTTCCTACAATCATAGCTCCATATCCTCAATTGTTTCTGAAGTAGCTTTCCAGTACTTTTTTCATGTCTACACTACTCAAGCCTATTAGAGGTCATCTTACTGCTGATGAAGATTTAAAATAAATATAAATATTTTATTTCTTATCCAGACATTTACTGGAAGTCTGTAGCAAACAATGAAGGACTCTTACCTTTCATTGATCAATTCAATTTTGTTTAATAGATGGAAATTGCCCAGAAGCAATAGATAACTTACTGATTTTGCTTACATTTCATCATGTGGAAGATGTAATTTCTGTTATACAGATTGAAAAAAACTAGGTTTGGAAATGCAGACATCTGTAAATATGAGTCTTAACATTAAATTCATACAGGCTTATTTTACCTATTCATTCATACAGGCATATTTTATGATACCTCTTCCTATCAAAAAAAGGAAGGGAGCCTTCACTAAGGGTAAGTATATCAAGAGCAGGTGTTCTTGACGCTGGAATACTGGGAGAGAATATTTTGAGACAAATATATCTCAGAATCCTTAGAAAAGAGGCTTACAGAGTGTAATGAGCATAAAAAATGTGAAAAATAATTTGATTTTTGTCCTTAGAAAAACCAAACAAGCTGGTCAGTGTTCTAGCAAGTTAAAGATTGAAAACAGAATGTGCCTGTATTTTAATTGAATTGATGAACTATTATACTGGGAATCTGGAGATAATATCGGAGGAAAGTATTAGTGGACATTCATGGTTTGAGTTAAATATACTGAGAAGCTGGGAATCTTCTGGCTTGAAGTAATTCTTAGCTTTCCAGCCCAAGTAGTAATAACAAAAAAAAGTCTTTCCTTTTCCTTATTAAATCCATCTATGGTAAATATCACCTAGCAGCTGTACAGCCCACTTTATCAGGAAGTGTGCTTGAGTTCAGATAAAGTTTGTTATCTCTACTGAAGTGACCACCCTGTTAGATAGCAGCAGCCCTGTGTGTTTGCATAACTCAGAAAATATCTTCTTCAGCACATAATCCCTCTGGCCTTTTCTATACAACATTAAATCAGAAAATCTGTTTCCAGTGAAACAACATCCCCAAAGTAACAGAATTTACACCCTGTTTACAGCATCCAATACCCAGCAACAGTGAACTAGCCAGGCAGCCTTGTTCATAGTCCTAAAGCAGCAGCAAGCTGTGTCTCAGCTATCTGTCTTGCACTGCTACCTCAATTTTTCTGACAACAATATGCAGAGTAGAGACCTTCTGCAAAAGTGTCAGTCAAAACTAGATAAAAGTGAACAAGGTGACTGGCAACTCTGCTGGCCAGATTTGCAGTCTATCTCAACATGCCCACATAACAGAGGTTTCTAAAAACTGCAAAATGCAAGAAAATTTTTCAGGATGCAGGGGAAAGGGACTATAGATTCCTGATCTCAAAGCCTGTGTAATGGAGAAATTCCTTAAAGAGTGTGAATTCTGGTCTGATCTCTTCCATGCTCCATTTCAGCACACAGATTTGTGAAGGTTGCAGCTCCTCATAACTAAGACCTAGTGGTTTTCACAAGTCCTGTCTCTTTTGTAATGTTTTTTTGAGTTAACTTTTTGCAAAGTTAATAATTTCATTCATATTTCTTATGTTTTATCTTATATTTCATCACTAAAAAAATCTACAACCCACTCCACACAAAACAACAACAACAAAAAAAAAACCACTATAAGAAATAAAACCTTGGGAAATAAAGGGCAGGTAGGCCAATAAATTAAACTAGAGAAGAGAAGAAAAGAAAAAGGACCTCTATTAGTAAATACTTCGAGTTGGCCAAAACACTCTACACAGTACCCTCTTCCTATCTGCCTTTGTCTTCATATCATGGTTGAGAAGGAATGGGATCTCTAATCACCAAATTTTAATATCAGTTTGGATAAGAAAGAATTATTTATTCTTTATTTTTTTTTTTAGTATAAGAACTCAACATACAAATGGCTGAATTCCCTACTGACTGCATTAGTTCATGTCAGGCATGTGTTTTTCAGAAACAATCTCTTCAAGTTTATTTGAAAATAAGAGATGAAAATTAATTACTTTACAGACCGAAAGTTTACTTTGTAGGCCGGTGCTCTAAAGCCCTACAGTAAATTCTGTAGTAAAATTTGGTGTCAGAGTATTTCTCAAAGCTGGGAGAGGACAGAAGTTTTAGGCATTTTAGGGTTAAAAAGGGCTGGCAGAATTAAAGTGAATCATAGACAAAGGGGCCAAATATTTTTCAGACATGTCAACACGTAACTGATGAACACTTAATCCTTCAGTAACAAGTTAACCTGCTGCTCTGTTCCAGCCATGAGAAATGTCACCATGAGGAGTTCCCCCGCTTGTCATTTGGACTGTGTCAACCTGTTTGAATGAATTTGCTTCAAAGCCCAAGCTAGTTTACATACTGAAGCACTAAACCAGCTAATTTTCACTCTCAGCTGCAAACATTTTATTCTCAAATCATTCTTCCCTTATCACCTCTCTTTCTTAAATGCTTTCCCAGAGACTGATGGTTAGTGGGAAATATTTTGCATTGGGGAAACTACTAATGGGTGAAGGAAGGAGAAGAGTCAGATTCAAAAAAAAAAAAAAAAAGTTCTATTGTAGTTTAATATTTTGGATTTGGACACTTGTTACTTGTGTTACACTTACTGTTGCAATTTTTCATTAAACTATAATGCACTTCAGATGGTTGTGTACTCTGCTTCATCTTCAGTTGAGTGTTTTAACCTTTCAGATAGCATCACATAAAACAGTGGTTAAACTACTCATCTGAGAAGTGAGAAACTGAGAAGGTGTAGAGACCCAAAAGATAAGGGGCTAATGTGTATGTCTCAAATGCTGATAGCCAGATAGCTGTGGAGCCAACCAAGGATTGTTGGGAATAACAGCCAAAGATTGCTGGTAATAACACACTGTGAGAAAGAACAGGATGGAGAAGGGCTGGAGAAGGGGGCTATAAGAGGGTAGGGTAGCACTTTTCTGGGAAAAATGTCCTTGCTCTAGTTCTTGGAGAACAACACCATGCAGTGTTGCACAGTACAGGAATAAGATTGAGAAGCAGACATGGACAGTAGGGATGGAAATCAAGACCACCAAAGACCACCGACCCATTCCTAGAAAGGTCTAGAAGAACAGACTGCACAAAGCTAATATGGATAGGAAGCAAGAAACAATTCTAGGGTGGGGAAAACTTATCTATAGAAAACAATGTCTATAGAAAGGCAGGCATGCAGGAACACCAAACTGGAATGACACTGGATTCAGAGCTAGTGATGTCTCTTTCTCTCTTTCTTGCTTTCCTTCTCTCTCTCCCCCATTTTAATTCATTTCTCTTTTTCTCTCTTCCCTCACTCTGCTCTTTTATCTAAACCCCACTGTGCATGCTCGTACTAGAAGGTCAGGGACTAACATACCAATTTCCATGCCAAGTGTTTAATCCCTCTGGCCTTTTTGCAGCTCTTGTGGATCCTCTGACTTCTGTTGTTTCTTTTGACCACAAGTATCTATGAATCTTGAGTGCTCCCTTTCTCTTAAGAATGAGACATCACAGAAGGGAGGTATAGAGCACAACTTCTAAATTATTTGCCTTGACTCCCAAGGAATAGGATGTCCAAACTATACGCCTGTACTTTGAATGGACCAAGCATGTACTTGTTTGCATTCAGTTTGCTGGTAGGAAACATGAAGGTGACCAAAAGTATTCCCCCAGCGCTTTGGTAAATCACTGCTGTGCTGCAAACAACCCAGAGCCAACTTGAGACACAAAAACAATGATGAAATACAGCTCTTATAGCAGTGGAATATAGCTCTTGTTTATCCTTTCAAACCATAGACACAAATGCTGGAGGAGCTTCCACCACAGACTTCACAACAGGCCCTGCAGCCTGCTGGCATACCTGGTAATTGGCTGCTGTCAGAGTGGAAGGGAGTGTGGTACACAGCTGTGTGCACTGCACTGACAATACCTGTGAGTAAACCCAGATTCATGAACATCAATGACCAGCTTTGGAAGTACATGTTCATTTGGACTTTAAGCTGGAGGGCATGGCTTATGTTTGATTTATGGATGTTCCATGACAACACATTTTCACAACCTATCAGAATTTGGTATTTTATTTTTCAGCGGCAGAAAATTAACTCCCAAGAAGCCTTCTATGTGATCAAACTTTTTTTTTACAAGACCAGAATCTTCTGTTCTATGGGGAGTTTAGTGATTCCGCAGTGTTGGTTTCTTGTGGGCTATTTTTTTCCATAAGAGATGTTGTTTCCCAAGTCTGAATTTTCAGCCAAAATTCCCCTTCCCCTGCTGATCTGCGCTTTGTCAGCTTTATGCTTGGATCCCAACCTCCAGCAGAGAGATGGAGGCATTTCAAGGATGGGCAGAGTAACTCTTTTATGGATATTATTTGTAAATTGCTCTGGGATGGTAGGCACTATATAAATATAAGATATCATTACTATTAAACTGTCATTCAGCATCCTCTTCCATTTATTTCTCTTGGAAGTAATAGGGAAATAACATTCACTATAAAAATCTGGTTGATAACATCTACTGAAACAGCTGGTATCCTGACTTGTTGGACAGAAGTGAGTTCTTATATGAAGCTTGACAAATTCAAATGATGGTAGACACTGCTTAAGTTTCTGAACATATAGTTCAAGCATCTTTTGTCAACAGATTTTCTGAGTACCTGCCTCATGTCTTCCTGGTCATCAAGAGCTCCTGATTGCATTAAACCACATGCCTGTGGCTACACAGCTTAGGCAGCCCTACTCATGCAGTCACATGGATGTTTAAATGTGTGTGTAGAGACCTTGGGAGTGTGGGCTGAGGGGAAAGAGGGTTTGATTGAACTGAGGAAGAAGCCATTATTTTGCCAGATGTTTCTTTCTGTAGGGAATGAAGGAGGAGGTAATGGTTTGAGTAAGTGCAGGGCAAGCCAGTGCTACATATATGAACCTCCAGAAGCTCAACAGAAACAGGGTAGTGAAGGCAATGTACAAAATTGCTAAAGACATCTGTTTCCCTCATAAAAAATAAATTGTTCAATGCATCCATCATTAACTAGGTTCTTTTTGGATAAGATAGCTATAGGTTATGAGAGTCTCCATTGGAGAGACTGTGTGTCTGTGTTGATCCTCCTGTAGGAAGACTGAGGCTTCCTACGGTAAGAAGCACAGCAAATATAGCATTTATTTCCATAAAACGTCCCATCCCAACCAAAATCTGAGTAGGGAGCTGAAGGTGAGCAAGGAGAGAGAGAAGATTTCAATCTGGGACTTGGTTGATCACAGTTCACCTGTTTTTATCCCAAAGATGAGCTGTCTATACAATTCAGCTGCTGCTGAATAGGGTCTGTTACAAATCCAGACTTGGCTAATAAAATCTCTGCAATAAAAACATGTCTTTGATGTCCAGCCCAGTACATAAAAACCAAAAGTATGCTGTTACCAAGGTGAATGGGTGAATGGTTTGGGTTAACATCTGAGCAGTTACAAATGTCACAAGCTTGGAGAGATTTAAAAAACCAATTGAAACATCCACTGAAGCCAGGTTTCTGGTTTAAATTTAAAAGAAATGAAAATATCTAATATATTTTATGGAGTTGTCAGGCATGAAATTGTGTCTTTGAGAGTACGAAAAGCATTGAGAATTTAATGCGTGTATCTTAGGTAATGACATGCAAATAAAAGAGATAGCAAATGATTCATGATGCACTATACTAAATACCAGACTCTGCAGCAGGGGAGATGCATGCCTGAAGATAGCATGTGGCATGATTTTTATATTGTTCTTCCTTCTGGTAAGTGCACACTGAGAGAAAAAGTGCACATGGCAGATTAACCCTCATGTGAGAGAATGTTTCCAAAAAAAGTAAGATAATCACAAACTTTCATCTAGCGAAAGAAGTGTGTGAGCAAGGTTTTTTATTTTATCAGATAAAAACCTTTCCTATGAGAAATTACTGGTTGTTGCTTTCATCCTTTTCTACTTATGAAAGAAAGCAAAACTTGGTTGGACATGGCCACCTCGGGTATCTTCTAGAAGATCATATATATATACATCCTATCTATATATTTCATTACTTCAAAGAAGAGGGCATGATAATCAGAGGGAAGCTGAACCCTATGAATTGAAGAGGGAGATAGGAGGGGGAAAATGAAAGAAGTAAAAAAAGAAGTAGGAACAGCACACTCCTGAAGGGTGCAGCTCTGTTTCCATCAAGTCTATATTCACAAGGTCTGTAAAATTGCAAGATATAAATTAATATATACACTTCATATCTTTCTGCACAATGAGAAGAATGTTTTCCTTGACTTTTGGGATCAATAGAGTTTTCCTCAAAATAATAATTTTTCCTTCTTGTAACTCCACAAGAAGATACCAATTGATTATCCTATACTCTTTTCTTCACAACCATAGTGTACAGCCCGATAGCCTCAATTGCTCAGTGTGTTTCAGACATAATATCTTCTGCACAGAAATGCTGAATAAGGAAAAAAGGCCAACTTAATAATTCAGTACTGTAAAACAAAGGTCAGGCAAAGAAAAACAGTACCAGGAAAGTTCAGTAAAGCTTAGGGAAATCTTTCTCTGGCAACATCTGAGTTTTTCATGAAATGTCAGTGGCTATAGCAGGAAGCCATGTGTGAGTTGAAAGACCACTTGGATAGTAATATTTCCATCTAGAAAAACAAAATCAAAAGGAATGTTGTGGGGTGTTAGTAGGAGGAACATGAGGAAACTTCAATATCTGATCCTTTCATGAATGTTTAATTTTGTTTGGTTTAGCAATTCTGAAATCTAGTATACATCTTTATAAGTTACAGCAGTTAAAAGAAGGCTATACCAAACCATAAAAGAAAAGAAGAATAGACTGCCTTGAGTACAAATGCGAGCCAGCATCTGAGAAGACAGGGAATTGAAGGATTTGTGGACTGAGGCAAATTAAAGCATAATCAAGTTCTCAGCATTATGAGTCTTTGTCCCCCTCTGGTGACTATGAAGCTACAGAGGTCTGTGAAATATTTAGGTTGAAAAGGAAGGTGGTTGTTACTGTTCTATTTGTTTTGTTTTAAATCCAGACTGGTAATCCTGGACTATTCTTGCTTCTTCACTGCTAGCAAGCCATACAGGAATATACTATTTCATGAATTAAACCTGATAAACATAGTCATGGAGCATTTCTGGCTGTGAGTTGCCTTTTGTCCCTAATGAATCTTAATGGAGGTGGAGAAAAGAAGAATCCTTTCCACATGGCTAAATTATTGGCTTCAAATATTTTTTTTTCATGGATTATGAAGGGAGTGGATATTGGGATTTCAGAGTCATAGAGATACTTTTTTTCATAGACAGATGTGTCTGTGTTCATGCCCACACCTGCGTCCTTGTGGGTTGTAGAGTGGAATATCATTTTGTGACTGCTCACATCACAATTCAGAAGGAGGATGATGAGGGTCTGACTTTTTTTATGGTGTGGCTTCATTGTATCATCTTGCTGAAACCCCAGTTATTCTTAGCTGCTTATTAAAAGCTAACTAAAAAGTGTAGGAAATTAGTATGTTGATTCATGAAAGTTGTTGATTCATGGAAGAAGCAGATCTGTCCAGAGGTCAAGGTAAGCATTATAAAGGGATAGCCAGAGTGAAATGCAGGGCTGAAGTCACTGAAGCTGTGCCTAACCTCTAGGTGTTTGGACACTGTTGGCCAATGCATTGCTTTTAGTCATACATGTATTCCAAAAATTGCTGAGATAAAAGTGCTTCAGAAAAAGAAACACCAAAAGAAAGCACAGTAAATGGGTATTTGCTGAAAATTATAAGAAAAACTGAGGACTGATGTAATTCTGAGTATCTCTGTTCCCTTCCCTACAGTGCTCTTATTACTAACATAAAAAAATGAAAGGTTGGACAAATCATTCCTGGTCACAAGAGGTAATGATGACACCACTCCTTTCTCCCCAGTACCACCAGCTAATCAGAGGCCTTTCTTGGGATACGTATAGACATGGAGGGCAGTTCCTTGGCCTTGTGAATTTTGGTACTTCAGAGTAAGGAAGAAATGTTTTCTTTTCCTTGGTGGAGCTGTATGTTGGGTTCATGTACCTGAAGTGTCTATTATGAACTTGTTTCCCTTGGGAATCTTAAGTGAAAAATCCATTGTGATGGTATTCCAGCTGCCATCAGCTGAACTAACAGGTGACTTTTCACCAGTTGGTACTACACCATCTGGATCTCAAACACTAACCACAGATACTGGCTGGTAATTTTCTTAACCTACTTCTTTACTGCTTAAACTGAATTGCCAGAGTGATAAAAAATGGCATAGTTTCATTACCCATGTTTTCACTCTATGAATATTTATGTAAACTTATCTTCAAAGAGTCTGTATTTGTTCTATTTGTTTCAGTGTAACCACTCTAAACCACTTTTAAGATCTGATGTTCCTTCAATACTTTGAATTCACATAGTTAAAAGTTCATGACAGAATGAATCCAAGAAATTAGTGGACTCTGGAAAATATTTCTTTTGCTCATCATCCTAGAGTAAGAGTTGTTGTCCACAATGTACATAAACATTTCTAATGGTTTTATGCTAATTTTTATGCATTATCCCACTGCTGCTAAGATCACCTATACTACCAGCATTCTGTATGTCACAATCACAGTGCAATTACATAAATGTACCCATGCATGAAGCTAAAATTAGCATTTTGAAAAATGCGTATAGATCCTCGCTTGTGTTGCAGAGAGGAACACAAAATGCAAACCCCTATAGCTTTAGTTATATTCACTAACTCACTGACTTGGAAAATAGCTGTACTAAAGAAGACTACAGGATTATTGTCAATGTATCAAGGGGCATACTAGTCTACCTATTTTTCTTCTAACTGAGCCTAATAAGAGGCAGAATTGTACTTTCTGCATGGCTCTAAAGTGCTGCTGCAGGTCTGTTTGCCTGTCTGTGTACGACAGCTGTAGCTTCTGAAATGACTGAAATCCCCCCAGACACCTAATTTCAAAGTATCTAAGTGTGGAGAAAAGTGAGAAGTGATAATGTCAAGATCCTTGTGTCTAATTGCTAAGTCCAGGAACATCTTTCAGATGTTCAATTTGTGAATGGTCAGGAAGGGTTAAATCTTCAGGAATGTTAGAATGATATATCTTCACACACTCTTTGTGACAGCTTTCCTTTTATTTATGGTAATTGGGAAGTAATGGTATTCTGTCAGGTCACCTGTTGAACATCTGGCTTCAGTTTTGGTAAAGTAGTGCATCAAAGGACTTAAAATTTATTTGACTATGTTTGGCACAGGTCAGAAAACATTTGGCTGTCAATACACCAGGTAGATTTATGGTTACTCATGGACAGCAAGAAAGATTTGAGCAGATTTCATAGAAATAACAATGCTCTTTTCCTTTGATAAATCTATTGGATTTTCATTTTTTGTTCAAGTCAGCTTCCAGCAACAGATGCAAAATGCACCTGGTTGTGATGGCACAGTACAGAATAATATGAACACTAAACAAAAAAAACAAAAGGCTGATCTATCCCTTGAGAAGGAAAATTTTTGTTTTGATCTCCCTCTATACAGTGGAGAAATCAAAAATATTTCATGTTGCACCCAAGCTTAAAGTTATGTCTTAGCCAAGCCTCTTTCTGAGTATTATATTAATTTAGTCTAACTTGCTCTAATTGTAGACAGCGATTGCAGAATCACAGAATGAAGTTGGAAGGGACCTGTGGAGGTTATTTTACCCAGCTTTTCTGCTCAAGCAGGGTCATCTACAGCTGGTTCCCCAGGACGAGGACCAGGTGATTTTCAAATATCTTCAAGGATGAAGACTTCACAACCTCTTTGAGTAACCTGTTCCAATGCTGTCACCTTCACAGTACAAAAGTGTTTTTTAAGGTACAAATGAATCCTTCTATGTTTCAGTTTGTACCCATTGTCACTGTTCTTTTCTGAAAGAACCTGGCTCCATCTTTACCCTCCATTAGGATATTTAATTCATTGATGAGATGTCATTGATCTGTCTCTTCTCCAGGCTACACTCCCAGATATGCCAGCAGAGGTGCTGCAGCCACTTGACCAGTTTGGTGGTCCTTTGATGGACTTTCTCCAGTATGTCCATGTCTGTTTTGTACTGAAAAACCCAAAACAGCAGACGTGGCCTCATCTACTCAGAGAATACTCAACTCTCTGATAGCACACTTGTGGATGCAGTCCAGGATACCTTTGATTCAAGGATATGTTGTTGAATCAGGTACAGTTTGATCATTTTTTCAATAGGCATCAGATCCCCTGCTTTGTCCAGTTTCTTACATTTTCTTTTGTCCAACTGCTTTTTTCCTGCAATATTCAGAGCAAATTTAGGTGAGAACTCTTTTTATGTGTTTATCTGAGTGTGTTGGGTTCAGGTGAAAGATGTCCATTTTACTACATCAAATAAAAAAATAGGGGATTCCTTCTGCAGGAAATACACAAAATTGATTTTTCTTCTTTTCCATTTCTATAGTATGCTCAAGGTTGTACTGTAGTCCAGCTCAGAAGTACCTTCACACTGATACACATACCTGTGCTACAGACTGATCACGTTACAGGGGCCAAACAGTGTTTCAATTCTGCCTCCTCATTAGTTCAGATATTTTGGGGTATTCACGAGCAAAAATATATTACGGGAAGTTATTGGGGTCAAATGAAGGTGGAAGGCGTTATTTGTCTGCTGAAAAATATAATTAAGCAGGTATTTCCCTCTAGTGCATCAGCATCTCTAAACTCATAAATATGAGGAATCATAAAGATATTTTGAATTTGGGAACCATTTCAAGAAGTGGCATTGTCTCTGTTGTATCAGAGAGCAAGAAATATGATTGTTCAGGCCTTTCCTTACTTAAAAAAATGTGTTTACCAGTGTGACTGTAAGGGCAAGGCATAGCAGGCAAGGCTGCAGTTCTGTCCAGAGGTAGATGATGGAGTCTGTTTGGAGCAGGTGCTGATCAGCGGGAGTGGAAGGACAGAAATGGTGTGGAGAGAGCTGGAGTCTGTGCTAGGTCAGAGGACTATGAGGACATCAGAATACTAGGAGGTGGTGGTGGCAATTGATGCCTGCTTCAGAAAGGACATCTCTGCACACTGGTGCTGGCTGGCAGCATCAGCAGTCACCTTGGCTCTGCAAGCACATGCACGAGCTGAGCAGCAGTCCATGGCTGTGTAGAAACACGTGTAGAGGTTTGCTCCTTCTGCAAGTGGGCAATCCTAAAAAAATGCAATCTTACCACAGCTCTAACAGCCATGAAATGTGAAACATGAAGGGAAATTTCGGCATAAAGTGAAAAAAATTGCTCTAAAATATTGAAAATCCTTCAGGTTTTCAGTGTATGTGAAGAATGGAATTCAAGAAAATCTTAGGCTTACTGATGGTTTATGAGAGATTATTTTAGAACTTGTTACTTCAGTATTGTCTGAATGCAGTCAGAATTCAGAAGCTGAGAAAAATTGTCTTAATAGTAATTTCATTTGTGCCATCTCAAGCTCTAGGCCTGTGTTGAGGCTCAAAATATGATTTGGTACCTGATGGGAACTTCTTCTCTCATTTCATCAAGTTCACTGACAAGCATGGCCCATGAAAACTAACTCAAAATTTCATGGGTATATTTGAACACTAGTTTGAAGTCAACAGCAGCAGAAAGCAGAAAAAACTGCATGGATGTTTGACAGAAATTTTAAAGTGGGGAACTTGGAAACTGGATATAGATGGTGCAAGACTTCTGGAATTGCTATTTTGCTCAAGAAATACACACCAAACCCATTTTCATCCAGTATTTTGACTAGTTTTTATTACAGTGTAAAGATTAGGCAGAAGCCCCCCCCTTCTTGCACACTGTGAAGGCATATGCCATACAGGCAACTCCTACAAAGTTAGGCTGGAGAAATAGCCAGGAAAAAGGGGTCTAATAAAAAATGGATTGATAAATGGAAGCCCCAAACCCAAACTTATTAAATAGTTCAGGATGATGATCCTCAGACTTATGACTTCAGAGGACTGTAGATGTTCAGAGGTGTGAAGCAGCTCTGTGTTTTCCAGGATAAATGCATGGGGGATTGATTGAGGGTAGCTCTAGGCAGAGCAGAAATTACACTAAGGATATTTCATGGAGGCCAAACCCACAACTTTACAACCTGCGAAGGGAAGCATAAGACTTCCTAAACACCCTGGCTAGAAATAACTGTAGCTGGAAACATAAGCTGACAAACAGGTTTTTTGCATTAAATCTTAAGCTATTTGAAAAAGGGTGGTATGAGAATTAAGGCTTGAAGAATTCCCCTAAGGGAGAACACTGATTGAAGAAAAGACAATACTACAATTACTTGAAATAAGAGGAAAATAACAGAATTCAAAAGTAGAATTCTTTCCTTGAAAGGAATCTGCTTTGGTCAGGGGGTGATGGAAAGGACTGTAGCTCAAGGGAAGGAGGTGAGAGGAGCTGAAAGAAGAGGGAAGCATCTGGACACCTGGGAATTCTAATAGAAAATAGTGCCAGAAGGCAGTATTTTCTCTGGTTATAACTTCACTGTATTGTGTGTTGCAACAGATTTATCTTCTACCTGGTAGCCATTGTTTGCCACGTGCACGATGTTTCTGGGTCATAAGAAAAGAACTTATTTTAATATTTACATCTTGTCTTTTACCCACCCTTTCCTAGAATGGACTGGGCCAGGTGACCTTTAGCTCCTCTTGCAGCCAGTCCTTGCATGATCATAGGCTGCATTTGTGTTGGAAAAGAACTCAGTTGTTCTCCAGTGCAAACTCCTTCTCAAAGCATGGTCGGCTCTCAAATTAGACACAATAACTTCAGAGCTTGACAGCTGCCAGTCAGCCCTTGAAAATATCCAAGGATGGAGACAGAACAATCTCTCTAAGTAGGCCCCTCTATTTCTTGAGAAATGTTGCCATGGTATGAAAGATTTTTTTTTCCTGAAATCCAGTCTGAATCTCTTCTTTCAGCTTATGTCTGTTATTTCTCATCCTTCCACCAAGTACTGGTGGATGTGTCTTGTTGATGACTTTTTTGTGGGTACTGGGATCCTGCTGTTATATCCCCCCAAGCCACCAAAATCCAAAGACAAGATAACACTGTCAATACCCTACCCTCACTGTGTTACAACACCCAAAGGCTAAAGGGTACTGTTATCCGCAGTGCAACTTTCTTTATTAGAGCAAAAACTTTCTGAAATTGAGTTAAAGGGAAATTGAGGCAAAAAAAGGCCAGTTATTTGGTTTTGCTAAACTGTGGTTGCTTTTCCAGGCTTTGATACTTCTGAAAATAAAATATCACAGGAACTTTTGAAATTTCTGCCACTTTGTTATTTTTTCCTTTGGCATCTCAACATTAATGTAAAACAAGCTCTGTACACGAGGAATATGTAATTTATTAAACTTTGAGAAAAGTAATTTTTTAAGGCTTTGTGTAGATTTCTGAGCCTTAAAAAAAAATTAAAAATATTGAAAGTGGTGAATCGTGCCCATTAAAGATGAACTGAAGAAGTGCATGAAACAGAACCAGTGCAAGGTTTAACATTTTTTCTTGCCAGAAGATCCTCAGAGAGACATTGTATCTTTACTTCCAGGCATTAAGCATCTCCAGAAAATTTCAAAGTCACTTGTCAAGTTTATCAGTGCTTTGAACATTCATTTAAACCAAAACCAGAAAGCTTCTGTAAAACTTTATCAGGCATATATTTTGCCAATAAAATCTGTACTAAAAAAGATAAAATATCAAGCTTCACTATTTGGGAAACTATATGAAGGTGTTTACAGAAGGTTCATTACAGACTTATTTAAGCAAAGCAAATGTTGCAGAAAACAAGTCTTACATATAAACCTTAACCAGAACTTCACACTTTGATAACCTTTCTAGAAAGGCAAAAACAGAAACTAAAGGCTAGGATTCTTGAAAGACTCACGAGAAAGGATGGACCTGAAGGCTTACAAAAAATTGAATGCCCAGCTCCTAGGCAAAAACTCCTATCTAATAAAAACAGGAAGAAAATCCCAACTAAAGACAGTGTGAACTGCAAGATGAAACAGGCCATGACCCAAGTCCCATCAGGCATTCAGTGTACTCTAAAAAGAAAATAGGAGAGAAAAACCCCATACCCCAAATTGCCCAAATCTTCTCAACTTCTTTGTAGCAAAGGTATTTCAGCTCCTGCCAAAAATGCTTAAACTTTCCTAGATCCCATCTGTGACACAAGGACAGAATATGAGGCAAGGACAGAACCTGGTCAGGATCTCTGAAGTTATTCATTGCCTTGTAGCTCTGTTTCACTGATACATTTGAATGTAACTTGCTGGCAATCAGACTGGAAAAAGTATGTCCTAGGTTGATAAATACCTAAAATGCAGGGCTTACCTCAGAACTGCACAGATGAACTGATTCCAACCATTCTTATAAAACAGTGAGGAAAGCAATGTTTTCTAACCATGAAGCAAAACAGGGAAAAAAATATTTGATGTTGGAGAATAAACAAGGTCAGCTTTTCTAAAGAAGAGATTTTGGGGGAAAGGTATCTATTCTACTCTCCACCTACTGTACTAACACATAAGACAGGATACAAACAACTACTGTCAAAATCACACTTATGTTTAAATATTTACAAGGTCATTAGACACTTTGAAGTTCAAGGGAATACACTGAATTAACGATATTCAAGGAATAATGTGCTGGTTTTCCATCCCTAGAACAGTTAAAACACGTGCTTAAAACAGTTAAAACAGACATTTCATTATTATTATTAAGGAAATGTTAAGTAATAGGCTCTTCATTTTTTTCCTAAGTCCAATTGATAAAGCAAAAACTGAAGTCACAAATAGTTTTGTGAAATCTACAACAATGTGAATGACACATATATATATATATATATGTATATAGGGATATAGATGCATTTCTTTGGTAATTTAGCATTTTATATTTATTTATGCAAATTTTCATTAGATGTGGACATATAATTGAGCTTTAATCCATGGCCCCAATTGCAGAAGAAAGTTTAAAAAAATCTCAGAATGAGAAACATTAGTATTTTATCTGCTGTTCATAATTAAATACACAGGAGCCTCTTATAAGATGACAAGACCTTACATTTGGTGTAAGTGCTTTTTACATTTTTGTAATAATTACTTGAATGCCCTTGATTTATACTTCGAACACTGGCAGGAAATACAAGGTTATCTCCCAGAAAGAGTGACAATTCATTAATGTGGATACCTCTTCTCAGTGATGAGAGTTTTTCCTTCTGCAGTCTTTCCATTCTCTCTGAAATAACCCTAGAACTCTCTGGTGCAACTTAGATTGAGGTAAGGATATTGTCAAAGGCAATTGCATGCTTAAAACTAAACAGTGAGTTGTTTAATTATCCATATACACCATGCAGAGGAAATTCAAAAACAATTTTCAAATTATTTTATTAGGTAGTGCTGTGGTCTGTGGACTTGTTATCAAGCATGATGTCTATTTAACTGTAGAAATCAAATATGAACATGAAGGTTATGAAAAATCTTAGTAGAAGATTGTGAGGATATTTTGTCCCCTTCATCACAAGTAAATGGGAAGTATGTGTGCGTATTAATCTGCAATGTATGTGTGTATATTAATCTTTGTCTGGGATGCCACAGCACACCCAGCAAGTCCGTGCAGCCAGAGCAATGCAGCCCACTGCCAGCTCTGACCCTGCTCAGCCCAGCTCTGTGCAGCAGGAGAGACACTCCTGCTGTGTGGCAGTGCAGAGGCAGTGCTGGGGAGCCCCCATCTCCTTTTTCCTTCCAGCTCTGCTCCAGCCTTGTCCCATACAGCTGATCGGCAAGGTGGGGCTGCTGGGGAAGTGCGGCAGGAGCAGCGCCTTCCGCTTGTGCAGAGCCCAGTGCACACACATGGCAGGCCCTGGCTGCAGACACCTCATCTGCTGGGGCTGGGGAGGGTCGAGAAGCTCTGCTGGAGGTTATGTCACAGCCAGGTCTTTCCAAAGATCTGGACAAGTGGTTTGAATCCTACTGAAATCACTGCCCCCCAGGCAAGAAAGAACGAGTACTAACAAAAGTCCAAAAACCCTGAGTGTGTTTAGTCCTGCTCCTGCTTTCAAGTCACTGTTGTTGTCTCATCTATCACAGACACCCCTTTCTTCTGGATCGAGTCTCTGCCTTCAGCTCTTTCAACTCATTAGTGAACTATTCAATGTGTCTTCCTATTACGATGCCAGTATTTATTACTCCAATATGGGAAAAAACATGCATGAGAGAAGGAAAAGAGCGAAGATTATAAATACATTTTCTTAGCTTTTTGCACTTAGACTGTCAAAAAGATTCATGACTGAGCAATATAACAGTAGGATAATTAAAAAGCCATTCTTTTGGAATTTCTTCAGAAGTCCCTGTTTTTGGCACACTGCTAAAATAAAAGTCAGCATGAAAGTTACAAAAGATTCTATTTTTATTTTCACCCCAGTGATTTCCCCCCTGCCATCCTGACTCAGATTTCTTTCTCCTTTATGTGCAAAACTAAAGTAAATGAAGCACACTTCAAAATCGTTCAGCTAAGAGAGGAATCTTTGAAAGGATCATTGCTTTAACAAGGATCACTTAACTTTCCTTCCATATTTTCTAAAATCACCTTCATTTTTCTTCTGAAGTCAGAAGTCCCCAGGCAAAACTTGACTAAAAAATTTTAAATATTTAATGTACCTGCCACCTATATAAGATTAAACTTGTATTATCTTTCTTCCATTTTTAACAACATTTTGAATTATTTTTGTTTACATTTATGTTTTAAGAAGACTTCCTGGATTCATCAGAAAACTCATTTCTAACTTCATCCAACATATACCCAGCTCACCTTTTAGAACAGCCTGCGGTCTGGCCATTCTCATCTCTGACCTTTTATCACAAAAAACAGATTGAGGAGTTAAATAGTCTTATTGATTGCCACTTTAGCTGTCTGAACAAAACCCACAAAATTAAAGCAGATCAGGGCCTGGAAACTTCTTTTGGTTTAGGTAGGTGGCCGTGTTCAAATAGCCTCATGTTTCCCTTGAAATTCCACAGTTTCTCAGTTGAATTTCAAGGGAATATGTTACAATTATCTTCTTATCTCTTTACTCTCATTTCTGAGGGGTTGAGCATTCCTCGGAGTTAGAAATCAAAAACAGATCACTGAAATGAAATTTTTTTTTTTAATTTTTTTTTCTCTTGGTACTCATATCAGCTCTGACTTTGGCCTGCATCAGAAACATCATTAAAAGAATGTGGATGTAGATTCATGACATTTATAGGGCTGGATGTTATGACATGCTCCCAGTTTATGGCCTCCATGTATAAGGCCTCATAAACATCTTTTGTGAAATCCTATCTTCACTCATGATAATGCCAAAATTCCTGTGAATGTCAATGGAGCCAGGCTGCCACTGCTCAGTTTTTTCAGGGGCTTTTTGGTAGGTTTTCAGCCCTTGTCTGCACCACAGAATTTCTGTTATCACAGTTGTGCTGGTAAAATCCCTTAGTGCAACCACAATGGGCAGGCAGTGTTTTCTGACCGAAAAAGAGTTTTGTAGGTGTACTTCAACTACCTTCTTGAAAGTCATAACCAAACCCAACTGAAATTCCCTTTTGGCAACACAAAAATGTTCTTGTCAATAACTTTGCTGGCATTGGATCATAAGTTGGAAGAGGATGCACATGAGTTTTTCATTTAATGTAAATGTGGTCATGTCAGGGTAACGTGGGATGGGCACGGCCCACCTGAAGGGGTTATGAAATGGCTGCTTTTCAAAATCAGCTGTTATGAAAACTTCAACATAATTAGCAGAGGAAGAAATCTTCATTACTTTGATTTGTGTTACTGGAGCACCCAAATATTTTGGCCATGTTTAAGGACCCTATTGGAAAAACCTCCTAGGATGAGACCTGCTCAAAACATAAAAAATGCATACATAAGGCAGGACAGAAGAGAAGGATGTAGGCATTGTGGGCATACGTAAAGCTTATTGGCATACCATCAGCATTAAAGCATTTTTCACCCTTTTTGGGAGGGAAAAAACCCAAAAATCCTGCTTAGACTCAAAAGAGAACTAATAAGTAACTGTCACAGCTAAAACATCTCCTTCAACTGTGAGGGGCAAGTTAAAAGCAAGTACTAAAATGGTCTTTTTTGAAAATTGTTGCAGCAAGCAGCAATTAACAAGGTTAACAATACAAGTCAATCAGAGGTAGAAGTTGATGTTGTGATAATAAATAAGAAAAAAAGTGGAAAAAAGCCATGAATGATCTTTGAAGAGATATCACTTTTGTTTGAGGGGGAGGTGAGGAGCCAATTGTGCACTAAGAGAAGGGGTATCAAGATCAAAGCAACAGGCTGGGAAAATGATCATTAAAAAAGCATTCTCAAAGGCTCTGACCAGACAAGAGTGCATTTGTCAAGGTCAGGGGAAAGGATGCTTAAGATATGAGTGACTGTATGACTTGAACTGCCTGTTACAAATCTTGTTGAAAGATAAGATTCTTTGAAAATGTCGGATGTCAGGAAATGCCTGGTAAGAAGAGCAATGGATTGTGCATGCTCATGTAGTCATACACAGAGCATTTCAGCTCTCACTCATTCATGGCTATGTCATTATACAAAAGCAATCATGAGTGGGAATAACTGCCTCAAATATAGTCCAGAACTAAATATAATTTAGTGACCATGAACTCTAAGGTACCTGCAATCTAAATGATGGTTTTTTCCTTGTTATGACAGTGGGATCTATTCACCTTCATAATAAAGCACAGTTACTACTGTCGTCCTCAGGCTGTAACAGAAGAAATCCTGGCAAAACATGTAAAAGTGTCAATAACCATAAAGAACGAGAAAATTCCAAACCCTATTTATTTACAATTGTATAAAGAAAGAGCATTTTATTAATCTGCACTGCTACTACTGAAATGTTTGCTAGAAAAATAGGCATGATGAGCAAGCCTTCTAGCACACCATTAAGGATCTGCATGTTTAGAGAGCTAAGCCTGGGTCTGGAAAAGGCCAGTAGCCTCCCATATATGATGCTAATTATTAGTGCTGGGTTGCTCATTGAGACAGTGCCAAAATCCATCTTGCCTACTGTGGAAAAAGAGAATTCTGGCAACAAGCTAGCAGAACCACACGCCCTTGTGCAGGGAATGGTGAGCAGGTACTTGTTTTGCTGAGGTCTTCCACTAAGCATCTGTCAGAACCATATTTAGTTCAGCACTGTCTGCCTGAACAGAAACGTTTTAAACAGTTTTCACACACAGATGGAAACATGGTTTTAGTGCTGTGGCACAGACCTAGGTGAACCCTCCTAAGACATCAGTGCTCCAACAAAAAGCCAGGTTGTTATTGACTGATGCAGAGGAAGACCTCAGCACAGAGGTCTAAGGGAAAGTGAAAAAATTAGGATACAAACTTAAGTATGCCTTATATACATTTTTATGTAACATTCTATTTTCATGCACACATTACCACATTAAAGAAGCAATTTCTCTTCAGAAAGATGCTCTAATTGTGTCATATAGAAACACAAGCAGTACATACTGAATTTCTGGTCATATATTTGGCCTAACGATATGTAGTTGTTTACCTCTATGCCCAAATGTAAAGGGAGTAAAAAAAAAAATCAGTCTGAAACTATTACTCACAAGAGAGCTGGCCTCCAGAGCTGGATTTTCTGAAGTGTAAACAGTGAAGTGAGAGTGTTCCATTTTCAACTGCAGTGCTGTTTATTTAAACCCAAATCTGCAAATATGATTGAAGTTTGGCTTGGATTCAACAATTTGATAAGGCATTTAAAGCTGCAGCACCATGTTTTGAATCACAGACTATTTCGCTTCTTTCAGGCTTTTTGTTATGTCGTTGGGCAATTTCTCCCTCTTTGGCTTATTTTAAAATAATTTTTAAAAGATATTAAAAGTGGAACTGTGGGAAACTCTGCTATAAAACACAAAACCACACACAAGACTTGTCTGCTGAATAGAATCTGGGCCTCAGAGGCCCTTGCTGAGTTTCAAAGATTTGCAAGAGTTTGTTCCAGGGTCATCATGGAGCTTCTGGCTAATTGAAAATATAACAACAAGAATTTTCAAAGAATTTTAGGCACTAGGAAACTACAAACAAAAAGTCATCCTAAGATGTGTTAGCTTCAGTGGAGTAAACAGCATTTGGAACCTGATGCACTTCAAAGTGAAAGGCTTTTTTAAAATACATCAGCAGCATTTAATAATCTTTTACTTTTAGATGGTCTGATAAAACAAGCTGAATTTAGCAGAAAGCTTGCAGCTGAGATCAACACTCCCTAGATTGCAGCCACATAGTATTCTTAATTGAAAAATGTTTAGAGGCTGAACAAAGAAAAGAAAATGTCATTATGTTCTATTTCCAAGTAGTAAAATTAAAGCATTGCATAAATAACACAGCTTCCCTAAGGTCACACCAAAAGATCAGTAGCAATGTAGGAAGAGGTGTAAGAACTTCAGGTGGTGGATCTCCAGCTTTATCCTGAAAACAACACTGTTTCTCTAGTTATGAGAATCTTGACAATCAGGAGTCTTAGATAGTTGAGGAATTCCTACTTGTTCTACTGCTTGCTCAAAGGAAAAGGCTCTAGGTAGTTGGAAAGAGAGACTGCATAAACTATTTGCAACAGGAGGCAATTTCTAAACTCTTTCTGTCTTTAGGAGGTGACGATTGTGTCTTTTTAACACAACTACAACTGCATCAAAAGCATTTCTACAGCACCTGCTCTTAAAATTAGTTGCTTTATGACATCACATTACATGCTTCACATTGAAATTCAGCTGACCATTATTAAGTCTTTTTAAAAGAAAACAATATTTATTATGAATTAAAAAAAAAAAACACAACTTATTCAGGTATGAAGTTCAGTGAACCACATCATCAAACATTTGGGAGACTTGTACAATCAGATTTAAATTCTGGCAAGAGTACTGGACAACTTTTCTGTTACATAGAAAGCTTCTTTCTTCTCCTCCCTTGATTATGACACTACTGCCTAAGCAGTAATTTGTAAGATATGCCCCTGGCATGATATTTCATACTTACATGTTGGAAAGTTGCAGGCTAGCATCTGCATGGAGCCATTTGCGAGGAATTGAAGGCATTTTTACCAAATCCCTCAGTTCTGTAATTCACCCAGAACATTCACTAGCAAAATTTTCCGCATTGGAAAACAGAAATGTGGCTTTCATATGATGGCCTCATGCCAAATAGAAATTTCCCAGTTTGCCACATACCCAGAATGGTTCAAAGGATCTGCAATCATGCACTGTGGTGTTGTCCTAAGTGGTGGGTCAAATGCAAACTGTGGCTTTGCATGTACTTCAGCATAGCAAAGCTGAAGTCAGTGCTACACCATTTTCCCCAGCTGAGAATATAGGCTTTAGTTCACATCTGGACATTTTGTGTCTTCACGAGACACTACTGTCTAGGAATTTGTGAAAATTATCTATGTCTGGCACAAAACAGTCTGTACAGAAAGCAGATTACAGCTGCCTCACAGTCTCTCTAAATCCCAGAGCACCCAGCAGCTAGATGGGCCTGTGTTGATGGATTAATAGAAAATATTAACCTTAAAAAAATTAATATTAAGCCAGAACCATACATCAACTGTGTGATAGCAGTGGCTGGGAAACAAGAACAAGCACAATACATGCACACATACACACATGCACAGGCACACCAAGTTTCAGTTTCTGTTTTCATTTTGTGTTAGGAAGAATCTAAACCCTCTTTTTTTTTTTCCTCTGAAACTTGGTAAAACACAGAAGCCTCATAATGAAAAGCTGCTACCCTCAGCTTCTGGAGCCTCACCACCACTCGCCTGAGAACTCCAAACCACCATGTAGCATAGGACATAGCTCTCTTCTTCCCTTGTGAGAAATGTCATCCTAAACCTGAGACTCCTCACAAAAAGCTTTTGAAAAAATTAGATTTTTGCCTGAAGAATTACAGTTTCAAGAAATCAGTGTTTTCAAGGTAAGAGGTGTTTAATAAAAAAGAAATCCTGACTAGCTTGTGTGTGGAAAACCCCTTGAGAACATATTGATTGGCACCTTGATGCTTGATGCATGCCTGCTTCACCAGACCATGTCCTTAATATTGTGCACATGTAAAACTATCATGTCTTTCATCCTGAAGGAATGTGAAAGTAGTCCTAATGCAACACACACTTGATGCAAATGACTCGGTCCTGTCTCTGGCAGATATCTGAATCCCATTTGTCCTTCAAACCAGGGTAATAGGGGTTTGTCCTTTGTGGAACTGGTTCTCCAAATTAATTGAAAATTTTATGGACTGAGGTCAGCAAGACAGCAGCACATATGGTAAAAAGGTTATGGATGGGGATTTACCTAAGATTTGGACTTCAGTTGCTGGTGCCAGTAATATAACCTTGTGCGGTTACTTGACATTTGTCTTTTTTTTTTTTTATTTTGGCATATGTCTGCATACATATGCCAGTGAATATTATGATCTTTCCCACAAATATGTACTAGATCCCTCCAGACCAAATTGCTTTAAATAAACCTATGCTTATAAATGAGCACACCCATGTCAACACTGATGCATAACATATACGTTGCAGTAAACTTCATTGGAGTTAGAACCAGGGCTTAGTTGTACCAGTCTGGCAAGCATCTAATTGGAATACTTTACTCTAATAGTTAAGTATAGAAGTGACTATTCCAGGAACTCTGAGAGACACATGCTTGGCTCATTTTTATTAGGTATGTCTGTAAATAGTGGGTCTGTGCTGGCTGGCACCAGAATAGGCCTTGGCCCTCAGCATTGCACAGGGAGCATAAACTTGGCAAGTCTGCCTCACAAATCACATATAAATCAGACCTGCCCAGGAAACTGGTCCCATTGCTAGACCTCCTATTCCCACACACAGAATTAATCTTTGAAGCCAAGTGCTTAAAAGATGTTTTTGTTTAAACTGTGGTGATGTAAACATTAAGGTTTCAAGGAGTTTATTCCTTCAGCAAATATTTTTACAAGACAATAACAGTCGTCCTATTTTTATATTGTTTTGTATTTTCTTTGTGGAACCATAACATTTAATCTACAATAATCCGATGAGAAAATAGTACATATCTGCTTTTTTTTTTTTTTATTACAGCTACTGTTTCACAGCTTCTCTCATCCCACATGGTTGTAAATAATTGTTTTGCTCTCTAACATATGTCTATGCATATTATTTTATATGTGATTTGAGAAGGGGTATGGAAATGTAAACTGGAATGTTAAACTTTTATCTAGGTGGGACAGTATATGAAGTATTGCAGACTAATATATATTGGGAAAATATCACATTTTGGTCTGCATCATAGGCTAGTTTTTCCCAAGGAACCTTGTCAGTAATAAAGCAGGCTTAATTTTTCTGCTCCTGGAAATTTTTGAAATGGAGGGGTTCCTCATCTATTCATGCTGCCTCTGAACACAGGGAAGTGTAGATGCATCCACTTCCAAGTGAAGTTAGTATGTGCAATGTTCAGCAGTCTCAGCTAACAGACACAAGATGAATATTCAGAAATCACTCCTGAAAAATATTAACTTTCTGTTCAAGTTTGAAGTAGATAGTGGTTTGAATAAGGCTTCATCTTCTCAGCTCTAATTAGTATTGGCTAAAGACTTAAGTACTTTGACCCTTATCCTTGTGCATTACCCATGAAAGAGACAGACTGAAACCCAAGCAGAAACCACTTATTGTTGAAGTCATGTATTAAGTTGCCTCAAAGTATTTCTGGATTGCAGCCAAAATGAACTGATTTGCAGAAGAGAATGATGTTTAAATAAATATGTATGTATGTATATATCGCATCGTGTAGCTAGATGCTCAGAAGGCGAAGTAGAACTTCTTTACAGAATATAATGTTTCATCTTTAGACCGGAGGTAATTTTATTGGCTTGAAAAGTAGATCTCTTACTGAAAATATCCACAGAGAGAGAGATTATGTTTGACAAGCCTGTTCCAAAGTAATATTCCTATCACTAGTAACAGCTTTTATAATTAAAACAAACAGATCACACCTGTCAAATTCATTTCAGCTACAAAGTTTGTGGCTGCTGCCATTAACAATTACATTTGCTACAAGTGTGTGGGAGTAACTTACACTGCTGAGTGTATAATATAATTTATTTTCTTATGCAGACAGGCTTTTGTTGTTAAGTGAATCTAATATAGTGATTAACTTCTCAAATAGCTGTACAAGTTCACCACTATACTTCATAGCGGTTATTTTCCCCAAATTCTGCAAATATAAAATGTAGACCTCTGAGACTGTGTGTTTTTGAAAGGTAAAGCATCAGTATTTGTTCTCGGGATACTGCTACTAAAGATAAAAGGTAAAAGAAGGGAGTACTAAGTGTTCACTGTGTTTTCTCTGCAAGACATTCCACCTCAAAAAACTTGTATATGCAACTTCCACAGCAGTGAATTTTTCAGAAATATTCTTCTCAATCCTTGTGGAAAGATGCTTGCCAAATTTCTGTCCATTATTTTCAACAAAGCATGCACTTAAAAACCTGCAGAGTGCTTGCAAGGCAGAAGATTGGAACATGCATGGAACAAAGGAGGATCACTCTGGATGCTGTGGTCCCCCAGAAGGATGAAGAGAAATATTTGTTATTCTTGTCATCTCACCAATGATTTTGTGGGCGTTTGTAATGATTCTGACTGCAGATTAGCCACATCAATTACAAATAGCCCCTAAGTGATAAAACAGAATTCCTGTACCAGAATACCCACTTCAAAGAAGAAGGAAGCAATTTAAACTGAAGAAGTACAAAACAGAGATGAACAGAATTGAATGGTATCAAGCACTGAGCTTAAACGTTAAAGTTGTCTAATTACGTGAGTAGTGATTTCTGATATGGAGGAGCACGAACAATTCCAGTGGAAAACAGTAAGCAGGGTATTAAAGAAAATGCTAGGGTGAAACAACAGCAAAGGTGGTATGTCTGCAGAGATTTAAGTGAAAGAAATGAGGAGTTTGCACACTGGAAAAAGTATGACCCAAATTCCACAAGGAAGGATAGCAAGGGAGGAAACAGCAATGGAACAAGAGGGGTGGGAACAGCAAAAAAACACAACAGGATTCAAGACATGAGGGTACAGCAGAAACAGAACTTCTGTCAGGGCTTTTGAACTGAATGTTGAAGGGAGAAAAGAGGACTTAGAACAAAAAAGGATCAATTATTCAGCTGAGGAAGAAGAAATTATTTTTAGCTGATGAGTATTAGGTAGGCTGCATAGGGGAAGCTAGATGCCAGGAAATGTTCACAAAAAGGAGGCTGAGGTAGGCCATAAGAGCAAAATGATGAGTGACACAGAAGGCAAATAGGTAGTTTTAGAAGATTATAGAAGCAAAGAAGACAAAATTGAATGGGGACTCAAATATTAGGAAGTGAGGAGTGAAAAGTAGTTTCATGGTTGTAAATCTGAGTGTCTGGAAAGATGGAAGACTTGTCAACAGTGATGAAAGAAATGGCATGGGGAATGGGTTTGTAGGAAAGACAAGAATTTATCTTCTTCCTGGTTAGTTAAACTGGGGGCAAGGGGAAGAGGGCAGAGACAAGGCCTGCACAAAGGAAGATCCTGAATTTGAAGAGTTAGACATCAAAATTGATGCATAGGCACTGGGGAGGACACCAAGGTGGCAGTGAGCGGACCCAGGAGAACAGTATGTACAAAAGCATGAGAAGATTAAGGAGGTGCACCCAGACATCTGTGGGTCCACATCAGCCAGCAAGAGATGCTCAGTTTCTAAACCTGCACCATGGCACCAAGCCAGTAAGCTACAGCTGCTGCATCAGCAAGACTGACAACATCTGAGGAACATTTTGAGTTAGCAATTTCATTGAGGTCTGCACTTGACACAAATCCAACAAATACATGTTGAGCTACAAACTTTCCATATGTTAAAACTACTGATTCCCCTGAAAGTTGTGCACATCTCATGGAGGCCTGAAACAATATCTTCTGAGATAACAGCCCTGGCACCTAGAGCAACTTAACTAAGGTTAACCATCCAAAAGTTCAGTCTCTGCAGTAAACAGAAGTGTTGGAACTGATTGTGATCTGACAAGGATTGTACTTTAAAAAAGAGCAGAAGCTTCACAAAGAAGCAACACCTCTGTGTCATCTACCCTGAAATAACATACACAGGAATCTCTGTATTTCAGGTCCACAGACTAGAACGCAGCTCTGGTTTTATTTAAGAGTGAAAAAAATCTATGTAATGTAGATGAAGCAAGGATTTGTTTTAATCAGTTTGGACATTTACATGAATCATAAGAATAACTGGAGTAAATAGAATCAAAATTAAAAAAATATGGAAGAGATATCAAACATCAGACTTCTAGGCTCAATCCATGGTATGACTACAGAGCAGCAGGAGAACTTTCCACACCTTTCTGCTAATGCTAATCAATATTAGAGACAAAATATTGGGGTGCATTATGCTGTGGGTACCATGACAGGTTCCTGTGCTCTTACCTGTGCCTGATGCAGGTACAGGTACTCAAATAGGCAGTTCTGGAGAGGTCTAAAATAGAGATCTTTAGGTTGCTCACTGGCAGTGGTTCATTTTCCTCTCTTCTCTTTGCTTGTGTTTTTAATTAAATACTAAGAGAAATCTAAAGTGAATTGAAAATTATAGTTATGAGGTAGAGCTCTTTTAAGTCTAGTTGTAGAATCAGCTTGTGACCATAGCTGAACATGGCAGAATTTTTGCTGAACCACAGCAGAACAGATCATATGTTTGCCATGTGGAATCTTAACTCTTGTAACACATTTGAAGTATCCGTTTTCAATTTTAAAAGGTCCATGTCAGAAAAGTGAATCTCAAAATATACAGCACCAATCCTCTGCTCTCTCTATTCCAATGAAAAACAATTTATAGAATTTAGCTCAACTGCCAATTCATTTCATACCCAATTGTCCTTCCCATTAATCTCCACTCATTTTAAAAATCCCTAGACTCTTCAAAAAGGAAGCTTATCACCAAATCCTCCCTGGGAAGGTGGATGAGAAAAGCATGAGATGGAAGAGAATGAGCTGTTAAACCCCTGGTTCTGTCACCATGTTTGATAGAGTGGAGAGGTAGGTGCTCTGCTGTTCCATCAGTGGAGGGGGGTGGGAATAATTGCCTCAGTGGGGCACCGCTCCTGCCTGGCACCTTTACACTGTCAAGTGACACAGCCATAATCCCACACCAGACGGTGTCAGTTTAGCCCTGGACATCCCACTGCCATTGAGCTGCCTGGTGATGCGTACCCTTTGCATGCCTCTAAGGAAAAAATGACCAGCTGGAGATTTTGCAGGGCACCCGGGTGCTGCAGCATTACAACCCTAGTGGGAAGACCCAGTTGCCTCCTTTAACCTGACCATTTAATCTGTAGAGGCAGGATAAATTGTCATGCAGTGATTCAAGGGTGTGGACATCCTTATAATGCTACTGATGGGTGTCCCTTATGGCTCACTTATTTCTAGCATTCCACCCTTAGCATCCCTATTGCCTTGATCTGCATTAAAGAAGATAATACCTGACACCTCATGGCAGCAGCAGCCACCAGATGAAGGAAAATAACATGAAATCGACATCAAAGAGCACAGAAGATGAAAAGCCCTCTTTATATTTACTGTAGAATATAAGGCCAGAAAATAAGAAAAGCTGGAGAATTTTTCCTTGAGAAATACAAAGTGGAGGATATCTTAGGGAAATCAGACCATTTTTTCAGAGTTAAAGAGGACAGAGAAATCACAAAGTCTGCACAAAAACAAAAAATAAAAGATTCAGTAAATAAGACAATGAAGAGAATTTGGGTTGTCTGTTGAGGGAGAAGAAAGTGAGCATGAGGTGTTGAGGGGATCATGAGTCATGACTTAATACGAAAGGAAAGAACTTATAAAAAATGGAAAAAAAAGAATAAAGGAAATTGACAGGCACAGAGCTGATAGGAATCTGAAATGCTTTGGATTTTATGATTAACAGAGAGCAGGGGAAAAGGAATGAAGGACAGAGAATTTTTTCTAGAAAATGTCAGCCTGGCCTTTAAACAAACTGTCAAAAATACTGTGCATGGGTATACAAATGAACAGAAGGGAGGAGGCTCAGTCAGAGTGTGACAACAAAGTATGATAGTGAATGAGAAAGAAAGAAGCTTGTCTCTTTTTGAAAAAAATCTACAAGTGCATAGGAGGTTATCGAAGTCATGGTGCTTCCTCTAGAGATGATGCACAAGGTAAATTCAGGGGCAAATATAGCCAAGATGAGGAGAGAGCGAAGAAAATATACCGTGCATCAGATGGACAGACAAATGAGGTGGAGAGAGGTAAAAAGTCTGCCAAGTATGAAACTGAATATAGAGCTGAGTTGGCAGGTAATACAATCAAGAAATTCTCCTAGCTCTCAGTCTGACAACCTGCTTTATAAAAGTTTTATGAATGTTTGAAATCTGACTTAACATTTCTGAGGAAATATCTCCATAACTATGCGAGCAATCTGATTCCCTACCTTCTCTTTCTTTGAATTCTTCCATCCTGCCATGGTTGCACCACTCACTCTTGACTAGTAGTGGAGGTGTGGGGGATTTACTGTAGGATTATCATCTTAAAAGCAGCTAAGAAACGGATCAGTCCTGTCTGAAGGTAAAAATCGCTTTTTCATACCGTTGCTGACACAACCGATCTTTCTTCAGAAAAGAAACAAAAAGGACCATTTTCCTCACATTCTGTAATTTTGTTTCACTATAATTAATGTAGTAAATCTCAGAATTGTCCCTTGGTAATCTAAATTAAGCTGAATAAAGTTTTCCCTTCATCTATGGGATTGACTTACTACACAGAGGGTAGAGTTAGCCTGCCGGCCCTTGGCATTGAAAATGCAAATTGAATCCTGGCGTTGACAAGAATGTTTGGATTTGGTATAAAAGAGACTTAGTCACGGTACATTTCCAGCTCCTGATTATGCCAAAGCAGGAGGGCTGAGTGAATGCCAAGAAACAGCTGTTACCACTCCCCCCCTGAGGGAAGGAAAAATGGATAGCCCACTCCTGGCCCACACGCACTTTCTGTATTTCACTCTTGTGAGCTGCCTGAAGAGACAATACAAAATAAGGAGATACATGGAATTTTGAATTGTGTGTTTATTTTTGTTTCTGGTACTTGTTCAGACCAGATTTGTAGAAGGAAACTCCTCCACTACTGACTCAAAAAGCACTTCACCAAAAGGTACCAAGTGGCTTCCAGTGTTTTTCAAAAAGAATATTTCAAATAAACCCATTTATGGTTCTTTCTGCATTTATGCACAGATACAGTAGTCCTCTGCAAACTGTAATATGAGCTATATTAATTTAGGTGCAGGACTCCTCAATTCTTACAGAAAACTCAGGTTGCTCTGACTCTTTGTAAGGACTTTAGCCTCAAAAACAGAATGGACATGCAGCTGTATCCTGAAAAGTTTTTCCTGCGTACTTCCTGATTTGTACGGCAATAATGGGTGAGCCCTTGTAAATCCTCAAGTGAATGGACCGATAGTAACATTAACCATTCTTATATAAATGAAAACCTAGGAAATCCATTTAAAAAGTCCAAATCTCAACTCATCTTAACCAAACAAATATAAATAGTGCATTTCTTCTCTGTTATTTTTACATTCTGGTTCACAAAAAATACATTCTGAAGCATGAATATTAAATGTAAACACTCAAAAATAGCATAGATTTAATAACCTCTTCTCTATCGTAGCTTCTAGTAGACAAAATTCATAAGACAAATGAGTATCACTTATTCTCCTGCACGCTGTAACTGTACCCGAATAAATTCACTGTTTGTCAAATGAGGGAAAGGAACAGGAATTGCATGTTGCAACCTTCTCTTTCCAATTTCTTAAGACTCATAGAAAATGTCTAGCTCAATTGTATTCAATGTTTGAAGGGGTTACATGGTAGAAATAGCATCACTGAAAAGAATGGGAACTTAGGAGTTGTATTTGCAGGAAGAGAAAACAAAAGACTGCCCAGATTCTTGTGGACACCTCTTGTCTCAAAGTTAGAATTTCTTGCTTGCTGGCCAGTCCTGACCATGTTTTACCTTCCTTTCTATACATGTCATGTACCATAAAAACAGTAAAATAAGGGAGTTAAGGTGGTGAAATTTTCTTCCAGGAGGTGGGGAATGTTGTTAGGTTTGGGTTTGAGTTGTTGCTTTGGGTTTTTTCTGTTGCAAGGTAACACCTGTAAAGATTACCTCATGGGGATATTAATTGTTATTAATGACTTCGGGAGTTGCACTCCATTTCAAAGAGTCAGTTCATCTCAGTTCATTGAAAGGTACATTGTCTTCACTAAATATTGTGGCTAAATAAGGATAAAAGCTATGTTGAAACTAAAAATAGCAAACTATGCAGGAGAGACTTCCCCAAAGCTGATTTTGTTCATCAGCATGTGAATAACCTCTTTTTAGCCTTCACATCATTGAAGGCTGGGCATTCCCTTTCCTTATCCCAAAGACTTCCTTTTGAAGGGAAGTACATTCACCAACTAGATGGGGAGGCATTGCCTCCTTTAAGTAATCCTGAGATGACGAACAGGAGGAAAATTTTTGTCCTCCAAATGCACTTTTTCCTCATTAAAGCTGACTTACAGCTTTCTGGTTGACTTTCAGGGGTCTTTTATGTGAAGGACAGTTAAATGTCCCTTCCAAGTTGTAGAGGAAAGACTTTCTCTAAGGGTACCACTGATGGACTGAGTCTTGCTGCTCAGCCTGTGGAATGTTACTTTCAATTTTTTGTACAGATGACAGAGAACATTTTCATTTCCACTCTTTTCTGAATATGTTTGCTTAGTGATCTACCATGAATATGCACTAACATTTGAAAAGGAAAATGCTTAATCTAATAGCACCACACTGGGATGCACTGGAGTATTCTGGATATTACCATACAAGTAACTGAAGACCATTTGGTTTTGAATTCCCATCCCTAGAAATATTTTTCTCAGGCTTGTGTAACATCACAAGAAGTCCTCAGATGTTCTGTTGCCTTCTCAGCTTACTGTTTCTGGAAAAGTATAGGTATTTTTGAAGGCAAGATATTTGTGACCCGTTTTTTCTTACTTTTAACTAGATGTGAGTCTGTCTGTCTTGTAGCTGAACTTGGCTTCCTTGGGATTTAACAGCTGAAGATATTTATGTTTGGAAAAGTGTATTCTTTGGGAAACATATGGATTTGTGAAGATAAAACAGCACAGCAACTGGCAAAATCAGAATTGAATAGAGTGTTAAACTAAAGGATTTTGAAGTGTCATGCTGACAAACTTTGATGCAACAGGCCAAATTCCAGTTTTAGTTGTGGGAACTGAATTAGTGTGGGAACTCCCTGCCCCTCTTCATCCACAACAGAATTTGCCTTCTTTGGCAATAAAACTGGGGGTTCTGGTCTTCATTAGGTACATCTTTGTCACATGGGGGGACCTTGAAATTACAGCTTTCATTTTTCTTATCCTCCTCTCTTTTTTTTCTTTCCCCCCTAGCCTTTTTACTTGACTTTTTGGGTGTAGCTCTTCTCTGACTTAGTCACCCTCAATTCCCTTCCCACCTAATGGAAGGAAATGGGTATTTCAAGGGTGTGATTCATCAGGGACCTTTAAAATATCTGGCTGAGGTTTAGATGAATCAGGACTGAACTTAAGTGACCAGGACATTGTTGACTGTGGTGGGAATATGGAACTGGGAGTTGTGATGGAAGGGCCCAAATCCCAGAGATCACCATTTGACCCATTGAAATCCAGCCTTTGTATTTTTCTTCACAGGGCAATGAATGCTGATATTAAAGAGACATTCCTCTGGCACTCTATGGAGTTCACTGAGGGTATAATGACTTTTGAGCCTCCTGTGATTCGGGCTACCTGTCAGCTCAGGAACTGCATATGAATTTGCCTGAAATTTGCAGTTGGAAGTTTCAGCTCATCTGAGAAGGTGAGACATTTACACTTGGTTTCAGAGAACTTGATCTGTCTGTATTTTGCAAACTTCGTAAATTCAGTTAGCAGAGTGCAGCAGGCGTGTACCGTTTTAGGCTTTCCAGCAGTTCTTTTCTTCTTTACTTTCTTCATCTGTTCCTGCCCCCATCAAGTTCACACAGATCTCCATCTCCTGCTTTCTTTGAAGAAAATTCCCATACTCCTGTTTCTTCCTGACCATGCCCATTAGGGACACACAACTGGTTAAGCAGTCTCACACTGACAGCTTGGAAATCCTTAGCCACAAACCCACTTCCCACAGAGCCTTAGTGGCATCTGAGCAGTTCTCCTCTTGCCTGAGGAATGGTTCAGCAACTGGAGGAAGTCAAATCCAAAGCTTTTGTATTTCTCTTTCGCTGTTTTCTCATCCTCCTGTACCTCCCAGCACTCTGGTCCTTCTTGCTATTTCATATTTATCTGTCTTCAATCTCTTTCACCAGCCAGCACTCTGGCACTCTGGCAACCTGTAGTTAGTGCAGCTGTTGAGAAGACTGTGTGGCATGGTCCATGACTCTTCTCCAGCTCTTCTTGACCATGGCTTAATCCTAGTGCACTTTTTCTGAAATGGGCCATCTGTCTGTGGCTGGATGTCACAAGGTGGTTGACATGTGGGGGGTTTTCTGAGTTCCCACTGTTCCCATCCGAGCTGAATTCCTTGTTGCTTTTGCTTCTTACAGGAAGAATTGGATGATTTCTGAACACCCCACTCAGTAGCAGGACCATAAATTCTTAAACTTAAATTCTGGAGAGTGTGCCACACAGACTTTTATTCTTTGTGCCTGATAATGCTTTTCCTGCAAACTCTGTTTCCAGAGTGCATCACACTGTTTTCTGGAGAAATGGAGTTAGAAACCAAAACAAGCTTTGGAGACTGCACAGACACTGAATCACTACCTTTCATGGCAGAAAGCAAATAATCTCAGATTACTCCACACTAATAAATATATGAATGATTATAATCAGCTAGAGAACTTTGTGGATGCTCAAAACATGCACAGTACAAGCCACTGCAAAGCAACTTTCACCATTAAAGGAAAACAGTCTTCCAGTCAAATACTCTGTGGGGAAATGTTCTTCCCCTGCATAGCACATTTGCAGTCATGATGTTTCAATTGAGGACAACATGCAATTATCTTGGAAAAAAATTCTTGAATTTTAGCATAATTTTTTCACTTTGATTGACACCAAAAGTCTACCACAGTCTAGGTAGATTGTTTGGAGACTGTTTTGAGGTACAGGATATGGGATCTTCTGGATCCAGCTTTTTTTTTTCTTTAAAAGAAAATAAACTTAGTTCCGCCCTGTCATGTAGCTTCCTTCGGTCAATGACATCAGGAGTGAGGATGGCAAAACCATATTTTCAGTTGAAGGTTTTTATTGTGATACCATCCTAGTTAAATTATTGATGATTCAGAATAGCTTCACTGAAGAGCATTAGTCCTGGTTGATACCAGGAGAGAGAACTGAATTTAGTTCCCTTTTTCTGACAGTGAGCATTTCACAAATAGCACAGATTTGTGGTAGGTCCTTCTTGTTTACTTTGTGTTTGTGTCCATATTTGTTTTGGGAGCCTGTGGTAATCCTGCTACAATCCAAAGTCCCAAAATACCACAAGAAATGGTGTCTTACACTGTCTCCAGTCTAGCCAACAATAAATAATTCCTATGAATACCACAAGGAAGTTGATTTATGGTTTGATTTCTCAAACAAAGAGCTCTGGACAAAGTTCAGATAAGGAAGTAATCTTATGGATGCTTATCTGGAGTAAACTAGTATATCTCTGGGGCTTTATTCAAGGCCAAAATGACCATAAGATAGAAAGCAGAGAGACTGAAAAATTTATCTCATATGAAAGTACTGAAAGGGTTTAGAAACTGGCATGTTTCTGTTCAGGTCACCAGCACATTTCAAAAAACCTAATTAATTTTAGTGTGTTTAATTGTTGTCTACTCCCCTCCCTCTGGTTTCTAATTTCCCTTTTATGCAGCTTATAAGTCAGAAGTTTTTCAAGACTGCAAGGTTAACCCTGGGTGCATAGAATGTATAAACCAACTTTTCAGCAGTAGGATTTATACAAGGGGGAGAATGCAGGATTTGCCAGGTGCAGACAGATGTAGATGATGCCTGCAAAGCTTTAATACCCTGATGATGGTAACTGTAAACCTGAGAATTCAGACAGTGAGAAGGGCAAAGCACGGCACCAAGCTGAGCCTTGCGGCATTCCTGAGTTGCAGGTGACAGAATGGCAATTCTCCTCATATTATGTCAAGCTGCTTTGTTATCCTCTAATTCTGACTAGGCATAAAAGGAAAATAGTTCTTGTTCGTCCATGCAGCTGAGCTCTGCTTAGTTCTGCCTCAGCTAACCCAGGTGCCGTCAACTATTTTTAAACTGATTTAATTTTGTAGCCAAGAACCACCCATTGCTTTCCAAGGATAACAATGACTTGTTTGATTCTGAGTAATCTTAGGGCACCTCGAGGCATGAATTAACTGGAGCGAATTTAGTTGTGTTTGGTTATTGTGCTGTAGAGAAAACCATGGGGAGTGGTAGATGACCTACTCATATGCTGCATGAGGGACGAGGGGTGAGGGAGCAGCTGGGCTAGAGACAGAGCAAAACCACTGTGATTCTTAAAGATGGCTAGCATAGGAATATCATGGCAACTTTTCCTAAAAGTCTGTGCTTGAGGACCTGGTTGCTGAAAGTGGTAATCAGTATGTCTTTAAATTCTTGTTCCTAAGTCACTGTGTAAGGTGTATTATGATTCAAATGTATTGATCTGTACTAAGTGTGTAGTAAAGTAGAGAAACAATCAGAGAATATTTTGACTTACTGCAGGATAAGGCATGTGGCAGTTTGATCAAATTCCTAGCAACACATTTGGGTGTGTTCACCCCAGGGATGCCTTTATAATTAAGGTGAAGCTTTGGATGCTCACATCCAGCCAACAGACTGGACCATATGCCAGTTACCCATATTATTCTTCCACCTGAAACCACAGCACCTAAGGCTTACCAGACAAAACAGGAAAAAATTAATCCTGGTTTTGCAAGAAGGCATTGGAAAATAGTTTCTCAGAAATTTGCTTATTTGTTCAAGAATTTAAAATGGTCTATGCAGTGTGCTGTACAGGGAGTGAAGCATGGTACATAGAAAGTTTTTGCTTCCATTCATTTGATATTATCTATGTAATTCACTTAGGATTGTGCTTCCTGTGATTAATCCCATGATTCAGTATGAATGACTTAAAATTCTTTTGGCTGTATGATGTAATCATGTACTTCACAGTACAAAAAAACCCTGAAGGTCATTTGATTTTGCTACAAACAATAAGATGATGATAAATATAAATATAAAATTGAACATTAAAAAAAATGTTGGAGGAAGACATTTTAGCTCAGGGTCCTTTAGTATTTTTATTGTAATATCATTTTTAATTTTGTGACTGCATGGTCTTTTTCCATCCAGTGCAAAGAACAGGCAGTTCATATTTACTTAGCAGTTGTTTCAGTGGTGGTTTTATTTCCCACTGTGTCTATTATTTATGTTCTCTTAGGCTTTTCTATGTCCTCATAACTCTGAAACAGGCAATTACTTTAGAAATACTGTTTAAGGTATCTTCAGAACTTCCCTGAGGAGTGGTATATATATATTGTCCCTCTTTCATATGCAAGGATATGAAATTTGCATGGAGTAGGGTACAGTAGGGTTAGAGGAACTTGCTAATTTCAGATGCCAACTTTGAGTTATCAAGGACCTAAACTTTTTAAAATATAATGCATCCTTCCCTGTACTTGAGAGTTCCAGCTGATACACACTGTCATTGGGAACAGCTCTTTTCCTTCAGGTACAACTCTTTAGTACCTAACAGACAATCAACACTAATTATTTTAAGAGATCATATTGGATACTCCCAGCTGAGGCAAGGATAAGAACAGGTCCTCCCAACATCAGCTACCTTAACTGGGTTAATTAGTGACATCCAGCTTTCAATTCTGAGCAGAAGGGTGATTCCAAAATGCTTTTCTTTCATTAGGTGGCTATGCTGCACCACTGGTGCAAGTCCTTGCTGAGCCACAATTAATTTTGTTTAAAAAAAAATCAGATAAAAAAAGTTGGGTTTTTTTCTATCATTGTACTGACTTCTAAATTAATTCCAAACAGCAGAAAACTTCAGAATTAATTTTCAGATCCTTTTTGCTGTTTGTCATTGACAAAAAAGCTGACAAAATTGTCAGCAAGGAGTAACAGCAGTAACAAGTGTTTACTACTAAATATCATAAGCATTTTTGCTGTAGGGAAGCAGCAAGTCTTGAGAGGCATTATAATCCCCTAACCACAGTGCTACTCACCAGTGTTCAAGCTTTTGCCCAGACCCCATTTGTAATGGTTTAACTCCATTAGGTATCTAAACACCCAACAGCCTCTCACTTGCAGCCCCTATCCCCTCCGGTGGGGTGGTGTAGAGAATTAGCAGTGTAAAAGTGTAAAAACTCATTGGTTGACATAAAGAAGGTTTATCATTAAAAAGAAAAAAAAATAAAAGAACAAAAAGAAAAAGAGGAAAAAAATGGAGGAAAAAAGCCAACAAGGATAAAGGGAGAAAAAAACAAAAGTAAACCCAAGAAAAGCACTTAGTCCTAAAGAGTAATTGCCCACCACCAACCAAGCAATGGCTAAATGGCTATACAGTCTCTGGGTACCAGCAGCCACTGCCAACTTGTCTGCTCCCAAGCCTTATATGTTGAGCATGATGCTTTTGGTCTGTGTCCCCTCCTGACTCCTTGTGCTCCCCCAGCCCACTCGCTGATGGGTGGGTGAGGAGCAGGAAAGGCCTTGATGATGCATAAGCCCTGCTCAGCAATAATTAACATCTCCCAGTGTTATCAACACTGTTTCCAGCTTTTTAAAGCCAAACTGTAGTCCCATACCAGCTACTGTGAAGAAAATTAACTCTCAACCAACCAAAAGAAGCACACCTTCCTTCTATTCTGTTCCTTTCCTGCCTGTAGTTCTTACCAGCAGCTCCATTTGACCATGCAATGCTTCTTTCCCTCATTCCATCTTCAAACAAGGCATTTCCCAGTTCTCTGATGCATATGACATCAAGTAATCTCTACTGACTGACATTGCCTGCTTGTTCCTGGATGCCACTCTGTCCCAAAATGGTCTTGACAACATATTTTAATTTGAAGTAATTAAAAAAATCTTAGGAAAAATTCTTTCTTTTCATCAAGTCTGAACTGAAAGACTTGGAAGAGAGCAGCCCACACATCTGGCAGAGAATAAGAAATGAGGAGTGAGACAGACACAGGGACAGATGAAGGTGTACATTCATATCAGTGTGATTTATTTCTATTTTTCCTTTCATCTTTGACTGACACTGCAAATTTTAAGGATGTTTCACAGCAGTGAATAGACACAGTGCAGTGTTTCTTTTCCCTATTTGGTGGAAAAAAGTCTACTAATAGTAGTATTCTCATGGTCAGAGGGAGTTATCAAATCTGATCATGATAACTGCCTAGAGTAAAAGACTCAAGCAGAAGTGTACTAGAGCAGTAAAGAAAGGCAGAACTAGGGAATAACAATGTGGCCTCCTATTTCTGTATCATATATTCATGTGAATCTGATGCTGTGTAACACACTCAGCAAGGTGATGAGAGGCTCTATCTCAAATTTTCTATCTCACCTGCAAAACTGACTTGGTGGTAGGAAGACCAGGCCAGGACTAGGAAATCTGGTCTTTTGTTCCCCTCTTTGTTGGAAACATCTATGACTTCCAGAAACTCCAGTGTGCTCCAGCTCATTCCTACCTCTCCTGCCCATTAATGACTTGTTGTATGTGCTTCACCCATATGGATATATTTGAGAATTAATGCTATTAAAGATAAGGAAGGATTAGGCTGATACTGCAGCCATACAGATCTCACAAGACAGGCAGGGCTTTGAATTATGGGATTTCTCAAAGTTCCTTCCAATTTTACATCCACATGATTTCAACATCTGCAATGCTCATATTACATGGTGGTTAAAATCTGCTAATAAATATCTGACAGTATACCTTTAACATGTAGAGACATGCAAAAAGCTATCTTTTGGTTTCAGTGGGAGTTGTGACTGGATTTAACTTACTTTTCCAGATGAAATTGTAAGTTCATTTCCTCCTTTATTTGTCTTCCAGAACTTGTATTTGATGGTGTATATTTCCTCGGGCAAAAATAATGTAATGACTGAAGTGAGAGGTTCTGGGATTCTCTTTGCACACTATTATAAAATATGCAGATGGAGTTTCAGTCACTACGAGATAAAAATAGCAGAAGCCCAAACTCAGGTCTTGAAAGGTACTTACAATATTTTTCAGGTGAATTTTGTGTTTTGTAATTGCATATTTAATTCAGGTTTTGGTAACTTCATCTGGTGAGGTTATGGCTTAATAAATGAGTGGAATAAAGATACAGAGAATTTCAGGCCAAAATTTGGCAGCTGTTTAATAAATCCAGGAATGATTGGAGACTGCTTCCTATGAAAAAATGTTCTACATGAGATGTAAATGGATGAAAGAAAAAGAACAACAAATCTGGGTATTTTCAGTTCTTGGCACTGAAGACAAATTGGATAAAACAAGATATTTCTGAACACCTTATCTGAACTCTGATAAGCTAGCGCAATTTCCAAGTATTTTTAAAACATTTTTTTTCTCAGATTCTTAATTTTTCATTACTTTTTATATCAGTACAATAAACAGTAAATGACTGATGATTGAAATAATACTCATAATAATATTACATGGAAAAAATCCAAAACTTATGCTTATATGAAGATATGGGACCAATGAAAAAAGTAACCATGAGAGATTTATATTAGATCTTGCCCACTATTCTGCTTCAGTATCTGATTTTTCCTTTGTAAATATGAACTCATTGCCTTACCCCCAGAGAAAGATTTTATTGTTAACATACCTGGAAGCAATTCTTATCTTTAATGTACTAAGTTTCAGCATCAATACCAGTGCAGCCACATGCAGGTCATTCTACCTAACAAACAGAAGTTTTTTCTTTTCAAGATCTATAGCAGTTGTGAAAACACAAAGAAGCACAAAGGCATGCAACATAGCACAGGAAGAAAGTGTGGGGCCTTTATAAAGTAATTGACATGGCTAAACTGGAATAAGTGTATTGTGTAGCACTGCACCTACTGAAATTTAGCTTCAAAAGAAATGAAAATCCAGATGTGGCCATAGCAAGTACTCATTCACCAAAAAACAAACAAAATAAAATCCACCCCTCAGGGCAGAAATGAACCACTTTGAAGTCAAATGTCTCAAGCAGGTACTTGATTCTAGATTGGAACCAGAAAAGGGATACCACAGACAGTGATGCTACAGTGTCCCCTGAAGTCATAACAGACATACAGTATTGTGGTTACCTGCTTTTAGCATATAAAGCAACAATGAATAAATGTGTTCTAAGGAAGATGAATAGCTAAAGGGCAGTGTGATCTTTCAATCAATCTGAAAGATCAATTATTAAAACTAGAATCTACTGTAAACAAATCTTATACTGAATGAAACGTTCCTTCTGTATAAAGGACCAGTATGAGGTCTAAGCACCTTTTAAGTCTTTAAGTCTCTACTGCACAGCATGATTGTTCCTTAAGGATCCCAGAGGCTTTCAGAACAAGGGTGAGTTTTATGAGAGGTGGACAGACCAGTCTGTAATATTAGTGCAGAGAGCAGCAAATAGTGTGAGAGGTTGAAATCTGTTCTCAGACCAATATTTCTAGAACATGGGCCTAATTTGTAGTACAGCGCAGGAAATCTGCTCTGTCCTGGCTTTTCAGTATAGTGAACTTAATATCTTTGCATTTTCTAAGGGAGCAGCCAAGAAAGTGTACGTAGCTATACTGTCAATTTCAACAAGAAAAAGGAAACCCAGAATGGAAAGTGAATATTATTTCTTTGTCATTGCTTTCATCACACACCATATCTACAATGCAAAAAAATTTGGAGAAAGGACCAGTCTCCACTCAAACAGATTACCTCAGAGTGAAATACACTGCCAGGAGTGCATGTGGATACTACAATGGAGAAGCTTGAAATAGCACCATGTCTAGAGTAAACACTCTGAGAATAAGAAAGAACAAGACAGCATATTTAATGAGGCATCAGCTTCTTCTACTTCATTTGATATTCTAGTGTCTTTCAGGGTGAAGATAATAAAGCAATATACAGCTTTACAAAAGCACAGCCCTCACAGCGAATCATCTAATTTCTAAATTTCCAAACTACATTCACCCTTTCTATATGCTCTTGAGTCCCTCCTTTCCTCTTCAGTAATGCCTAGTTTATGACAGAAAAACGGAACACAGGAGACATTTTGTTGTTAGTGGTGGGGTTTTGGTTGGTTTTTTTTGTTTGTTTTTGTTTTTGTTTTTAATTTTGCTGCATTGGACAATATTCATAGTTGCCATTGACTTTATCTTGGATGCCCACTGAAGTCTGCACAACTCAAATGAAGTAAAAGACTCTTAGCAGAGAGATGCTGATAAATCCTGGGAAAGCTTACCATAAAGAAAACAGGTCAGGTCAGATTCAGGGTTGAACAGACTGTGTCTATAAATTAGCTTTGGGCATTCAGCTGCAAAGCCCCAGCTCACTGGCAAAGGCATCAAAAGTATCCTGAGAGGATGGAGAGAAATTCTTCAGCTAAGGACTTCTGGGAAACCTTTTTGATATAATGTGACTTCTTACATACTTTATGAAAGTAATCTACCTGTCTTTAATTTTTACTGTGTTAAGGGGTGTGGGGTTATGTATAACTTGTTTGTAGCTAAACATCATTATGATTTTTCCTAAACCTGTAAGATCCTGAACTTTGGCTAACCACTTGGTTCTGGATGCAAAAAAACCCATCACAAGTAAAAGCAATGGACCACATGAAAACTAATACTAACAGAGGTAGTTAATTGGGATGTGGTAAATTTGGCTCCAACTGTCTCATGGAAAAGGGGATTTTCTGCAGCTGAATAACCACAGATGAGATAATATAACTGCAAGGCCTCCTTGATGACCGTGCAGACTGAAAATATAACACTTCTTCAAATATGCTGGTCAGTCACAACACAGGTAAAGGGAGGCTGCTATGGGTGCCCACATTATTGGTTTACATTTGGAGGTCAGTATATTTTGCAGGCAGACAGACAGCCTTCTGTGGACAGACTATGGAAATGGCTAGGGTGCAGACAGTTAGTTAGGGCATGTGTGTCATTTTAAGGACGTGGCTAGAACATAAGATCCGTGCATGCAGCCAGCATGCTCAGTCACACATAAAACTCTGGGCAGTGTAGTGGCAAGAGGCACGCTGAAACTTCTACAGCTGAACTTAGAACAGCAGCCAGAACATTGGTCCTTCTTCTGTAAGACTCAGCTGAAGAGACTCAGTGTGACATTTTTTAACAGCCTGAGCCCCGAAGCAAAGTCTGTTCAGTGCAGTTATTCTGAAAAACAAGATTTTTCCCCCACTGTTCTGTTGCTTCTATTATAACTTTGGCCAAACACAGTAAGGACAAGAGTTTTGGGGCTTGTGCTTTCTTTTGTTGTGAAATGCTTATTTAAAACAAAAATAGTAGGTTTTATCTTTTCCCACCATCTATTTTCCCATTTGGGTTGGTTTGAGTTTTATGGAGTGATTGCATTAGTGCTTGTTCGTTCAAACTGGTTCACATCTCTAATTTTCCATCAGACTTTGGAGACTTCAGTCTTGTGGCCTCAAGCTGAATCTATGCATTCATGGTAGCTGACCAGGCAAAATGGATAATTATAATCCACAAACATTGTTTGCATATGCAATTACTCATTTTGTAGTTGTAGATTTTGCCTGGCTCACCTCCAATACTGATGTTAGAAATTCCAATATTTTTCCAAATTTTAATCATTATAATATTATTGAAAAATCACAGAAAAAGGTTAATAAAATAATTTATTGTTGTACTTTGAGTAGTTTATTTGGGTTATTCTGTATCTTGTTTTCCTGTCACCTATGTCCAAAACACAGTTACATAGTTGTAAAAACCTCGTATCTTTTCTTAGTTGTGCTCAGCAGTCCTGATCTATAAGAGCATTGCTGACAAAAGACACAATAGATATAAGTGCATTGTGCTTGTATCGCTATAAACAGCCTTATGACCAATAATAAGAGGCAAACAATTTCCTAACAGGTTGATTACCCCTAGAAAATGATGGCTCCTCGACTCAAACATCTCATTCTAGATATTGTGCCATTTTACCTTCCAGTATGTGCATATACGATGTTCTCAGTCTTAGACATTGAATTTTATTGCTCTCTTAAAGTAGACAAACTCTCTCCAAGAAGGCTGGAAACCCCAAAATAAAAGGGGGAGCATAAGTATCCCAAATAATTCCCAATTTTGACATGACTTTGCAAACAGGTTTTTCACAAAATGAAATTGTGCCCTCCACTGTTCTCTTTCTCTTTTTCCCTCAGAGAAAAGGGATTTCCATGAAAACAGCAGTGGCTTTCATTTCACTTCAGTAATTCAAGCCTTCTGGCAGTGTTTAGAGTAACGTAATCACATACCTGCTGTAGCCCAGGTATCAGACATGCAACATGTCTTCGGTTTTGTCCCTTAAATCCCAGAGCTCTCTCCAAAGACACACACTATTCATCACATCTTCCTGAAGCTGAGACAGGGTCACTGACAGAAGGGCAAGTACACCATGGCTGGATCAGTGCTGTTTGTTTGAATGTGCATCTCCCTGAATTCTCTCAGGGGAAGCATTCCTTTCAAGAAACACTTCATAGTCACTTTTTTTTTTTTTTTTTACAGAAGACCCATGTTTTTATACTGCACTGCATATTTTCTTATTACTTTGCATATTAATTACCTTCTAGTGCCGGCTACATCAGCTGAATAACAAAGTATGTGTCTGTCAGGACAGAAGCATGAGAACTACATTAAGGTACCTATTGGCTTGTCATAAATGACTAGTTTTGACCAGGGTGTCCCATTGCAACTGTGAGATACACATTGATATTTTGTTGTTTGATCCATCTGGGTGACCATTTTCAAGATTAACCCCTTGATGGGAATTCTGACTGATTAATTCTGGAGCTAATTTATCTTCTCTTTTATGAAACCAGCTGTGTGTTATCACAGTGGATCTGTAAATAACCTGATATTATCCAGATTTTTCTTTTCTTACCTGTCAATATGAGATTGTCTTCATCATGACTTTTTCTCAGCCATGAGATACTGTAAAAAAAGAGAGGTTAAGGGATAAAAAAACCCCTTCAGATGTCTGAAAACATTTCAGGAGTTGCCACTCTGTCCTGTGCTATGTCACAGAGATCCCAACATGGCTCCTGGTTTGCCTGATACCTGGCTGAAGAGAACTGGTGCCTAAAGCAGCCCACCCTCAAGGTCACACTGCTTAGCACTCACTGGCCTTGTGCTGACTGAGGGCTTGTAGGGCCACAGCCCATTAGAATATGATGTCCTCACTCACAAACAGTTGAGCTGTGACAGGGTTGAAAATTAGTAACTTTCAGAAAAATTCTTGGAAGGCTCTGCCTCATAGCTTCCCAAATGTCTCCACCTATGCTTTACCCACTTGAATGAGCACTGATGTCCCACCCCAGACACCTACTGCCTCACCAGAGTTCCCTAGCTCTCTGTTTCACTCCCTGATCTCATCCTTTCAGGTTATCCCTGCTTTGCTTTAAGCTGATGCCCCCCACTCCTGCTGCTGACATCTGCTGCCGTCCTGTCTGCAGGCTGCTGCCGGCCATCCTGTTGTGCCTTGCCACAGCTGACAGTCCCAGCCCCTCGGCTGGGGGTCCAGGAAGCAGAAAGCAAACAAACAGGCCAACATCAAAGCAGCCCTCAGCAGTCTGCCCCCACCCCCAATTTCCCCTTTCCATCTGCTGACAATGAAAGGAGCTTCCTTCAAGGAAAGCAAGGGCTTCTGAGCTCGACCCCCCATGGCTGAGTAGCTGCACTCTCTCTGAGCCCCTATTTTGTCTTCCTTCCTTTCCTCTCAAGGAAAACAGAAGGAATAGGAAGGCTGAGACATTTTGTTGGAAAAGCAGGGTCAAGCCTAGGACAACCCTGGGACAAGCCATCAAAAATCACAGCACTAAAAATTGCTGCTCAGATGCTAATTGTGTCAATTCATCAAAAATACAGCCTTAGGAAAGGTGACTGCCTGGCAGGACAATAGCTCCAAGAGGCCCCTGCCTCAACTTGTAGTCTGGCCTGGCTGAGAGCTAGGAAACACGTTCTGCCCTAGGCTAGGGAATTCAACACACAGGAACATTTCCAGACACTGGGGCAAACCAACACAGAGTATCCTACAGCTTGTGTTGAAGCTCATAAACTTCCCAGGATCCAAAGCCCCCTTGGAGGCATGAAAGTGGCATGCTGGAAATGGGCCCTCAAATGCTCGCATTCCTGAGCTCTGTGGGGGGATATTTCTGGGCACCATGAGTCTTCCCAGGCCACAGCTGTGGTAGGGATTGTTTTAAGAATCTGACTGTCCATGTATTTGACTGGGAGCATTTCACAGCTTGTTCCATTTATTAATGTAGAGGTGGCAAATGCTTTCTAGACCCAGGTCTCTTGTTGGCATTGGCTTGGTATCCATCCAGGAACAGACTAAACAAAGCATCCAGTTGCAACAGATGTTCTTTTTGTAAGATGTATTTGCTAATTGCTTTTTAATAGAGCAGTCTTGTCTCATGTAAGAATATTGCGCGTAATGATAGGTGTTGTATGAATACGTGTGCAGATACAAAGGAATTTGGACTCTAATTTCCTAACCTCTAGGATAAGTCCTTCTGGCTGAGAGATTGTTCTACCTGAAGAAGAGAAGGCTCCAGGGAGACCTTATAGCAGCCTTCTTATGTCTAAAGGGGGCCTACAAAAAAGCTGTAAAGTGGCTATTTACAAGGGCATATAGGAATAGGACATGGGATAATGGCTTTTTACTAAAAGAGGATAGGTTTAGATTAGGTATTGGGAAGAAATTCTTTACTGTGAGAATGGTAATGCACTGGGACAGGCTAGCCAGAGTGGTTGTGGATGTCCCACCTCTGGAAGTGTTCAGTGCCAGGTTGGATGGGACTTTAAACATGCTGGTCTAGCGAAATGTGTCCCTGTCCATGGCAGAGGGGTTGTAACCACATGATCCTTAAGGTCCCTTTCAACCCAAACCATTCTATGATTCTCTGATTCTCCAGTTCTCCATGTTAAGTAGGAATGGTGGAAATTTCACTGTAAGGAAAGAAAATAATGCTCAATGCAATAGAGAGGGTCAAGAGAGAAGAAAGCAATAGAATATGACAGGTAAAATCTGTCATGTTGCCTATATAATTTCTGCCTTTTGCTTTAAGCAACTGCTACTGTAAACACTGAGTTATTATGTAAAACAGAACAGCCTGACTGCACCGTGACATGCTTTACATGAAAAAGGTATAAAATGTGGCTGGGACTTATTGGGACTTTAATATATTCTCCTTTAAGTGTCTAGTGGGCATGTGCCTGCCTACTTTGTATGGTGAACTTCATGCTGGCGGTTTTGAGCCCATTGGGAATGATCAGAGTCTGTGTAAATTCTGTAGGAAGATAAATTCAGATTTAATTTCTATTATGCTTCTATATTCCTTATTAGGTGTACATATATAAAGCATTACAACCAAGTAGGTTCTTTGTGGATCTAGCTTGCAACACAGAAGATGAAATTCTGATATTTTTTAATATTGGAGTAGCACCAATTTCTTTTCATTTAATGAGATTATAATCTGGCCTCCTGTCTTTTCAGGGTCCTGGCATACTACATATTACAAAGTTCACTCATCAGGCTTAAATAAACATCAATTTAGTAAACTATTTCTACTTTAAAAGAATATCACAGATTTGCAACCCAGCTCATAGCTTTAATCTCTATGTACTTGGCACCTCACCAAGCCTAGAAGTCTATATTAAAGTAAAAGTAAAGAAAGAAAAACAAAATTTCAAGAACAACAAAATGAGAGGTCCTATAAAAGAGGCCCTATAAAATATCCTATGTTTTAGTGGTAGCTTCTCTCTCTCTAATAAATAAATAAACAAACAAACCTACTCCATCATTTGGCTAAGATTACATGATATGGGGCACTGTATTTTAAGGCAGATTTTCTGGGATCACAAGCAAAAAGTTTGGTTGCTTGTCCCTGGAACAGAAAAATACAACAGTGTTGTAATAATCTCAGAGATAAAAAGAGAGAGGACTTTTCTCTCCTTAGTTCTCCACTGTGAATTTTTTCATAAATCAGACTTAGCCAGTGGTATAGCAAGCACCACTTGAGATTTTTCAAAGCTCTAAGTGTTAATTTCAGACCTATACAAATGTCATTGATATTTTCAACTGGTGATACTTCTTACCGACAGGCTGGAATCTCACGCAGGAGCCCAAGACAAAGCATGACCAGCCCATCTCAGCATGACTGAAGGCCGAGTATGTCAGACAGAGCAGGAACTTGTGTTTGGACTTTCTATCCCACAGGCTGTACTTCACCCCCAAGGCTAACACCCAGAGGTGAGGGCTACTTTCTAGCTTACTCATTTTTTGATTGATCTTGACAGCTTTCTAAAAATTTTGGTTTAATCCCATTGCAGAAGGAAAAAAAGGAGCGTCTCAAAAAATCAACAAATATTTATTTTTGAAATAGGATCCTTGTACCTGGGCAGCCTCCAGAAATCAGCTCCAAATGTGATACAAACCTCTTCAATCAATGTGTGCTGACAAGACTTGTGGCTAGAGGTAAAGCTGGAAGTCTGGCAAAACGGGCTTTTCCTACAAATTTCCATTCTACAGAGAATCAGTATTCTTCCCCCTCACATTTTTAAGTCCTTCTTACACAGGTCTATTTGAAGAAAACAACAACAAACAAGCCCCAAATTGTGTATTTCTCAAGAGGAAGAAGAGGCATAGGTTATACAGGCATCAGAGGGTCTCTTTAAGATACATCAGTATTTTATCTTTCTATAATTCAATAGAAAAGATAAAAACTGCAATACAAATGGACACATGCAATCAGCCAGAGCCACATTGTGGACCATGGGCCAAAGATATCTTTTCTCCATAGGTTTTAATTTGTTAAATGAGCAGAGGTAGTTGGGTTTAGCTTAACAATACATAAGCCCATTCTGCCATCTACTGGCTCTTTGATATCAAGGTGGTGAAAATTTGGTAAATCATAAATGTGATAAAAATGAAGCAGAATATGCCTCAAAATATTCATAAAATTACATAAGAATTATCAGTAAACAGAAAGCAAGCTACCCACGATTGCTCTTAGTGTGTCAACATGTTTTGTTTTGCTATAGCATTAGCAAAATGAAAATTCCATCTTTCTTATTTCAGGTGCCACGTGACATTTGTATTTAAGGTAAAGCTGGAAAAACAAATCAGTTTGATTGTGTTAAAATATTTATGTCTGGAAAAAAGTGTTGCAAGGTTTTTTTCTCCCTTAAAATTTTATGGTTCAACTGCAAAATTTCTAACCCCTTTAATAATAAAACTCTCTCCTTACAATGTTCCCTAGATTTTATCCCTGACTTTAAGTAATTTCTGATTTATTTTTCAGGTTACAAGTTGTACTGTATTTTCTTCAACAGAAGTTTCTCTGCAAAATATGAAAATACTTTCTCAGCTCGCTATCAGGAACAATGTTGGTCTTAGACTTACTTTTAAATATAGAGTAATTTTTATATTTAGGTTTTTCTGGGTTTTTATACAAGATGAATGTTGGTCAATTAACTTTCAGACAGGGTCACTGATATAATGTGGAGCAGTTCTAACTACCTCTGCCCTCAGGGCCACTTTGCAGTCCTGTTTCCTCAAAAGAAAAGGCTTTTACATTAGCCTGGAACAATCTAGGAGATTTCTGGCAATGTTTGTGGTAGTATTTTTGCTGATGCAAACCAGCAAAGATGGCTTTGGTCCGTGGTAGATGTCTTCTGACAGACATACAAAACTTGTGGGCTGAAGGTCTGAGGTTTAATCTAATATTTTCTGGTGAGTGCTTGCTGAAATCAAATGATTGATATACTGTAGCAATAATTTGTTTTAAGATGCTTAATGTGTAGTTCCAAAAACTGCCGGCATCAGCTCTGGACTTAAGTTGGCTCTTTTAACAACAAAGAGACCCTCTGATACCTGTATAACCTACGTCTCCTCTTCCCTATGAGAAGTACACGGGACCACCCATCTTTCCGGCAATGATTTTACTCCAGAGCCTATGTAAGCACAACTGTCCATATAAGAGCAGTGAGTAGGAGATTTAAAGGATTGACTTACACCAGGTGGAATCCTGTGCTCCAAGCTTTTGTCAGATCACCAGACTGCGCTCTGGATAAAACAGCAGCCATTTCCCCATAATGGGGGAGCTATGGGGGTGGCTTCTGTAAGAAACTGCTAGAAGTTTCCCCAAACTGGACTTGATGCTGGCTAAGGCTGAGCCCATCACAGTGACAGAGATAACATCTCTGGGACAACACAGTTAAGAACCTGGGGAAGGAGGAAAGACCCCTACACAGGAGCAATTGAAGTCAAAGGAGGGAGGAGTGAGAATATGCAATAGAAAAAGCTCTGCAGTCACCAAGGTCAAGGAAGAAGGAGGGGCAGGAGGTGTTCCAGGTGCTGGAGCAGAGATTCCCCTGCAGCCCAGGGTGTAGACCTTGGTGGGGTAGCTGTGCCCCTGCAGCCCGTGGAGGTCCACAGAGGAACAGAGATTTGCCTGCAGCCGCTGGAAGACCTCATGCCATTGCACATGGAATCCTGAAGGAGGCTGCCACCCTGTGGAAGCCTGTGCTGGAGCAGGATTTCTGGAGGGACTTGTGACCTCAAGGGGAATCCACACTCGAGCAGTTTGTTAAGACCTGCAACCTATGAGGAGGTTCATGGAGGACTGTCTCCCATGGGAGGGACCCCATGCTGGACCAGGGGAAGAGCATGAGGAGTCCTTCTCCAGAGGAGGAAGGAGTGGCAGAGACAACCTATGATGAAGGGACCACAACCCCTATTTCCCTAACCCTTGTGCTGCTGAGAGGAGGAAGTGGAGAAAATTTGGATTGTTGTTGAGCTTGGGATGAAGGGAAGGGTTGGGAAAGATGCTTCCAAGATTCGATTTGTTTTCCCATTATTGTACTCTGATTTCGTTTGTAAAAAAATATTTTTTTTTTCTCTAGTCTTTGCCCATGAAGGTAACTGGTGAGTGATCTCTCCCTGTCCTTACCTTGATCTACATTACAGTGGCTTTGTTGGGCATGCGGCATCTTGCCAATGCCAGCCCTCCACAGTGGGGAACAACCTGAATAGAGAGGAAAGAAATGTATTCCTCAATACCCTGAAGCTGCACGCAATGTAATGACACACTAGACTGGGACTACAGGCAAAGGTCCCTCCTCATGTATCCCTGCTACACTGAAAGTCCTGGAGGACTTAAAATGGGATGTTCTGGGACTTGTTACACATGATCTAAAAAACACTTGGCCCTCAGAGGATGCAGTCTGAAAGGTTTCCTCTTATCACATATCTCATGTCTTCCCTAACAGGGACCTCAGCACAGAATTAAACCACAGGAAAACAAACATGAATGTTCACCATAAGAAACAGCAAAGAGAAATTGTATGCATGTGTGGGGAAAAAAAAACCTTTAAAAAGTTCCAGAAAAAGCTAATGCTGAAATGTAAGGCCCCAAATTCCATTCCTTTGGAGCTGGATTTGCAATTTCTTTCTTAATCCCTAAAACAACACTAACCTCAATGGTTGAGGATTATTCTACTCAAATGCAGATATTGGTCACAAAATTCAGGCTGAAATTTGCCTGGGGAATAAAGCCACAATTCCATTAGAACTGCATATGTTGTGAATGCCCTCTTCAAGGGAAGCATTGAACCTCTTTTTTCTGCCTGTTGGCTAAAATACTCTAGAGAATGTCTGCTCACCATTACTTAATACCCACAAGGATATCTTGATATGACCTCCTGGAGTACCTTATCATATAAATAGCCTTGAATGTGTCATTCTAACTTCACAGTCCTATGAATTAAACAAATCTGGATAAGATAGTTTCAGGACAGCTAGTCTGTTTCAGCCTTTTTTTTTATTTTTTACTGCCATGTCTTCAGCACAAAACTTCAATACATTGTCATTTTCCTCTCCTCTGAAACACATTTGTCTCAAAAAGAAAACATGAGATTGTAAAAATTAGTAGTGAAAAAACCAAGCTTGTATGAACTCAGGCTAGTGGAGAGAGTTACTATGACAATATTATAATATTCATATTCTCATCACATGCAGATTAGAGATTTGTAAGGTGACATGTATTTAGCCTGCCTCATTTCCACAAGGGAAGTCAAGAACTTTGCAATGTGCTGAGTGCAGAATGCCATCACCTAACACTGTCAGCTCCTGTGGGGACCCAGGCAACCTGCGGATGGAGCTGGATCAGCTGGTGTTTTCTACCCTGAGCCTGAACAATGAGAAGAGGTGAAAGAGGAGACTACAGTAAGGGGACAGAGAAACTGCAACTGTTTGCAACAGCTGGTTTGGAAGTAGGCTGTGCTGCTTCAATCAGTCTCCAGCAAAGCTTTCTGGAATGGGGTAGAGAGTGGCAGCAATATGTTAAGTCTGTCATCTGTGGTACTTTACTATGCCATGTGTGATTTCAAGGAAGGCAAACCAGGGATGTTGGGCTTGACATACAATACATTAGCACCATAATTTCTCCTATGACATGATTTGTACAATTCTAAAACAGCCTTGGGAATGGTGCAAAAAGAAAGCATGGGTAATTTAATCTGAAGAGACCATGACAAGCAATGAGCATGCACTAAGATTATGGAAAAGGGCAAGCCACAAAATCAGCCAAAAGAGAAAATTTCCTTTTTAATTACAGACTTGCACATAATAGAGCACATACATTGTAACAATGATTTTTGTAACAGTTTTTGAACTTGCTAACCAAAACTTTAACTTTGTCCTTACAGAAAGTGAATCTATTTTCTTTTTCAAATTGATTCTATGTGAAATGTGAGTACAGGCAACTCTAGAAAACACGATGCACATTTTTCAGTATCAATATTGATAAACAAGGCAACCAGAGTCCTTTCTCTAGGTCTGTGGGAGAATTTAATAGTGTCCATACTGCTAAATGCTTTTAGGCTCTCTCCAAACAAGGCTGGATGCATAAAAATGGCTGTTAGAAGTGGTCCATAGCCCATAGCCACCACCAGCTCTCTGGTTTGCTTCTTACCATGTCTCAGAGCCAAGACAGAGACTACTCTGGTAGTGCAAGTACTGATAATCAAATTACCCAAGAAGTTCCCTGACACTCTTTAATAACTACAAGAGGCTGTGTCCTCAGAATTCCCAAATCCACAATCAGTACTACTATGCTGAAACTTTTTGAAGTCACTGCTCTCAAGTATAACACTATTAATCCCAGGAGTATGGGCTTATTTTCTACCAGTGTCCTGTGTTTGGATTGGATAGAAGTAGATGCACCTCCTGATGGTTGTTGTCTGTCCTTTGTCCAGGTCACAGGAAAAGAATACAGCAACCAGCAACCACTTCAGGAACTCCTTTTTGTCACATCAGTCCCCTGCCTTTTAAACACAACACTATTCCATCAGTGATGTTGCTCCCACACAACTATTTTTCATAGAAACTCATCATCATAATGTTGAATGAAAATGGGCAATGCCTCATAATTATATGACTGAGTGCAGAAGCCTTCTCAAGTGTTAACTAGAGAACATGAATAGGAAGCATCCCTGCTCTTAGAAATAAGATTCACTATGCAGTCACAACGGAATTATGAGACATTTTCTGTGATTAGTATTTTTGCGCTTAAAGAGCAGTAGCTTTCCAGCCAAAGTGTCTGTGTGAGTGGAGCCTAGGCTTATTTTCAGTCACCTCAAGCAATTGGCTTGTAAAAGCTACATGGCACACAAACTATCAATAGGGACAGAAATGGCCTGCTGATTGTGTGACTGGCTGGGGCAGATGGCTCAGCAGACACCCCATGAAAATGAGATTGCATTATTTTTAAATGTCATCTATATATTGCTTCAAAGACTTATCTGGAGAAGGATTCAGAACTTTAAGGGTTTCCTAGAAACAAATCCTGACTTCTCAATTCACAACCTACTAACCACAGACTGATGTTATATATTCTTGAAAAGGTTTCCAGGTCCTACTGGATCAGAAATTATTGGTATCAGATATAAAGAGCTACTTCTTTTTAAAAGTTGAACTGAAATAAAAGGATAAAGAGATTAAGAAAAACAATAAAGAGATTAACTGAATATTTTTAACTGCAGGGAAGGTTTAGTCTCAGTTTTGGGACATGGTTTCATTTAGCTTTAAAGAATTTTTCAGCCAAATCTAATGAGAAGAGAATTTATATTGTTGGCATTTGCACAGAAATCTTGTAGTATTTAGTCATCAGACAATTGTTTTCTCATCTGGTTTACATTTGGGATTTGAGGAGGGACACATACAGCCTCTGCTGGTGGTGTTTTATATTGTAAAATCTTCCTCAGTCTCTATATTTAGAAGCAGCTTCCATCAGCTTGTTTTAAGAATTTTCTAGGATGCATTGTTATCCAGAACAAGCTGGGGAATATTTGAGAGCTACTTCACTTGTGTGCTGAACATAAGGAAACACCTGTAGCAGTATACAGAAAGATGGGTGTTGTTACAGAAGCCCTTAAAAAGCCCGCAATGCTTTTTTTCACTGCTGTGAAATGCCTGAAACAGGAATCCTCTGGCTCTGACCAGCTGGCAGTATGAAGCAAGGTTTTGGGTTTACTGAAGAAATAAAAAGCTCTTGCTCAACTAAGTCCCCTTGTTACATTTTAACCAAGAATAATTTTTGTACTTGCCTCAACTCACCAATGTCTGGAAGAAAATTCTGAAATATATATGTAATCGGACGACCAAAATATTCCGCATGGAGATTCATAATGTCTTCCCATACACTTCATAAGCACTTTAAAGGAGCAAGTGAGCATACATGCCATGTCTCTCTTCACCCCTGACTGCTATAACACAATACATGTCTTGATGTGGCACTTGAGTTTTGTATTTTGGAGATATAAATGCAAATTCTCAAACCTTTCTATAATCTTTTGTATGTAAAGCCTCCACCAGATGGTGCCACAAGTCCATGAGAGTGGCCTCAATGGGTGGTCAGCAGAGCCTCTCCTTACTGTGCAAACTCAAGGATGCATAATTCCTTCAAGAACACGAACTCTTGAGAAGAAAATGAACTCTATAAGAAATTTTACAAATTAGAAGAACAAAGTTATCAAAATCAAAGAGAGTGCCCTGAAATAGGCAGGCTGAATGGGACATGCAAGCCTCAGTATATGACACATTACTATGTTATATGTGTGGTGTGGCTGATACATAACTGGGGCATAGAAGCTGATTTTAACCCATTCAATTTGTATTTTAATCATTATGGTAATTTTAATATTTTCAAGTTAATACAGTAGTAGGTTTTTTTCCTATTATTAAAAAAATTTTATTTCTACTCCACAACTTTGTGTGCTACAACATAACCTTAAGGCATCCTTCTTTACTGAAAGTCATTTCTATCCTGAGCTCCCAGACACAGAAGCTGATACTTCACTTACCAAGAAATTCAAATATTGAGAAAAATTATTTTTCACCATTATTCAGTCATCATTCATCTTTCCTGTTCCAGCTATGCTGGCTGAAGGCATTATAATATTGTTGTTAGTCCAATGTCAGCTGCACAGCTTCACTTGAAATCACACCTGCAAATCTGCCCATCAAGCATCAAGGGTGAAGGCTCTCCTATCTGCTTCAGTCCAAATGAGCCAGCTAGCAGAGATACTACATTGAAATAGCTTCAGCAATTCTGGCTCATCTTGACTGGAAAAATTTAGTGAACCCTCTTAAGAGTTATTTTGTTTGAATAGCAGAAGACATGGCAGGGATCCTGATGAGCAGTTTTAAGAAGTCTGACAGTGTACCTTCAGATTTGCAACTAGGAAAGGACATGAGATATGGAACTTGCAAAACTCACTGAACAAATACAATGTTAATCTGAGGGGGAAAAATAGCAATTCTCTTTTACAAAAAATAGTCCAATATTTAATAGTTCTACATTTATTGGTGAGGGAACAAAATAGCTTTCTCTCTTATGCCGAAGTTTCAGAGTTCAGACTAGATGCTTTCTTTCTGTGCCCTTTCCTGAACTCATAGCACAAGCAAAGGAGTCAGGTTTCCCCTTTCTCAGCAGCAGCCAAGGAAGAGTTTCCAAAGACTTAACAAAACTGAAGTCACTTGGCCACTGTGTATCAGTCCAAAGTGCCAAGGAAAATAAGTCTCAGTCAAAAAGAATCGTTTCAAAGTTTGGGTTAAGTAGGGAGTAGATTTTCTCAAATTTGAGAAGAAAAGGCTCTAAGATAATAAGTTGTCATGCAGAAGCCAACAGCAGATGTTTAATGAAGAGTTTAATTTAGGGATTATAATTGATTGAAACAGATATTTTATCATCATCATCATCATCATTATTATTATTTTAAATGAGTTATATCACAGTTCTGCCTTCTATAGCTCTGCCCCTGGTCTTGGGAGGTAGATTTTAATTTCAGGATTCTTTCAAGGTTACAAATAAACATAAATTGAACACAAAATTAAGGCAGTCTTGGTGAGTTCTTAGAGGATGAGGAAAGGCAGTTCTCACGACTTCTAGAGATAGATTTCAAATAAAGCTCCATTAATGTTTCCACAATCAGTTCAAAATGAGTTCAAGAGCCATTTTTAATAATAACTAATCTGAATTTTTGGAGGCAGTTGAATTACAACTAGATTTGGACACTTGGTAGTCATATTATTCCAGATGACCATTCCAGAATAGAGCACATATGAGTAGAAATTATATTTTTCTTTTTATTGATGCTGAATTTCAGAATCCCAAGTGATCAAAAGCTTTATAAATTTGATGATTAGACAAGAACTCAGGTCCTTTGTGGAAAAAAGATTTAATGAAAAAGGAGTAGGATACAGGCTGAGCACTTAGATTGATCTAGAAAAATGTAATGTAACAGAGATTTCTCTAACACAGTATTTAACAAAATTTCAAGAGACTGAGCTTGGGAGCAGTTGAAGATGAATCAAGAAAAGGCTTTAAACTGAGAAGGATAAATATGAAATCTATACTGAGATTGCTACCTGAAAAAGTCTGAATGATATTGTAACATTTATGTGGACTTCCTAAGTTCCCTCTCTTCGTTATGGGAAAGAAGGTGAATTTACAGACAAACCAAATTTTAAGGAGCTTGTGAAATTAAAATTAATTTCCTGTAGATGAGAAACTATAGTAGTTCTCATACTGTAGAAGAAAAAATGAAGTTGAGAGGAGAAGACAGGGAACCATGTCAAATTCCCTAAAATGACTGAGGAAAGCCAGGGAAAATCCATGTGTGAGGTCAGCATTTTTTATGCAGATGCTGAGAGCTGGCTACAAAGAGTTTCAGAGCTCAGGGTGCTGGATATTGTGAATCTCACAGCTGGGGTCCATGCTGTCCCCCTGAGACAGAGGGACAGCTTGTCACCAATCAAGGGAAGGGTGTTTTACACTGGATAAATGGATAGCCACTGGAAAAGTTCATTTTTAAAATACTTTGTTTTTTATTTACCATATGCCCCTCTTTCCCTGAAACAGCCTCAGGAAATATTTTTCTCTGCATCAGAGACATTTTTGCATAGTTGTGCAGAGAAGAATGATGTCAAGAAGCTGTTTCATCCACCCTTGCCCAGCCCAAGTATTTTCTTAACTTTATATGTTTGCCAAGTGGTTTCCATTCTGGTTTTTACTCCTATGTCCTCCAGTAGACCTCTGTCATCTTGTACTTTAGTTTCAACTTAACATATTTTATCTTTTTGTTTTATACTAACTGTCCAAGATGCATTCATAACAATTATACGAGACTGAATGGTTCCTTCTCAAAACAGTGTCCAATGAGGAATATAAATAATCACAAATGTTTATTTATGGAAAAACAGCAAGATGTGGGAAACTGGTTTACTCACAGAAACATGCTATATCTTCATTATTCTATTAAATTTGTTTAATTTTTTAGGCAAATACTTCAGGTGTGAGTAATGATCAGCATATGCTTCTAATTTATTAAAAAACTTAAATACTACAATACTTATACTTCCTTTAAGGCCTTGAAAATGCAAGTGTGCTGCAACAAGAACAAAACATCATGGGACTTGATAAGATGATATTTGATAATGATTTTATTTGACTGGTTATAACCCTCCTGCCCCTTTTTCCCCCACACCCCCCTGAATATTATGTGCAGTTTTGGTCAAATGTTTGAAATTTGACATGAAGGCAAGAAAGAAAGAAAACATGATAATCATAACATTTTTTTTGCAAAGGGGGAAGAGCTCTTTTTTTCCAAGTGGTTTTTATTTTCCTTGTTTTTAGTTATCTTCTGACTTAATTGGAGATTCCACTTGTTTTATAAACAAGGAAAGGGGAAAAATATCTTTTCCCCTCTGGTGTTTTCGGAATGCAGCTGCACCTGGTTCTTTCCTGAAGCTAGGTTTAAGGCTTTAGTTTATTGGTGTCCAAAGGGTACCATAAGGGGCTCTTCTCCTTTTTGTAACTGCCATTCATCTTCCCTCAGATTCCACTTATCTGATTTTTTTTTTAAATCAGTGTCAACACCAATACTTAAGAAACTGTGCCATGATCCTCCATGCCTGTTACTGCATGCCTTATTTCCTGTGAGGTGTTGAATGTAACCTCAGTAGCTAGGAATGATCTTCCACAAAAAGCCCTTGCAAAAGTTTTGTGGATGGCTAGTTTGTTTGGTTTTTTTCTAGTTAGTTTAGTTTAGTTTCGTTTTGTTTCGTTTTGTTCTGTTTTGTGGATGATTTTTACACTTTTGAGAAATCTATCTTTGATTGCATTTAGATTTCAAATGCCACCAAGAGTGGAAAAATCAAAGCCATACCACAATAATTCATCAGTCTGTTCTTCTGGAAGGGTTTTTGTTACTTTCCTAGCATCTATCTTATGGTAATGAATTTGCAGATTATTCATATTTTAGGCTGGGTTTTGAGTTTAATTAGATACCCTTGAAATAATCCAAGAATTTAATAAACTATGTGTAAAAGAAATCTCTCTTATTCTGAAATCTGTTGTTTCTAAACATTAAAACTTTTTTGACTGTGAGATTGTCTAACAAAATAAATGAAATGATCACACTCTACTGGATCTACAAAAAAGCATAGATTGAGTAAAAAATTAATGGTTTGCAGCTGGATTTATTACATGAAAAATATTCATATTACAGATTTTATTCTTTCCTGGAAAAGCAGACACCAACTAAAAAAAGATATAGACTTAAAGCTCTGAAAATATCATGAAGTCTTTCTTTACACAACCCCAACCCTTACATTCAAGCATGGACATTGAATTCAAGCACTGTAGAAGGAGACATTAGGACCAAGGCTACTTTTTAGAAATGTTATATTATAAACTATTGAAATTACCTTGATTGCATTTTAAATTGTTCAATTATTAAAGAATATTCTAAACTGAGTCATAAACAATGCTTATAAATTGCTATATTTGTAAAGTGGGAAAGGACTTAGATAAGAGCTTCACACTTCTGAGTTCCATTACAAATTAAATATTTTTCAGAGGCAGACTAATTTTAAAATGTTTCAAGAAGATGTTGAAATCTGATTTTTCTTCTTAACATCTTTCCATTTTATCTCACTTTAGTCTTACAATAGGACTTATATGACCAGCTTTTGACGCTAATATATCTACCCAATGGGTAAGTTTACCTTCAAGCAGTGGCTAAAATTCAGCATTCTTTTCAAAGAGCTTTCAGTTTCAGAAAATGGGGCCTGAATATTCAACAGAAAAGGCAAAATTTTGGTGTTCATTATCTGCTGCACTTGCCTGTAGGGGAGACTAAACAGTATGACAATTCCTTCCTGATCTCAGAGAAAACTGATAAAGAAATGTTTACTGATAACACAAATGCTAGGGTGGAATCTTAAAATGCTCTAATTCTTTTAATTCCTGCATAGATGTACTAAATTATCTACCAGACTGTTTATGGGTGAGCAGCTATACAACTTGTTTACTATGACAACTGAGATGGTTTAAATGTCTCTTTAAATTCAGATTTATGTGCCGAAACATTTTTTTTTTCTGCAAGGGTGTTAAAGAATGTTTTAAATTGATTAAGTAATAATTTAAATATGAAGACAAAGCAGTAAAAGAAGGAACATAGACCTTCTGCCACTTTGTCAAAATTTACATAGATTATATTTCGTAGATTACATTATATAACCTTGTATATCACCTTACTCATTGAGTAGGACAGTTTTGCTGAATAAGGTGCTCTTTACGGTGCATGAGTGAACATATAATGAATTTGAAAATAAATTTTCTGCGGTTTAAGCTTCCAGTTAGTCCAGCTTTATCCTATAAATGGTTTAAATTTCTCAAATTTAAAGTTGAGTTCTCTGGGAAAAAAAGTCTTCTATCAATATTTACCTCTTAAATGAAAAAAAAAAAATTAGTATTCAATTTTTGATGTAATAGCAAAAATGAAAATATATCTAAAATAAAATGTTTTTTCTTTGATATATTTATGTAGCCTGGGTTAAATCTGAGTCTAGATCCAAAGTTCTTAGGGATTTATTGAATTATTTTAATTGGTGACCTTGGGCTTTGGATTGGGCACTCTGAAAGCCTGAAATGATTAATTTGAAGGCTGTCTAAAGCAGAACTGAAATAGATCTCCATTCTATCCTTTTTCAAAAATCACACATATCTTAATAAATGTGAATCTTCTGTGGCATGTAATGCACTTTTTGAACATACAGCCACTGCAGGTTCAATGTTTTTGACAGTAGAGACACACAATGCATTGTAGAAGATTGAATGAGTAGTTTCAGCCGAGATCCATTTCAAACCTAAGTAGCCAGTAGAGGTTGCTCCAACCTATGTCAAAACACAAGGAACAATTAGGTTCACCAAGGATTTGAAAAACAGATGAGAGGTTCTAAATAAATATATTCAGGTAAATGTGGCTTAGTTAATTCTGACGACAATTAGATATACAGCAATACCCTGCAAACTGTTCACCACATAGATGCATTTATATATATATAAAATAGATGTTAAATATTTAGTTAGATTCCCTCAAACAGATCCTAAAGTTCCATTCACTGTAGTGAATTACTCTGACTGGTTGTCATTCTCCTGCTGTGGGTAAGGCACCATCCAAATCACATTCCATAAGGAAAGTCATGGAAGAGATACATCAACAGCTTAAAAATTAGTTCTTCTGGCAGCATTTGGTATGTTTTTTGGCTTGTCAATTGGTAATGATTTTCCATGAATAGCAATAAACACTCCTCACCACCATCTCAGACAGCGAGGACTAGAAGTGCCTTTTCCATGTAGGTTTTTTTGCTTTATATTCTACAGATGTGCCATTAAAGGAGTCTTAACAGTAGCTATAGACTTTGGCACTCATTCCTGCAGCGACATGATCTGTCATTTATTACTTTATTTTTTCACATTTACATTAATTTACTACATTACTTTTTCCACACATCTCTTGTCTGAATTCTTGTGTCTTTTTTCAATGACAGCATGCGCAAATAGCACTTTGTCATCTGGCCCTGTAGTGAAAAAGAGCTGTTTTCTGTGAACAAGTACACATTTGCTTTATTTAAGAACGTGAAAGGATCTAGTGAGCTAATGGAGCAAATCCTGTTCCTTGAATTAAGTTGTATATATCAGATGTGAGATCCAGGAACTTAGCTGGAAAATCCAAATGTAAATTCTGTCATGGATTCACATGAGATGCCAATTTTAGAGCTACTTCTATATAAATGCTCAAAGTCTAAACATCAAGATGGGTGTACTAGGATGTCTACTTTTAAGTGACTGAACAGATGCCTCAGAAATTTGATGGAAACAGAACAAGAGCACTGTAATACCAGTGTATAAATGACAAACCACTAAAAACAAAGGTTTTGCCAGAGGAGGGATAATGCTGTAGTTAAACACAGCTTAAAGTAAAAAAATTAGCACAAACAATAGATTTTAATCTATCATTTATAACTACTTTCAGAGACAAACAATAAAGAAATGCACAGAGGCACAAGAAATCCTGGAAGTAGATCTGAGTAGGTCAGATCAACCAGAATCTGACAGACCTTCTATCTGTAGGGCATTACTATAAAAAGCGTCTCTGTAGCAGCAATTGTGACATACAGATACTGCAAGTTTCTAGGAAAATAAAGTTACTCTGCCCAGCAAGAAATCACTAGAGTAACATCAGTTTTTCAAAGATCATCAAAGTATGTGACAGTGCTAAAAGAAAATTTAAAGGAGCAATTGAAAGAATGAAACAACTGAAACAGTATGAAGTTTGTTCATCTCAAGGTAAATGCATATTCCTTACAATAAAAGGATGTGGTAATGCAATGAAGAAGTTGTGGTAAAATTAAGCTTTAGGGTAAAGGAAACTATGACAAGTACAAAAAAACCCCAAAAAACAAAGAAAATTAAAAACAAACCTTCAAAAATCAGAACTATTTTCCAAATGAATATGATAAAAACAAAGCCAAAAATCAGCAATGGACCAACACCTTTGGCAAGTTAAACATAAAGCCCAAGTTAGGTCAAAAAAGAGTTTTGAGGAATATTTTACTAGAGGCAAAAGAGTTGGAGTAATGCTGTTTCTTAAACACAGAGGAAAAAAGTCTTGCCACAAAGTCATTGGACTGGTAAATGACTGAGATGTAAATAGAAGATTCAACAAAAATAAGACCATTTCAGGGAGAAAATAAGTAGATTATTTTTATTACTTACAGGGAAGAAATTTAGAGACATTACTCCAACAAAACCTTTCTTTAACTTTAAGTGACTGAAGGAACTACCTGAAATTATGGTGTCACTAGAAGAGCCTTTGGAAAAATGTAATTAAGTAAACAGCTATAGCTCTTGAAGACTGGAATTTGAGAAATAAGGAAAGTATGAATGAATACATTCCACTTCAACATATTTTTTGTTTGGAGGAATGAAAAGAGATACCTTTTTTATAAATTGTTTCAGATAGTAACAGAGCAGCAACAGAGCATTTTTTTTAGATACCTTTTTTATAAATTGTTTCAGATAGTAACAGAATTTCTTTGTCGGTATGGAAGCTGGCTTCCATACTGACAAAGAAACGCAAAATGAAGTTTACATTGATATACAGATAGATTGTTATGATTTTGAAGGGAAAGAATCAACATACCTTGTGTTTCAGTGTCTATTAGAGAACTCAGAATAATTATGATGAAGCATAACCAGTTTGATAAAATACACCTGCAGTTTTCGAATCCCTTTTGACACTCACAAGGCTCTTAAAACTTGAGTCAAACTGTGTGGAAATCAATCCCAAAGACCTGACTGAGTTGTTTTGGGTTTATTTCACACGTGTTCTCATCTAATGGATGAGAAGAGGTGAGAAAAAGAAAGAAAGGAAAAAGGTGTTGTTCTCACCTGGAAAAAATACTTTTCCTTGTATTTCGTACCAGAAGGGAGAAAAAAGATACTGTGGTGTACAAAAAGATCTGATATTGAATTTACAATTGATGAAATGAAGGAGCTAAAGGTAAAGAGAAATTGCTAATTTTTCTAGCGGGGGTATGTTACATGCTGTTATAGGGAATCAGTGAGACTTGTATTGTTGAACATGCTCATCATCAATCATGAAAAGGAGTGTCATGGTAATGTTCTGCTAATATTAATCAGTAGTACTTTAGTGATGACACAGGACCAAGAAAAATATATGGAAGAAAAATATGCCAAGGGCTCATGGCACATAAGTTGCAGACACAAGCAAGAGTTGAAGAAGTTCCTAAAAACCCAGACTTCTACAATGCTACTATTTTAAACCTTTCATTTTGCTTGCATGTGGGTTTAGAAGAATTCAGCATTTGACTGCCTTTTGACAGAGGATACTGTATTAAGTGGGCTGCTGCCTGAGGACCTTGGCTGTTAATCCTGTTCTGCAGAAAGGACTGATTGGAGGAGGGGAAAGACACACTAACACCAAAGCTCACAAAATAAAATTCACCTGCATGGTCACCAATGTCAGATGATGCTCCCAAAAGGTCACTGTATTGTTGAGAAAACAGTTCTGGAGTCATTTTGAAATTGCTTGCTCTTTAGGAACTGTGAATATAAACACGAACTCTGTAGAACTCAGAATTAAAATCGGGTGTCTTGGAAATGCTGATTTACTTGTGCTGCTAAAATAAGGAATTCACTGTTCATGATATTTATGAGTTTTAGACTTTTCTTCCCTGTCTCAAGTGGACAATGGATAGTTGCTTATACTTGCAAATCAGTTTTAATTGTGTCTAAGATGAACAACAGTGTCTGGGAAGACTGTGCAGAATGAAAATGTGCAGACCAAGTTGTCCTTGTGCTGAGGAAATTTCTGATACTACAAAACCAAGAAAATATGTTGTCAACGCCTTTAGAATTTGTCAAAAGTACCTTGTCCCATTTGATTTACTGCTATCTGCATAACTTTAATAGAGGCAGATGTTCTTATGTTTCATTGTCCCTTTTTTATGACTACTGAGATTTTAAAGACTGAAATGCAGCTTCAAGAATTTAATGTATTGTTATAAGTCCTATAAGTCCTGAGAAGAGCTTTTTATTTTAAAAGAATAAAAATCAGAAGCTCTATTAAATTATCACTCTTTTTACAAATTCTATTTTAGGCCAACCTATCTAAACGTAATTGATCTTCACTATTTCAAGGTGAATAATTCAGGCCATTTAAATTATCTGGGATTCTGATACCAAGAAAACATCCTTTTGGAGACATTTGGAGGAAGGTAACTGTAAAGAATGGTCTTCCTCACTCTCTCCTTCTGTCAGTAACTCTTGGGATAGAAACATTTCAGAAATATAATTTCAGGGAGGACTGGTTTTCAGACTACTAAAGTTGAGAGACTGGACTGGTAAGAAGTTTAATTTTAAGGAGATGAAGAAATGGGATTAATTGGAGTGTCAGATCTAAACTGTTTCATTAGGAGTAAAAGGGCAGACTTACTGTTATACTTTAAGGCTTGAATATTTAGATTTTGTTACTGGTTTCTGTTTTCAGCCTCTTGTACTACCTATAGTAGCAGTCATCCATGTATTCTGAGTCAGACATAGTCTCTAAGAAGCTCTAAACAATCTGTTTTGCTTTTCCATTTCTATGCTGTTTCACCATGAACAGCAGACTTCCATTGCCACCTACGTATGTCAAATATTGCATGATCTGATTCATTAGTAATATTTGAGATTATTGAAAAAACTCAGCTACTGAAGTGCAAATAGTATTGATTTTACAGGGATCATCTACATGACAAAATCAAAACATATGTATTTAAGTAAATTTTCAAAAATCTCTATAAAATATCTAGATTTTTAGTAGATGACTTATAATTAGAAAGCATATTTAATGTCTATTTTCAAAATTCTCACTCACTGAAGAGATTCATGTATCCAAATTTTTATTAACATGTGAAATTCAGTATTAAGGTATGCAATGTTGCACATGGGATAAATACATCATGAGGAGGGTGGTCTCACCATGGATAGTCCTCTGGAAACATCATCCCACATGCAATGATGCTCAAAAATGCAAAGTTAAATTTTTAGGAAACAAATGAAAACAAACCAGAAAATATCATCATGCCAGAGTACAAAGCTATAGTGTACCTATGTCTTGAGTAATGCACACTCAAGTGTATATTTGTACTAACAGAGGAGGAAAAATATTCCTGTAGAACTTTGAAAACTGCAGGTAATTGCTATAAACAGCTGGAAGTATGAATGCCTTCTGCAGATTTCACATGAAGAAGGATTGTCTGTTTTAGAAAATGCATGACTCAAGAAGAATAATCATGAAGGCTGAAGAGAAAAAGAATTAGAAATTCTTGTCTTAAACGATCAAGAATCAAATTTCACTGAAACAGAAAGAGTACCTTTTCAAATGTCACTTAACTAACTGAGGTACTCCTGGCCAAAGAATGTGGTGGAAGCCAAAAATATCAAGAAAGGGATTAGATAAATTTGTGAAGGTTAGGCCTACTGAGAAATATTAAACTTGTTAGTTCGGATCCAGCCTCTGCCTCAGAAAGTCACTATATTGCTAATTGCCAGAAGCTGGGTGTACCAGGAAAAGATTATTCCTTTCTTGCCTTCTATTTAGGAAATAATTTCTCTATTCCAGACTAAAACTTCTGTTTGAATGCAGAGGGAACAGAAAAGCACCTTGCATCTGAGTATGCCAACAGACTGGGCTGTTGTCCTACTCTGTATTTTAAAGCATTTGTGTTAGTGAAGTATCAGAACTTCAACTTTCTTTTCTCAAAAGCATTCATAAGATAACATTTATTTCTGGCTAGGTCTAGCCTGAATGCATAACTAGTTATCATAGCCTTGGGAGCAATCATGTATGTTTGCAGATGAGCTATGGGGTAGCAAATGCTTTCTCATCTCTAATTTACGGCTGCAAATTATTATGATTACTTTGCCATTTGTTTATGCTGTTTGGCATTTTGGGGTTTTTTTATGGCAGAAGTGGATATTTGTCCTTGATGCCATATTATTATTGGCAGAGATGATTCATAACACATGGTGTTCACAATAATGGTCTCATTCTGTGGTCTCAAAAACTGGTATCAGATTTGCTGGGTTTGTACTATTATTTGTTTTATAAAATATACTTTCCTGTATAAGGACCTTGTATTTCTCCATCTGCCCTGTTTCTCCAGCTAGTCTGGCCAAGTGCTGGAAGGCTATAAAATCCTATCTTTTCTTTCAAATGATAAACTCTGTGCTATTAATCTCTCGCCACACTGTTTAGTGATTTAGAAAACATTGTGAAGTCTATTTTCTTCTGAAGTTTACATCTGATCCTTTAGACACAGTCACAAGCATGTAACCATCAGACCAGCTCCCTTTGTCTTCTCCAAAGTAGTAATTTCCTCTTCTGACAGGAGAAGTCACAATATTTCCATCATTGTCACTTCAGTGATGAGAACCAGTTTCCCAAATGCCAGAATATAGTTCTTTTTGCCCTGTGATTGGGAGAAACTCTGCTTGTAGTTTGCATTTTTTACTTGCTGGGAAATTTCTTGGAGTGATTAAACTGAGCTCTGGGTCAGTTGCCTCCTGGTAATTTTTGTTTCTCACCCTTCCATTCATATTAGTCTCTCAGAGGAAGGAGCTGGGTGGATTGGCAGGAGATAGTACAGTCTTCAGTATCAACACTTCCCCTGCACTGGCAGAGAAACATCCAGGGAGGTGGATGAGACTGGCCCAGTGGACTGCTGTCCTTGGTCCTCCAGCACCTCTCTCTCCATAGCAACATCAAGAATTTGGACCAAGTACGAAGCCAGCTTCCAAGTTCTCCTGGTTCTCAGCAGTACTGAGTTAATTTTCTTAAAATATTTCCTTCTCCTGATCTTCTTTGTGGTCTCCATTACTCCATTAGAATGAGTAGAATTTGCCCCTGTCTTTGACAAAGTAGAGAGGTACAGCTTAGGAAATACACTCTCTGCATTCCTTACAGTGAGTGGGAAGAAAGAAGCATTGTTGAAACATGGATCATCTTCCTTGCTTTAGAGCCATACTTTGAGACACTGCATGCCCTGGAACTGCCTATTTCTTTGCTTCAGATTGCCTGTGGAGACAAGCTGGGACATGGGCTGAATCTCCCTGAGGGAGGAGAGTTTCATGGCATACCTTAGCTAGCTTATCAGTGAGCTGCTGTCAAATGAGCAAGGCCCATTCCCCCTCCCTCCCATGAAATTCTTCACCTTTGCCCCACACTTTTCCTTTGGCTGGTGATTTGTCTGGACCAACAGTGACCCAGCCTCTGGGCAATAAGTGGGAGAAGAATAGATACCTCATTTTTCAGGGCTAGCTTCATACTGATTTGATTTCTGGAACCAGCTTATAAGGTCCAACAAATGCCTGTACCAGATGAAAGAAATTGGTGGGAGAACACTCTGGGATAAAGAGGAGGACTCAATTTCAGCAGCAGATTGTACTTAGACTTTTCTGTACCAACTTTCTCCATACATGATGGTTTCAATTACTTTGGTTGATGTGGAATACTTTGGCCTCCTCAGGCCTATAAATAAGCTTTTCACTATAGACACCTTCCCAACTTCATGCACAGTTTAGCCCAAAAACTTTGGTGCTGGAGAAAGGCTCCACAGAGTGGTTACCTCCCAGGCTGAGCTGGTGAAGAGAGATCAGGAAATGAAGATTTAGCTTTGGATGCCATCAGGCTCACCATTCTCAAGGAAAGGGAAAGGAATTAAAAATGGATGTCTGTAAAGTTCTCTCTTTATGAGTAGCTATATCTGTCTGCTTAGCTTTGCCATTTAAGCAGGTGGTCTCAAATGTTGATTTCTCTGTTCTGTGAGAAACAGCACTTACTGACATTTTTGCTTTTACAATTATTTTTGAGCTATTAAAAAGTCAGGTTCAGATAAAGGCACAAAGATTTGAAGAGATGATGTTTTCCATTAAGACTTGTACACGAAACTGTGAAGAGTAAATGAAATCACAATGTCATATGGGTTTGCTTAGACTAGAAGAATAATAATTCACATGCACTTTATAGTCTGTGTGCTAAAGCTTAGCACAGCCTTCCTTTAAATCCTGACATGTGGTTTTTTCCTAGCAGAACAGAACAGAACCTAAATACTTGGTAAGTGGTGTAATGCAGTGGTAAAATGATAAAACTCACATTCAGCTAAAATTGTTCTTTACTGCCCTCTTGTTTCTTTTGGCTCAAGTAAGAAGAACAAAGGAAAAAATGGAAAAGAAAATCTTAATGAAAATAGGGAATGGTGGTGCCAGACGGAGGATGTGACCTGTCAGAACACTGATCTCAGGAGATTACTCTAAGAATCCCAGCCAGGTTGGCAGCTACTGTTTGCAGCTTCTTGCTCCAACATCACACAGAGGCTCCTAAAGACGAGCAGTCAGGGATTTTCTTCACTGAGTTTTAACTGACAGGATCCTAGGTTCTTTCAAGCAAAATGTGTTTTCCAACAGATTCCAGGCACAATCTTATTTTCTTTTCTAGCACATTGTGTATCATTGATGAAGATTGAAAGGATTTTGGTTTAATTTAGCTTAAGCAATGCACGTCTACCATGTGTGTATTATTGTACAAATACCATAGCTACTTCAAAGTGGACTGGGCAAAAGTTTTGAGGAAAATCTGGCAGAAGTTTGGGGAATTAAAAACTGCTCTAAAACTTGAGGAATTCACAGTGATTTTGTCAGGCTGTTGTTCAGACCTTAAATGACTAACCTGGTCTTTTCCACCATTAAGTGGAGGTGTATAAAAGAAGAGGGGGGCAAAGGTGGTAACATTTTCTTGTTAGTATGGTTTCACATTGCAAATAAGCTTCAGGATTCAGGACACATTCGTAATTCTGTGAAACCCTATTCATTGTAGACTGGACTCTGCCCATTAGAGATCCCATCCTAGGTCTAAACTTGCAAAACATATACTCTCCCAGATATTGATAATACTTCCATAGCTAAAGGCTGTCATGAAGTGTGTGTGTTCTCCCCTATCTGAATGTTACTTCCAACAAAATCAAGTTTCTGTAGAGCAGTTAAAAAAACTATTTAAGCACCTGTTCCAAAGCTACCATTTTGGTCCTCAGCCCTTTATGAATCATCCAGCCACTAAAAAAAAACTGGGAGCAGAGATATTTTGAGGGACATAGTATCAATGAGGAAATTTTTAAAAATTCTGGGAAACAGATTTTTCCCATTCCTCTGTTAAGAACAATATAGCTGCCTCCTGAGACTACAAAGTCTCCAAGAGAGACACTCTTGCACTGATTTTTGTAGCAAAATGCCCATAGATGTTCTGGAAACTGAGCAGAAATCTCTTGAGAATGGAAGTCTTTCTCCCATGTCTGAATACAGACAGACTTAAATTGCCATTAGAGTGGGATGTATTTATCCATGCAGTGGTTTTAGAGAAGAATCATTTCCATACAGATTAGGGATTAATAAACCAAAAACCACTGAATAGATATAATTTATTTTGAACCTCAAAAGTGGTAATATGAATCACTCACTAGTATGTGTAACTTTAAATGGTTTTTGCATTTACACCTTGTAATACCTTTGGCCCTAGAATTGTCACACACAAAATTTATTCATTGTAGAGAAAGTAGTCTGAAATTTCATTCACTTATCTCTGAAAGAATAAAAAAGATTGTATATTATCAGTAGTTTAAAGAAATGGCACGCGTTTGGTGGTTTTGGGTTATTTTTAAGTATTGAAACAGGTAAATGTTAACTGTGGCTGTGGGGAAGGAGAGGAGATACACTGGGCTAAGTTATGTAGCAGCAACTGTCTGTAGGTCCAGATCAACATTTAAGCCTCTGCTTCAGTCCCCCCCAACTCCACCACAAGTAGCTAAGCTGTCCCTTCCTGCTGTAAAAGAAAACCACTTGGTACTGTTAGCTTTGGAGAGAAAACCTTCGACCAACGTTGTTCCTTTGATAGATTTCATTCTTTGGGGAAAGAAGAAAAAGAAAGTAATTAAATTAGTAAGTTGGCCAGCTCCAGTGGAAAGGAAATAATGATAGGCTGTGCCCAAGATAGAACAACACACCTATTTAATCTGTGCCTATTTCTGAACTGTCATTTACTTTGATTTATAACTATGGTTTTGAAAAATTTTAATGACGAGAACTTAGCTTGCTCCAAGATTTGAAATAGCACAAATGTCAAAACCAATAAATATCACACTTTCAATTCAGACAATAAACCAAACACACCAAGAAAGAGCCTTCATTTCCTTATCAATTAGGTTTGTGCAGCAGCTAAACTGTTTCTGAAGAACTTCAAGGGAAGGGGCAGCCTTCACTAAAAGGCCATCCTCTGGCCCATGATGTCACTGTTCAACAGACCCCACCAGCGAGAATAACCTATTTGTTTTTGACATATACATTATATTCAAGCACACCGTGATATGTGTTTAAATTCATACCAAAACCAGTAGCCAGACTTCTTGGCAAATATGGTAAGCCTACATACAGTATGCCTGAACCAGATCCACTATGAGAAAGTGTCCTGAGGAATCTTCATCTTTAATGTCCTTTGAAGTTAGGAAAAAGAATAGACAAAGTATTTTTTTACATGTAGCTCACTGGATCAGATGCAATTTACTACACATAAGTCACTATTGCCTACTGTTATTTAAAGAGCAGATGCAATTAAAAAAAGTTTAGGTGATATCTATTTAACTGTCACTGGGCAAATAAGCATGGGTGTCAATAGACACTGTCTTGATAAAATCGACGAACTATTGGCACTCTATAGGTAAAAAAGAGCAAGCAAGTTAAATTAACAGCCCATACACCTCCCCCTTCCATTACCACGGTTGTTGAAGCAAACCTCTTTGTGTTCCTGGAATGTTTGCATAAGTTTTATTACTTTCCCATTTCCAAACAGCACTCCAACCTGAGCTGAAGAAATACCACAAGAAAATCTGCATTTACTGAATTTCCAGATGCTTGTATCAGGTTGGCCTGTGAACTGCAGTGTATGCCCCAGACCTCTTCCCTCCTTTTCTCTTTACAACCCTCATAATCCTGGTAGACAACCAGCTTCCAGATGTGCTAAGCAACATGGATATCATCTTCATACAGCTGCACTCTCCTTTTTCTATGACCTAGCAGGGGAGAGGCAGGGAAGACTAAATGAGTGTGTGGTAAAAAGGTGGCAGATACTGATCTTCCTTTATCTTCCACATTACACACACACACATGGACAGATGCACACAGACTCACGGAAGTTTCCAGATTTCTCTGTTCTTAGCAGACAGAGAAATATTGCTGGAAAGAGAAGAGCTTCATGACATATTAGAGATGAAAAATACAGCTCCCAGAAGAGGGGTCAGAATAGGTGATAGAAACCATAGCTCAAACATCAGGGCAGAGCAGCTTCTTATAAGCAAGCTGGTTAAAACAAGAAATTTGGGAACTGGCTTTGGTTTCAAGAACCCTGCAACTTAGCTTCTCCATCTGAGTCTTTCCAGGTTTTAATTCCTCTTTCCCCAGAGGAAAATTGTGTGATGGTAACAACTATCATGGACAGCAGGGTCAAGACTGCAGTTTATCCTCAGTGAGGCCAAGGATAGGAGATTGGAAAGGAAAGGGATGTTTTCCCTGCTGGGGCCTCCATACGCCACTGCTTGGACATTTTCTTTAAGGGTCGCCATCTTTCTATCTTGCTGTTTGCACATGTGAGACAAAGCAAGGCTCATGCATGCTGCAGCAAGAGCTGACAAATCTGCAGTGTTCTATGATGGTTCTACTATTTCTTAGTGCCCTAACTAATCCACTATTGCCAAGGACAGGTCCCAAGACCATCATCACCTGTGTTCTCTCTGCAAAGCATTTTAATTATAGTAAGATTAGATTTTTGTATGTCTGAAGGATGGTGGGAACAATATTTCTTTCTGCTGTAACCTCTCCAGGGAATGAGAAACTCTCCAGAGAGTGGGTGTTCGGAACTGTTCCCTGCTCTTCCCTTTTTAAATACTAGTACTTTGATTTAGATTATTTCTGGGTACTTTGTAAATGGAAGGATTCTGCTCAGTCTCCTCTAGAGATGCACATACTGCTGTAAGTGTCTAATCTACGATCAACAAGGAGATCAAGAAGGAGATCAAGCATACTCAACCTGCAGACTTAGAGATATCATGTGCATGTGGATCATGTTTAAGTTAAAGCTGTGGCACACTGGGGAATAAGTGTTGGGAAGCCCTGATTCCAGCTGTACAAAGATTGTTTCACAGCGAGTGAATCCTCAGGCGGCACAAGTTGCTGCTCTCCAAAGGCTGCAGTGATACTGCTCGGGGTATAACTCTGTTATAACACTTCACAGCCCTCCCCACTGCACTGAGTCACCAGCATGATTCAGAACAGCCCTGGTAAAGTGCCCCAAAAACCTCCTCTGCCCACCTGCACAGCTGCCTCAAGTTGTGCAAGCTTTAATTATCTGTCAACAAGTATTATTTAGAACTGTTGACAAATCACTAAAGGAATTGACTCTTCACTTAAAAAAAAAAAAGGGTATTCATACAGAACTTGGCACTTGCTCTTGTGTTATTTCAGGAGTTCCACTTCTAGTTCCAACTCAAAACCAAGAAAAGCAGAAGTGGAAATATTTTTTTACTAGTTGATCAAGAATTTTCAGACCTTGACATGGCTTCATATTCAATCTATCTTGCCAAATTTTGGATGAAGGCTTAAACCTGTTTAAAAGTTTCCCAGGAATGAAAGACATCACAGTGCAGTAGTTAGAGAAAAAAAAATGAAGTGAATGACCTGAATTATTTTTCAGACATCATCCTGGGATAGTTGTGCACCCACAGAAAAGCTCTGAAACTCTGTATCTCTGTTTTTAAATAGGTATACAGGAAATAATAGGTGCAATTATTCCTTATATAATAAATTTAGTATATTAAAAAGGTTATTTAACACTGTTCCTTTAATACTATTATTTAGTACTGCTCTGAAAGGCAATATAACAGTAGTCAAACAGCCAACAAAAGACAAGTTAAAGCTAAATTGCATCAAGTCCCAAATCCAGGTAAGCACTTAAACACATGCATAACTTCAAGCACTAAGTATTAATGTCTCTCACATACATAATGTTTTGCATATGGTTAAGTGCTTAACTGGACTGGAGCCTAAATTCACAAAGGCAGCAAGGACGACAACGTTTAATTTTGCACCTTTGTCTAACATTCACTGTTTTACTCTTTACATTCATAAATTTTCTTCATATTTACAGGAAAAAAGTGTTCTGTTTCAATACAGAACTTGTGAGTTTGCTCATGTGCACATGCATGTGTATATGTGCATGTCTGTGTCTGGAGCCTAGGAACCCTTTCTAAAATTCTCTCTGTCCTTCTGGACATACATACTTTCCTATTGGTCCAATCTCCCACATGCTACTGCACTTACTCAAATACCAAAACTTTTTATTAGAATTTTCCCACCAAAAAGAGTGCACTGGCATGAATCTCACCATTGCATTGGCAAGACACTCTACAACCCTCTAGCTTCTAGGAGAGCAAAAGGACCCAGGTTTGTTAGTGTGGTATTGTGTTTCCAGCAGGGCTTAGAGACTACTTGCACATATCATGGTGCTTAATGAAACAAATCACCCTTGAAATCACATTGGATTCCCAGCAGCCTGGGACGGCACGTGGAAATAACAGAGGGCCCTTGACCAGTGATCAGGGAGCCGTGGCAGCAACCTGACATCATTACCATGAGGAAACCTAGAGACAAATTCTTAGGGTGAGAGTTATATTTAGATATACTATATGTAAGTGCAGCCTTTATCCAAACAAATACTGGATGTTACTTAAAATATACTTAAACAAAACCGGATTTTAAATTTTTTGTTTTACCAACATATGAATTTATTATTCATGTGGCTTTTTGGTTTGAGTTTACAAAACATTTTCAGGTATGAATATGAACATTCCAATAATGATGGAGGTGCCTAAATGTCTTAGAGTTCCAATTTAATTTCACCAGGGAGCTAACCTCTTTATTTCTAACCTCTTTAGAGGTTTGTCCAAATTCCTCAGAATGAGTCAGATAGACCTTCAGGTAACAAGTTTGTAGATACTGTAAAGGAGTCCTTCTCATAGTCAGGTATCTTCACTTCTTTAAGTGCCCTCTGGAACCTTTGTGTGCCTAAATCATATCTCCACAGGAAAAGGCCTTAATCTGAAAGCATCAGCATCTGGGAAACTCATTTAATCTCTCTAAGTCATACCATTTGTATTTAACTTTATTAGAAAAGTTTTATCTGTTTCCAACTTGCATAAATGTAAGTAATCATTACTTTATATTTTTTCCTCTGAGGTAAAAGTTTTAACAATTGGTAAGCTGCACTTTCCCTGATGAAGATATGTAAACTACATCATTTTTTTATCAAAACACTCTGCACATTTTTTCAACTTTCTTTCATTGTCTCTTCCCAAACAAGAAGAAAAACACTTTTCATTAAGGTTATTTTTCCCAATTAAAAAAAATCTCATTTCTTTTTCTGTTGTGTAACAAACTAGGATCACATCAAGAAGAATACTTACATGCCTGTCTTAACAATTCTTTATTGTTGCATTCGTATAAACGACATATTTTAGTATGGTGTTGTCCAGAAATAGGTCGAAGTATAGATCAACTTTATTAAATATTTCCAAACTGTATTTCAGTTTCAAGTGTTCCTTCAGCAACCACAGTGCTTTGGGAATTTGGGTCAGTTTAGGAGGTGCAGAGTAACTTTGAGACCTCACTGGACTCAGTAGCTCAATTTCAAGTAACAAGTTACTTTAACCTTCTTAAAAGTTTCTGTGATTCAGTATTGAGAAATTGGACCAAAATATTTAATGAAACAGGTTTTTTTATCGGATTTAGATAATCTATGATTTGTTTTGGAGCATGGCTGTAAAACTTAGTGGTTCTCTGTTAATTCTTTTAGTCCGGGGTAATTTTCTTTCTTTAACTAAAGTTTGATTATATTCTGATTTTCTTTTTTCATTCCATTTATGATATTATTCTATGCCTCTATCCAAAAAGCACCATTGAGAAAAATGAGGCATGTGTTAGATACTCAGTCTAAGATGGACCTGGAAAAGAACTGTCATAACAAACTTACTGCTGCCAACAGATCTTATTTGGGCTTCTTTGTCCTGAAGGCATGACAACAATAAGTCATGCTAACACTTGTAGAGGATGTTCTCATTGAAATACACATATTTTAGCCAACTCCCACCCATGCTCTGTATCTGGATGTTGAGAAACACAAGTATTTTTCATCACAGCAAGTTTCTGTCCCAAATGTCTGAAGACCATGGGAATTTAGAAGTGGAAAAATGTAGAAAACAAGAATTAAGAGAGGCCTCAGAGATACTGGAGAAGGCCAGATGGAAAATAAAAATTATTATTTCTACTAAATAAGTTAGCTGACCAAATGGTTAGCACCCATATAACACCAGCAAATTACTTTTCTGTTGCTGAACTGCTCAGAAGTGCCTTGTTTTTCCTATGGAATTTCATAATATTATGCCAAGGAAATAATAAAGGTCACAGATAAGATATCACATCTGAACTCTGAAAAGGGTGGCACTTCTAGAAATTGGTGCATAAACAAAAGCAAATTCGTACCTTCTGGAAGGTTAACAGGAAGCATTTCCATAAACCTTGAAAACATGATAGATGTTTAGCATTTTTATATGAACCATTTTGCTCATCAGTGACTCGGATAACAACACACTGCCACAAAACAGTATTGTCATGGTTTGAGACACATACTCATTTTGGAAGACAACAATCAAAACTTATTCAAAGTAAGTCAGCAGCAAAATGTAAGAATGTCTGTCTTTACAGTCTGACTAACATTATAAAACAAACAGGAAAATGGATCACTGAAGAAAAACACTTTCGGGCAAAATAAAACTTTCTGATTTTTCAGCGTCCAAGAAAAATTGCCCTGCCAATTTACTAATTTATTACTTCTAGCATCTGTAACCTTCAGGTCCTAGAAAACACAAAAATCTTAAAACCTTTGCATATAAGCCCAGCACAGCAGCATCTTTCTTTCTTGAGTTTTCAACTCATGGGACCTCTTTTAGGATTATTTTTCCTGCTGCCTTAGAAACCTGGAAATATGTCAGTCTAGAAAGATCTTACACACAAAGATTTCCTAGTTTTATGTCTCTGAGAGTGAATGAAGTTGCATTTTTAACCAGCTTCAAAAGAGAATTTCTGTGAGTCCTTTCCAGAACCCTGAAAACTTCTCCTCTTCCACCCCACCCTCTGAGAATGTAATGTTTATAAATCAGTGACCAAAAAGTGAAAATGAAGCAAATTGTACTGGATTGCATAGCAGTTATTTAATTTACATTAATTACCTTGAATTAATATCCAAGGTAAGATTGAGACCATTCATGAGTCTAGAGGTACCATTTCACAGTGCCTTCTGGACTACCAAACAGTATATTTATAAAAATGTTCCAGAACCTTCACAGACATTCTATCCTATTACTGTCTTCCCAATTATTTTTAGAACCTACTCCTGTTCCATCTTCATTTGGATCAATACTCTTAACTGGCACTAGCAAATTTCATTGTTGCATTTGCAACTGAAATTTTACATATCATTTGCTTTTATTTATAATTCTGAAAATAGAATTAAACTTATGTAAAGGATCCTGTAAAGGATCACAGCAACAGTGAAATGATAATATTTTGTAGTGCTGTAAGTTTAACAGGGATACATGATTTCCAGCAATCAATTCTCTGACTCAAGCAGCCTTTTCCAGTCCTAAGTTCTTGTGTTAGAGATCTTTATGCAGTAAAAGCTGTGTGGATATTATGAGTTTTACCTTAGCATTATGACCAAAAAATAGCTCAAGCAGACAATATGTAAAATATTACTAGTTAAAAAATGTTCTCCTCTCACAATTTTAAATCAAAAGTCACATTTTGATATTTCTTCAATAGTTTTCAATTATTTTCACAGCTTAAAATATAAGGAAATCATATGTCTTTTAAAAGTATTTAAAAGATCATCCACTGAATTGATCAAACATATCCATATCCATATCCATACCAATACCCATATCCATGCTCACATTTGCCCATGAAATTTTCTCTGTTACAAGTAGGAGTTGCTTTATATGTACATGCTGAATTTACATCTAGACAGAGCAGTAGTTAGCTCAGATTCTAGAAAGAGTTTCAAAAGCCATTTCTCATGTGGAAAACTAATGTAATTTAATATCTTTTAGTGGTATTTGACAGAAAATATTTCCTCCTGTATTTACTGATATTCATTTGACTGAATTAGGATAGAAGCCAACAAGACATGTCTTGTCATGGATGCTTTTATTTATCCATTCATTGGAACAGGATGAGAAGCAGCTGACAAGTTCCTCAGTTTTGCATCCCAACTCATCTTACAGTCTCTTTTGTTCCCTGGAAGTGAAATAATATGTCTCTGATGGATTTCTCATGTATTTTCCCTGAACATCTTGCCAACTCCTTTACCCACTGCAGAGTCCCATTGAACTTCATATATCACAAATGCACCATTCCCTAACAGATCAGCTGATCAGCTGTTGTCCTACAACAGAAGAGGAATAAAACTTCCCCTATAACTTTTATTTAGCACAGGTTTAAAACAGAGGAAAACATTTATTTTAATAATTTATTTGTTGAGCCAACATCAGGAAGAGCTCAAACATGATTGTTCTTTTCACCCTCTTTATAAACAAAAGAGTAGTGACACCTGTAGTAAAAGAGGATTCAGAGATAGATGATGAGGTAGAAGAATGAAACAATAAACATGAAATATTAAAAGATTAATAAAATTAATCCTGATAAGTGATAAATATTTAAATGTAACTGACCTGAAGATGTATCTCCAAGGACCAATTTAACAATTTCAGAATTGCCAAGTTGATTCAAAAGCAAAACATCCACACTTGAAACACTTCAATAGTTTGATTGATATATAAATACATACTTTGCTGGCATCTATAAACTCAAGCAAATCAGATTAAATACCAAAACACTGAAATTTTTAATATCTCTGATTCAAGTGTAAGGCAGAAAAAGCAACAAAAATCATCACTAGTAGTATTGCAGAGATGTTCAGCTTACACATAGTGACATGAAAAATTGCAGTTAACTCATCACTGAACAAAAAATGTCCTGAATTCAAACCATAAACTGTCTTGGTTTTACATTTCAATACATTATCATTAAAATATTAAAATTTGTGTCTGTGTTTGACATGTATCTATATGTGTACAAATGTATATAGTGCAGACATGACTTGTAAAATGATTTCAAGATTTCAGTAATATTTTGCATTGCAAATGTATTCTTGGGAAAATATGTTAATTGCTTCCTTCTTTAGTAGGTTTCAATAGATACTGCTGAGCAATGGAACAAAAGTGCTTAGGAAAAATTGCCCTCAGACTTTCCTTGTATTCCATGAGAATTGTATCATCATGGCAAAAAGTTGGCTCCTACACCATACTGAAGAAAAGAGTGGTGTGAGAAGGCAGGGTGAGGCTGGTATTGCTGGCAGAATTAAATTTCTTTTCCCTAGGCAGCTGTTCAGGCATTTTTTCACCTGCTGCTACAAAAAAAATAATCAAACTTGTTTAAAGAATTTGAAAGAAAATTAGTTGAAAAAATGCTAACCTCAGAGATGGTATCTGAGCAACTGTCATGTGCCTTGAAGTGCGTTGTAATCAACAAAGATTTGTTTTAGAGACATGATAAGGGGTGGGGTTGACTGCAGCTTTTAGTTTATAATGGTCAGAAGATTGCTGTGGCAGTGATTAGGGCAACAGAAACAACAAGGAACCAGCCAATACAGCATATATGTATATTATATACCACCTCCTTCACATTAGCTGATATGGCAGAGCTTCAACTTCCCTAACAGTTTTTCCATTTGGTCCATGGAAACTTAGTCAACATTAATTTCAGATGGAGTCAACGCCCATTTCTAGGGTTCAATTCAATTGCTAGAAGAAGCCTACTGCAAAAGGAGATTTGTAATATGTCCAAACTGCATAATATTTCTGCAAACAAAAACTAATGTCTTTAAGTAAGGGTTCTTTCACTATTTCAGATTTTTTAGTGTGACTTTTAGTTCAGCAGGTGCCCAAAATGTTAATGTTTTGTCAAAAAAAAATAAACACAACAAGAAATCCACTGAAGTTCTGAAATATCTCTTTCCTCCATTCATAAGTTTATTTTTTTTTCCTGGTTTATCTATGTTTAGTGAAAAAAATCAAAACTATGTATACATTTAGAAAAAGAATCCTAGTGAGTGTCATACAGAATTAACCTCTTTAACTGGCTTTTTAAAGACACCACAACATTTGACTACCAACTGATTGTGTTACTTGACACAATCTGTTCTTTCGAGTTCTGTAATCACACTTCCCTAATTTATCTTAATCCAGTTCTAAAGAATCATTTTACTATCCATGATTTTGGTAGCAAAATAATGCTTTCTACTTAGCATCATTCAGAATAACTGGTTATTTTTGAGAGTTTATCAGAAGCCAATAAAAGGAAAGAATAAATCACACATAAGTTTTTAAATGTTCAATTAAGCAAAACAAAAGGTGGGAAAAATTAGAGGATGTGGATTCACTGAGAACCAGTATCCTTCAAGAACATTTAGTTTTGGTATATTGGTGTGTTAGCTCCTATATGTTTACCATAAGTCTCTTACCTGGTCTTGGGAATACCTACAAGGGAAGGTTTGTGACATTTATCTATTGCAGTTCGTGCCACCACTGGCTTTCCACCAACAAAGCATCTTCCTACGAGAGGGCCAGGATTCCCAAACCTGTTGAATATTTTTTTACTGAAACTGTGAAGTTCAAAGCCAGTCTGTACTGCATTTCAGTAAGAAATGCAAATGTTTTCAGGCAGCTAACTTGGGTTTTTCATAGAAATTAATAAGTCTGTAATTTGGAAACACTGCTTGCTTTCATCTTTCTCCTACTCTTAAATGTAATTTTAAACATTTCTGGAAATGGGTAACTGGCTGAAATGTAATAGTTTTGCCAAAGGTAGAAGTCAAACAAGGAAGACAGATTAAGTGTAAATTCTCGGGAGCTGGCAGAATTAACTAGAATTCTGTTTAACAACTCAATTCTGAAATTATTAATGACTTGTTCTTGCCAATTTAAAAAAAAAGAAATAGGTTTTTAGCCATGGATTTCTTAGAAAGTCATATATCTTATTAATTTTAATACATTTTCAGCATAATCAGTCATAATACAATGGAAACTTCATTGAACATAAAATAATCCATAAGGTGTTATATGGATTTCATTTCTTGAGAGAGAAAATTCATAAAGAGGCTGGTCTTTCAAGTTAACTGTTCCATAAGGATGAAATCATCAATTTAGAATATGGACAAAAATCAAAGAATGTCTTATTTTACAGACATGGTAATTTGGGGTTAACCCTTACTCCAACTGAAGTCAGCAGTAGACCGCTACTGACATCAGCAAGAGCCCCATCTATCTCCTAATTGTCCCTAAAGAAAATACACCTGGACAGGGAGCATCACCTTGTATTTTCCCTGGACTGAGATCCTTTAGCTTTGAGAGACAGCTGCATAAATAATGCCAGACCTATGTGCTGTATTAGAAATATCCTTTAAAAATTTGTGACTGGTTTTGCAAAGGCATTGGCCTTTTGCAATGGCATTGGCTAGACTAGCAGCCTAGATTTTCAGAAGCTTCTCACTGTTCTCTTCAGCAATCTCATTTTTTCAAGAGAGTATTTGTGAGCAATTTTGCAGCTATAATGTTACTTCAGTGCTGTCAATAGATTCAGCTGGGAGTACAAGTTTGTCTCTGCATTTGTAAGAAGCCAACTGTATCCCAGTCCAAATATGTACATTATTATGAGCTACGCAGATGTGTTTCAGATAGAAATTCATTGTATATGTAGATTCATACGAAATAATTTTAGGCACACAAAATCACAGAATAGTTTTGGTTGGAAGGGGCTTATAAGGGTCCCTGCTGCAATGAGCAGGGACATCCTCAACTAGATGAGGTTCAGAACCCTGTCAGCCTGACTGTGAATATTTCCAGGGATGGGGCATTTACCATGTTTCTGGACAACCTGATCCAATGTTTTACTACCTTTATTGTAAAAAATTTGCTCCTTATATCTAGTCTGCATCTATCCTCATTTAGTTTAAAAACATTGTCCTTTGTCCTGCTGACAAAGGCCCTAGTTCTGTTTTCCCCATCTTTGTTCTAAATCCCCTTTTAGCACTGGAAGGTCGCAATAAGGTCTTGGAGACTAGACACTAATGTTTTCCCTAAATTTTGTAAATATTATTGTATTCTTTGGCTACGTGCTCATTTCTAATACTTTTTGATTCACAGTTCCAGTCTGGAAAATTTCAACATTGTTGCTTGAAATTTAAATTGCAATTTAAAAAATTTGCCTTTCAACAACAGATTATTATCCAAACCAATAAAGAACCGTAAATACTTCCTTAACTCAAAAATTGTTTTGTTAAAGTGATAAGTCAGTGTGAGAAAACAGAATTATGGTTTTTGACCTGAAAGAGAGTGCAAATGTCACCAGAATGTTTTGACGTTCTTCTCCAAAAGTTCTCTCAGGGAAAAAAAATCCCACATGAAATTCACTACTCTTCCAAGGATTTAGAAAGTATTTATTTCATTGCACCTCTTCTGTGCTACTATATGTAATTCCTCCTAAAATGAAAATTTTAGGATATTTTGGAATAATTCTTTCTAAAATTTCCTTTTATTACAGTTTTTAATGAAGTCTGGGCTTCTTACTCTTTCCCTTTTTCAGCAATGTTCAATGAAAACAGACTGACAATGAAACATTTTTATTGTCATAAAATAATGGTACTGCCACACATAAAATTTTTAACACCATTTAGTTTGAAACTGGCAAGCCAGAATGGATTCTGTTTTACAGTCATCATTTCTTTTTGGTAACAGTGAAAGGCTATAATATTAAGGTGCTTTGAAAGGAAAAATCTGGGGACCAAAAGAATAAACAAGATTCAGCTTTTTGTAAAATAATTTTATTGACATAACATATTCAGTTAGCAAGTAAAATTGAGATCTAACAATAATGGCAAACTAGGATAATGATCCAGAAAACTTTTTCTCATAGAATTTTTTCCTGTCTATCAAGTAATCTCTTAGAAGTGAGAGCTAGTTAAAAATATTGTAAGAAAAGCTAGTAGAAATGTAGCTTTGTAATTTCTCAGAAAACAAAACCTGTCATTTTTATTACTCATCAAAAAGTATAAGGAACTACTTTATATAGAAATAGATATACTTTGGGTTAAGAAATCCATCAAATCCAGTGTTTTTTATCTTTCTGTCTCTTCCATTTTGTCTTCTTCTTTCTATTTTATGAGTAGAAATGAAATGGAGAAAAGCAAAGATAAACTATTTTTTTTACTTCATTTTTCACTTCAGGGCATCTGTAAAAGTATTTAGCAATTTGTATTGGAAATGTAAAAAATCTTTATTTAAGTTGGTTTTTTTTTCCTAAAAGGAAAGTTTACTTTTCAGCCTGATAGTTCATAAAAATCTTATAAAAAGCTTTACACAGGGTCAAGTTCTAAGCTTCCTTTAAAGAAGAAAAATTCAAGCAACTGAGGACAGTCTTCCAGTTTAAGGTAATTTCTTATGCTGTGGTTCAGCAAGAGCAGCAGTCTAAGAAAGTAGCCAATGAACCCTTTCTTACATGAACAAGACTCGTCAAGTTACAAATACAGGCTTCTTCAAGACTGTGGTTTTTTATTATGCAGCATAACCTTTTAAGAGCAGAAACACTCCCCTTTGCTTGCTCTTAAGTGGTGCAGAGTCTCAGCTAGGCGCAGCCCCACTGAGCGCGGCTCCTTTCACTGCTCACCAGCTCACAGGGCACAGGGTGACTTGGCAGAGCTTGCCTCCTGGTGATGTCTTGAGAAGGCTGACCTAGAACAGAGACTAGACAGAGATAAAGAATAAAGTAGGCATTTATTAGGAGGCTTAGTAGATCCATCTTGGGCAGTGCAAGAGGCTCCCAGCCAGGGCTCCACCCAAGATGAATCCAAAATGATCACAAATTGTACGACCAGTCACGGGGTCTCACACTTTTATAAGTTTTTGGTCCATTAGCATATTGGAGTTAATTGCCCAGTTACAGCTTTAGCCTCTCAAGTCCCATCCTTCTTGTTTTTCTCTCTTCAGTCCACCACTCTTTATGCTCTCAGGCCTGAGATCTGGATCGGTTGTCCTTGGTCCCCAGCTAGAGAAGAAATTATTTTGTCTACCTACTCTGTGAAGAGAGCTTACCATCCCCTTATATGAAGCTCAGACCTACGCACTAAAGCAGCACAGAATCTGGAAAATATAAAAGCTAAAACCTGAGGCATCACTGGGGACCCCATAGCCTGGTCCTACCTGGCAGTCCTAAACAGCCCTTGCCCATCCCTTCCTGGGGGTCACATGGTGAGGAGATGCCCAGCAGCTGAAAACCACATTTGTACCCTTGGCAAGCACATCCTCATCCTGACTCACCACACGCTGTCACCTCTACCCTGGGGGCACTATGGGGCACTGTAGGTCACCTTTCCAGAATTTTACTCTTTTGCAAGCAGAAAACTGGGACTCTAATTTGGCTTCAGGCACAATATATAACTGGGTAAAAGAACAGATGACTTTTTATATAACCCTGCTTCAAACAATAAAATACAGCCTTTCTAAGGACACAAAGTCCAACATAGGCTACAGAAGCTACCAGACACTTTCATTTGCATGCACCACATTTAAGGAGAGAGTCCTATAGGCATCTGCTCTCTCAATCATGTTTTCTGCTCACACATCTTAACAACCAAACAGGTTGCACAGACCTCCTGATTAACAAGTAAAGGAATTTTCCTGAAACAAAGGAAAATTGCTTTTATATGGAGCAGTTAAGTAATTTTACGGAAAATTTTTTCCCTCAGTTATACTCCATAAAGCGTAAGTAAATTCTCTATTCACTAATCCATTGTACTCAGCACAGAATAATTTGGCTTTTAAAGGACTTCTTAGAGTTTTCTTTTCCAACCCTCAGCTATATATTTTTAATGGTTTTTTTTAAATCTGATCAGGTTGATTAGTACTTAAAATATTCAAGATATTTTGGAGATTTCTCAGCCTATTTCACATTTGAACTACCTTTACTATGGAAAATGTCTTCCTTGCATAATTTCTCTTCCTATAGCTGGGGACTGCTGCCCCTTATCCTTTCAATGCATACCTTTGTGAGGAGTCTGGCTCAGTTCTTGTTTTACACTTCTCTTTAGGTGGGATCATCATACAACATCACAGCTTGCATGTTCATCCTATCACCCGGGCTACTAACTTGGACACAGAAATACCAAAGGGAACATGTTCTAGATTCTTCACATTGTTTTCACTCTTCAGAATCAGAGTATTTTTTCTTCTTGTTTTTTTCATCTTTATCTTTTTACCTCATTGACTACTTGGCTCTGTCTCATTTCAGTTCCAACAAGCAGTACCAATGAAAACAGGGGAAACCAGGCTAACATGAAGTCAGTTAAGACTTTCTTTCTACTGGTTTTGTCATCTTGCAATAGTTTTTGATAGATGATTCACCTGAGGAGATGAATTCTGTTAATATGAAAATAGAATAATCATCCAAAGTAATACATTAAAAAGAATTTGTTAAGGGTGTGAAGAAACTTGGAAAAAACCCCAATACAAACCAAGTTAATTAGAAAAACAGAAAATGGTATGCATTCACAAATTCCAAGTTTACTTTCTTTCTTCATTCCCTTCTAAAAGTATCATGATTGAGTTAGAAAGCCATTTTTCAAAATTTTAAAAATGAAAGAATGAGCAATATTTTAATCATTAATTTTTTGAGAAATACAGATCTCTTTCTTGTCTATGAGTTGTCCATGAACACAATATTTTTTAGAATGATTTTTTAATAATTGTTCTATTCCTGATTATGCATAAACCCAAAATTTTTGAAGACATTGGGTTGCTTATTCATATTCCTGCTTTACCCTTTTCATTTACATGAAATTTAAGTGGATATCTCCACCTGTGTTTTTACCATCTGCTTCCTGAGCAAATACAGGGGAAGAGTGCTTCAAAGTTACTCAACATAATGAAAAGATCCTGTCTTTCATAAATAAAGTTTTGCTAGAAATTAATGTGCTGAAAACTCATTTAAATAATTTTCATTTCACTTTTTGTTTTTCAAGGAATTTTCTCAAGGTATTTCCATAATTCTGACAAAAGTCTATACAAGCAAAAATGGCTTTCCTATTTGTTAGCATTTATAGTGGCTTGGCCATAGGACAGTTTGGTTCTTAAGGTGTGCCTTATATGCCCAGAATATAAATTTTTAACAAAAAACCCACAGAATTCCCAGAGAAATTCCCACAGAATTCTCATTAAAGAGATCGCTCTTGTATAATTTTAATTCTATATTTATTTCCAAATAGGTCCAATTATTTATAAATTTCAAACTTAGAAAAAGGTTTCTTTGTCTTGCCTAGTTTTTTAGCTAGGAAATCATGAAAAAATTGGTTAATATAAGTTAAATAATATTTATTTAAAAAAGATATTGCATTTTTTTTCTAGTAATTAGGTGGCAATGAAAAGTACCTACAATATACAGTTCATAAATTGATCTTAAGTTCCTATCTCAAGATCAGCATTTAAACAATACAGCACAAATGAAAATTTTATGGTCCTCTATGATCCTAAGCATGGATGTATGTTAATGCACTATTGTTCAGTTAATGAAAATTAAGTACTGTCAAATGTTTCTGTTTTATCTCTGTATTATTTACAGTTTGGATGACATTCTGATACAAAACTGTTTACAGAAGAACTTTGAGCCAAGTGCTTGCTAGTTTTATAATTCCTCAAAATGACATTTTCAACTAATAAAATATTACGTTCATCAGATACATTACAAATGGATTTTTCATCTGCACTTATGGCAAAGGATCTTTTGAACTTTGCACATCTGTTGTCTAGTTCATTCAAAAACTGAAGAGGAATAGACCTGCTACCTGTCTATATAGGAGGCATCTCTGTCTATATATCTAGAACTCCCCCAAAAAGTATGTACGCCTTTCATTCAAACATCCAAGGTTAAAGTGGCCTTCTATCTAATAAAAAGCTAAATTGGAAGGAGAGATACTTCCGTCCTAGTCTTTGTCTTTTCTCCTCAGTCTGGCAGGCATTGGGAGAACATACAGCATAACTGAAACCCCACATTTGAGCTCCTGCTTGCAGCTCTAGTTCTGTCCAAGTATGCACTGTCAATTATTTTCTTCTCCTTGAGAGTTGCTGACAAAGCATAAGCCATATTTAACCCAGGATTGTGGGACCACATTTTCTTTGGCTAGCTTTATGCCATCCTGTCCTTGAGCCAACCATCTCAATTTGGGATGTGGAGAAAAGCAAAAATAAACTGTACCATCTGTAATTTTAAACAGCCTTTCACTATCTCATCAAACAGAGGTCTTCCTGACTTCTTAAACAAAGTCTCTTTAAAGTGAGAAAAGGTGTTCTCACTTTGACCTCTTTGCTCAAGACCTGCATAGCTCTATTGAATAAGGATTTGCTATTTCCCCTTACACCATTCAGTTCATCTGTATTTCTTTATTCAATGTCATATCATTGTTTTCCCTCCAGTCTCTAGCTCCATCCCAATATGCATCCTTTATTCCTCATCTCGTGCCAAGCCCACTGTGATGGGCTCAGCCCTTTCCACTGTGCTTCCTAGGGATGGCAGTGGGAACTTCTGTTCTTTGAGTCTCCCCCAACACCAGAGCTTGAGGTGTGCCCAGGCAGCTACAAGCATAACTGCTCCTCCTGAACTTGCAGCAAGAGGCAGAAAGCATGAGGGGTTGTTTTCTTCTCTTTCTTTCTTTCTTTCTTTCTTTCTTTCTTTCTTTCTTTCTTTCTTTCTTTCTTTCTTCTTTCTTTCTTTCTTTCTTTCTTTCTTTCTTTCTTTCTTTCTTCTTTCTTCTTTCTTTCTTTCTTTCTTTCTTTCTTTCTTTCTTTCTTTCTTTCTTTCTTTCTTTCTCTTCCTTCCTTCCTTCCTTCCTTCCTTCCTCTCCTTCCTTCCCTTCCTTCCTTCCTTCCTTCCTTCCTTCCTTCCTTCCTTCCTTCCTTCCTTCCTTCCTTCCTTCCTTCCTTCCTTCCTTCCTTCCTTCCTTCCTTCCTTCCTTCCTTCCTTCCTTCCTTCCTTCCTTCCTTCCTTCCTTCCTTCCTTCCTTCCTTCCTTCCTTCTTCCTTCCTTCCTTCCTTCCTCTCCTTCCTTCCTTCCTTTTCTCTCTCTTTCTCTCTATCTCTCATCAGAAACCTAGCAGATTCTTCTCACCAGGAGTGAAATCCAAAATCTGAAAAAGAATCCTCCTGAGCAGCTGTGACTTGTGTGCAGCTCTGGGTCCAGATTCCAGCCCCAGGATGATACTAAGAGTTATGAAGGGGTCTGGAGGTGCCAGAAAAAGGCAGTATTATCCACTGGATGCTCTGGCTAACAGAAAAAAGATTGTTATAGGTCTGTGATCTACAAAAATTACTAAGAGCTACACAAACTGGATAATATATTTACATGACCACAGTATTCTTCAGTCATTAACATGGGCCAGTGTGCTGGATGTTGTACAAAACACAAAATTCAGAAGGCAAACCCTGCTTTAAGGACTTTCACACAGGGAAACCCATGGAAGAAGAAGGCCACTTACACAAACACCCATACAATAAAGATACAAGGAGTGGATATACCTCAGCATGGTACACCAATACCTCTCCCCTGCTTACCTGCTGCCAGCTCTGGAGGAGAGGCAGCAAAGAAAGGTTTTGGTCCTCAAGCAACTCCAGCCACGATTTTTAATGGGAGGAATTGTTTTCTTCTCCTTCTCCCCTGTGGCATATGTTTATGCTGTGCCAGCTGATGTTAACTGAAAAAGCTGAAGATCCCCAAATTCCTTAATAAACCTGTCCCCCTTCCCTTTTACAGTCAGTGATTACAGCTCATTTTAAAGTGGTAGTTACTAAAATAAAACGTTCCATTTTTGCTTGGCAGTACACCACGGCAGGCACTTGGACTCCTGTCCAAGCACGATGAAGGGGAATGCACCGGGGTTCAGCACGGACCTGGACCCAGCACAGCTCTTTGCTCTGCTTCTAATTCAGCAGGGAGAGAGTCAGAGAGTCACAGACACACACCAGCCCTCAGCAGCACCTGCTCTAAGGCATGAAATCCAGCTGGAGGGAAGAACCAGCAAATGGCAGCAAATTTGTCTCCTGCTGTTCTTTCTTGCAACAGCAACAAAAAATACAACTGCAAAATAAAGGGTTTTTTTATCAATCTCAAATTTTTTTTTAGAAATAATGCTCCAACTAGATGGATTCTGTTATACACATTTAAACTAGTTTAATATTCTAATCGTATATGCAATCCTTTAATACTAGGCATTGCATATGAAATTAGCTGCAAAACAGGTGGACACCAAAAAATGAAAAACCTGAGGAGAAGAAATACAAAATGGAGTTCACATTATTTTTTCATTCTCCATTTGTTTTTATCTTTTTATATGAAGATTTCTAAACACTTAACTAAACTTGTCTGCTCAATGTATTTATGCTTTTGGTAATTTATTCCACATGCTCAACATAGTATTCTTAAAAATCTTTGTGTGGCTCTCCTTGTTTTCAATTTCATCCTTTTAAAAATTGTACTCTTTTGTCCTTGTTGGGATTAAGTTCATCCTATTGACTTTCAGAATAATGTAACCTATTTTTCTTTTATTTTTTTCTTCCTCTTTTTCTCTTTTCATGTCCATCTCTTCTCCATTGCAATATATTCTTTGTAATACATTTTCTTGCATACTAGGTTTCTCTCTCTTCCCTCAAGTTTAAAAGGAAAGGTAATGCCATTCTTCTCAGTTTATAATTCTGAAAATTCAAAGGCACATGAAAAAGCATCAGTGTTTGCAGGAGTCTCTTCCCTTCTACTTCAGAGTGCCCATAGGCACAGTGCTGCCAAACCCTCCTGGCAAGGGGGGCTTGTGCCCAGACAAGGCAAGATCACACCTCTCTGTATTCAGGCAGTCAGGGTTGCTTGTAATCCAAATGACTGAAAAAGTAAAAATGTACTATAATGACATCCACAAAAAGGAATCTGACACAACTGAGGTCCACTTTTTCCAGGAGGCATCTGGCAGTCCATATCTTCCCCAGCCAGTTTTCCCTGTCTACTTTGACTTAGTACATTCTTGCAACAAGAAAATTCGCAGGATGGAGTGAGTCAAGATCAAATTTTGTACATATGATATTTATCTGCTTACTTTTTGTCTTCAGCCTTCAGGACTATTTTTTATTTTGACAATGTCAAACACTGCCAAACTCAGATGGTGCTGCCTGAGCTTTCAATGCCTATAATTCTTTGGTTCATTTTCTACTTTTGGCACCTTTTCCAAGAAGTCACATTGAGATGTCATTCACAATTTTAGAAGAGAATAACAGACAAGTCATCCTTTTGATGCTATTAATAAAGACAGGGTCAGTCAAAGACAGGTCTGACACTCAGAAACTGGCTTATTGTGAGTCTGAAGAAAAATACTATGCCATCATCTAAAATACTCCATGGTCTCTTCTGGAAGAGCCAGTCATTTATTAGCTTCAAACGTTACAACCTAGTCATACAATCCCTGGATAGGTATTTCTCAAGTGCAGTAAAAAAAAAACAAACATGCCAGAGAAGCAGTGAAAATGTAAGACAAAGTTCATGTAAGTTCAGTAGGACTTGTACCAACTAGGATTTCTGTGCTTCTAATAAGTATCTAGGCTCTCACCTTCAGCTGTCTTTTAAATAAGTATCTATTCCTCTGGAGCAGAAAGATTCTCTTGAAGGTCATCAGATGCCAGCTCTTGCTCTGGGTTAATTGAGCAACTGATAGCTGCAAATTACATTGACAGGGATAAAATTCTGGCATACAAATGTTTTGTTACTCAGCTCAATCATGCAACAATTTTACCAGTAATCTCTGTTCAGTTCCCATCAGAACTAGAAAAATGTTTATTAAGACCTATCATGGTAGATTGGATGTGACACTCCAGTTGGCACACTTGCCAAGTATTATAGAAACATAGGATTTTTCTAAAATACATCATAGAATGGTTTGGGTTGGAATAGAACTTTAAAGATCACCCAGTTTCAACCCCACAGGCACACCTTTCACTAGACCAGCTAGCTCAAAGCTCCATCCAGCCTGGCCTGTATTTGTATTCAGAAACACACCTGAGCCAGAGATGACTGACTGCCATTAACACAACAAAGTTATTCATATCCTATCAAAATGAGGTCCGTGTCAGGGGTAAAATGCATCCCTCACCTAAGAATGCTTTAGAAGTTTTTAGAACACCCAGGGAAAAAAAAAAAAAAAAAAAAGGCAGCTATATGTATAATGATCAGTCTAAACAAATTTTTCTTTCCCCAGCTTCCTATATCAGGATGGGAATAACTGGTGAAAGAGTAACAAGATCATTATTTCTGTGATCCCACCACCACGTGTTATAAAACCATACTACTGAAGCAAATTCAGCCTTCTAAATGGCAAGTTAAAAAAACATGCCACTTGAGGAGTCACACCAAACCTTCCAAGGCATAAATGAAAACCAGTTAAGGGTGAATAGTACTTCTTCTCTCCACAGATATTTTTCCTCCAGTAAAATTGTGAAGATTCATTCCTGTCATTCATGCAGTATCCTTTGCTACTTCTAAAGGTGAGTTCTACAAATTAAATAAACATCAGACGCAGATTTCTTTGGATAACATAGAATCATTAAGTCTGGAAAAGATCTCTAGGACTACCAAGCCCAACCAGTGAAACCATCCTGTCTTTGTTGTCCCCAAAACTAACAGTGATTTCTCAATATCAGTGTGATTTCAAAAGTTTTGTGATTGTATGTGAGAATGAATAAAGAAATAGAAAATTGGTAAGAGCTGATCCAGCTGTTACCAATATCTAAAAATATAATGTGTGTTATCTACCAGATATGGCTAAAACAAGGCCACAGTGAAAGCAATTTAATGAACTTGGAAAATCTAGAAATGTGTGAAATTAATTACCTAAACTCCTCAGAGGTTTAGCATTTTTGTCCAAATAACTGAAAATGTGGCATTTGCTGCCACATTTCTTCAAAATTTGCAGAATTAGCTTATTTGCATAAGAAGACATTGACATAATGATGGCAGATTTAGAAACATTTCACTAGGGAACCTAAAGAGTAAATAATGTCTAAATCAAATCCATCTTGTTTCAAAAGGAAAAAAAATAAGGATTCTGTTCCCTAATGTATTAATGTTAAAGATGGACTAGAATTGCCTGTTAAGAAAAATAACTCATCTAGAGAGAAACATTGTCTAGAGCAATATGTGACTAACATCACCTACTCGACACAGACAGCACCCAACAGAGGCATAGCACACAATGAGCTGCAGAGCTCTGCTCAAAGTCCACTCAGGTAAAATACAGAGGTACGTTTTCTTCAGACCTGAAATGGAAGATTGAATCTTTTGCATTTTCACTACATTTTTTCATTTTGAGCTTGTTCCCTGGGTGTGTATGTGAGTCTTTCTGTTCATATTCTTACTCACTGGAGGACATGGGGCCAGAGGAGAATCTGCAGGTCAAAAGGGATCATAGGAATCAATGTCAATGAAATCAGAAATTTTTCTTTTTGAAGAATAACATTAGGAGGAAAAATGTATCTTTCTTATTGCTGAAGTGTTACATCCCTGCTGAGCGCCTGCTGCTTTTCCATGCTCTCGTATTTCATCTGTGCTTGTTTCTTCCTGCTCAATTAGGGGTTTTTTTGGCACAGTGAACATGCATTTGCATATCTTCTGAACAAAATAAATGGTGATTTTTTTTTTCCAAAGTCAATGGCCATGGCATCCAACAGACAGTGATTCACACAACCTGCTGGGGAAGTGCCAGTCTGAGTCAGACAGCCTTTCATGTCTGCAGATGCTAGATCCTGGGAGGACATTTAGCATCAGACTAGAACCCAGCTGGCACAGCTACATGGTTTAGGGGTTGGCTCAGTTCTCAGCCTGAGCCTGATGTGTATTATAACTCTGAGAAATTCTCTGACAATATTAGACAATTTGCAAACTTTTCATAGTGTCTCATAAAAGCAGCAGCAAAAGAAGACTTAACTCACAACATTTTAAAAGGAAGAGCACACTGAGACAGCACTTTCCCAAAAAGAACCTGCTGGACACAGTGGCATATGGTCAGTTTGCCACACAAAAATTTTTCTCCTGAATTAGGCAAGGCGCACTGCGGCTGAACGGCACACTGTGATTCAAAGCTCATTTTACATAGTTTGATCAATAACATTTTCTGAACTACTTTGTCTGTTATAAAATCACAGCATCTAAATTATAACTAGAAATATTTTAAGTACATTATACAAAAAATGCAGCTATTATTTAAAAAAAATAATTTATGACCCTAAACTTTCAATTACAAAGGGGTTAGGACCTCTCTCTGTCTGTGTTTGAGTGTAACAGGGCATCCACATCTATGTGTCTTGTGGGTGAATTATTGAAAATGGATGTTACTCAAAGAATTTATAATTATGAAGAGCATAATTTTATAACTATGAGCACCATAATACAGAAGGGATAATAATTCTGTTGATTTTCTTGATGTAAAGAAGATTACTTACATTGCCAAAATGTGTTGCTTCTACAGTTATTAAAATATATAGTTTCAAAGTCACATTTTTTTCCAATGTTTAAAAAATTAAACAAAATCCAGATGAACAAAAGATAAGCCCAGTGAAACTGAGGCAAAAAAGATAATCAACTTGGTGTAATTTCAAAAAGCTCTGAGATCAAAGGAATGGAAAAATAAGTACATAGGAGATCCTGAACTACTAATTCACATACTTTTTCCTAATCTTTCTGTCAGCTCAGCATTTGAATTGGACAGAGGTATTAGTATTAACTCAGTGTTTAAATTGGATTAGAACATTCTTGACTTTTGCAGAGTCCAAGGTAAATATTTCAAACAGGCACCTATCATAATCAATTTTCTTGATGGCATTGCTTTTTGCACTTTTTTTTTTCCTGCTAACCAAAATGCATCTGATTACCTAATCCACCCAGAAAGGAAGAAAAACTACATACTTTAAAATCTTTTGCAAGCTAACTATTACCTTTTTTGAGGTTATTTTAGCCTAATTTCCTGTGCCTGTGTGATAGTGTAATTCAGAAGAAACTTAAGGTTTAACTGACTGAGCATGAGTAAGAGTCGGACCTTTCTATTTTGTTTGATTGCACCTGTTAGAATGAATTGCATTGTCATAAATTAATTTCATATGACTTCATTTTTGCATAGAGTAATGAAGAGGACCAAACACATGTGCTAAACACATCTTAATGCTGGACTTACCAGCATTAAGGTTGACTTTCAGTGTTCTACATAACAATGTTCCAAACCTAATGGAAATATTTCCTGAAAAAATTTTAGAAGTCCAATGTCCATAAATCTAACTGTTGTTTGTTATCATTATTGAGGGAATGACCTCATGGAGGGTTGTTGCAGGAGAGCAGACTCATTCTGGTGTCCAGAAAAGAAGCTTTATGTCTTATCTGAGACACTGTGTTGTCCTCCTTTTCCATAGCATATGGGATATTTGGCAGGAGCACTCTTTTGCTAGAGTTCCAGAGGGCCAGCATTTAAAGGAACTCACAAACCTGCAGTTTATCTTCTTACCCAGAGCCTTTGAGAGAGTGAAATATGTTGTTTGGAAATTTGTCATGAAACAAAGGTAAGAATATTTCAGGATCACTAAGTCCACAAGTCATAGACTGTATGACGTAATGCAGTTATGCAGTTGTAACTTAGACTGGCACTGGAATCTGGAAAGACTTATCTTCCTATTGACAGAAGGGGAAAATAGTTCCCAGAAATAATCTGAGGTGATTTTTTTTGTTGTTGTTTTTTTTCGTCTTTTGGTTTTGGTTTTTTTTTTTTTTTTTGGTCAGTAAGTAGTCCAGAATATAGAATATATAATATATATAGAATATAGAATATATTCACTCACAGAGTCAGGAAATCCAATTCTTTTGCTACAGAAGTGACGTCAGTAAAAAATGTTAATGAAGATTCACTGTTATTGGCATTCTTATTGGCATTCAGATAAAAGAACAGCACTGGGAGAAGAGAGTAAGAAATACTTTCTCCCAATATACAACTCCCATGTAAATTCTGAGAAAGAAGTGTTGACTTTGTTAAAGACATGCTAATGAATTTTCTCCCTTCATGGTTTAGGACCTATGCTGGAAAATTTCTCTACTGTGCACACCAAACGCTTAGCATTTGGAAAGCAAACAAGGCCAATGTAAAATACATTTCTATAATTTTTTTTAAATGGTGGGAGATTTTTAGCTAATGTGATGTTTATAGGGGAGGAATAAAATCATCTCACTATTTTCAGGAATTTACATTCACTAAGATCTTCTCATACACCATAAGGTATTATTTCTGTTCTCAAATATTACATCACAAGCATTTTAATTTAAAAAATGTATAGGCATCATTGCATATAATTTGGTCCTTATTTACAGAATCAGTAGGTTGGAAGAGACCTTTAAAATCATCGAGTCCAACCCAGCCCTAACACCTCAACTAAATCATGGCACTGAGTGCAACATCCCATCTTTTTAAGCACATCTAAGGACGGTGACTCTACCACCTCCCCAGACAAACCACTCCAGAACTTTATCATCCTTTCTGTAAAAAACTTTTTCCTAATATACTACTTATATTTCCCTTGGTGCAGCTTAAGACTGTGTCCTCTGGTTCTGCCAGTTGCTGCCTGGAGAAAGAGACCAACCTCCACCTGACTACAGCCACCTTTCAGGGAGTTGTAGAGAGTAATAAGGTTGCCTCTGGCACTCCTTTTCTCCAGGCTGAACACCCAAAGCTCCCTCAGTCATTCCTCACAGGCCTTGTGTTCCAAACCCCTCACCATCCTCATTGCCCTCCTCTGCACGTGCTCCAGCATCTCAACGTCCTTCCCAAACTGAGGGGCCAGAACTGGACACAGCACTTGAGGTGTGGCCTCACCAGTACTGAGTACAGAGGAAGGATGACCTCCCTGCTCCTGCCAGCCTCACAATCCCTGACACAGGCCACGATGCCCTTGGCCTTCTTGGCCACCAGGGCTCCTGTTCAGCCGGCTGTCAGTACCCCCAAGTCCCTTTCTGCCTGGGCACTGTCCAGCCACCCCCTCCCCAGCCCATATATAACCTGCAGGGGGTTGTTGTGGCCAAAATGCAGAACTCAGCGCTTGGGCTTATTAAACTTCATCCTGTTAGACCCACCTATATGTGTAAATATAAAAAGAATATATGTAGCTATTGCACTCCATTCATTACTCTTGTGATGCTGTTCTGAGGCGTCATTTATTACACAGTGAGAGACACCGTGCCTGAGCCAAAGAATTTGCACAAGATATCACACACAAAAAAATTGTATCTGGAGACAGGGGAAAGAGACAAGAAACAATACAGAAAACAGGCTATCTGTCTGATTCTGATACAGCATGATAAAAATAAGGTAAATATTCTTAATGTGTACCTTACTGTTTAGGACCATGTACACACACACAAATTTCTGACCCTGATTCAAATGGTAATTGAAGCAGATAGAATTTATGTACAGACTTAGGACTGAACCCTAAGCCATGGGTATATTGATGACAAGAGCTGACTAATTTCTGTGGGAAATAGCATGAAATAATGCAAAGAAAATCCTGATCCAGAAACAGAAATGTTCTCAAGGGAGTCTGTCATGACTGTTAAAGATTACAGAGCAAATAGAAATGGAAGAAAATGAAAAAGTTACTGTCAAAGCATCAGGGCACAGATGTCATGGGAATGTAATAGGGAGGAGGGCAATGAGCAGTAATGGAGGCTTGCTTTCCAGAGGTTTGCATACCACTTCAAATACGCATTCACAAAATTTTGTGCAAGATGCAAACTTGAATTTCAGTGACATTGCCCATGAGCAAGTGTGTTATTTTTCTGGAAAGTTTTCTAAAGACTTGGGAACTAATAGAAATACAGCTATTTCTAACAAAAAACCAAGATCATTTAATAGCTATACATATAATAATTATTACATTATTTTAGAGACAGGAACTTGTTAACAGGAGTACCCAGAAAGCATTTTAAATTTTACTGTGTAAAACAAAACCTTATTGAGGAACATGTGACATATCACAACTGAGTCTGATCATATCCAACTCTCAAGCTTTAAAAGAGCAAGAACAAGAAATATGACACATCTAAAAGACATGTTTGTTTTAAGTGAAATACAATAACTCCTTAAAGCCATGAGAACAGGTAGATCAAAGCGAGATAAAACTGTGGAAAATTCTGAAAATTACCCCAGAATGTTTCAATGGGATTTCTTTCAACTTTTAATTTTAATGGATGATGGAAAAATGAAAGCTTGTTCCCTGTGTTACCGTTTAAATTTTGTCAGTAGTGAAGTTTGGAAAAAGAGGTTTCCCAGGAAAAATTCATCAGCTGAAGAGGCATATTTGGAACTACTGAGGTAGCATGGGACTTGGGCTATCTCTGATTTTTATCACTCTTATTTAAGTTTTTTCTAAGGCAGATGCTTCATTTCTTTAAAAGGAACTAGGACAGTGCCAGAAAATTATTACAGAATATGGCAGGACTGTTTAACTCTTCTTTGAGTCAGTAGGGCTAAGGCCATAGAATTCAAAGGAAACTGAATCATCAGAACTTTTGCAGTATGATGCATTTTTATGTTGTACTAAAACAATACTTGAGATATACACACGTTGATATAAAATGATTTTTTAAGCATAATCTTATATGACAAAGTCATTTTATACATCTGTCAAGATAAATTTCACTGAAATTGGGTTCTAAGCTCTCGAAGCCTTCTAGTAATTTGGGTTCATGTGAGAAGGATTTATTAAAAAATATAGTTTCATTAAAGCCGATACAGTTAGTGGATTTAGAATTATTTTGCTATCCAGCTTTGACCCACATCAGAAAGCTGAAAAGTATCATATATCTGAATTTGAAGCTAAATTTTCAAATTTTGTTCTTTAATCCTGACTGCAATTCAAACCATACATATGAACCAAAACTCTTTATAAATAGAAAGTCTGGTGATGCCTGATGTGTTAGCAATATTTAGCTCAAATTTTCACTATTAAAACAGTGAAAAATTGGGTTCCTCATCACATAACTCCAATGGAAATTTCTGCGAGCTCAATCATCCTTGGCATCTTCTATGCAAATCTTATGCTGAATTTTTATTGCCACAGATACACTTGCTTTATAAAAACTAGGCTTACAAGTAACTTATTCTCTGGTTTTATTGTTCAACTCAGTCAATTAAGCATTTAAATAGTTATATATCAAGTAAAATATAATTTTAACAGTTAAATGGTCAGGAAAATGTAATTGTTTTAAAATATTCACTAGCTCAACTGTGACATCTCTCCTGTTTCAAATATATTTTTAATAACTTGCAAGTGGATCAGCTAGCCATACTCTCTCTGTGTTTGCAGCTACAGCTGCCTCTAATTTGAGGATCCAGAGACAGTCAGAAGTCTCGGTAAATCTTGTAGAGACATGCAAATGCACCATCACCCTACACCACTGATCTTTTAAGCAGGGCTGAATAAAAACAGCATCAGTGTTCAAGAGACAACTTCTTCTGTCAGTGGAAAGAAATTAGGTTTTCTCAGAAAACGGATCAAACCAAACTTTTTTTTTCCACATTCCAGTATATGTAATAATTTTTGTGTTACATTAATGTATAATTATTATTTGACTAAAAATTATATTCTACAAGTTACGTACTCAGCTATCTTGGCAAACCCTGGTCACCACTGATGCTCACTTTTGCATCCCAGAGGTTTTTATGAAAAATGCTAAAAACCCCAAAGAAATAGTGTAAGGACTGAGTTATAGAAGGTTGAGGAAGATTGTCTCAAAGAATATTGGAGTTGTATTGAGGTTCCCTGCTTCAGAAAACTTTGGTGATAATAGTAAACATATTATTGTTCTATGCATTTCACTAAGAGTAACAACTTTTGCGGTAATAAAGCCCTGGAGGACAGGAAGCAGAGAGGGTTTAGAGATGGGAAAGAGTTTTCTTTTGCCTGTGACAGGAGATTCACTATTTGTTAGAACCAGTTATTGCTTTAAAGCAATAACATGTTGCTGTATATTCCTTCTTCATAAATTTTGCCACATACATCTGTTTTGGCCACGGCTTTAGACACTTGCTGCCTGCTGCTGCTATCTCAAACAAGTCTGGACTGAACTCTCAAACACAGGTCTTCTATACAATATGAAATCTGGAGTGATATTCTTGCCCAGGCTCAGAGAAAGACCATTATGAGCATTCAACCGCAGCCCACACTGAGGCAGATCCTGCTCAGATGAGTAAAATCTAGGTGGAGTCTCCATCACTGCAGTTCTGCTGTCCTGAGTGGCTGGCAGCTGTTTGGGATGTTCAGAGCTATCACTGTGGGCAGAAGCTCAAACCCAGCCATTACAGGGTCATCACTCACACTTAACCAGCAGTGAGGACTGCAATATCCTCTCTGCTCATGCAGCTGCCTTGAGTGACACTGAAGAAACCAGACAGGAAGAATTAAACTGAGAGGACAATAATGTCTTTAGTAGCAGGGGAAGGTTGTTAAATTACCCCTTGCGCAGCAGTGCCAAAAAAGGTCCCCGAGTTAGGGAAGCTTGACAAGCAAAAAGTAAAAAAAGAGATGGTGAGGATTTTTTGTCATCATAATGGAAGACATTGCTATTCTGGTCTCTCACACCAGGATCAGGTGTGTGAGGAGAACCATATGGAGTCAGAGAAATAGGTCAAAAAACATCCCTATTTTCCAGAAAGTGCTTTCCTCGCAGCATGAAATGGCCACAGTCCTATCTTCTGTCCCTTGTGCTTTACTGATGATCTGGTTTAATTAAAATCGGCAAGTAGACTGGCAGGGAAGAAGGTAAAGCTGTCCAGGAAAAACATTATTTTAGAAAGAACAAAGAAAGCTAAGAAATAATGAAATAATGAATACAAATAATGAAAGCAAATAATGAATAAAGGATTTCCTGAAGCTCTTTCAGAAAAGCACTAAGCAATGCAGTCCTTTTCTCTCCAGGAATTATGAAGTTTTTGGCTATTTTCAAGTGTTCTTAAGGTGTCAGCAGCTGGGAGAAAAAAAAGAGCAGACCCATATATAATAAACAGACATAATTTGTGTGGTTTACATTCGATTCTCAGAAAACAGCTGTGCATTTGAGTGTTTTTCCATGAGAGACAAGGAACTTCTTTGTCAAGGTCCAACATTTCCACCGACTGTATCAGAGGAGAGACCATGATATCACCATTTGAATAATATGTGGTTAATTTTATAGACATAAACTATAATTTCATTTATATATATATATATATATATATATATATATATATATATTAAGCTTAGCTTGGTGATAAGCAGCTATTTTCTGCCATAAAGACTGATTAAAAATATCTACATTTTCAGTAGAAGTTTTCTTTTGAAATGTTGACTTTTGTTAAGAAAACTGAAAGAAGTCTGACTTCTGCAAAAAATAGCTTAGCTGCAATCATAATTGAAAATTTGTTGTTGTTGTAGAAATCATTCATCTAAATGCTTGGAGACATTTTCATGCTGTGAAGCTTTAATGTTAACTACTGATCCAGCATAAAACCCAGAAAAATAGCATAGTTATTCATATTCTTGTTGCTCTGCAGATAGAATGCTTCCAGCTAATGCCTAAATCCCTGTTGCTTGAACAAGAAAATGTTCCCCAATTCAAAACCAAAAGTTATTATTTTCACTGTCATCTTGGAGGAAAGGAGACTGAAAAAAGTCCTGGAACAAATATTATTGCCATACCTGAATTTTTTGAGATTTGTCTTTCAGAGGCTACAATAGCAATGAAATCAATCAATTGTTTTCTGATGCCCTCATTTTTCATTCTATTTAAGATCTCTGTCTTCCACAACCTAATAAGACAATATCAAGAGAAAAAAGCATGGAACATTTAAAGATAATAGATTCTGGTAGTAAAATTTGTGGTTTGGCACTACAAACTTACTGCAGCTGTAGCAGAAAAATGCTTATTTACAAGTAGTCCTCCTTCTACTGTTTTTAAGTCTTTCAAGCACCTATGTTCTACAATACTCAAGAGAAAAATAATCTGCTTTCACTAGGGTCACCCCATACTGCTCCTCATGGAGAGTCTGAGATCCTATCCCTGTCAAGCAGACTGTCCCCTCCATCAGGTCCCGGTGCTCCAGCAACCACTTATGGAAAAAAATGTCCTACCTGTTTCTTAAAAACAAATTTAGGATGCCTTTGGTCCTGCATCTTATCATAGAACTCATGAGTAATTTTTATAAATAAATAATCTAGAGAAATGAGATTTCTCTTGTTCTTCCAGAATCTGTCTAAATTCTGGAACTAAAGGATTAATCAGTTGATACATCTGAATATATCTTATATATATATGGTTGCCATATTTTCTCTGGCAATGTTTGAGAGTTTTCTTTTCTTTTATTTTCAAATGCACATGAAAAAAACTTACTTAAGATATCTTTTTTTCATTATCTCAGGAATATATTTTGCTAAGTTGTAGGGTTTGCAGAAACCTCCTGTTTTCACTTTTTTTTTGCATGGAGAAACTTAAAAAGACATGAATTTGGGTACAATAGGAGCCATAATTAATGGTTGTTATTACATTGGCAGCAGATATCAATTTTATCTGTCAGTTTTTCAATGCATTTCAGGAGTTACAAGTGCTCATTTTGCTAGGATCCATGGAAAATGTGTTACCTTGCTTTCAGATGCAGATAGAAACACTGTCATTCCCTTTGGCATCATGTCAGGTGGTGAAAATTTCTTTTAATGATGTTGTGATGCTAATATATAAGGTTCTGTTTCAGTTATTCCTGGTAAAATGTTCTGAGCATTAACTTCATCCATGTCCCCAGAAGTTCTCTGTTTCTTGCACTTTATAAATAAATTTAGTTTTTTCATTTAAATCTGGAGTGACAATTATAGCCACAATCTATAGGCAGCACCAAGATACATGTTGGGTAACTTACCAAACAGTCCTCAAACTCTTTACAAGGGAGTGGCTTTTAAAGATGATATAGCTGCAAAAATCTTCATTATTCTTTTTACAGAGCCACAGAGCTCTGATGAGATGGCTTGGTACTGAATTCCAGCATACATCCCCAGAACTGTTTATAGATTAATATAATATTTTATATGTTTATAAATGTTTATAATGTTTATAAATCAGTATTTTCAGTGCTTGGCAATTTCAGGCAATTCTTTAATGCTTATCTGGACACAGTTACAGTGAGTGCTACAGGAATGCTTCTGCAAACTTCATGGCATTGCTGGACAGCCACTGGCTGGGGCACAATAATGCCTGAAACTGCCTGAAACTGTCCTGAACAAGAGGTGGACAGGTGGTTGTCATGGTTTAGCTCCAGCTGGCAACAGAGTCTCATGCAGCTGCTCATTCACTCTCCCCTGGTGTGATGGGTGAGACAGTTGGAAGAGTAAAACCAAGAAAATTCATGTATTGAGATAAAGCAAGTTTAATAGGTAAAGCAAAAACTGCATGCGCAAGCAATGCAGAACAAGGAATTCATTCACCACTTCCCATCAGGTGGCAGGTGTTCAGCTGCCTACAGGAAAGCCATAATGGTGACTCAGGCACATCAAAACCATCCCTCCAAATAACCCCTCCTGTCCCTTCTGCAGGTTTACAGACTGAGCATGAGGCCATATGGCATGGAACATCCCTTGGGTCACTTGAGGCCAATTGTCCCCCTTAGTCCTCTCCCGGGACACCTCTCCTGTGCAACCCCGGCCCACTTGCTGCTGGGTTGGGATGAGAGGCAGAAAAGGCCTTGGTGCTCTGCCAGCACTGCTCAGCAAGAACACAAACATGCTATCAACACTGTTTCCAACACAAATACAAAGCAGGCTCCCATGCCAGCTACTAAGAAAATTAACTCTATCCCAGACAGAACCAGCACTGAAGAGCTGCCTCTCCTCCCATTCTAACCACTGCTTCAGTAAATCCACATAAATCTCAAAACTTTTCTTTACCTCATCATGCTTGATGTGCTAGGAGACTGGTTAAAACCCAGTAGAGCTCATGAAAAGGCCCACAACAGCACAAACTGTTATTTGAGAATAAAAACTGACATTGAATTTAATGTTAAATTTACATTGATTTTAATGAGATGAGAAATGAACCCTTGAGGCTTAAAAAGGAAAAAAAAAATGTTAGAAAAACTTTTTTTTTTTTTCTTTTAGCTTGGAATGCAAGGCTTCTATAGGATTATCCAAAGCACTGATCTAACACTATATCCCATAGTGGAGCTGATATCAGTCAGTGCAGCTGCACAAGACTACTTTAAGTTTGATGCCAAGAATTAGCTGGAAGTGAAGTGTCACTCAGTTAACCATGTCACTTGTTCAGCCTGCAAGCCAAAAAAAAATATCCCAATGCTGTTCACAGAAGGGGAATAATATTTTGCATGCAGTTCACATTTTGTTCTCTTACTTGTCACAACAGCTAAATGTGAATGGCATCTTGTTTAATTGTTCTGCACAATTTCTGAACATATGAAACTCTTTAGCATTTTTCCACATGCATCACTACTCCAAGTTTTAGAAAACAAACAAATGTTTGGGTGGGGTATGTACTGGTGGAGCTAAATTTCATAGGAATGTATATTTTCAACTAGAATCAATTCCAAACCATGCAGCTTAGTTCAGCTCTTATCTGGGGTATGCTTTGATATGTTTAACAAGATGTCTCAGTCATAACCCCACCTTGGAATAGTACTGCTTCTACATTTATCAGCACATTGAACCTAACACAATTTTTTTCCTGTAGGAAGAAAAAGAGGCATGCTTCCTCCATCTAACACACACAGCTGTGGGCTCTCAGAGCTTTATAACTCCTTGTTTGTTTGTTATAAAGAAAAATGTATATGTAGGAATTGTGAAAAAGGATCTGAAAGTTACATTTCATTCATAACAGATGCTACACAAAATGACGTATTTTCTCAAGTAGATAAGCAGAAGAAATTTTAAATCCAATCAAAAATTATATTTTTTAATTACTTCATTAAATAGTTTTGATAATCTTTATAAGTACATAAAATTTGGCTAATATATCAAACATATCATTTTAGGCACACAGTTGCAATCCAGAATGCAATTCTTAAGCACTTCAGACACTTCACAATATTGGATTCTTCCTATCTGCCCTTTCCAAAGGCAACAAATAATTAAAAAAAAATATAATAACTTTTAGTGGACCACACAACAGGTGATTCATGATGTTAATAAGAACCCACAGCAAAATCTCTACAAGCTCAATATGTGCAATCCTTGCAGAAGAACATAACATCAGCTAGATTTTCCATTTGACTGATTTGTCACTCAAAATACTAACTTGAGCACTTGTCTTCTGTTTGTAGTAATCCCTGAAAGACAAAAAAACCCACAAAAGCCATCACCAAATCTTGCCATTCCTTTTGCACCCCCGGATAATTCACAGGAAGGAAAGGGGAAAGGGAATGATTAACACTTTATCCCTTATCCATTTGAGTTTCAGCAGTTAGAATGAAATAAAAATTCTCAGAGAATAAAATTTAATAGAGTTGAACAATGTGACAATGAAATCTATTACACAAAAAACCCCATATACAACAGAAAACACATCTACAGGGTAATAAAATAAATTTTAAGAAACAGTTTTGAAAGCTAACAATAGGGAATGAAAAGAGAGAATAAAGAAAAATTATCTAAACTAATGTAAAGTCTTTTCCACTCATCCAGTTATTCATAGACTGGCACTGCAGCTCACAAGAGAAGGGAGGGAGGGAGGGAGGGAGGGAGGGAGGGAGGGAGGGAGAAGGAAGGAAGGAAGGAAGGAAGGAAGGAAGGAAGGAAGGAAGGAAGGAAGGAAGGAAGGAAGGAAGGAAGGAAGGAAGGAAGGAAGGAAGGAAGGAAGGAAGGAAGGAAGGAAGGAAGGAAGGAAGGAAGGAAGGAAGGAAGGAAGGAAGGAAGGAAGGAAGGAAGGAAGGAAGGAAGGAAGGAAGGAAGGAAGGAAGGAAATCAGTAGAAATCCTAGTTTTCAGGTAATAATTCAAGACTTCAGGATTCCCTGCATATATTTTAGTTTAAAAGTTACGCAACTATTTTTATTTTTATTCATAAATAGATGTGCAGCATGCATCTATGTAAAATGTAGGTAAGATACAACTTTAGCAGAAGCTCATGAACGTTTGATCTGGTGTTTGTGAGTTGCAGCAGAGCAACTGTCACAGGACCTGGCAGAATTGAGGTTATGGGCATGAAAACCCTCAAGAGATTTCACTGTAGGATAATTTTGAGCACAGAGGTACCTTTGTGCCTCACTCCTAATTGCATTAGTAAATCTGGATGTGATACTTTAAAGACATCCCTTTGAGAACCTTTCCGAATGCATCAGATTTCCAGTTGGTATATTTCTCTTTTGATTATAAATTAACACCTTCCTCCATGGAGCCTAAGAGCTGTCCAAGCTGTGGAACTTTGTCATACAGTCCTATGAAAAAAGCCCAAAATGAAAAAAAAACTATGACAGTTTGTTTTGGTTTAGTTGGATTTGATTTTTACTAACTGCTGAAAGCTTTAGTTAACAGTTATATATTCTGCTTTTTGAGTATGTCAATACAACACATTTTCTCAACTCCAGCACAAGACACACTAAACTGCCTTAGCAATATCTTCATGCTTTGCACCTGCTTTTACAAAAAAGGTTAACTGAGAAAAGAATACTTGTCTGTGAGATTATAGCATTTCTTTATTTAATTTTTATTTATTTTATTTAATTTTATTTAATTTTTATTTTTTTATTTAATTTTTCTAACAATGTATATGGAGAAAATACTGATTGACATTATGTGTTTACTAATTTGAAATTTTTTTCATCTCTCCTGGTTCTGATTTTATAGTATAAGAAAGGTCCCTAGTGTATTTCAGATTTATCAAAAAACCTACCCTATAACAATTGGTATACAACATAAACCGAAAATTAGCATCTCAGGGCTCAGAAAACTGGAGCACATCAAAATGGTTTCCAAACAAATAATGAGATTTGGCCTTCTAGATGGCTATCTGGTTTTGAACTGGAATAATATAAGAGATGATCATGAGAATCTAATTTATTTTTTTTTCAGTCTAGTCTACTTATCAATTTCCTGGATTTGCCAAAAGCAAATAAATACTTCACTTTACTCCTTTTTCCTCTCTCTCTCATACTTCAAAATAGTCATGCATATAGTCATTCAAACATAATTTTTCAAATAGATTTTTGGACCTTTGATTCAGAAAATTATGCCTTTGTTGAAGAGCAAAATAGGACCAATAGATTGATAGAGGACCTGGTTCCCAAATGACCAAGTTAAGCACATGCTGATGCTTGGAAAATATGCATTCTTGATGTCTACAAAGTAGGAAATATGAAAGGTGCAAGATGCTGCCTCTCTGCAAAAATCCTAGTGTAACACTTGTTAGATTATTTTATTACTTTTGTTTTCCTTCTTTTGTGTTCAGTTGTGCTCATGTTATGCTATATATAATTAATGTTATGAAGCATTTATATTAAAAATACCACTAATATTCACAAAAATATACAGTAAAATATGGAAAAGCTATTTTTTATTTTCTGCCATGGAATCATTCTCTAGCAGCAGTACATTGAGCAGGTTGTTCAGATAATGCTTTCATACTTGAGTCTGAAGTTAATTAATTATTGTCTCACATTAATTAATTTAGGGGAATGAGAAGTTGGTTTGAACTAAAAATGGAAAGTTTGTATTAATAAACTGAAGCCAAAAAATTTTTTGGCAGTTTCAGTGCTTTTCTTGCAAAAATCAAAAGGTTTTTGAAAGGAACTAATTCTTAAAAAAGACTCTATTTCATCAGCTTGCCATTTTCCAAAGGAAAGTGCTTCATCCCAGAGCTCTCCAACAGCCCTAAACATTTCTCTAGTGTTAGGCCAGCACACATGGGAAGTGTTCATTTCCACTGGCTGCATGTAAAATTGGTTTCAGGACACAGATGTTTGCAGTACAACGAAAGCACCAATTTGTATTTGAGTATTAACTTCTTTTCAGTTCTTCCATTATGGAAAAGTATGATTTCTCCAATTTTCCATCTTCCCTCTCTATAACAAGTTTGCTTTTCATGCCAGAGTTGTAGGATCATTAGGAACACAAGCTAAACAAATCCTAGGCTTTTAAGAAGTTTCATCAAATAGTCAACTTTTCTGTATAGCCAAACAGGAAGAATTCAGGATTCCATTCATTCAGAGAATTATATTCTACTTTATAACTACCTGTTCAGGAATAAATTGAAGGAAAAAGAAGTTATGTCATACCAAAACTCATTTCTGTATTCTGTGTTGTTCATAACACTCCTGGGCATTTCAGATTTCCTCTCATTAATAGCCTGCATTGTTTATTACTTAAATAAAAATCCCAACTTCAGTAGTAGCTGCACTTACCTCAAAGAAGAGATTACATTCTTTTTTCAAAGATATTGATATCTTTTCTTTCTGTCTTGTACATGGCACAGACCCTTAAGACCATGATTTAACATTTATTTCAATAAACTTTTAATGTATTTGGATTGAGATTCTTAGGTCATTCCATCTTGGTATTTAACGCTTGAAGATACCTTCTTATGGTGAAACTTTGAATACTTAAGTGCCATTAAAAAAGTTTCCAGAGATTCACTGAAGGTGGGACGTCAGTTTCTGGCCAGGCAGACTCCCAGATGGGACTAAGGACTTCATTATTTTTCACATGGAAGACACTGGAAAACTTAGCTCTGGGCTGAGCAGGGCTCTGAATGAAAGTGGCCTTACTACTTTCCTTTGACAAAGAGGTCAAAAAAGGGTCTCAACAGATGGAAAATAATTTCCTCTATTTCTCTGCTCCTCTAGATGTGAGAATGGCAATTTATAACATGTTGAGGACTGGCATGAATATGTATCAACACAGAAAATTTCATTTTCTTCACACCTTACATCCTTCCTAATCTCTAACAATTATTCTTCCCCTTATAAAGTCTCACAAAGTTATGCAACTGCTTTTGAACATCTACTAGTTAGAGGTTTTTTCATTATTTTCCAGGATCATCTCATATAGAAATGTAATATTACTGAGAAGGTTTATTTCTGATCCAGGATGGAATCTCTGAGGTTCTAACGAGTTCAGAAGTAATGATTTTTAATCAAGTCTCATGCTGAGGTGACACCTTTGTCTGTTATGATTTCTGAAAAAGTTTAATGGTTAGACCAGGATGTCCTGTTTAGCTCTGTTGTTTTCTAGGACAATTTCAGACCTGTTTCTGCAGTGAGCAACATCAACTCTGATGCTCAGGATTAGTTTCAATATATGAAAGTACTTTTGAACTTTCTCCCAGATCCAGGAGTTTTTAGAAGATGCCTCTCTGTACCCATACTTCTTTATCTATAAATTAAGAACGTCTTTATCTATAATTTTTTCAAATGTCTCATACAGACACTACGTCTCACAAAACACTCTCACAAAAGTGAATCCTTTCTAAGGATTCCTAATTCTAAGAGTTACTACAGTGCTTTTAACTTTTCCAGTAAGATCAAGTCTCTTCAAGTCTGTCATATAAAGCACTGGTCCATGCAAAAAAATCATCACTGCTAGTCAATCTTAGTTAAGTTTTTCCATCAGAGGAAATAGGGTTTGCCTAGCATTTTACTGCCTGCATCATCAAACATTGCATTAACAAATACTGAAGATTGCAGAGCAGAACGCAGTATTTTGATTTATTTGGAATCTGATGGGGTTTTTCTCTTTTCATGGAATAAGGATGCACCTGAAATTTTTATGCTGAGCAGTTGTAATATTTCTCTATTACTTTTAGAGCAAGTTGCTGCCAATTTTTACAAGCACCTCAGACAATTTCTTCTACCCTAAGTAAACAAGAAGGAGGTCACGGCTGTGCATGATATTCATAGAATATATTCAGTGGATGATTTTCTAAACTGTTCCTATAATTTTATCATTAACAGGCAAAGCGGGTAAACAGGGAACTAATATAGCAAAGGTTGTTTTGTGGATATAGACATATTTCACACCAGGCAAAACCATTGGCAAGATCTATTCCTCCCTGTAAAGTGCATTTTCAAATGAGTTACCAAGATTGTTGTGGCAGAGAATGGAAAGGGAGAGGAAATTTCAAAGGGTGGTTCTTGCCATCTGAGACACTGTTTTCAGAGACAGCCATTCATTCTTTGGAGAAACCCATTAACTAGAATCAGAAAAATACAGAGGGAAAAAAATAATATCTAACTTTTAAGAGGCTCTGCATTACCTATACTGCATATATTACTTCCTTCCCATGTGCAGCCTATTAATAAAGAAAACATGTCATTTAAGCAATATGACTCATCATGTCTGATATGTACAGACAATTGCAAAGATTTTTCACCTCTCCAATTGATCCTAGAAATATTTCACACTGACATCAGGTGTAGTCACAAGCTTATATTGGCATGCACAGTAAGACTTTAGCAGATATTAACAAAGTTGGAGCTCTACTGAATTCAGTATACTGCATCTCTTTTATAATTCATCTAATGTCATCTTTTGCACAGATATTTCTTTCTCTGTTAAAAGATGGGAATTTTACAGTTATTTACAGAACAAATATATTCTTGAAAGGAAGACCAGAACACATTTTATCTTCTGGTTTTCCACAGGAAAAAGACTCACCAGTTGTAAAGAAACATTCCTTAAAGTCGCTGTGATAAAAACTTCGGAATGGTACCAAGAATATACAAAACAATCTCTTCTCCCAAGTAACAAGTGGTGGGACAGGAGGAAATGGTTTCAAGGCGCACCAGGGGAGGTTTAGGTCTGGATATTCAGAAACATTTCCTTACTGAAATCCTTGTCAAAATTTGGAATAGATTGCCCAGGGAAATGGTTGAGTCACTATCCCTGGATGAATTTAATGTATACCTGGTGCCGATGTAGCACTTAGGGACTGAGTCCTCAGTTAATGTTTGGACTTGGTGATGTTAAAGGTCTTTCCCAACATAAATGGTTTTATGATTGTATGATTCTAGATTCCTCAAATTTAAGATAGAAAACATTAGAAGTAACCAGAAAATTTGTCTATGATTTGTAATGCAAGACAATGTATTTCCTTCTTAGATCTCCTGTATGTACCTTATGTCTCCCTCCAGTACTCTTGAGGGACTCAATTTTCTCTTAATTTTCAGACACAAAGAATTTCCAGATGGCAATAGGCTTATTGTGAATGAAGTCCAAATATAAAACCAGTGGGAAAGTTGCAATCACAAAACAACCAGACATGATTCTATTATGACCCTGCAGTTAATGCTGCACTGATTCATGGTGTCCCTGCTAAGGATATTTCCACAGATGTTTTGAGCAATGAGCAAAAAGCTCCACTGGGGCTTCAGAGGCAAGTGTCCAGGTTGCCACATGGACATCTTTAACCAATAGACAATTCCTCAGAGGCTTTGCCCCCCCTCCCTGTAGCTCTGGCCACTTCATCCGTTCTTCTGTGACTCTTCCTTCCTCTCTTGCTGCCTCAATCCTCCCTATAGCCCCTTTTCTTACAAGCAGTAATTTTTGTTGACTGCATTTACACATGAATTATGATCCCCAACTCTAATTAGGTTCTGCATCATCACAGATCTGAATTCTAGTGAAATGGTTTCATCCAGCATTCCCAAACATTGACTTGGATGCACATCTATTATTTTCCAGATCACACTATTTATGAATCATCTATTACTGTAAATGAAAAAAAAAAGCAATTCCAGAAAACTATTATTTTATAAACTCTTTTCCTGACTGAATTTAGCAAGAAAATTTCTTGTCAAAAGTCTTTTTCCAGGGCATCTATAAATTCATTAGGAGCCAATTTTATCTATATAAGTGTATTTCTTATATTGCCTGCCCGGTCTTAACATCACCTCTCATGTTAAATGGACCTTTAGCTATACTGCACTAAACCTAAAGGTTCGCTAGATCGCCTGCAATGTAGCACTCTAGCTTCAACAGCATTCCATTCAAGTGGAACATCTCCTTCCAATGTATGATTTCATTTGATGCATTTTACTGTGTTAAAATATTTGATTTTCCCAATATCATTATGGTATAAAAACTAGAAAATTCTTCAGATATAAAGCCAAAAATTGGCTTTTATGCTATACAACATTTACTGATGAAAAATATTTTTAAATTATTATATAACTTATGGCATAACAAACAAATAAAAAACTTGAGCACCACTAAAAGTTTTGTCAAATGCAGAAAAAAACTCAGCAGCACTCATAATGTTTATTTTTGTTCGTTTGTTTTTAATTAGCAAAAGAACATTTTACACTATGCATGTGGAAATTAAAAAAACTTCTAACTACAGAGTACATTTCATCTGTGGTACATTTTTCTTCTAATGTGGTAAACTCTAGATTCTGAAAAGTAGCAGACACCTTGACTTCACTTCTAGCGAAACAAATGTAAGATGCTAACTTAATGAATAAGAAACACCCTCCCTATCCACCAGTTGATTATCCAGAAAAAGAGGTCTGTAATTACTTTGTAGAGATGTCCTTCAGTAATATAAATAAAAAAATAAGAAATTGTATTGTATCAAATTTTAAATTCAGATAAGTAACAATACTTCCCAATACAGTCAGAAAAGTGAGAGTTACTTTAAAATTAGCTTTTATTTTTAATTTCCAATAAAAAAAAGTGTGTCTCTACAACACCTTCATTAAACATGTTTTGTTACTGTAAAATAGTTTAAAAAGCCCCACAACTCCTCTCCAGCCCCATCCTTCTCCCCCACCCCCAGTTACAGCCAGCCAAATATGCATCCATTTTCCAGTTTTTTATCCATGGGCATTTTTTTGTTATTGGATACAAATCTCTAATAGAAAACAGACAGATATACTGCTAAAACTCTTCACATGGTAATAAGCATAATTCAAGCTGCCATTACATCACTTCCCAACAATATAAACATTTCTTATTTCAAGGAACAGGGTCTGGCACTCTACTCACAATAAATCCTCTCCACTCTGCAAGCAGACTCATTCATGTGAAACAGTAAGGCATAAATCAGGATTAGTGGCGTCCAAACCAATGCATGATGCTGGTTAAGGCTGATGATTGCTGTTTGAAGGGTAAACTACTCTACCACACCTCTTTGTCTAATAGACTTGTTCCTGGACAACATCTAAACGACAATTTTCATGATACTTGGAAACAATTCCCAAATCTTTGCAGAAAAGATGTATCAGGAAATGACCACCTGACAAGAGAGAAGGCTCTGAAGCCTTGAAATGAACAGAAAACTGAGATCATTGAGGGCTTTCCTGTGCATTGCTGTAGTCAATCCATCTAAAACCAAGAGCAAAATGTGAATTACGACCATTCATCAACAGCAGCTCTGACCCTCCAGTGAGGGAACAGCTACAGCTGGTTTGACAAAAGGCCAGCCCACACTAAGCCACCAGAGCAGGCTCATACCCTGGCAGTCAGCACTATAATAGGAGCTAACTGGGTGAATGCCTACTTTCCCCAAGGAGCTTGTTCACTGAAATCAGCAATTTTGTGACCACTGAAACTCTCTGCAAATTTGTATCTAATTTGGCAAGGAAATCTGAATGAGGGTAAGAAATGTTTATTGCTTGTTTCCAAGTATTGTATTGAGACCGCATGAAATTATGTTTGATTTTCAGATTAAAAAAAAATTTTAGAAGCAAAAAACTAAAAAAAAAAAAAACAAAAACAAATGAGCAATTTTGTTTCAGTCAAAGAGACCATTTTGTTAAGCTGGAGCAAAAGTGTTGAGGGCCTCTGATTCATAAAGCAATTGGAAACGTTTTCATTCTAGATCAGCAGAAATTACATGTTGAGTGTGTTCAGATTCATACACCTAACCGAAAAATCTCTTATTTGCACAGCTGCATACTAGGAAATCTAGAAGGGCTGCTGGAATATTCAAAGAACATTGTCCATACCTTCACCCTTTACCCTTTTTACATCTCAGCCAAAGCTCCTCCACCACCCCCAAGATATCAACTTTGCTCAGAATCTGTTCCTTGCTATATGTGATTACATCCAGGTCTTTGGACTTCTGTGTTAATGAGCTCATATGTTACAATCTCTTGGGTATTAGCAGTAATATTGATTATCATTATTACACATAAAATGTCTGTATCCAGAGCCCCATTGTTCTAGGTGTCAGTCCTTTACAGAAATAGCTACCCACTCTTGTTCTTTGTCCTTTTCCTTCCCACCCTGTCTCCTTTACTGACTTCTCAGCATCTTTATTCCACCACTGCAGAGCACTAGCAGTGATATGGCCCTTATGCGTACATCTTTTTCTGTGGAATGTAGAAACAGAGAGTAAATCTGTATATTTTAAACCCATGCCTTTTTCAAATAGTTTTCACACTGTCTAAACTCACTGAACCCTTAGTGCAATGTCTACTCCTAAAAAACATTTCTCATATAAGATTTTAATATGTCTTAAAGCAGTGATATTTTCACTGGAACAGAATAACTTTTCAGTAGAGAGCCACTACAGTTGGGTACCATCACTCACCAAAAAAAAAAACAAAGGCGATTTTTGAGACTCACCAAGGCAAATGCCAGCTCACCAGTGTACTTAGTACTCGAAAGACTGCTTGCTTTATTCTGCTGAGATTCAATATTCTAACATAAAGTGTCTTTCAGGAAAAGCTTTTTTCAATTTGACCCTTAAACCATAATAGTTTCATCAACACTAATCTGTCAGAGTTGGTGTTGACAAATCACAGACACGAAAAGAATATTTTGAAGTTCCTTTGAAACTTAATAAATCACTCATTAGTATTCTTCCAGATCAAGACAAAGGAGGAGTATTTGAAAGGGGCAAGAAAATACAATGCAGACCAGAAACAAACAATATTTAGTGATAAACAAGACAGAATAAGTTCATGTGCAATATTCTGATAATCACCCTGTTGTTAATTTAGGAAATTAATCAATTTTCACATCACCAACACAAATTTTGAAGATAAATTTTCACTGAATTGATCCAAGAAGCCATGCTTTTCATGTAGGATCAAATCATCAGAAGAGTTAATGTTAAACAAAAGCTTTCAGGTGGAGCAAATTATTTTTCCACACTCCTGCAGAGAGAAGCAAGCAGCTCTATCCCAGTTATCAGCGCAGTACTTTGCATGGTTTCACTGAACACCTTTATGCCACATGAAGGCAGAAAATGACATTAGCCTCCAAGATGATTAGCAACAAATTTGATTCATTTAGGTCTTCCCAATTCTGATCTGACATCTGCACATAAAACTGTGTGCCCCCAGAGTTACTTAGTAAGATATATATAATTTTCACTTACATTGTAAGTAGGAAAGTTTGGGGATCCACGTAAAACTTTCATACAAGGAGTGCCTAACCAACCAAGGCACACTGGCAGTGATATCAGTATGGATCTATTTGCAGAAAAGATTTACTAAAGAACGAAGTGACCTGAGGTCTACACAGCCTTATTGTCAATTAGCCTCAGGCAAAACTATGGTAAAGATTGTGCCCTGCCCTTTTAAAGAGTGTGCCCTTTTGAATCCATGACTCCATGAAAGAAGCAGAAGTCTTGGAAATGAGAAAAGAGTATATTAAAAGTTTGATCCCAGTCTTTTAGCTGTTGGAAGTGGTTTTATTAAAATCTTCATCAATGACCTGGAAACAGAAGAGAGAATTGAAGCTGCAAAGTCCAGAGATGATGATCTGAGTAGTCAAGGAATGAGGAACTTCAGAAAAACTCACAGAACTGAGAGACAGGGCAGAAATACAGTAGAGGCATCTTATTGTAGATGCAGACGACATAAGACAATTAGAAAAAATAGTCTTAACACATATACTTAGTGTTAAACTTGGAGTTATAACTAGATAACAGTCATGGTTCATCACTGATAGTTGTCCAAACTAATCTCATATTTGAAAAGTAAAACTCAGAGGCAGCACATGGGAGCTTTATGTAACCATGAAAGCTCTGAATAAGCTGGAAACCCAGCTGTTCACCAAAACCTGCAACAAAGACCTGCGGGACAGTCATTGTCACAAGTAGGTAGAAAACAGGCAGAAGAAATGTCTTTACTTCAAGGGCAATTCAGGCGTTTATTGCCAGAGGAGGTAGAGGAATAGATTTGAATGGTACCACATTCAAAAAACCATTGTAAAAATTAATGGATAATGTATTTGGAAGTGGATTTTAAATGTATAGGACAGAAAATGTACACTCCAATAAAAAAATTATGGATGCTTAAGGGAATGTCAAGAATGACTGACAAGAAGTGGCTAGTTTTTATTTTTCTCTCCTCATTGTGATCTCCAGGTCCTATTTCCAGACACTGAATAAGGGCAGATGGATCATTTGTCTGGACCAGTGGGGCCCTTCTTACTTTCTTAATTCTTGTATCCTCCAGCAGATAAATGGAAATGGATTTCAAAAATCATTCGAAAACCAACCATGATCTCCTTGAAATTAGTTTTCCTCTGTTCTGTACAGTCCAGCTGATTCTGCACTGCAATTTTAATGCTAAAATACAGAGGTTTTGCATCTTCTCTGAAACTTGAGAATAGCAGGGATCAACCACAAATTTACCTTTCAAAACTGTGTACTGAAAGCAAGATTAAGTCCTACTATTTATTTGACATAAATGGAAGTACAGCAAAGCTTAATTTTTTCTCAGTGTTTCCATAAAAAAAATAAAGCAAAATTATTTTTAAAGCAAAAAAGTTAACTGCTTAGATACACTTGTAATAAAAAATGCACTGCACGTGTACATGCATTTAAAAAAATTGATTACACCATCTAATATTTCTTATTTTTAGTCAGGTCTCAGGTCTTTTTCCTACTGAATGTGCAAGTCTTCCACAAGGAGGTAATATTTTGTTCTCTCTGCCTGCTGCTGCCTGTTTCCCTCCTTCCCCTGAAACTTTTCATAGGGACCAGTTTCAGCCCTCCAGAACCCTCATGGAAACCTGCTGGACAATCATAGTCCTCTGTCAAAGTTCCCTTCAGCTGCAGCGCCACAGCATCCATCTGTTCCCAGAGTTTTTTGTCAGCTGCTTGCATATACCTGCCTCTTCATACTCTTCCAGGTTTAAAATTATCCCAGCAACTTTTTTGTTTGGTTGGTTTTATTGTTGGGTTTTAAAATGCATTGCGTGATCTTGTCTTTCATAAGTACTAATCTGTAAATGCTGTTTGGAACCAGTGCTTATAGAACCCAAAAGAGCTTCACCTTTTCTAATCTGTAATTGCATCTCCCCAATAAAAGAAGGTATTCCTCTGAAGGTATGTAAATGAAATTTACATGTAAATAAAATACATTTTTTAAAATTGTACAATTGTATTTAAAATTGCAATTTCATTACATGTAATAAAAATAATTACATGTAAATGAAATAGTTTCTCATTACATTTAAATTTTTAAAAATTAATTTATAATTTACATTTAATTTAATTTTACATTTTAAATTTATTTTAAAATTTACATTTAATTTATAAAAAAGATTCTTGGTGGGGCAGAAGACAATAGAAATGTCAGAATTTAGTCATGGAAGCTACATTTCCTAAGGATAGTTCTGTCAACTTCTGAATGACTGAAATGCATTCTTGCTCTTGAAGTACCTTTCTGAGCATCTCAAATAGTCCCTGAAATTTGCCATCTTCATAGCAGATCCTTTTTCTCACACTTTCCTGGCAAGACTAAAACAAATTTTACCAAGTCAAGTTGCTTTTACCTGATGGGAATATGCAAATACACAAATGCCCAGTAGGAGCCTGTGAACCTCTAAATGAGGATGTCATTGGTAATACTAAGAAAAGTAAAATACTGATATCAAGAATATAGAAGTTTTGTGTTTATGTTAAGAGGAATAAATATTTTAAAAAGTTTTTTATACATAGAAATAAATGCCCCTTCTTGTATGCCCATGATAGACATTTGTAGTGATATATGATTTATGAAGCTACATACCAGAATAATGACAAAGCCAACCAACCAGGCTCAGGTCTGAATGGAAATTAATTTTCAAGTTGTTATTTTTTTCTTATATACAGATTGATAGACAGTTGATTTATCCCTGCAGAGTATCCAGTGATAATAAAAACACGTGGATCAAACAATATTATCCTTACCACAGCAGACAAAAATTTATTATGAACCTGAATTCCATGTGGGACTAAATCCAGCCCTAGAAATAATAATAACACGGAAGCTGCTCAAATTACATTTTGCTAAGGATTCAGAGTACAAATTGCCCAATTCAAATATAGAAATGTAAAAATAAAGTCTAGAAACAGATTTATTAGGAATTCATTTCACATTACCAGGAAAATAAAATTGATTAACTGTCTAATGTATATCTGCCAACCTTCAGGCCCTCGGGCAGTTATCAACACAGATTCCTGACATTTAAAGCATGCATTGACATTAGAATTGTATGTATACACTAAATCAGAGAAGTACACAATGCTTGGAATTTTTAGCTATGCTTACATTGTCATGTGAGTCCACCCTGTTTTGCTCATGGATTATATATTTGGGCTATATGTGCAAGTAGGGAAACAGAAAAATCTAAATAACTGGGGGGAGATTAAATACTATGAACTCACAGACTTTTTTTTTTTTTAAGTAAAAAATAAAAACCCTAGCTTTTTCTTACTGGACATTTCTAACATTACTGTTTAGAAGAATCAAATAATATAAACAGTGGTACCATTATTAATAGTATTTGCAATATACATAGAATTTTTAGTACTTCTCTCTCAAAATATTTAAATTGCTGAGAATGAATGAAAGGTATCTGTTTTGAGAGTCAGATTCTATTGAAATCTAAAATATCTATTATGGAGAAAGAATAGGCATAAGAATAGCTTATCACTATTGATAAGCTTTTAGAAACATTGTATAGCCTGATTTTTATTAATTTAAAGTTGAATTAAATACCCTCAAATATCTCTTGTCCTCAAATATCTCTTATTGTACCCGGTCGAGAAATGCTCAAGGAAATGGTGAGGCAGCTGCCATTCTCTGATAGCAAAAATATGTCTAAAAAGAGTTAATGTTAGAGAAACTACCAGTGAGCGACCTGAGCACTTATCCATGAAGCAATAAGTAATGCCATTATCCATTGTTCTGTATACCAAATTTTAGGTGAACTTGGTCTGATGCTCATTGTCCGAAACACTGCAGTAAATCTGGCATAAAAGGATCAAAATATGATCATATGCACATATGCAGAACATACGATGCAGAAACTTTCTTGAGTAAGGGAAGCAAATGGCCTATTCATGGAACAAAGGCTGATGGGTTTCCCAGGGATAGTTTTCCACAAGCTGCAGCAGCTCTTAGCTGTGATGGAAGGATCTGGATGAGTCCCTAAACTGACTGGTTAAACTCTCCCAGCTTTGATGCAATATGTCTTCTATATCTGGTATTTGGAATGTTTGTTTCAGTGCCTAGCTCTGAAGTCTGTAAACTAAATACTGCTCCATGTGCTGGGAAATATAAAGGGGAAAAAAATTAAGAGTAATTGAATAAGCAAATTAGTGTAGGATTCTGCGTGTGGAATAAGAGACAACATGTACATAATTGTTTCAATGTACCATGTAATTAGCCTACACTGAGTATCTGTAATTGCTTGTCAGTTCAAAGCAGAAACATTTTCTATAATGCTGTCTGCTTTTCAAAATGAAGAACATATTTCACCAAGAGCAAGTTTTCTAAAAAGAAAAATTTATCATTATAAAAGTAACAAAAATATTTCAGATTACTACATTTTGACTGGCTACTATTTGTCCTTTTTTTTTAAATTAGCTATCTCAAATCTAAGAAAAAAAAAATCTTTTCATTTCACACTAAAACAGACATTCACTTCAGATATAATACTAAAGTGTTTCATTTCAGATGAATGAAGGAAATGTTTCTTATGTGTTGCACTTAACTAAAAAATTGGCCTAGAGTAGTTTCAATGACTTCTCACTAAGAACCATTAGATATCTATTTCTACCTGTAGAAAATATGCAAAACTTTTCTTGTGCTTAAAAAAACCCATTTTCATCAGTTAGAAACAATGCATTATGAGAGAGAAAGAGACCCAAGAGGGCGTTGAATCTATCTGGAAACAACAACAGATCTTCCTCACAAGTCAATGAACATAGATGAGTAAAACAAAACATAGCCTTTTTCTTGCTAATATCTTGGGTTTAAAGGACTGAAAATTCTTTTAACTTGAATCTAGTCTTAAAGTTGAGAGAAAGTAAAAGAGAAGAAACTCCCTGAGATACCATGGGATGAGCTGAAAAAGAAGAAACCTGAAGAGGGGCATATTAAACCAAATACACACAAAGAATGGGTTTTGGGCAAGTTGTTCTTGAATAAATTGAGCCAAGAGATGGTTTTCCATGGATCATGAGAACCACAAAGTACCATTTCTAAACTGGACAGTTACTGGATGAGACAAACAAGTGTAGTAGAGACTAGAAAGAAAGACACAGCATTGGTGTCCTTGCAAACTAAGTTCAAGAGCCGCTGAATCTGACCAAAAAACTGAGGCACAAAGAACTTTGAAGAATCTAGTTGTCTAAGATTTATCAAAAGAGACTAGGACCAGATGAATTAAAAAAAAAATCTTTATCAATAATAAGCATTTCCAGAACACACAATGTACCCATAAGGGTATCCTGTCTTGATTTGCAAGTTTCATTCCAGACCCCAGTTGTGGGATAGACTGATGTAATCAGGAATCAGCCTTAGGCCTTAGCTTGAAAGGAAATATATTACATGGAGAATCTATTCCGCCAAATTTTACAAAGGGAATCTTCTTAATACAGGACTGAAGGACTATCCAATTCTAATAACTAAAACAAAGTAATAAGAATCTTCTTGCCAACATATTTTCTCTATCATCAATTTTATCTTTCTTGAGAAAGAATGCAAATCTTTGGAGAAAATGTATGAGCCTGAGAATATTGGGACTGTTTGTTTACATTACTTAGTTGGAAACGATTAGGATACATTTTGCCATTTTTTTATTACTTCAAGATGGGGTAGTATCATATGGTTTGCAAGAAGCAAGCTTTGTGCACTTATTGAAAAAGCCTGTTTGCCTAAATATTCAAAGTATATTGGGTTTGGAGAAAAATATTCAATAAATAAATAAATATAAGGAGATGCAACTAGGGAAAAAATTTGGGTTTATCAGAGGTAAAATACATAATTCAAATTGACATCTTTCTTTTGATGAAATAAATGATTGTCTAAGCAAAGACAATAATATAGACCTCATTTATCTGGGCTACTGGCATCTGATATTAGTTACTACAGGAAATCATTAGTTAAACTGGCAATTATTAGGTTCTCTGATGAGAAATGAACTGGTGAGTGGAACATGAAAAAAGTAGTTCTGAATCCAGCAGGAGGAGTTTACCAGGAAAGGTCCTTTAGGAATGGATTGAGGATTATCATGAACCTTTGGTATTAATGATGTTGCCTCAAAGACAGTAGCAGCAAGCTCATGATTTGCAGGAAGCATCACCAGTCTGGAGGAGGCAGGAGATACCATGAGATGGAAGGACCTGAGTAGAAAATGGGATGACAACAGGTTGTGAGAAATTGGTCTGGCCTATATCAAAAACAGTAGGGCCAGCAGGATGAGGGAAGCAATTGCCCTTCTGTGCTTAGTATTGGTGAGGTTGCGCCTCAAATCCTGTGTCCTGGGCCCCTCAATTCAGGAAGGACGCTGAAGTTCTGGAGCATGTCCAGAGAAGGAGTAATGGAGCAGGTGAGGGGTACAGAAAGCAAGTCATATGAAGAACTGCTGAAGGAGGTGGTTTAGCCTGGAGAAAAGGAGGCTCAAGTGTGACCTTATTGCCCTCTACAATCACCTGAAAGGAGGGTGTAGCCAGATGGATGTCAGTCTCTTCTCCCAGGCAGCAAGTGATAAGACCAGAGGACATAGCCTCAAGCCAAACCAAGGGAGGCTGAGGTCAGACATTAGGAAGATTTTCTTCAATGAAAGGGTTGTTAAGAATTGGAATAGGCTGCCCAGGGAAGCCATGGAGTCACAATCCCTGGGAGGGTTCCAGGAATGACTAGATGTGGCACCTAGTGCTATGGTTTAGTTGACAAGGTGCTGTTCAGTAAAAAGTCAGACTCAATGATCTTGGAAGTATTTTCCAACCTTATTGCCTCTATGATTCTATACACATAGCAAGTCAGGTTAATGCAAGAGCAAATAAGAATTTATCCTGTAAACTGGATAATCATGAATGAAAAGTGACTACAGAGAATAAGGACCATGCAATACTGACTGACTGCAGAATGAGAGGAGTCTTCAATTCATGCTGTAGTGCTGCTGCACGTGGGAAATGAGCACAAACCCTGATTCATTGCCACAGGAACACACCCCCAAAGAGAGATGCTTTCTTATTTTAACATGCACATACAGTTGTCTTACTTCTGATAAATCAAGCAGATATTCCTAGCATCCTGTTCCCTAACCTGTACCAACAAAAAGGCCAATTGTTAATATGGAGCTATCTGTTTCTCAATAACGAAGATTAATATATATTGCTCAAAATCAAACTGGCTTTTTGAATTTTGCCTCCAAAATGTCTCCATTCTTCATTGTCAATTATTGCCATAACCATGACAAAAGTCAACAGGAGTTTAAAGTTACTAGTGTTTTGATAAAGTATGTTACTTTTCAAATATTATTTTAAAGTTATGCTACTGATTGTAACAAAGCAAAGTAAATACATAAAATCTTAGACTTGCACTGCACAACTGAGATGAAGTAGGGAAACTCAAAGATCATTTACTTACAGAGCCTGTCAGAACAAAGGGTAAGGAAGTCATGATTCCTTTCTGCAGATGTTTGGACAAAGATAAGAATGGTAGACAGGAGGGAAAAGTCTTCTGAGAACAGTAATTAAAACATGCAGGCAGACTTTAGCAATGGTTGCTTTTCCACTACGAATAAAGAAAATGTAAGTTTTCATATGCACAGTTCTGGAACAGCATTCCTGTGGAACCTCTTACTAGGTTACTTTCCTCCTGTTAGTGGAGGAAAGAAACCTAGTTAGTTTTAAAGATGAATTTTACTAAGTTTCTGAAAAGGATTACTGGAAATGTCAGTCATCATATAGGTAGGATGGGATTTGATATTATGAACTCTTGCAGTTCTGAGTTCTTGTATTTCTCATTGAAAGTCTAAAATTCTAGTCTTTTTCCTCTATTTAGACATACTGGTGACAGGGTTTACTAAAAATAATAGAGATCTGAGATCACATTGAACAGGACTTCGATATACAGCATGGTGTGACTGGGTGTGTGTCCATGTGCACAAAATCATATATAGATCTGCAAGTTGTATCTATATATATCCAAAAGTTATACCATAATTTGGCTTAAATAACACATTTAAAAATAGGTACTAATATGAACTTGGCAATTCAAATGATACTTAGAACACATCTCATTCCTTCATTATGGCATTTCTGGTAAAAGCACTAATACTCATGATATTATATATGTCATGTTTCTGCTATTCACATAGGTATCATGCTTAAAGTCTTAAAGGTAATTTAGACATTAAATCCAGCTTCATGCTTTTCTTGTTACTAAACTATGGGAAACCATTGGGAACATAAACATGCAATTATAGATAAAAGAGCTCTTAGGTCATCTTGTCCTATCCTGGCCAATGTATGACTCTTCCCCTCAATATATGCCTGAACCCTTCAGATGGGGTGATATTTTACATAATTTAAGTGATAGGTCTTCCACCACTTGCCTTAAAATATTACTTTTCTATCCTCTATATTTTTATGCCCATGTGAATTTGAAATCATATATTAGAAAATAAATGTATACGGTAGAGTTAACTGATCTGCTAGCACTGGAATTCTGGCATTATTCCTTATTTATGAAGAATATTTCTGGATGCAAAGACTAAGTAATACTAAAATAATAAACAAAAGCAAAAGAAAACAGGATTTTTTTTTTTTTTGTGACAGCAGTCCTCTGTAATTAGAAGCAGCCAGGCAATTCTAGAAAGGCATTCAACACCTGTTCTGCACCTTCTCTACGCCCTAGAACTTAATGCAGACCTCAGGAGTTTATAACAAGCCTACAGACTGCAATAGAAGATTAAATGCTACACCAGGAGATAGAAAAGTCATGGATATCCTCAGTGTCAAAAGCTTTTGAGTAAGATAGTATAAATAAAATTCACAGGTCCCAAGAACCAGACCTATTCCTATGCAAAAAGAAAGACAATCTCTATCCCTTTCTTTCAAAATCTTCTATGAATATTTCCTCCAAACTCTTGACATCTTCATTTTGTTCCTCCCCTAGACTCAAGTCCTCATTTTTGTCATTAGATTTAATAACCTGAATCTTCTCTTCCGTTGAAGTGGTCACCTGACAAGAGTTCAAGAAGAGTTTGGACAACACTCTCTGGCACACAGAGTAATTCTTGGGGCCATCCTGTGCACAGAAAGGAGTTGGACTTAACGATCCCTGCAGGTCGCTTTCAACTCAGGATCTTCAATGTTTCTGTGGTACAATATAAATCTCTGGAGCCTAAGGTCTGTTTACTCATCTGTTTTCCAATGTTCCTTACAGAACTGCTTCATACCCTTCTTATACCTACACCCTCAGTCAGGCAGATCTAATTCTTAGAGGTGAGGACATACTTTCCAATCTTCTGTCTTCTAGGTTGTCTTCTGCCTGGCCATTCTCCTGCTATATCTAAAGGACACAAACACCAGTCCTCCTTTAACTCAAATATATTTCATTACATTGGTGGTCTTCCTCTTTGGGGGATTAACCAGCATCTGATGCTGCTTGCTTTAATCTCTAACTTAGCCAAATTACATCACTACTCATTACCTTTCCTGTTGGGCTCACCAGCCAACTGTCACACAGACCTGTTTTCACAGATGTGATTTCAAGCTTTGTAATTTTATGCTCAACCTCAGAGTTGTTTACTTTGTCATCTCCCCAAAGACCTGTACAAAGACCTTTGTTGCTTTCAGCTGCACTTCCAATCCTCTGACATACCCACATCCTATAATCTTCATTTCCTGCAACAAATCTTATATTCCATGAATTGCTGGCATGGTTTCCATTTCAGTCTTGGTAATTTTCACCATAAACAAAGCAAAACAACACATAGGTATTGTATCTATGTATTTGTCTCTACAGGTTCTCACTTCTCAATGTTGTCATGTTTGCTAACTTCTCATTGCCTTCACTCCTATAGCTTCCTGCCTCAGGCAATGGTTCATTGTTACAATAATTGTTTTTTTGGCAAACGCACATTAAGATTTTTTTAAACATGATTCATCTATCTAATCCAATTGAAAACACAGATGAACAAAAAGCACCAGGGAAGCAAAAAAAAAAAAAAAAAAAAAAGGAGCTGAAGGGGTTTTCAAGGATTAGGGGTTTGAACAAGTTGTTCACCACAAGGAAAATTGAAACATTTTGCTAGAGCTTGCTTCTACGACAAATCTGCAGGAAAATAGCCTATAACACATGCAAGAACCTAATGAGTTTTTCTTTGAAGAATAGGCATCCAAAAGACTGACCAAGCTAAGTCTGGTTTATTATGCAGGAGTAGGGTTCCATTGTCAAGATGGAACTGAACTGCTTTTAGAGTTTAACCCTTATATTCACCAAATTTTGGAAATATAACAAATCTGGCACAACAAAGGTATCCTTGCTCATCCTTGGGGAGATTATTTCTTTGTTATTCATATCATCATCCAGAAAGGATAGCTCACCATGGCCCAGGAATCCTGTAAGATGCTCTGAGCTTTATTTGTCTAAGGATAAAATAGACTCACTCCCATATATTTCACCCTCAAACGAGGATGAAATATATAACTCCCTACCTATTTCTTTGTTCACCAGAGAGGAGTATTAGCTTAAGCTTCAATGTAAAATTAATTTATTTCTAAATTTATTGGCATTATTTTTTTTAGGAAAATGAACAGACATGCAGAAATTTATTCATAAGAACAATGGCATTTTCAGGCAATTAGGGTTATTGGGAAATTAGGGAAATTAGTACCTAGTTAACCTGATACATACATGCCATTCACTAACATAGCTTTTACAGATACAGAATATATTATCTGTTACCTTCCTACCTACAATTTCACCGTTCAGATTTGAAAGAGACAATGGGTATTTAATATTTTCCAAAGGATCTCTCTAAACCCTGCAAATATTAGCATACTCTCAGCCAAATCATGACCAGCTCAGCTCCCCTTTCACAGCTCCTTTCCTCACTCCCCACCAAGGCAACACCCCTGGATGATACTCAGGGACTCCCTCTCTCCCACATCTTGCAAATCATAGCACGAGGTAATGTCCATATGCTCATAATATACCATCCTTCTCTGGTTTATTCCTTTATGAACAGTAAAACAAAGAAGTACTAACTTCATAAATGAGTGCTCTGTGAAATGAAAAGGGAGAGTGTTTATGCTTCAGATCTCTCAATTTAAACTTCCCTCTCAACCAGGAAAACAATGTCATCGTAGCTTGCCTCTATGCATTTGCAGATTTTCCTCTACAAACATGACATCTACAGCCTAAAACCTGTTTTTGGTTCGAGGTAGTTTTCTGTCACCCTGGTAACTTTGTTTTACTTCTAAAGATCTTTGCTTTTAGAGCAAAGAATTTCCTGGGTTTTTTTCCAAAAGCAATAAATCAGTGTCTTCCAGGAGTATTAGGAATCAGTCCACTTCAGGGAGGTCCAGCCAATTCACATTGCAATTAATTTTTAATAAATTTTATGTCTTCATCATTTGAAATTATGCAATTACACGGTATCAGCAGAGCATACAATTTTTAAAATCACTTTTGCAAATAAAATTTTGTGATTCTCTTTGTGAGTGAAGGCCACAGATGTTGCTTGTGTAAGTGTTGCATTTCAGTCACACTGCATCACTACCATCTTGTAAGAAAAGGACACAGGGTGAGCACTTTAAACCACGATTCCACCCCACAACCACGTGATACTCAGCCTGTGTTTGATTGTTTTGTTGCTAGGGATTTTAAACATTTTTAGAATAATAAGCATAAATTAGGCCTGAATCTGCAAGGAACTTAGCCTCTCAACAACAGATCTACTCAATGTAAATCAAGGTTCTCTTCTGAGAATCTTTAACTGGTCCCCCAATACTCCTTTCTAATTTCAGGTTGTTGTATTCAGAAATGGATTCATAATATGGATTTCTCAGCCTTCATTTATGCTTTGACAAAATAGTAATATGGTAATTTTACATAATAGCTAGGCTCCTAAAACCCCCACAAATCGCCCACAAAATGTTAATTTCAAACCGTTCATAACCTGGGAAAATTAGAATAGAATAGAGTAGAGTAGAATAGAATAGAATAGGATAGGATAGAATAGAATAGAATAGAATAGAATAGAATAGAATAGAATAGAATAGAATAGAATAGAATAGAATAGAATAGAATAGAATAATATGGTGTCTTTTGCTAAATAATATGCTCTGCACAATTAACCATGACACTTAAGTACATCTAAAACAATGCACAAACCAAAAAAAAAAAAATCTGAAAAGGGAGAGAAAGAAAACCTGTTAGAAAGAAACCCCTATCTGTAATTAATTACTTCAAGAAAAAAAACATAGAAAAAACTGTAACTGTTTCAAGCTCTCAAAGAAAGATTCAGCAATGCATGGAGTTTAGCCATCCTTTTTTTGCATTTCATTTCACAGCCACACAAGTACATCAATGTCTACATCTAATGGATTCCTTGTATTTTTTCTCTGTTTCCACACCTTTGAGACAGCACTTTTTCTTCAGAAATTCAGTCTGCAGAAAACATGTAAATAGACATCATGGTTTCAAGAATTCCAGGAAATTGAATGTTAAAGAGGAGTAGGTTAAACCAGCTCAAGGACAGCTGGACACACTTAAATGCAGGATGGCTTACCAGTGTTTTTAATACATGCTCCAATCCATGAACCACAAGTCACCAAAAGAGATTATCTGGAGAAATACTCAAAATAAAATAATAATGATTAAGGTACTTCCTTACTTAATGCACAGCTTAAATGTCTGGGGAGGTTTGCCACATGACACTTAAAATGGTAAAAATTACATGTTCAAAAAGTTAATTAGTGGAAGAAAAACATACCATATTTTACACAACCTTTTCTAGCTTAGGGAGTCTTACTGCCACAAATTATGTGAATAGGATAAAAAGCAAGAGTCAGAATAAGACTGCTGTAGGGAAGAAGCAAAGATTTCAGGGGAACCAACTCTAAAATTTGTGCCTTGAAAGAAGAGCAAGCAGCATGCTAATAAACAACAATATCTGAACAGAGAAACAGACATATCGATAATTATTCAGTGTTTATTTCTTCATAATAAATAGTAATTAAATTAGTGCAGGAGAAGAACTCTTAGCAGACACCAGACATGTTACAGTGCTCACTATCTTCAATGGAAGTATTGCCAAAGAAGGAAATTTCTGGTAACAGGAATTAATTCTTAGAACTTAAGTTAAAAATTATTCTCTTCTCTATAAAACACAAAGAATTGCACACAATATAAAGCATACCTTTTTCTGTGCAGTAAACACTTATCTTGCTAAATAAGAAGGAGCAGGTTCTTGAATTGCATGCATTATTTTTTACAAGATCTAGATTGCCTAATGAAGGACTGAGCACCGAGTGAGTAAACCTCTTGGTCTGAGCTGATAGTGTATATTTTTACTAGTATTAAAAAGAAAAAAATTTCTAGCATTTTCCATTAAATTATTCACCAGAAAATTAATTTTTCCTGAAAAGGACCTCAGTAAGTAAATGAGAAAAACACCAGCAAGTGAATGGCTGAGGCTTCAAAACTTCAGGGGTGTGTGTGTTTACATGCTGGATGTATGAATCTGAATCTGGTGCAATTTCCAATCCACTAATAAAAATTATAGACACAAAAAAAAGCAATTGGCATACAACTTTTCTGGGGCTGTCTTGCCACAGTCCTCCTCTTTCATCACAGTCACAGCACCTTCCCCAGTATGGCTGAATGTGATGGAACTTGCTTGCCATCATCTGCCAACCTGCTGAGATAAAATATTCCTTTCTGCTGGCAAGGCCAGACTTTGAAACCACCTCAAAACTGAATCACCATTTAAGAAGGAGGACTTCCCACCTCCTGCAAAGGAAAGGCATCCCTGTAGCAGCCATTGTGTGCAAAGCACGGGTAAGCCAGTACACAGCACACAGAATTGGACATCATTTATGGTGTACAGTTAGCTAAGCTCCTGGGGATGTTCCAAACACAACGTGAACAGTAAATGATTTCCCATCGCATTTTAGTAAGTACTGAGTGCACTGGCAGAGCAGTTTATAGAGTCTTGTATTGTAATTATTAAGACTATAATTTCTAGTTTTTAAAAAAATGCCACTTGGGCACAGTACTTAAACTCTACCAGCACATTAAATTTCATAGGAAAGTCAGTATTACAACAAAAACATTCTTCAGGGTTAATGATACTATTTTATGTGGGGATAGTGATTCAATTTTATAGAGAAATTAATCCAGACTGGGAATCTGTTTTGGTATGGGACTATTTATTTTTACATTACATGACTCCAAAAGTGCACCTAAGATTCTACTGCTTGAGCCACTATTTTTAAAAAATCATTTGCTTATAATTTTATGGACAAAATCATGTACTAATATATGTCTTAGGTTCTCATTTTGGGCTGAAGGTCAAACACTGTTATGTCTATGTTCTAATAACCACATTTCCCAGGAAACCAAGAGACCTTAGTTTTCCCAAGGCAGATCCAAGCTGTAAAATTTGTTAAGACAGAGTTCAGTGGGGATGTGTTTGTGTCTGTGTGTGCACACTGGCCCTGGCAATTTTAGCCTGACCGGTTTCAGACCGACAGAAGAGTCTCAAGCTAACACACTGGCTCCAGTGTTACAATAAAGTCAAATCCTAGCTACTGCAGATATTTTGAGAGAGATTCAAACCTAGTAATCTACTGGAAGCTTGTCGGTAATCATTCACCCTGAAACTATAAACTGTCTCAACAAATTAAAATATAATTTTCATACCCCAAGTCATTGTGATCTAAGTATTACCAAACTACAAATGTCTGACCAACACCACACCATGATTAATGAGCTTCTTTATAACCTTCTGTCTCAGAGCAAACTAGAGGAAAATGTGATGCTGGTCCTCTCCCCTCTTCCATTCAGTCACTCAGTGAGAGACTGCAAGGCCAAGGATCCTGTGCCCCCTCTGAAGTGTGAACCTCTTGGAGGAAAACCCTACGTCATAAGATGCTACAAAATAAAGCAACATTCACCACATCACAGATATATTTAAGGGAAAAAATATCCTCATAAAATTAAATTAATGTCATTTATTATTAAATGCAGTGTATTAATTTCTAGCAATAGCATAACCACTGAAAGAAATACAGAGCAATTCTGAGGATGAAGCAGACCTTAAAAGACACCAAACAGCCACTGATGTAAACATTTTATAACTATAAAGGTGTGAAGCAACAGAGTTTCAAGTACAGTTTCCACACAAGAATCATAAGGCATCTTTTTTATTTTTCCTTCACAATCCAAAAGGAACAATTTCCCCTTTAGAACTTAGACTAGCAAATCAGAACCCAAAAAATAGTTTGACTCCTCTCAGATGGCACATGATGTTCTATGTGCAGTAGAGATAAGGACTGAAGGCACACTTGTGTTAATTGGTGCATTATTGCAGGGAAGGTGCTGGGTGCCTACAATGTGAAAACCACAGGTCAGCACTTAGAGAGTCCAGGAGTGGCCACAGCTACTCTTGTTTTAAGTGTAGTGAACGTCTTAAATGAGATTAGCTTCAGGCAGATTATCTGACTGCTGGGTGCTGCCTCAGTGATAGTACTGAGTGGGATTAGAGACAGGATACAGTCATTTACAAAGAGCTGGAATCTGGTGATTGTTGCATAAGAGAAGATTGCAGATCTGAGGAAGGTGTTCACACCATTTAGCTTTAAGGGTCCAAATCAGGATATAATATCTTTAGGTTCTTTATGGTTAATAAGATGTCACAAATGCACAGTTTTCCAGTCAGGGAAATTAATTTTTATACATTTGACTCAATGATCTCAGAAGTCTTGTCCAACCTAATTAATTCTGTGATTCTCTTATACTATGACACATCCCATGAAAAGTTTCCCTCACATACACAAAAACTTCTCAAGTTTATCTATTTTTGTACTTTTAGGCTGAAGTAGAGCAATCACTATGATGGCATTTTGAAGAAAAGTTTTTAGCCTAAGGTTCATACCAGAAAAATTGTCATGCCCAAAGTGGAAGCAGCAGCACAGATCCAGGAAATATGGAATAGGCGAGGAGGAGGTTCTTTTATAACCCTGAACCTCAGGTGATGTCTACTGCCTATCATCCCCCACTGAGGACCATAGCTCAAGGATGTTAACAGATAGGCAAAATTTTAGAGAACTGCTGTAAGAATGATTAAATTAATGAATGCTATTTCTTCCAGGAAAAGAAATTACTGGATATCATGCCTTTTTTATTTGTCTTTCCATAAAAAATTAGGAATTGATATGACTATGGCCAGTAAATAAGCACCCACATGGAAGCAAAATTTCAGTAATGAGGTGCATCTTCAACCTAGCAGATGAAGGCATATAGGATACAGTACCTGGAAGCTCATGTGTGACTAATTCAGGCAAGAAATAAGGCACAAGCTTTTCACAATGAAATTTTTTTTCAGTGGAACAAATTGCCTCACCTTGCAGTGGACTATCACTCTCTATGCCTGTCTCAAAATAAAGATTGGATTTTTTGTCAGTAAGAGTATGAGAGAGAGACAGATAAAATTTAATTCCAGCACAATTTAATTTAGGAAAGCACTATGGTGAGTTTTATAAAGGAGATCAGACAAGATGAGTCAAATCCTCCGTTATAAATTTGAAATCTATGGTTTTATGGAATAGTCTATTGGGCATTACTACTACTTTTATTAGATTTATCTTTTAAATAATTTCATGAAAAATAACATGACAGAAATTCCCCAGATCCTGCTCTGCTGTCAGGGCAGCAACCTCCTTCCCTTTTTCCTCAGCCTGCAGTACAGGTACAATCAACGTCCAGGTCACCCTCACCACCAGTCTTCACTGCTTTTCAGCTTCACTTTGTCTGTCTTGCAAAACAGCTGTACTGCAGGCAGGTTCTTTCCCCAGATGCTGGCAACTGCTGCATGCTTACTGTCAGCCCTGCAGCCCTGCAACCAAGTGTGAGGAGCAATTTCCGCGGTTTCTCAGAACTTTTTATTTTCTTGACTAATTTCATTTCATCCCTCTCAAATCACAACCTCATATTCTACGAGAGCCTCATCCACAGATTTATGGCATGTATCCATTATAGCACGACTACCAGGAACATTTTGGTCATACATAAAGCTTGGTTTTGGAAGCAAGGAACACCATTTGGTTTAAATGTGCAGGGTTGTACTACAAGAAAAGGCCAGTTGCTCTGAAAAAAAAAAGAAAATGTTAAAAAGAAAAGTCTAACACATTTATTCCCTTTTTTCTTGTACTAAAGTAGAAAAAGTAGAAAAACTATATATATATATTTTTTAATTCCTAAATCTACTACAAGAAACTTCCTATTCTGGAGCACAGGGTCATTTAGAGCCAGAAATACTAGGTCTGTTCCAGTGGATACATGGATTCCCAGCTTCGCAGAAAGATGTAATAATAGTTAACTCAGAAAAATTGCCAACTAGAGGTGGTTAACAAAAGTAAGTCTTGAATGTGCTAAAAGAAAATAAGAGTAAAAGCCACCAGAGTTTAGAGGGAGAAGGATATTGGAAAATAAAACCATACAAATTTAAAAAACTACAGTGTGTTCTGAAATATCTCTAAAATGGAGTCTAATGTAAATATATGATAGGCCGTGTCATAAAAATGTTTTATTGTATTCATAACAAGGTGCTGTCAAACACATTATTGGCACTTCATAAATAATAAATAGTGATAACAAAACACTTTTGTAACTTCACCACATATAAGCAATACAGCCAGTACAACCTAATGAATATAAAATCTTTATATCTCCACCTGCCATCATGTACTTTCTGTACTTGTTATGTCAACATTTTTAAACAACCACCAAAACATTGGTCAGCTGAGTATACACTGGATGTTTTAAAATCTCTGACATAAGGAAAATTTTATTTCTTAAGAAAATAAACTTTTAAAAGGCTACAGAAAGTTAGAGGGAACTTGCTTACTGAAAAATCAGACTGGAAAAGAATAAACAGAAAACAGAGAATGTCAGTGGAAAGTAAAATTACTTCACTGGGTTAATGTGAAAAGCATAGAGAAAGCACTTTGGTTTCCTAAATAATGTGAGCCCAATAAAAAAATTTGCAAACAGTAGGCAAAGGAAAAAAAAAACACATGATTTTGATTTTGTAAATTATACAATGACTCAGTTATATAATGTTCATTAGACTTGTAATAGCTTCTGTTTCTCGCTTACTTTTCCTCATCTTTTCTATGTTTTTGACTTTCAGGAAAAAGCTGAGACATTTTAGTGCATCCAAATCCATGAGCTCTTTAAAAAAATGAAAGCTGTTTGCTTTTTGTAGCCTCTTCTTCTGAGCATAATATTACAGTTCCAGGTTTTAGATTTTGGGTTTTCTGTCTGAAGGAGATGCTTTCCATGATCTGTGTTAGGTTGATCAAATGGTTTCTTTTCTCCAGGGTTTGTCAGCTGTATACTTCACTGTAAATCGTGGCCTCCTCTCCACTCTCTAAATATATATTAAAAGACAGCAGCACATTGGAGGTATTGCTAACTGCAAAACTGCAGCATTCCCTTGATTTCTGTTCTAGGTAACTTCCTTAACAGGTAAATGCATAGCCATGCTCTACATCAAACATGTTTTTTGTAAAAATAGATTGGTTGCTTGATCAAGCAATCCTACTTCTGACAGAAAAGGAGAAAAAGAGAAATCAAATGCAACACAAAGGTTGAAGTGAAACAACAGTATAGATAAAATCCTCAAGAACTTTACTTAAGGGTATAAAACTTATTAAAGTGAATCAGATTATGCTCCCATTATGTCTGGAACCAGGTTGCTGACATTAGCTAAGTATGCTGCTTAAGGGAATTGAAAAATTCTCGTTATGTATCTCTTTTTTCAGACTCACATGACATACTCTGCTATTTTTCACACATGCCTAGAGGTTTTAGGACTTCTAAAGCATCTTTACCCACCAAATGCCAGAGTTTTAAAGACTGGGTTAAAGTATTATATAGTTATTGCAACAAAGAATTAATAGAGCTTTCTCATTAGTTATGCACTGCTCTAACATCTGCCCAAAAACCCAGCCATGTTAGAAATTTCTAGCACACTGTCAACTATTCATCTGATGAGCAAAAGGAATTAACCCTTCTTTTTCTAGCTGCTGGCATCTGATGCCTGATTTTTCCCCCTAGGTAGCCAACACTGAATTTTATGATAAAGCTAACAGAAAATACAAGACACGAGGGATGTTCTATATTAATTAAACAGAGTTAGCATTACCAGAAAGTGAAGCAATCTTCAGAACCAGCAATTCACACTGGAACAGGCCCAGCATGGTTTTGACATGGATTTCTCCCAAATCCATGGGAATGGTGCTGGGATTAGCATCTCCAGGGACCTATTACCCAGTCTGCAGCTAGCTATGCACTTGTAGATCTGGACAGATGTGGATGTGCCTAGGCTGTGCCACTTTTCTGCAAGGATAGAGAATGAGCATTTCCATTTACTGCTCAATTTACTAGCAAGGATGTGCCCACCAAGATAAGTTTTCAAATAAGTGTAAGGGCTAGAGGCGCATTTGTACAAGCATTTTGTCCAAGTACTAAACTGCCACAGGAATGTGGCAAACACCAACATTTCAGGCACTCTATCCACTTAGCTCATTTCCAAAAATTGATCACTGAGTATCAGAGAGATACATATGTCCTGTTGATATGACTTGGAAATATTTTAAAAATATGCTAAACCTAGATATGTGGGGTTTATTCTTGCTAATTTTCCTTGCAGCCATAATATTGTTATTTTTTTTTCTCATGTTCTGCCATAAATACAAGTGTGCAACTGCCATGGTCAAGGAAGAAAAAACTTTTGGATACAAAGGACATTTATATGATCCCAGGGTTGAGAGACATTAGGAGAAGAGTGGAGGACTTGCAGAAGAGAAACAGAGCTAGTTATTGCTTGTGACACTGATGAGCCAACTTTCCTGAAGAAAGAGCTACAACATATTTGGCAAAAATTGATGTATTACCACTCTCTTGTCTTAACATTGCTTGTTTGGGGTTTTTTATTGCATGATTATTTTTTTCAGCAATGTGGCTTACAGAACATAAATGAGTTTAAATAGCTTAAAAACTCCTTTAACATGTCCAGCAAAATTTTGGATAGAAAGTGGGTTAGTTTCTGTCTTATTGTGCTGCAGAAGTTTATTGCCAACCCTTGCTCAGGATAATGAGCAAGGGAAGCTTCCTAATAGGGAATTAAATGTTTTTATACTGGGTATGATTTAATTATTCATTTTTATGCTAATTTATTTCATCAGGTCAACAGACAATTAACAGTGACTTGTTTCTCACTGGAAAAAACTTTAATCTGAGGAAAAAGAGACATTTGCTAAGATGTCTTTAGAAATTACGTCAAAATTCTTATTACCTGCAGGAGATATAAATTAGCAGATGATTTATAAAATAGAAGATAATAAAGTTTTGTTCTGCAGAAAGTTTTAAAGAGAAATTTCAACTTATTATGTGCATCTCTTTGTTTTATTGATGATATGATAAAGGGGATAAGTTTTGTAGTCAAGTTAATGTAAAAGTTATCACTTTTCTCATCCTCAAGGTAAAACCTTGCATGTAGGAAAATTTCTTTTAAAACTATGTTTTCCTTCAGTTAAGGATAAATTTCAGAACTGGAACTGCTCATGATTAGAAAACGGGCTTCACCTTAAGAAAACTACTGACACATCTGAAAAACATCTCATAAAGACACTGGAGAAGAAGTCCCTATTTTCATTAGCAGAAACCACACATCAAAATCTCATATGGATAAAAGCCATTAACCACAGCCCCTCAGAGAGCAAAGCAGGAAAAGGTGGGGAGATGCTGGGACTAGTACACAGGCAGAAGACTAAATATTGAAAATTGATACTAAGCAAGGGTCTGAATTAATTACATCAGGTATTCTATTATTTTTGGTTACTTAAAATATTTCCATTTGAATTTCACACTTTCTGACTGCTTTTGGTTTACATTGTTTTACTAAAACATTTTGAGCTGGAAAAATAGAACATTTTGCTCATAATAGGTCAAAATTTTCTGGCAACTTGAAATATAAGCTGACTATCAAAATTATCTTTTCTGCACATTTCTGTTTCAACTAATTGGCATTTTTTTTTCTAGTCAAAAGCTTTTTCATCAAAATACATAAAATAAATTTAAGGATTCTGAGTATGAGCAATTTTTGCCCAGCTGTTGACATTCCTGTAGTGGATCACAGAGAAAAACTAATTCCCAATCTGATGCTGCCAAATGTCTTATAAATGTAGAAAATGCATCTGGGTGGGTGGTACAGGCCACCAGTCCTTTCCCAGAGGACACTCTCTGGGGAAGGTGGCAGGGGCTCCCCAGACATCCCATGGCATCCCATTTGCACTGACTGTACCCTGGTGTGGTGAGCTGTGCCTGTGCCAGGTAAAACCAGGAAAAGCATGTTTCAAATGTCTCAGGTTGTCAGGCCTGGCAGCAGAGAGCAGCGCCTGCCAGGTGCACATCTGTCCCCAGGTAGGGGGGAAGATCAGGTTCCTGACTGTCACCCCTGTATGAGCTCGGGTGAATTGCAGCCAGCTCATGACTGGACTACAGGACTGTCTCGTCACCAAATGGGAATATTTCACAAAGACTTTTGTTGATTTATGCTATCTGTCTTTTTATCCTCTTAAAAAGGTGCCACAGAATAGTAGTGAAAAGGTAATGCCCTTTGCTGTTTGTCATATATGGTATAAGTAAGCGTGCCTGTTCAGTGTCTTTATCATCACTGCAAAATTATAAAATTGACTTTCCCCAGGATGTAGTATATCTTTGAAAACAGACAGCCCTGCAGATCTAGACAGAGATTAGGTGCATGTTTTGAGTCCATTGCAGAAAAAAAATTTGACCCTGCATTTCCTATATACATGTGTCTGTAATATGTTCCTAATTATTTTTGCATTTACGTGTATCTTATACACAAAACCCCACAAGCCTGAAAGAGATGAAACCTGAAAAAAACACTAGGGGTCCCTCTTGGCAACAAAGCATTCCAGCAGCATTGAAAAGAACAGAGCCAATTCCTGAGACAAATTTAGCTTTTACTGGAAATGCCTTCTCTTGAGAAGGGGGAAAGAATGGGAAAAAAGGGAAAGATAATTTATGGCTTTATGTTCAAAACCTTCCTGGACCAAATTCACTTTTGCACTTTTTGTCACCTTCCAGCTCTGAAATGGAGACTGGCCTAAGCAATGTAAGGGCTCATCTATCCTCTCTTGAACTTCCCTGCTGAATTTGAAGGCATCAGCACAAAAGAACCCAAATACGGCTTGAACCTGGACCTCGGAGGGGGGTGGGGACCTGCCAAGACTGAACTCAGTGCTCAAACTTCAATAACTCTGCAAGAATGCGGTTGAGAAAGGGAAAGGAGATTCATTTCTAATGAATGCAGCTTGAAATATATATTTCAAGACTTAAATGAATAGGTTTTTAGTTACAGTGTGGTGCAGAGTAGATGTGGAACGACTGCTTACACAGACACAAAACAGCCTCTCATTCTCTCAGACTGCCTGGGTCCCTTAGGATGCGATTGGACAGATGGATGCAAAAAAAGCCTAGGAAGACAGACAGAGAAAAAAAACCTTCTGTAACATAAATGTAATTAAATCCTCTGGTAATGAGGCCAAGAGCTTGTAACTGCACATTTGCTGGGCATGCTATTTACACCAATTACAGCTTTTCTGCTTTAAAAATATTTATCAAGGATATCCTTCTAGTTGTATTCTTACAGGGGCTAGTATTAACATCATTTTTATGTAAAACTAGCTGAGAGAAAAATTGTCAAGTTTTTAAATTCATTTTAAATGCAGTAAATCTCATTGTTTGCAGCAGATTGTTTTCAATGAAAACATTTGCCAGCAGATGCTGTTGTGACAATTTTTTCCAGTACCCTTACTATTGCACTGTGTCTGTGGTATCTTTTGTTTCCCATAATTTTTTGTGACAAAGGAAACAACAAATAGTTCAGAAATCCAATACTGGATAGTTTTTACAGTCTCTGCTTTTACCTGTGCAGTGAAATCGTAGAGTGTTTGCAAACATGACATGTATAGAAGACTATACAAAGTTACCAAGACAGAATTTTCAAGAGTTCTTCAGAGAATCACAGAATGCTTTGAGTTGTAGAGAGCTTAAATGTCCTCTATTTCCAACCCTCCTGCCATGGGCAAGGATACTTTCCTCTCAGAACCATCCAACATGGCCTGGAACACCTCCAGGGATGTGGCAGCTAGAGCTTCTTTAGGAAACCTGCTCCAGTTCTTCACTACCCTCACAGATAAGAATTTCTTCCTAACATCTAATCTAAACTTGCCCTCTTCTCCTATCACTTGAGGTAAATTAGATGCTTGTCATTTCCCACTGGATTCCAATGAGAATTGCAGACCTGGTTCTTTTCAGTATTTTAGGAAAGCTCATTTAAGAGATAAGTTATGAGTTCCATTGCTGTTGCACTGTATCTAATTAGGCTTCCTAATGAGCACAAGGTCAGTAAAGTACCATATGTTTTGCTTAAGGTCTTTGAAATGTCACTAAATCCCAACTACAAGACGCAGGCCGCAAACTGTCAGGATTGTCTCGTCTCGGGCCAATCCAGTATCTTTCTTTTCTGTGACTGACACAGTCATAGATTAGGAGTGAAGCAAAGACACCTGAACTCACTATGTGGCAGTACCAAAAGCTTGCATCTAGCATGGTTCTGTTTTCACCTAGAAAAGCTCCTCACAAGAAAAAAAGAAAACTGAAATTGATAGATTTGGCCTTTCACCTGGGAATAGCAAAGATCCAGCTACCCAGCCTATAGCACTCATGCAGAGAGACTGTTTGTAGGACATAAGCCAGTCTCATGTGTGCTCTGTGTGGACACATCTTATTACACATATGCAGCTTATATAAGGAATTGGTACCCTATGCATCTGCTCAGTGGATGGGCCTTGTGCTTCCTTGCTACATCTCAGGCATAATCAGGAGGCATGCAGACTAGTTCATGGCTGGGTCCTGAACTGGGCCTGGGAGCTGTTGGAAAGTGTTAATGCCACTGAGTCAAACCCATAACAAGGATTATTCTAATAATTTGCCAGTAGATAAGAATGAACTCCCATGTCAGTATCTATTTCTTGGCTCTATTGCATTTATGGTGAAGACTAAATGCACACATTTCTGTCCTGGAAATATCTAGAAATAATTTGGCAGCTAATAAAGATAAATTAACAGCAATAGCAAACCCCAATGACATCTAAAGTCACAAGGTAGGGCAGCAGCTAAACTAAAAGTACTGGCTGCAGAAGTAAGGTCCTTTTTAAATCAGCAGGTCACACAACCCTTTACTGTTCCCTATTTCCTTGGATGAATGTGAAAATCATCCAGATTAATTTCCATCTCTGGTTATTCAAAGGTATGGGAACTAAAAAGAAGAGCAGACAATCCTGTGAAATATTTGCCTGAACCTAGTTTCTTAAATGTCTTTCACATTAAAAAAAAAAAAATTAAAAAAAGAGTATACAGAAAAGAGTGGGTATTCAAAAAAGTATTCTTTGGTGTCCTTCCATTCAGCTTCAAAATAGTTCCAATGGGCTACAACATAGGGAATGACACATCATTAAACACATTATTTTGGTAAATAGGAGTAAGCCACTAAATTTGTCTGTCTGAAAGTAGCTCTTAGAACCAGAAGTACGGGTAGATGAATGTCTAATAACTGGGGTAGATGAATGTCTAATAACTGAACTGTGGATATATTTCCACTTCAAGTAAAAACCACTGAAAACATCCTACAAGTGGATCTTTTGAAGTCAGGTGTACACATATAAACTGCTACCAAGTACAAGAAACATTGTGAAGTATAGAGGTGTTTATAAAACTGGAGTTCTCTGTGGTCCATTGGAATTGTTTACAAATAGCCTTAAATTGGTAACATGTACGCTGAAAATTCACCTGTTTATTAATATTTATTTCATTAAGATGAGGATTATTCACTGTCTGCCTGTACCTGGTGAATTTTTGTGTTAGTAGGCCTGAGTAAGCACACTTGGATCCAGGACTTGACTCATCAATGAAGATGGAATCTGTGACCAAAATATGGAGGTGCCCACCTGGAATCAGCTACTGCACGGCCTGCCTCTCTTCCTTGGGTCTGCCCTGAACAGTGCTATGGTTGGTGGGACAAGTTTGGGATTAATACTTTTAGAGCACTTTAAAGGATTCAAGCCCTTATGAAACCGTATTTTATTAGCCCTGTCACTCACAGAGTAACATCTCAAAGTATGATTTTTTTTCCTACAAGTAATTTCCAAGCACCTGACAGGCCACACAGCCCGAGGCAGCCACTGAGTTGGTGTGTGGGTCATAGCCTACAGAAATGGTTGCAATCTGCCTCACTCAGGAAAGGAGCAGCACTTTGGCACAACTACTTTGATGACAGAGTTTATACCCTGGCTTCTACATGAAGAACAGTGTCAGGGCCTGGCAGGGAGAAAAGTTGTCCCAGTATTTGTCTCAGGAGACTGAGCCTTGAACAACATGCTACACTCAAGCCCACCCTTTGTCTTGCCCAAGCAGATAATTTTTGGTTTTCTCCTATTCAGCACAGAGCAGAACCTCACAGCATGAGACATAACTTTATCTGGGAGTTTTTGCGGCTGCAGTCATGATCATGAGATACCATTTATCAAATGAGTCAACATCCGGAGTTATCACTTAGGCTCTGAGAAAACTTTAGCATTAAAAAGATTTATGGCAGAGAACATATGATTTGGTTTACCATATACTGCTTTATCTGATAAAAATAAGCACAGAGCAGCTGCCAAAAGAAGAAAAGCAAAGAGCAAAAACAATGCAACAAAACTCTTTTAATTTAGTTCACCTTTAAGAAGTTGGCTAAAGATCTAGAAAGAATTGCCAGATATATTTATCCCAAGCCTGTAAAATCCTTTCTCATCACTACAGAGCCTTTGCAGGATTTGCCCAGGGTTCTTAGACTGCCTTTCCTCCACGTACATGTCGAGATTTCAACTACTTCTAAACAGTTTCAAGTTCTAAACAATTAACTGAATAATGAAGTAGTCAGTAATCTCATTTGTTCAAGGTCTAACTTGGACAAAAAAAAAAAAAAGGGTAAAATACAGTGAGACTTATAAACCAAGTGCTTTATGGGATATCACAGAGAAAATTTCAGAAGATTTGGGAAGAAAAAGGTTAAGATAACTTTCCAGAAAGATATAATTTATGAAACAAACAGTAGATTGCAACTTCATCTAATGAAAAATTATGCCTGTACTACATGTGTTCTGGTCAAACACCACTGAAAGGAGAAGAAATGCTCTCTCAGGACAGAAAAGATATCCTGGTTTCAGCAGAGGATTTCCAAACCAAGAACAGCTGAACTGAGATTCCCTGTGCAAAGCCAGGACTGTAGCAATTAGTGAGCTCTACAGATCATATCAACAGCTAGCAGTGATAATGCCATTCAAAGGTCTTATTTACAATCCCTGCATCCAATATTGTCCAGAGTTCTCTCAACAATGAGAAGAGTTTTTCAAGCTGCCACACTGAAAAGCAAAGTTCTATTGTAATGGATTATTTTCCTTGCTTTTTGTTTCTAGTCCATTTTCTAGAGTTTTATTTCACTTTATCTCACAGAATATGTCCTTCGAACAAGAAAAGCCAAGAATATGTCCCTCTAACAAGAATGAGAAATTTTACTCATTGTCAGTAGCATGTCTACAGTTTACAAGGACATGTGAAAATCTGACTCTTGAATATGTTCTGCCAACAAAAAATTAAGGCACTGGCATAGATGCAATCTGTCTGTCATTCCTAAAATTTTCTGTGTGAAATGGTTTTCCCCATTTGCACATCACACAGTATGTGAGACCCAAATTTATGGTTGTTCTTTTCCTACTAATGCATTATTTTATAGGGTTTGAACTGATTAACATGTGAAACATATCCACTAACTGATGTTAGCTTTAAGATAATTTGCAAGAATTACTTATTACTGAAACCTTACATTACAATTAGAGATCACAAGATCTCATATAATAAAATAGGAAAGTACAATGGTCCAGTCCTGGTTTATCTCATTGTAAAAAGTCAATGAAGTTCAGATTTAGCCTGGGTCTAAATTGCCATAATTACTAGGTTTCCAAATCTGGGTAACAATTTGAGCTTTTTCATTTTGTAACATTATAATTTACCATCAGAAACTTTTCTGTTACATTTTCTAAGGGATCAGAAGCCATAACGTGTCATTAACCTGTATTACTGTGATAATGTGAAAACTTGCTTCAATAAATGACTGAAAGACCTGTTTTAAAAAGCAAGTAACAGTAATATCAGAATATCAGAAAAGTGTCCAGGAAGCTATTGCAGTACGAGTGCAAAGAGAGACAAGAGACACATAAATGTAACTGTCTGAAAAATGGGCAGCAATGAGACAAAGGAATAAGATTACACTAAAATACTTCAGAACTCTACAGAAGCAAACTTTATGGTGAATAACCCATTTTTTAAAGTACAGAGTCAACTATGAAATTTGGAAAATAGATGATGAAACTGTGCACAACTGACAACAAAGCAAAGAATTTGACAGTTGTCCAAGCAATTTATCAAATTAACAAGTGAGCATGTTTTTTTTACAGGTTTGTTTTTTCTCATCATATACTTTTTAATTAGTAATGGTATCTGTGCTGGGTTTCACATAAGCAGGAAATTAAACTCCAAACAAGCCACTCCCCTTCCCTGCCCCTCCCAGTAAGGGTGGGACAAAAAAGAAGAGATTCTGGCAAAGAAGGGAGAGACCATGGGTTGAGGTAACAATTTGGTAAAAGCACAAAGCAATGGAACAATACATACACAATAACAAGAGCAATATTAATAGCAAATGTATACCAAAAAAAAAAAAAAAAAAAAAAAAGAGAGAGAAGGTGTTTTACCCACAAAAAGGTATTCACCACCGGGAGCTAAAGCAAGCTGGCAGACATTCCCTGCAGGTCGGGTCTGTGTGGCAATGTGGTAACTATTCCTTCACTGAAACACATGGTATTTGGGAAAGAAGGCAATATGCTGCGGATGTTTCCCACCCCTCAGCCCAAAATAATGAAAAGCAGTGACAAACAAACCCCCTAGAAGCTACATCATCCAAGCAGGAGTTGTAGCACCGCTCTGCATATCTCAGTCCTGCACAGGTGCTCCCGCTGCCACTGTGACCTTCTGGCACTGCTGCTCTCCAGAGCACTCCTGCCCTGCTCAGCTGGGCTCTGCTCGGCTCAGCTGGACCCAACTGGGTCAGGCTTGTCCCCGCTGCTGCTGGCAGCTTCCCTGCTGGGGCTGTCGTTTCAGCACTACACTTGATCTCTTTCAGCGCTAAAGATTGGCAGTCGCACTCCAGGCAGAACAGGAAAGGGGACCAGTAGGACAGCAGAGGGATCACATCAACAGGGCTTGATGCTGACACCTTCCCAGAGCAAGGCAAAATGGCCAAGGCATCAGGCTTTTCCATAGAAAAGCATGGCCCCAGAGATAATGTAGGTGGTATGGAGTAACAACCTGGTCACAGCCACACAGCACTAAACTCGGCCTTTCTCTGTGGCCAGGACAGTATCTCACCTGCATGATAATGAAAAAAGGAATAATTGAAGCAACTTGATTCTACAGGATTATATTTGTTTCCAAATAATATTAATAAAGCCCTCTTCCCATTTTTTGCTTTACCACCTCTGTTGCAGTTGAAGTTTTTCTCTGAAGTTAACTGGTTCCTTCATACGTCCAACAGATGTCAAATGAATACTCAGTAGCCTAAAGTGCATTGTCCCTGGCACTGCTAGGGAACAGGACAAAATGTACACACTTTGTGAAAAAGAAAGTCTCTTTAATCATGTCATCCACTCTCCAATAATCCCTCTGACCATTCTTCCCCTTCCTCAATTCCATTTTTACTATAGAGTTAGTGATGAAGAGGGGCCTAGCTCAGCTTCTATACAAAGATATACGTGTACAAACATGCCTACCCTTTTGTCCTTTGTTCACTTTTATATAATCCCTGTAAATCCACAGTGTAGTCAGGAGCTTTCTGTGATCTTTTTATCAGCTGTCACTACTTTAACACTAATGTCATCCCAAAGAACTAGGAAAAGCTTAACTTATGGAGGAACTGGATGTGCTTGACTAGAAGTGGCTCAGCTTTGCCAGGATTGAGGAGTAATAAGGCTACTACAATAAGGTTCATGATCACCAGGAAGAGTAAACATATTTTCCTTGAGCAGTGGAATGTATTCATACATTTTATATAATTTTTGAAAATTTATTCCATGTTTACTTCTCTCTGTGTTGTATTTATTAGAGTAAGGATTTCAGGCACTGTAAGGACACCATTTACATCTGAAACACACCTGTACATTTACTTTTGACTGAACCATACTCACAATTCATTACAGACAGAGGTTCTCTCAATTTAATCCTGTGTTGGATCTGTCTGGGATGGAGTTAATTTTCTCTGTAGCAACCTGTAATGTGCTGCGCTTTGAATTTGTGACTAAAATAGAGATTATATTAGAGGAGCATTTGCTGAACAGTTCTTGCACAACAATAAAGAACTAGTCTTTCTAAGTCTTCACCTCAGTGAGTAAATTTGGGATGAACAAGAAGCTGAGAGGTGATGCAACCAGGACAGATGATACTAACTGACAGAAAGGATATTCCATGTCATATAACATCATGCTCAGAGATAAAAAAAAAGTGGGGGGATTTTGGCATGGTAGCCATTTCTTATAGACTGGCTGGGCATCAACTTACTTGGGGAAGGTGATAAATTATTTGCCTTTCCATTATTTGTTTTGTTTTATTTTTTCTTCCTCTTTCCTTTGCTTACTTAACTACCTATCTCCACCTCAAACCATGAGCTTTCTTAGTTTTGCTCTTCCAAATTTCTCCTGTCCCACTGGGGAAGGACAGAGGGAGTAAGTGTTTGAACTGTGCTTAGTTGCCTAATTACAGTTAATCTATAGCAGGTCGTTAAAGTATTCATCCCATCTGACTTCAGCTACCAAGAGCCATGGTTCAGATACCAAAGCTAACCCAAACATTTCTTCTCACTCCCTCTATAATCTATTGTGAGGGACAGCTAAGGACAGCCAAGAGCTGACTCGCTGATTCATCTTTTTAGTCTCTCTCCTCCCACTGACTGAAGAAGGAACTTGAAATGTACCTCAGGTGCTGACAAAAGTGAAACCAGAGGACAAGCCTTGAGTTGGCATGGGCAAACTGTTAGGTACCTGCTTCACTACCTGGGCAGGTTTTGGATACAGCTTTGGATTGCCTACACAGAAATCTGCACACAGTAATGCTTATAAGTCTTGATTCATGATCTATGTTTCTTGGACAAGAATCTGAGTCCAAAACTCCATAAAGAACCATCCCACCTTTCTTGCAGGGTTCAAGTAACAAAACTGCCAGATTAAATCAGTATAAAATCAAATGTTGGGGGAAAAAAAAAAAACAAGTCCTTTTCTAACCTCGTATATCTTCTCATCATAAATCCTTCTCTCCAGCTTTGCTCTTCACTCCAGGACTTTTCATAGCCACAGCTTTTGCAGAAACTCCCTTGGGGCTCTGGGTGGGCCCCCTGAAGCACACTGGCCGTGCAGCTGCCCCAAGTCACGCTGTGGGCTCACTGCCTGAGCTGCCTGCTGTGCCAGGCGCTGGCAGCTTGGACTCCATGTGTCCTCCCCCAGCTGTGTCTTTGCTGTCAGAAAAAAGGCAATTGTCCATTTGTCCGGTAAATTGTGCCGAGCCTCTGCCTTCTATGTTAGTCCAAGGCCATGTCATTTTAGGGAGGTATATTATCCTGTATGCAGTATGATGTGAGTGAACAAAGGGAACAGCCCATCCATGAGAATCAGACCTGCTCTGCATTTTTTTCTGAGCACAAGTAATAAATTTGACGTGTAAGTTCCGCTGCATATGCAGACCACATGAGATGGAGACGTTCAAGGGGTTCAGCCAGCACTTCCCAGAACCTGTGCAGTTGCACAGAGCTGGGCTGGCTGCACGTGGCATTCCAAACACAGCACGCAGCAGTTTGGAATCTTGGGACATATGACAGACAGAATGCCTGGGGTCTGCAGATGACAAGTCTGACAAAACAGTCTGCCCTTCTAAAAAAGATTCAAGGTGAAAAAAAACATGCCCAGGAAATCCTGGATGCTTGGTAGGCATTCCCAAGCTGGCATCTGTGGTAGCACAGCTCTCTTGCCAGCACAGCCTGTGTTTCAACTGCCATGTTGAAATCTTAGAGAGGTTTGTCTACATGAGGCTTAAGCACAGGAGTGACTGCAGTGACAGCAAAACAGTAATTTGATAAATGTTATGACAGGAACAAAAGAAAGAGGTGTGTTGCCAAGCACAGTTCTGAGTTGCAAAGGGAAGTAATGGAAAAATGAGGTAAAATATTATTTTTGGATATTGGAGGGTGCATAGTATAGAATATTTTGGAATTAATTTCTATTTGTTTGGCGGCTTGTTTGATTGGGACAGATAGCATTTGGATTTTGTTTTGTGTTTTTTCTTCTTACCACATTTTTTGGCTTTTTGACATGAAACATAATGAAAGGAAAATTAGTAGGAAAAATTATTTCCATACTCTCAGAGCTGTGCTTTGCCTTTTAATGTCCCTTTCTTTCCTCTTAAGGCTATGTGACACACCTGTGTTAAAAACTCAGTGCTGAACATGGTAGATAAAGCAGTCTCCTCTGACTGCACAAGAATGTCTCTTAGATATCGTTGCTGACTCTTTGGATGGAAAGTGTGTGAATAACAAGAAAATAGGGGACATACTGAACTTAAAGATAAACAAACCTTGGGCAAAATTGACTGATAAGTATGAAAAAGAAATAGTTATTTTGCTGGAGGTTGTTGCTGTGCCTCTGATGCTCATCCGTAATGTTTCAGAGGGATAATCTCAACACCATTCCTATGAAGGGCCCAAATACAGCAGTAAAGTGAGTTAGTAGTGATAGCTGCAATCAGTTGCTAAACTTTGAACTCAGGTTCTGAAATGGATCATTGTCAAAAGGATCATCTTCCCTGCAAAATAAAAATCAGGTTTTTAGTACAAGTAGCTAACATTACATGAACATAATCATGCACTTCTAGCCCACTTTTCTCTTTTGAATACCCAGGAAAGTGACACCATGAGCAGCTGTCTGCTTTTTTCCATATACAGGACATAGCTGAGCCTTTCAGATACTCTTCTTACCAGAGATAATGCTGGTAATATACGTGAATTTTAAAAAAAATCTCCCCTCAGAATTACTATATCTGGCTCTGTAGAAGAATTTATTTTTTACTTAGAACATAGATTGTGACCATATGCAGTGATGTTCTTTTAACTGTTCCTGCTGTTTTCTTTCCTTTAGACAGTTCCCATACTGGAGAGCTCCTGGAAATAATTTTAGAGTCAGAAATTCTTTCTGTGTAAAAAATTTGAGACTTCCTGCAGCGGTGGGATATGAGCCAGCAAACAGGAGATTTGGACTTGCTTGCCAGCTCCTTGCGCAGTGCATGGTAGAAGAAAAGTCCATAATATCATCAAAGTTTGCTGTGGAGGTTTCCCACATAAGAAACAAGGCAACAATGAGTGCTAACCACTAGAACAGAAAGAGAAATAAAAGTATCTGGCTGTTCAGGATAGGTATGTATGTAGCTTTTTCACACTGATTTTTATGAAGAGGAAACAGTATCAGATGTGGCGCCTGGCCCACTTACTCCTCTTTCTGGCATGTATTTTCCCGTTATCCAATACACAGCCTGGACCTGGACCACACATAAGGGCTTCACCAGACTGATGGTAGTACATTAGCATCCCAAGTCCTCATTCCAGAGAGAAGGGAAAACAGTTCCCAGAATGGCTCCTCCCAGAACAAACTCAGGGGAACCTGCTCTGCTCTAGAGATAGGAAAACATATCAGTGGAGTCATAATGGGTTATCGCTTTTGTTAGCAAGATAGGAAAAAAAAATACTAGTTATGAGTGAAATTTGAGCTCTAGGGAAAGTCAAGAAGAGGTTGATGTTAGCTCCAGTGGCAACAGGATTCAACTCTGTGTCTTCATTGCCAAATCGAAAAGACTTTTTTGGCAAATGTACTAAAAGCATTACAAACATAATTGAAGGCCTTCAATCAAAATAATATCTCATAGAGATTTCAGACCACTTACTCACAAGTTTCTAAAATATTACTTAAATGGGTGAGAAACCTTGATATCTCTAGTAAAACCTCCATTAGGTGCCAGCCACAAACTGGCAAATGAGCACCGTGCTATTATTTTTCATCTGTAAATTTTAGCTGAGGTTTTTATTAGCTCAGGAGGAGTCTCTTATATGTCCTGTTTCTTTATCCATTATAGGGTCCCTAAGAGACATATTTTCAGTATCATTTAAAATGCAAATACAAACTGGACAAAGACAAGGCCGAGGGTAGTAGTATCCAAGCTGGGAATGTATGGCAAGCAAGTGTATGAGGAGGAGAGATTTTATGATTAAGAGGTGCAAAAGTACACAGGTAAAAGGAAATCAAACCATTATTGCCTTTGGCAGGCATTGCAGTTCCATAACGGACTTTTGATTAGGAAACTCAAATGCAGGGCTGTGGTTAAGTAAATAAAGACCAAACTTCAGTGACTGGCTTGATAGGACTGGCAGATGGACCTTTCCTTTCCTTTAATGAGACCTGCTCCAGCCATACTGCACCACAGTTCATTCTTGCTCCTGCCATGTCCCATGTTGTCTGCCAAATGCTAGGACAAGAAGAAGAAGCAACAAACATGTTTAGTCTTTGCCTCATAACAAATTTACAGTGTTTGGTAAAAGTTAAAATGCCTAGCCATATTCTTGTTCAGTGCTTCTTGTTGTAACTTTGCTTTGTGCTAAGAAATATTTTTATCTATCTTGAAATCAACAAGTAGATTTAACAGAAGTGAGGAGACAATGACCTAATGTGCCTCATAAGGGACGAACTTCTCATTTCCTCAAGGAGAAAACACAGTGAAAATATTAAAATGTCTTTCATTAAAGTACAGAAACTAATCCATTCAGGAAGGAGTCTGCTGGGCCTCAGGAGCATGAGTGAATCACAGTATTTAATATTTAGCCCTAACCTAATCACTTTCCTAATGCATGTTGTTAGTGCAATGCTTTCTGAAGTGAGATAGTGGCAATCAAACCATTTGGGATCCAAGCACAAGAGTACCAGAATATTCCAATCAATAGCTGTCTTAACAGCTGTTGCAACTACTTAAAGGCAAGTTCTGCTCTTTGCTGGGGCTTAGGTAGTACAGTCAATAGTGGTTTAGTCTATATAACCAAGAAGGCTTTATTCTGATGCCCCCACACAGGCTTCTGAGGGATATGCTTGTTGGAAATGTGGATCCAAGGGATTCATACAGGTCAAATCAAATATGCTACAGGATATGGCAAATATGCTACAGGATCTGCAGAAGATTAATGTCTTCCTGGTGAATAGGTGGGGTGCCTTGGAGTATTAAATCCCCATGTACAAGCAGCTCTATGGATGTTGATGAAGTCTGGAAAGTTACTCTATTAACTATTGCCAAGTATCTGCCATAGGGTCAAGTTAATTATTCAATATGGGTTTCATTAATTTTATTGACTGGCCTGTCAGTGAGTGCTCAGGCTTTAGTTCATATACAGAAGCCTGAATAAAGCTGGACCTGAATTCCACTCTCACTGAGCATAGTCCAGAATGGTTTACTCAGGCCTTTCTTGATCTTAATCCTGCTATATTGCAATGGAGACATGTATCTTCTTTGCTACTTAGAGCAAGATCTCGGTTTTTCAGTTCTGTGCTTTTAGTCACTTAGGTATTGACTATCTGAATAATTGTTTTCACCTTAGAATGTCTAAAATCAGAGCTAGCCTTAATTCCAAATGCCATATTCAACCTCTTTACTTGGGCATTTTCAGATCTCTAAACAACCACATCTGCTTTGAGCCTGCATTCACAAATGGGTCCAGCCTCCATGCTGGCATGCCACAGGCTGGATTCCTCTGGCCAGGACATGTACCCAGGCTGTGCCTGCAAGCTCAGCACTTCCCAGCTGAGAGACCGCTGGCTGCCATGACCAAAGCTCTGCTCCATTCCCTCTCGCTGTCTGAGCTGTATCCTGACATCTCCTTGTATGTAATTAACTGTCTCAGCTACAATGCTATCCAGCTGCAGGATTTTTACCCGATGAGTCATTTACCCCCCTGCCAAAAAGGCTTTGTTTTTTCCTTCTTTGTTTGTTTTGCTTTGCTTTGTTTCTGTGTAACAGACAGCCAAACACGTTAGTCTTTCTTTAGGGATTCCCATATTCTGGGCAGCTGTACCATATGCAAATCTTTCTTACAAGGAATTCTCAGGACAAAGCAACCTCAATTACACACGTTTTTACTTACTGGCTATGAAAGATCAACTTCCCAGCTTCTGGTAGTCCTAATAAAGCTGTTGATCATACAGCTCATTTAAAGAGTGTATGATATTTTATTCTAGTTTTTTAAGTGCTGGTAAACACATGTGAGCAGGCAGACAGGCAGTGACTTGAAGCTTGAGGTGAAAGCAGATCTGAACGATGAGGGATCCATGCCCATTGTCTCATCCATTGCATCTTTCACACAGTACAAAACCCACAGACAAAATTTGTCGTCTGACTCCAAACTTGTGAAATGCACAGTTACATGAAGTAGAATATATTTCAGGGCAATATGCATGTAGGTATTACACTTAATATACAAAAACTTGCTATAAACCTACACAATACAAGTAACATTTAAAATTACTGGTGGCTTTAGCCATTGTCAGGGATTTGGAGACATATTGCAATCCAAGACAAATAGGGAGCTCGGAAAAAAAACTTACAGTGGACATGACCAAATTTTTGCAGCATTGAGAGGACAGAACTTCTATTACAAATAGCATTTTTTTAAACCTACAAACCCAAACATTTTAAAAAACCACACTGTGTGTCCTTGAATGCCTCTTGCATAGGAATTGGAAACAGCAAAAGGAACTACACAGCAAAATGTGGTGCAAGTCTGAATGTGGAAAATGCTCTTGTGAATCAGAAGCGGGGTAGGTTCAGACACAGACTTCCTCAGTTCTTTCACATGGCTGGAAGTCATGAAACTGTTTTCATGGCCAGTCATTAAGCCTTTCTCTATGGCTGAAATACTTAAAAGTTTTTAGCTCTGAGCACTTCACATACATAAGGAAAGAAGATTTTTCAGAGTTGGGATTGGAGTCCTTTAACTGTTTTTAGGGGCTGGTGCAGAGATTCTGAAACAACAGATACATTCCCACTTTAAAAGATTAAACACAATCTATTCCTTAAAGCCAGATTTTTTTCCCCTACCAAACAAAAGATGTCATGCAGGGAACACAAAGGCTCAATTACAGCCTGGATGGTTTAACAAAGCACATAAATGAGTGTATAGCTGGGAACTGTAGCACATTTTCTGTTTAAGCAGACTTGACTAGGAAAATATTTTAAAATTTTCTCTGAATTCATCTTTTATTCTGAAGTAAAGCTATGCAAAATTGGCACTGTTCTACTCAAGGTACCTGGTCTTAATGACACTTAACTTACCTTCTCTTAATCACACTTGCTGTGTTAGGAAGCTACAGAACAGATTGTAATATTCATAGAATTATCTCACTAATATTGGCAGCAGTCCAGAGAGACAGAAAATGGCAAAATGCTCCTCTTTGGAATATTGTTAGTGTCTGTACAAACCTGGTCATCCAGATTATAGTTTAGTAGAGCTAAGGTAGTAGATGTAAATATTTCCAAAATGGCTAGTAAGTCTCTATTAAGACCTCTCCAGGCTTGTCTTTCAACCAGTTCTAATGTTCAAGTGCAAAATATTTTAAAAATATTCAAATGCTCTCAGTGAAATCTGATTTTTTCTTTTTCATTCCTTACAAGGCCTCATTTACATGGCTTCCCTGGCACAATTCTCCATCTCAATGAAGTACAGAAGTGCTTCTTATTGAGAAGATATTATGGTGATTGATCTCTTCCTGATTCTTAGTCTTTTCTTTAGAACAACAGTAAAGAAAAGCTAGGTCACTTGATTTTTTTTTTTTCCTTGAGCAGGTCACTTCTCAATATTCCTAAGGTGAAATCAGTCCTGGTAGAAATGGATATACATCGAGTCTCCACACTTCTTAGTTATGTTTGAGTACTACTTGTGTTTAGGAACATAAGTAACTCTAAGATTTTGCACATGCCTTATGCAGCCCACCAGAAGTAAACAATGGTTAGGAATTGTAGATAATGATCCATGTCCTAATTCAGGCAAAAATTCCCAAAGTACATACTCAGGGATTTTTCTATCTCCTGAAATTCATGGATCCTCCTTATGTCTGACCCAAGTACATCACAGTGTTTCACACTTCAGACAAGCCCTTTCTTCTTCTTCTTTCTTGCTTCCACCTGGCTTACAGATTGGCCTGACTCCATATAAATGTAGTAGGGCATTCAGTGCTAGTAAAATTAATTTGGCTAATAACCTTGAAAGCTGAAACCCTACTTTAACATGAATAGAATTGAATTTTACTCACAGCTGATCTGATCACAGAGCTTAGCAGCACAGACTCTACAACCAAGGTATAATACATCACTAGAGTATTTCCACTGGGTTGCCCACTTTGCAAATTACCTTTTGTGTGGTCCAGTAAAGGTGTCAATTCTGACCAGGTTTTAAAATATGAAAATGACCTAATGTTTTCATGGGCTTGACCTAAGCATACACAGAAATATTTCTGACAAATAAAATTTAGGAGTGCACCAAAAATATATCAGGGGACCAGGTTCAGTGGAAAACCAGAGCATAAAAATATACACCAGAGAAAGAAAAGAGTTTAAAAAAATTGAATTTGTTGAATACTTACCAGCTGAGCCCTGCTACAGGAGTCAAGGCCAAATGCTTTTGGAGCAATAGGCTGAGGCTAAAATTCATAATTGTTTGGGATATTTTTTACCAAATCTCCTTATGCGCATGAAAGAAGTCGTTTGACTCCTTTATTAAATTGCATATTTATAGTGAAATAGATGATCTACAGACTCATAGAGATGCAAAGATGATGAATGATACATTTTTGTTTGCTTGTTTTTCATGTTTTTCAAAACTTGCCTGGATTGTTTTGGTGTTGCCTTGTATGACTGAGTGAACTTGTATTTTCCCAAGTAGTTTATGAATTTTACTATAAATGAGAAAGAAAATGTCACTGCAGTAACCGAGATGGGAGGACAAAAAAAATGTAAAAACTTGTCCCCATACAAATCAAACTCTAGAGAGGGACTTTTTTTTAGTCATGTCAGCTCAAATTTCATGTCAGCTTGAATTTTTAACTCTATTCCAGTGATAACTTACTCACTATTTGAAATTTATTTAAGCTGTTGTTTTCAGCTTCACCATGCAGCTAAAGCAGAAGGATGTTGAGGGCACTATTTTATTGCCTCTGCACTCTTCCATATTTTTACTTTCACTACCTTTAAGTATCAAACAGTTATACTGTCTTGGTGTGAGGCATGCAAATGTTTTAGCCAGCAGTAATTACGAGTAGCAATGGACTCATCTGGGCATGTCTGACCACCTGACTCAAAGCCCAAGGTGCCCAGGAGTTAGCTCACAGCATGAAACCAAAGCAAGATTTGAGTTCAATCCCAGTGGGTCTTCAGAGAAATAACACCTCTGGTCAAAAGGTAAAGGCAAACAAAAGAAGGACCAACAGACCTGCCATTTTGGGAAGTGACACATTGCTGCATTTGTTCCAAGGATGGGAGACAGGATGCTCTGGTTTTTGGCTGTCCTGTGGTCTGAAATCTCACTGGCAGCAGCAGGGCATGGGGAGGACCAGTTCATTGCTTCTGGAGCATGTCTGCTGGTTTCAGTTTATTCGTAGGCACTGGGTTCACACACTCCAGGATGACTCTGCTGCAAAACCAATACCTGGATAGTGAGAGAGATTAGGAGATTCCCATGAAAAGCACACACAGCTGAGGTCACCTAAAGCACTAAAGTCAGTCTGAGTTCATTTGCTAGGATTTTCACTTACACCTTGGAAACTTCAGCAGATACAGTCAGAAGGGAATAAAGAGATTTTATAAAACAATATTCCCTCTATTCTTCACTCACTGAAAGTGTACAGACAAGGGTAACAATAGAACTAGGCATTTGTCTACTGTTGCCCCGTAGGGACTTGTACAGTAGAGAGAAATACTGGACTGAGGTTTGGTTCCAGCACTAAACATTTTCTGAGGCATCTTCAGTAACTGATATGGTTCTGAAGAGATACTCTCTACCTAATTAACTATTTCCTTCTGTTCCTTTACAAGCTTACCTATCTGGCCAGAGAACATCAATTCACCATCATCACCTGCCCTACTTTCACCTGATTCTGCCTTTGCTTTATCTATTTTTTTCCTTTTATGCCCACCATTGCTCTAGCTCACATTTGACATACTAAGATACAGTAAATAAACTCTAGTCTGATCCACCAGTGGATAAAAACTGGAATGACTAAACAAAAAATAATTTTGAAACAACAGATTTGTAAATCATCATGTGGATTATGCATTTCTACCCTTTCTGGATCCTGCTGTTTCCATTACAGGACCTTTCCAAAGATTCTCTCTTTCTTTCTACTGACAGAATGGGACTTAATGACCGCTGGAACCACCAAGGACCACTGCATAGCAAAAAAATAAGTAAAAAATACTGCAAAAAAGAGAAGAATGTGTCTATCAGACAGAGGGATTTAGTTCTTCTATCACTATTGCATAAATTTAATCAGATTTGACCAAAATTTTTCATTTGAGTTTTCATTCCCAAGGAAGCTTTTGTAGATCATATTGACCCAGACAAAACAATTACAGAATTGTCTGAACTATAAATATTTCTATTTCTTTCTTTAACCTTGGCTTGCATTTCTTTTTCCTTGACTTAAGCAATACTACTTCATTCTGAAAGGCTCAAGGGGAGTGAACCAAAAAATTAGTAAATAAAACAAATATGAGACAGATAAATAACACAACGCTGCTATGGTTTATCTAACCCTCACTAGCCATGATAAAAGAGTTCTGGGATCTCACAAAGGTTATAGCCCTCATATAGATTTCCAAAAATTATGACATTTGAGGCTACAGACTTAAGATGAATTAATAAATAGCATTGTACAATCCTCTCACAGTATGATGGTTTTGTGTGTTTATGAAGCAGCTTGGGAGGTTAATGAGTAGAAGTGCATACTACAGATTCTCCACATATTTTACTCTGCTTGAGACATGAAGATAATGAAAAAAGCTCTTATCGTGTCCTGATAAATAGTAGCAGAGAATTTTAAAGGAAGAGACTGTATTTCTACAACAACCCTCAGAAATCCAGACGTGCCACTCTTTTTTACCCAGTGCTGAAGACTGGTTAGTTATAAGATGTACCTTCAGTAGGTAGCTATTCCTCCTCTTTCCACAAAGTTTATTGAAACTCTTATGCAGTGCTTGCTCCAGCTGTCAGTTGTCAGGGTGTCTTTTTGCCAAAAACTCTCAATCTATCTAGCTATACAAATCTCACTGTTCTTGGAAGCAAGTCTGATTTCATGACCAAGCTCTCCAAGAGCTGACTTGTGCACTAGTGCACAAGAGGATAGCTTAGGTCAAACACTGGAGTCAGCAAGGTAATTTTTCATAAACAAAGGAGACCTAGACTAAAGAGTGTGGTAAATCAGACTAAGGAACTCTGGCAAAGAGAAACATTTTCCTGTCTGCATAGTAGAGAGTGCAGCTGAAACTGGGTTTGCGACCTCAAAAGTCACAAAAGAAAAGTATTTTTTTTCTACCACATGTGTTGCTGATGTGTTATTACATGCCTTTTTAGAAACCAAATAAACTCATGCAGAATGTAAAACAAACTATACTAATTTCAATAGTTATATGTCACAGTATAGGTGACTTTAAAAAAATTCTGCATGAAATTTATCAGAACAAGCAATAGGTAGTGTCTGAAAGATATAATCAAGCTGACATATATGAGATGGAGAGCAACTACTAAAGAATGTCATGTGGGACTAACAGTAACCAGCTGAATCTGTCAGCATTGTTATACAGATGCAAAAAACCACCAGTCAAACAAACCCAAACAAAGTATGTCTGCATATTTAAATAAGAATCCAGCCTGCAAAATAAATGAAGTTGTTCTGCTTTCTGCTGCACTGTGCAGACACTGTTTAATGGAGGGCTATGTAAAGGGTAGGGCTCTGTATTTCAAGAAAGATGGGAACTAACAAGACAGTTGAAAAACTAATCAACTGTCTGGAAAATCTGAGTTAAAAGGAAAGATTAAAAAAATGAGATTGACAGAAAACAGGAGAAGACATAAAAGTTCTAAATTGCTACTCAGAGTTTATTTTAAAAAAGTCTTTTACCTAGTGATAAATATCTATGAAACTATCAGAGTTAGTCCTGTCTTGTGTATGGCAACACCTATTTTCCTCCTCAAACGTGGATTAGAAATGGCCTCTTAATTCTTGTCCATTACTCAAGTATGATTTATGTGCCTATATAATAATGAAAAAATTTATTTAATGTTTCATCCTAATCGTAAATTCTTATGTCCCTTTGTTTGTTTTCCAATGTCTGAACTTCAATCCACATTATATTCATTTCAATAATATAAAATTGCACTAATTGTGTGTGACATTTTCTATGATAATATGGGCACATCCTGTCATGTCAAGTTCACGAATGTGTGAGACACCTGCAAAGTTATCCATTGACCTGAAAAAGAAAATCATGTGGGGTCATGGATGCATGACCCCACATGATTTTCTTTTGCGAACATGTATAGTTAATTCTACTTTCCATTCAAACTAGTTCCATTAAAAAAAAAATAAAACCAATGCCCTGTGTCTGCACTTTTGGTTTTGGGTATCTAATAAAATATGTCAAATTCTCCCTGGTTACTATTATCCACTTCCTGGTTACTATTATCCACTAATATCAAACTGCAGGTGTTCAATGACTTTTTTCACACAGATTTCCCTGTTACCTGATTCTTCAGTCCCTGCAAACCCAATCCCACCCCTGCCTCAAGAGCTCTTTGGTTACAGGCTCATAATCTGACGCCAGGCTATTTATCAGCTGGTGCTCGTATTAAGCACTTCTCTTGACACATAGAAAATATAAATAATGCTGAAACACCTTGTTGAACCATAAGTATTACTGATAGGCAGAACAATCTCACTGAAACTAGGCATGGCAGAACTGTCCCAAGCCACAAGTTCATAGAATCATATATTTAATATGTATTGATTTAATTGTGTAAGTACATGTCTACAAAGTTAACTTTTTGCACTCCTCAGAGAACAGTGAAACCACTGATTTGCACCTGTACCAGATTGCTGTGGAATCCTTAGTGCATATACAACCTTTTCACAACCCTTCAACAGGTGTGATGGAATAGAGAATGGTTCCTCCAGCCATCCAGACAGAGCAGCAGAGCTGAGGTTTCATTTCTGAGAGTGTACCAGTAAGAGTAGGGGTGACTATCATGAAAATGGGGAAATAATTTTTATGACATTTTAAAAAATCCCAACATCTTATGCTTCTCCATTACAGAATTTCTTGAAATAAAAGGATTAAGCCTCCACCAGCCCGGCCTGTGTCAATATCATAACTTGTCTGAGAAAGCCAGAGGTCATTTCCAGTGGGATGCCAGCAAGCTGAAGCTGCATTGCAACACAGTGTGTCCTATTTAATTCCCTAGTGAAGAGGCAGAAATTCATGCAGTGAGATGGCTATTGTCCAGCTGGAAGGCAAAGCTTTGTATTGAAAGAGCACAGCAGGGAAAATAGCTCTAAGGAACAGATAAAAATCCTGTCTCCAACTCCTGTGTGGGATTACACATTTGATTTTCTGGTTTCTGAAAAAGTGAGCATGAATGCAACTGTAACTTGTCTGTATGGCTGGCAGAAACCTTTCACACAGTCTTTGCATCTCTGTACCACCTGGTATGGCAGGCCTGCTCCTGTGCTTCACTAAAAGACCACCAAACCTGGTAGGAATCACAAATAACCTCAAGTTTTACAAAAGAGTCAGCCCTCCCAAGTCTTTCAGACCAGAGAAGTTCAGAATAAGATTTGAGTGCATCTGAATAACAATTTTTCAGGGCCCTGTGTGGCCTGCCTCCTTCCTTCGCTCCCTCGTTTCTTCCTAGGGATTTAGCTGGAGGGAGGCTGGGCTGTTGTACCCTTTAAAATCACCACACTGTCAGAAAGATAGTAGTCAAAGATCTGGACCACAAGCATTAGGACTACAGGATAATAATGAATTTAGTAATATGGGACTTATCTTTTAAAGAGTCTCGCTTTTCTGAATAAATCTAGCCTAACAGATTTTTGAGAAGAATAGCATTAAAAAAAACCCCGAACATATCCTTTCTATTTTCCAGTAAAAATGAAAATAATGTACTGTACACAAATTCATTCGTTATAGGATTTAAAACACTGATAGTAGTCCCATTATCATACTCTTTGCATCAGTAAATATTTGTTGTGTATTAGAAAGAATCCAAAACAGCTAATGCCAATATACATTCAGAAAGAACAACCACCTCAAAGAACTCTTGTAGGAGAAATTGCTTTTTTTTTTTTTTTAACAAGCTTCAGGACTAGAATATCTGCAGCTGTAGCTGTTTTTTATTCTGCTTTGTGAGTGACAACACACCCCATCCTTCCTGCAGAGCTTCTCTGTTTTTCAAGACCTCATCATTCAAGACCTATAAGCATAAGTTTGTGTAGAATGGGGCTGTGTAACTGTGGCAATAGGTGGTCTAATGAAATATTACAATACCATTTCTTCAAGGGCTCCTTTGGCTTCTTGTGTCATTTATCGTTCTCAGGATCACAGTGTTTACTTTGGACCCTTTTTCTGGAATTGCTCCTTGGTGCCTGATTGATTTGATGAATCACTGGGCCGGCACAGCCCCTTGACCCTGTTCAAGTACAGGAATGTTTCTCCAGGGCTGGCAGCCCGTGCTCACTCCAGGCGCTGCTCCACATCTCCGAGGAGGAGCAGCTCTTTCACAACACATAGTCTGCTTGGAGAAGTCCTGTTGACATCACCAGAATTGGCTTCCCTTGCACTCAGGTGGTAGGAGATGCAATTCAAGGAGATGTGAAAGGCACAGGAGGATGGGGGAAAGAATGGTCTTCTTCCAGTCACAGATCAAATATATTTTTTTCTTCACCAGAGCCAGAAACAGATTGCTTCAAAGTTACACTAGGGATTTGAGGCTCTTGGCCCGAGTGCAGCTGGGACTCCAACTGAGCTGCTGTTGTTTGTTTAGGAACGACAATTGTTCCCAGTCAGGAACTTCAGAAAACAGCATGTGTTTGGAGAGGCAGGATGATGCTGCCATTGCTGTGAAGTACGAGTGTCCTCATGTCCTCACTCTGCAGTGAGAGCTGAGAGCTCTCAGCACTTTGTTGGCAGTGATCATCACCTCATGATTAGGTCCACGGACAACTAAGGCTTTCAGATATTCCCACACAGAAGTGATGAAGAGTTGCAAACATGAGGTTCTGATTCTCACTACTGTTAAAAAGTGTGACTGCTGAAACATTAATTTCCACTTTGAGTATTTGTCCATATGTGTACTCCTCTACTGGTATGCACACACAGTATGGAGTTGCAATTTGAAATCTTCACCCAGCAGGACCAGCTGGGGACATTCCTATGTCTTCTATGTCCACCTGCTATGATGCCAAACTGTAAGGGACAGTTCATGTATAATAGCACAGTTTCTTCTCAGCATTTATCTTCTCCCAGGATAATCATTGGTACTATAATCAATAGATGCAGCAGTGTTAGTTTAACAGTTCTAATTTGGTAGCTGTTCCCTGAACGTTCTTTAATCAGATTTAGCTTTAGACAGAAATTAAACGAGATTCCTTCTTTGGCATAAGCTGTTGCACACTGGGATTGCTGGATTGAAACAACGCCCATCTTTTAAGATAAAATTACTTCTTGCTTAAAGAAAACACCTTTTTAACAAGAAGGACCTCAGAAAGTAAGGAGACCTAGTCAGCATCTGTAGCCATGTCTTTACCTAATTATCCATATGGAGACTGGAATAACTGCTAAGGTTTTTTTACGGAGACCAGAGGCTTTTTTTAAGTTCAATAATAGAAAAGAAATCAACATTATACACTTTTGCTTCTTTACCTTATGTCCATGCTGGTTCAGAAAGGAATTCGGAGCACTGAGTAGAATCACAGCAACAAAGGACATCCAGATTTTAAAAGAACAAATCAGTCCTGCTCTCAAAGGAGCCAACCATTCCTCCAGTACACCCATAGGAGGGGACAAATGTTATAGACAAGTGGAAAAGCAACCAACTGTCCAAACAGAAAGTAGGTTGCACAGAATTTGGGCAGTACTGTACGTGAGAGGTGACCACAAAATAAACTTCTGAAAAAATTAAACTTCATACTAGATATTTATAAACTGGAGAGTGGTTTTGCAAGACACATGATGCAATCCTTCTGTTCTGCTTCTAATCAGATTTGGGGCATTTTTTAACAAGCATGTTAAAAAAACAGGATACCTGAAAATACTACAGTAGAAAACAAGAAAGGTGTTTTCAGCCTATAATGTGTTACTTATGAGAATAAATTGATACTGCATTGCATAGCAGGAAGTGATATAGAAAAAAATAGATCTTCAAATATGAAAAAGGTTACCACAGAGTTTGGAAGTGAAGTATTGTCTGTGTTCACTGTGGATAGGACAAGAAGTAATTGATTCAAAGACCAGCTAAAAATACTTCATGAATTAGGGAAATTCTTCTGTCTGTTGCTGTGGTTAAGCATAATATCTAGGGCAGTTTTGAAATTCCTTCTCTGAAGAACAGACAAAATTATCTCTCAGGAATGGGTTAGATAGAGGCTGCCCTGTCTTGAGGAGGAAGCATGGATCTGGATTATGGATCTTTCCTATTCTACAGCAATAATTTGATATAGAATAAAACTATTTTTCATTTAAATAAAAGCAGCAGACCCTTGAATGACATGATTTTTTTCCCCTAAGTATTTTCTTATCTTTCCCCCTGATCGCATACTTTTTACTTTTATCTGTATTACCATAGACAATTTCAGTGTCCAATACCACAAAGGAAGATAATTAATGTAAAAGATCTTACCTGCTAGAGGACAAACTAAACTCATTCCTCTCAGCTTTTCAAATCCTGCCTAAGACTTCTCATTAGATACTAATGAGAAAGAGAAAAACCTGGCATTTGGGAAAATTGTGCTCTGTTCCTCCTTCACCTTCTGTGGAAATCTGGGGAAATTCCCATGACTTGCCTATTGCACAATTCTCCATCTGCCCTTCTCTTCTCTCATGACTTCCACACAGATTTGAACATGTGTACCTTTAGTCTATCTTGGGCACTTAACAGATTTTCCAGGAGAGCAAAATGCACTTCAAACTGTGCTTGTGCAGTACCTAGCAAGTTACCCATGAGGCTTGACTAGTACTAATACAGAACAAAGAAATTGCAACTTGGTTTTTTTTATTTGCTTTAGTTCCACATGAAGAGACCACTCATGAGGGTTCTGAAGTATTTCCAGGGACACATGCAACTCGTTGGGCACTGGAACTAATGATTAGCTTCCAATCACTCTTGTGGCTGAATTTTCATTCCTCAGGAGCTTTATAAGACATCAAAGAAAAAGAGATTAGAGATCTGCTAATTATGATGAAAGATTTCAGTCTTTTTGCAACTTACTAGTAAAAAAGAAAGAACCCACATGGAAGAGAAAGCTTAATCAATCCTATTGGCACAAAAATCATATGTACTTTATAATCTTCAAAATGTCTCTCAAATTCAGCTCCGTCAAGTCAATTAAAAACCTTTCCAATGAGCTTAGAACTTCTGCTAGTAAGTCATTTACTAGCAGATGATAGACAGATGGAGAGCGTGGTTGTGCCAGCTTAATTTCTTTGAGAAACTAGGATTTGTAAGAACCCTACTCCAGTTGCTAGTTAATTTTTCACAGTAAGATGGATGGATGGCATGTTCTGCATCCTTAATAGTTTACTTCTTTTGACTGTGTTTATTTTTTTCCACTTTTAACTTTTCTTATTTCAACTGGTCTCAAAACAAATTATTTTCAGTCAGAGAAATAAAGAGATGAAAGCCTTTGCAAAGATGCATCATCACAATTCTCTCCAAGTGTCTAATTTTCTGATGGAAAGCAGGTATCTTGGGACTACTCAGGTAGTTCTGTTACTGGTTAAGGCCAGTTTCAGCTCTAGATATCTACTGGCCTAAGTAGGACTGTACTCACTTCCTACATCTGTGTAATAGAATAGTCAGGATTCTGTCTCCCTTCCAGATCTGTGTAATTTGATAGTCTGCATGTGGTACTAAATACAGGTTAAATAGATTATAACTGTACAGCCTCGCACATATCACTGTCTTAAACTCAGATTTAAGTTCACCACTGATTACAGATTTTCCTGCTCAGTCTAATTTGCTGTTGAAGCTTTGCCATTAACAATGAAGCACCTGAATCCAGTGCTTCTAGCAGTCTGTGTAAGAGCTCCTTTATTTTTCCATCATTTTCTATAGGGTCACAGATCGGCTGAAGTGGGAATGGCCTGCTGGAAAATGTCTAGCCCAACCCCCCTGCTCCAAGCGGAGCCAGCTGGAACAGTTACTCAAAACTGATTTTTGCTTTAGTGATGAGGTTTCTTATATCCAAGCAATGGCCTATATATCACAGCAGCATTACTAAATTTTTAGGAGATGACTTGTATCTATTCCAATATTGTTAATAACTAAAATTAGCAATGTCAGGCGAACGCAGGTGTTAGGATCCAGAATAGCAAGCATTTCGGTTCTTCTGTCTGATCAGAAATTTTTGCTTAAGCTCAGAAATAAGTCATTAATGAGTCATTCTATTCAAATGCCTTAGTCCAGGGATGTGATTCAAACACAAGGTCAGCTTGGATGAAGTCACTCCAGTGAACACAGGCAGTGAATCCTCCTGAATCCACATAGTCAAACAAACACCTGCTCTCATGTGCCTGGATAAAATTAAGTGCACCTTGAAAATAATGATTTTATTTATATTCCACTAGGAGTTTGTAAGATAAATTTTCTCACTTGAAGGCTGTACCAGAAAGATACGGAATAATTATGATTTTATATTCATTTTTGTGTAGACCACAACAGGAATGGTGTTTTTCCTCTGCATCCAAAAGAACAGTTTTTAAAGTCTTCTTTTAAGTCTTCTTTTGGCTTGGACTTGAGCTTTTCAGGTTTACTTGTCCTATCTTATGCATCTAAATTAAAAAACAAAAAAATGTTCCAGGAAAAGACTGTTTTCCTATGCTAACTGAAAAGAATGTATAAAAAGTTAAGCCAGGTGTATCTACTCAGATGGTTAAATGCCATTTCTGTTTGGGTTTGGTAGTTGGTTTTCTTGCCTTCTTCCCTTTCCCCCCATCTCCCTCAGCCCCCTCCCCCCCCCCCCATTTATTTACTGTTATGAACAAAATTTTGCCAGTGTTTTTTTTGTAAAAAGAAAAGTTTTAAAAAGCTCCCAAGCCAGTCCACTGCCGCTTGTTGAAAAAGTGACCAAACTGGTTTAGCTGGGAAGGAGATTTTTGTTATGGTAATCACGAGCCATTAAGCGCTAATAGCTGTCTTTGTATTAGTAGAAAGCCTTAGCCGAGCTAAGTTAAATGGTCTTCCCCTGAAGCAACAGAGGCAAAGAGTCTTCCCAAATGAGATACAGAGGCAGAGAACATGCAAATTCCCCTCCAATGCATGCTGGGACTGCTACAGATGGACAGAAAAAACCCCGAAAACGGCGAGCTAACAGTGGAATTAAAAGATTAAAATAGCGTCCAGGTGTGAGGAACGAGATGCTGAATAGCTGAAGACCTTGAAGACCTTCGTGGGCCCTCACCCTGAGCTCGGTAGTCATCTTAGCCGCAGTAACCGGCTGGGTACGGCTGTCAAGTTAAGGGAGTCCGGGTAATACCTGGATTGGATACCCAGCTCTGCTCCTAGTGGACAGAGCTGTGAATTATCCACCTCCTTGGCATCGTGCTGGGAGACTCGACAGATGCTGCAGACCTGCCGAGCGCTGATCATTTTTAATAAAGGCATTAAAAGGAGAAAAAGTCTCCTGCCCTGTTTATTTCATTTACCATAATATCTTCTGTCTCACACAGCTGAAAATAAATCTTTACTTACAGCTATATCTGCAAATGGGCTGTTCTGATACAGAGACCAAATGGAATGGCCAATCCTTTATGAACTGCATTCCTTTGGATTCCTGTGGGAAACTTAACAGTTGCCCTCAGCTCAACATTAACAATCCCCAATAATTTCTGTTTTCATCTCTAAGAACCCTCAGTATTTCCTAGCTATGAACATGAATCAGTGGCCTTCATACTGTACTGAAAGTATTAAGAAAATAGCAAAAATCTCCCAAGCAAAAAGAGTATAAGTGAAGATTGCCATCTGTAAACTCAGTCTGAGGAAGATACAGAAGTCTGTATTTTATGCATACATCAAACTCTTCATCCTGCTTTTGCACAAGTGAAGCAAGAATTTGGCTTTCTGGTGTCATAGTTATTTAATAAAAAATGCACAGCAACAAAGAATGCCTAGCAGCTGGTTGCTGATGTGCTCAGCACAGTAGCTCCCCAGGGTATCCTGCCAGGCATTTTAGGTGGTTCAGATACTGGCTGATAGTCTCTACAGACTAGGCCATACATTTCTGCAAGTACTGATTATGACCTGGGCAGAGTATTTTTCTACATCTGCCCACCTCTTTTGTGTGGTTTGTCAGTTGCTATAAAATTTAGTGCATTTTTATTGCTGCTGCTTTTCCTGTACTCATTCCTCTAAGCCACATCTGGAATGTTACATGTCTGCATCTGACAGATTTCTGCTGGCTTTTCAATAGCTTTAGCAAAGTGATATTGGCATAAATGCTATTAAAACGTGGAGGCCCCTTTGCAGTACAAATCACCACAATATGTCTCCATCTGCCACTGAGTCTGAAAGTTTAGTACTGATATTTTTTGTCTATGACTATTTTAAGTCAGCAGCTATGATGTTGTTAACAGGAATTGTGCAATAAGTACATTTTTCATTGTGACTTGCATGCTAAGCCCTGTGCACGTGAGCATTTACTTTGAATATGTCTAAATAGAGTTTGTGTATTTGTACAGACATTGTCACAAGTCCTTTTTGACTGACTCACAGGGTGAGTAAAGTGAGTAAAGTTAGTATCCTCGACTCAGTAATCAACATAAAACCTATATTAATAGACTTTATTAATTGAGTTTCCCAAGGTTTTATGCCTCAGAGTTAAACCACACAAATTCAGACGCACTCCCCCTGCTCCTCACCATGCATTGTCTTAGTCTCACCACAAGGGTTGGTCCCTTCCTCCACATGTTCCCTTCCTCCATGGCAGCATCTTTGGCACTCCTGAAAATCCATAACACTTTCTAAATAAACAAAAAAGCTCTCTCTGACAGTTAAACAATTCTCTTTATAGTACACAAAATGTGTACAACACAAATGTGTAAACACTAATGTGTTTCATTTAGTAGGAAAATGAGGATTATTCTTTTTGCGATTTACTCCCTGAAGTGAAATATCATCAATAGAAAGGGAATGAAAAAGAACTTTAGATAGATAAGTTTATATAGGTTATATAACAGATATACTGGAATTCACAGTTCTGTATTAGAAAAGTTTTACAAAAAATCCCCTTGGCTTAATAAACTTCAGGAAATTAAACTGAAGAAAATTTAGCAATCCCTAAAAGCTCCCATCAGGAACTGCTATTTGATGCTGTTAGACTGTTAGACCTGGCAAGTAGCAATAGCAATTCCTACCATTGGCCTTTTTGTCTTTTTTAATTTGTCTTTTTTTTCCTTCTCAGAACTTGATGGTCTGTAATGCTGAGTGACTCCCACCACCTTGGCATTGCTATGCATTTCCAAGATTTGTGGCAGGTAAAAAGGGGAGGATTTTCTACCTTTCCTATAGGTTACCCTAAGAGAAATTGAACAATTTCTCATGAAATAGGGACATTACAGAGATAAATCTGTGTCACAGCCCCAGATGATGAGATAGAAAATTATGGTTATGGCAGGAAATTAAATGCTCTGACATTGTTTCCTTTTGAATTAATAACATTTTCACAGTTTCAATTTTATTTTGCATTTCAAATGCAAAACATTTGCAACATAAGTATCAAGCTTTTTGCTAAAAAATGATGTATGTATCTCAAAATTTTGAACATGTCAATGGAAAACTGGCAGGCATGATAAGGCAAATTGCCAACACTGGATTATCCCGCAAGGACACATCTATGCAGACTATTGAATGAACAGTAGAAGAGGTAAAGATACTTCCATTTATTATTGTATTAATCACAGTGAAATGTTTATAGTTTCTTGCAAAAATCAATCTTTCTTCTTGAGAAATGCCAGTTCTGTGTCTTGAATTGTTTAGATGTCACAGCCCAAAGGTTTTCCAAGCCATCCCCCAGTCTTAAAACTTTACTAGAATATTGCAGGAAGGGGCACAAAAATGTGCATTGATAATGTCTTTTTCATATCCATATGGAAATGCAGCATCAAAATTGGACAGAAAAGTGAACTTCCTCTTTATAAGAAGGCCATATGTTCCAACACGCGCATTAATTTCTTTTGAAACGATAGAAATTAATGCAACTCTTTTACAAAAAATCTTTTATTTCTGAAAGTACTACAAAAACTAGTGGCTGCAGTCTGTTTTGGGAATTGTGCATAACCTAAGAAGTTGATATGAAATAATAGTTGATATGAAATACGTTGCAATTTACCAGCCTATTACCTGCATTGGTAAATCACAATATTTAATGCTTTGTCAGGAGGAACAACAGAGGGAAGAAAGTATGTATATAATTAGGGAACTAAACTATGCACACTTTTTGAGAAATAGGACCCACCACATTATGAACTTGTCCTGGACAGAAATGAAAATGCACAAGCAATGATCCTTCCAGTATTATAACACTACAGTGGTTTGCACTGGAGTTTCTCTAAGAACTCTTTCAAGTCATTCCATGCTCTGGGACATACAGGAACACTATGAAACCTCAGTTCATCGAAGGAAAAAAAAGCAGCACTGGCACAAATGTTCCAGAAATGAGCAAGTAAGACTGTTTAATTTTAGTCTGTATGCATCATTAAGAAAATAAATAAATCTTAAGTGCAGTATTCAGGTGCTAAATCTGGAACTAGATTGTACACAGATGCATTGGCATAAGGCTAGGGGAATGTATTTTTAGTACAGGCAACACAGAAATTTTTGCAATTTATAGAAGCCATGGAGCTGATCTGCAAACCTCAATGGGTGAAGTAACTCTCCATGGCCTTGGCACATATTCCCCCCTACTCTATAGAAGACTGTACCCAGGACAGCTGTAAGCAGGACTTCTTACCCTGGCTATTTCTATGGTTGTCATGGCAGGTTAAGTGGATTCGTGCCACAGATGCCAGGTTCTGATTTCAGTAACTCAGTTGTACTGTATCTCTCATCAGAAGGCTGTTGATGCCTTCTGGAAGAGAACTGGGAGAGAACAGTTCTTCCCCTCCACAGAAGAGTCAAATGGTTCTGGACAGAACATTCCTGCCCAGGGCATGTGATTTCAGTAAAAACCAGACTTCATATCTTCCATGCAGTTAAGAATGTTTGCTAATAACAAAAATCATCTCCTTGTTTTTATGTTACTGTAGATGGAAACAGAAAAAAAAAAACAAAAAAAACCAACAAAAAACTAAAAACTCAAAAGATTACATGAAAGATATTATTTGTCTTAATAATAAGCTCAGATAATATATTGAATATGAGGGTAATTTTTTTTAAATTAGGCATCAGTTCCAGAACATTTTTCTGTACTGAAAACTGCAGATATGTTTGAAAGTCTGGACCTTACAGTGTATTGGTCTCAACCTGCCAAATATAACAAGATAGCAGGAAGGAGTTCTTTTCCTCTATGCCTCCAGCATAGTGCCCCATGGTTGAAGGAATAACTAGAAGGTAAGTTAAGATGGCCTATCTTAATTTCTCTTAAAGGGATGTTAGTTCATTTTTAGTGGAAATTCTGAACAGGAAATAGCAGGAGCTGATTTTTTCATATTGTTGTCATAATAACTTGTGCCTTCATGTTTTAAAACAGATGGTTTTGTGATAAAGTCATTGCCCTAGTGTTCAGATTCTCTCTGATTCATTTCTGTTCAGCTACAGCTTCCCTTTTCTTTATGTTTAGGAGCAGGAGGATATGATCTTCTCACACCACAGCAATGGCTGATGCTAGGCATGAAGAACAACAAGTTTCTTGATTGTCCAGTGATGGACAATACAGTTTCTATGCAGAGTTGAGAAATCTTCCTATCTATAACCATGAATGGCTTAATTGCCTTCCATTTTATGAATAATACTGATTTAAAGTGTATTTCAAGTTTGGATGCCAGTCTTTGGTGGAGACATCAAATAAGCTGACCCAAAAAGATAATTTATCATTGTTGACCATTTTAATAGTGTTAAATAAATAAAGAAAACCATAAAGTCTTCAACAAAAAGCAATTAATTAAATCCTACGGAGGAATTTGGAACTGTAGAAAAAAAATAATTGTCTGAGTGTCCTCTGTGTAAAATTGAGTTGGCTTCCTTCTTAAATAAGTGGGAGGTTTGAATTGATAGACAACAAATCTGAAACAAAAGAGACTCTTTATATCTGTCTTTTTAAAAAATACTTAAAAGGAAGAATTTCCAAGAAGAAAAAAAACCAACAAATAGAAAGTGGTCTATTGCCATATTACTGCCTGTATATGCTCAATTTCTCTGAAAATTGTGCAGATCTTAATCTGAGCATTTAACGATGTTCTGGTTTCCTTCCTCTCCTTTACGAGCATCAGAACTTTTTAAATGGAGAACTGTTGTTCTCTAGAGCAGTGATTGACAATATCTTTGGATCTTAATCTCACTTGAGAAGGCAATTGATCTTCCAGTTGTCACTAGTTTCAGCTCAAAACACTGTCCCTATTTCTTCAGCATCCAGGGTGAGTTACTGCATGTAGTTAAAGCCACTGGATTACATCCACATCCAGATGGGTGGTCCTTTGCTTATGGCTGCAAAAACCTAGACATTGAGCTGAATCTTTGAAAACCAGGACAGATTAATTTTCTTGGGCTCTAGCTCTGAAATGCTGTAAACTCAAAAGCACTCCAGTCTCACCAGCAAGGAGTGCCTTAACAATGTCTTCCTAGTGGAGGTTATTGCTATATGCAAGAAGGCAGAAGCAGCAGCTCCAGAAGTATACTGGATTAAATGATCAGCCAAAGACTGCCTTGCATGAAACTGAAACCATTAGGGTTTTTTTCCTTCACTCATATGAAGAAAAAGCATTTATCAAAAATTATCATTTTCAGCTGCTAACAGTGCCTGCAGCTTGCTATCATTTCCTTTGTTTTCTTTTCCATCAACATTATTTAAAGAGAAAAAATCAGCTCATAAAGGGGTGTCAAGACTATCTGACGGAAGTTACTGAATTACTCTGTAATCTCAATGACTAAAATAATTTTCTAAATTAAAAGTTACCTTAGAACAGCTGTTGCTAAGATTTGAAGTGACTTGTAATGCAACCCTGCAGCTTCCAGAGGCTTGTGCACTTAGCAGGGCTGAAAAGAATTCAGAAATTACAGCACTGTCTAAAAAGAAATTCACTTGCTTCTAAAAAAGAACCAAACACTTCTAGCTCTAAATATATCAAGAAGAACAGGTAATGATCAGTGATAATTGACAAGGGGAAAGGTTGTAAGGGGTCTGCCCATCTCATTTGCCTGATTCCAACTGTGGCCAGTAGCAGCTGGCTAGGGAAGGCATTAAGAGCAAGCCAAGCGCAGAATGATACTTAACCTTTCCAAAATATGTAGATTTTTCTCTCTGTATGTGCATGTGCACATATAAAACATATCTGCACAAGAGCTGAAATGATAAATTTGGAGAAGGCGAGCATACTGTACCTACAACAAAATAGCAACAACACAACAGCTGATCTTTTCAGTAAGCAGAAGAAATTCTTCTACCTTTGATGTACCACAAGAACCCATTACAGACACTTGCACAAAGCAGTAAAGCAAAGTAGGATATTGTTTTTCTAACACACAGCTTTATGATGAAATATATGCTATTAATTCCTTTCCAAAGTCTGGGCAAAATCAAGCCTGTCAATGAAACGAAACAGCAAAAGACCTGAAATTGGTAAAAAGGAATTTTATACTGTACAGAATGTATAATCAATCTCCAGAGCTCTCAATAGGAGGAGAATTGGGATTAAAAATCTGGGATATTTTTATGAATAACAATAATATTTGCAGTTATGCTAGTGCAAAATAAACCGTGCAGGCACAAAGGCAGACCCACCCATTTTCTGCCTGGGGCTCAGAATGATGTTTTCCTTCTAGGAGTGCTAATGTATGGTTTTTAATGATAAATACTTGACACCTTCTTCTAGTGAATTTGATACAGGCAGCTTTCAAAAAGTAGGATAATAGATTAGAAGAACCTTTGGTTTAATCAGCACCAGCTTTCTTTTCCTTCAAAGCCCCCCTTCCTCATCTACAAGGGTGGTCTTCTCCACAATGGAAACAATGCTGTGCCAAGTTATTACATAGTTCTATTTTTTTTTTTCAAATGGCTTTAGAGAGCAGATGTTCCCATGCAAGCATTAGAGCTCTTGCTCTCTGGATGTCTGCAGCACAAGACTGAATCTCATCCAGCTATCACTCAAGCAAAACTCCCACTGAGCTGACCAAGACGAGGACTTGGCCCTCTGACCGTGACAGTCTGTGGAGCTCCTGTCCTGTTGTGTGGCTAGCAGGAGTACCCAGTATGTTAGTATCCATGATATATTATTTGGCCTGCCTGAAGGCAAAATCACAGGTGTAATCCTTGGGTGGAATTATTTCCTTTCTTTCTGGAAGAAACCATGGCAAATTTGCTTCTCTTATAATGGACAAATCCTTAAATATTGTGAGTTCATCTTATCTTTTCAGAATTCAGTGGCTTATCCCAAGTGTACCCAAAACCCCCACATTGTAGAAAGGGTCAAGAAGTCTCATCAGAACTTAATTTTAGGAGGGTTTCAGGATTTCATGATTTCCTGTTTTTCTGGCTGGCCCAAAACCAGTAAGATACACACAAGATATAACAAGTATTTTAAAGGTGAGGAAATGTATCACTAAATTTTAGTAGGTGGGAGCATGATGCCCAGGGAAGTGAAAAAAATTCTACCTAGTATTGCTCATATATTGGTGTCAGAATCCTCACCTGCTCTACTCAGCTTCCCCTTGTGAGAAAAAACAGCCTCTCCACAGGAATTTCACACCTTCTTCCATACCCATCTCTTTTTGGGAACCAGATGTGCAGACACTGTATAATTTTTAAATACGTATTTTTACCAGATTATGCAAATACTTCCGAGTACATTCAAAAGCCTTAAAAAAGGTGGTTAGACCAATGGACACAAGTCAGAGGATGCCACTGCTTTAGGTGAACCTGCTCATTCCCAGAAAGTTTGCTTTTTTTGGTCCTTCCCTTCTGTTTTTCTGAGAGACCCTGTATTAGTGCTAAAGTGCTGCTGTTATGTTTTCACACGTTTCCAGTCATTTTATTTCCCTGTCTTTAGTTTTGTGGGTATTTTTTTGGTGCCGTGAAGAGATTTTTTCCCCACAGAACCATAAATAAGTGCTCATGTTCAAAACTCTCATGAAGATCCATACCAAAGAGCTTACAAAACTCTTGAGAAAGTGGAGAATAATCATACTCTATTAGCTGAATAATGTCAGTCATTGATGTCCTTGCAAATGCCTGTAAGACTGAACATTTGTATTGTTTTAAAGGACTCACAAAGAAATGTACTGAAGGCTACATGGCTTTCTTGTGTAATGTTTCAAGTACTCTCATGGGTATCAAAAGCCAAGGAAACCAAATAGTTGGGATATTTGTAAGGCCAAGAAAAGTTAAAACTTGTGTTCACAGTTCAAAACTGCCATTTGACATGCTCTGCCTTATTTTTCCTAAGGCAATTCAAATTCCCCTCCCTGTGAGTTGTTTATATTCATAGGAAAGATGCCTCATGCTAAGAATTATTTTCTTGTATTTTATTCTCTTTGGTTTGTGATGATTCATTGGTTCCTGAAATTCTCCAGCAGGAAGGCAATCCCCACTCACACCAACGAATCCCAATGACTCAGATGGGACTCAGAGAAGCAGGAGTTGCAAAATAAGATATATTTGTTCAAACACATGGGCCAAGACACAATACAGAGAAGCAGGACCAAAATTTCTCATTCACAACGCTATAAATAATATTTGTGATTGTTTGCCAGATAAAGACTTCATGGGGAATGATGTCTTGTCAGAGATCCTAGGAAACCTGCTGTTTACAAACTTAAGACAGTCAGTGATTTTTTAGCAAAGCAACAGATTTCTTGGTTTGCTTGAAATGAACTGGTTTCCAGCAAGGCAAAAGGCTTAGCTAAGGGCTCAGTAAAATGGAATATTTTCTTTAAAGAAAAACTGTAACTATAAAAAAGGTAAAGAGATTTTGGATTATAAAACCTTTTTACAGTTTATTTCCTATTATTAATTTCTTAAAATATATATATAAAAATGAGGATCTGACTAAATGAATCAGGACGCCAATTGATAAATGTCTGTCCTTGTTAACAAATAAATAATTATTTACAATCTTTGGCAAAACAAAATGAAATTTCATCAGTCTCACTCTCTCACACACACTTGAAAGGAAAAAAAAAGAAAAAGAAATTAAAAAAACCCATCATAAATAATTTACATAGAATAGGAAAATTATGATACAGTCCAAATATTAACATCTTCATCCCTAAACTGATGTCTCTGTCTGACAAAACAAAAAACCCTACACAGCCATTACTCATTTTATTTAATGAAGTCATCCTCCCTTCCACTTGGAAACTGGGGATGCCATTTGAAACGCCAAAAGAAACTGAAATATTTAAAACCTCATGAAGAGGATTTGTGAAAACAACAAAAATCCAAAACAAAAGAAAAACCAGCAACAAAACAAACTGAAATAAAATAAAAAAATATTTGATAATATGAATACTATAAAATGTGCAATAAAGCCAGCAACTGTTGATTCCTTTCTAATGAATATAGCCACAAAATCTATTTCAAAGGAGAAAAAGTTGATTCAACATTTAGCTCACTGTGCCCTAGAAGAAGGCAGAGGTACTGTATTCTTCCATCAGGTATCGCATCTATGAATAAAATTACACCAGCCTGTGTTCTTTTTGTGAACAAAGCTCATACATCTTAAACAAAACAAAAATGTTAAATATGTCTATACTATTGTTTATCTGAGTAACTGTTGTATCTGTTTAGAATAAACACTGGTACCCCTTCAGCATTATTTAAGAAGTTCTATATACAGCAGACATAGGTAACAATACAAAAATATTAAAATTAGGGTAACTGGATATATATTAAGGTTCCATTTGTAAATTCCTTATTATTATTATTCATTTAACTTAAAAGTACACACGACTATAACCCATGGAACTATATTTAAGTGTATGCCATGCTTTGACAATATCTACATATTGTGATATGCTTTCAAAAATAGCTTTAAAATACCATTATTTGTGCATGTATTATTGATGGATTATATGTTTTAAAATCAATTATCAGAGAAGGTAGCTTGGTGTGATAATCACAATAAATACTAACAAAATATTTAAAAATGGAACCTTAAATTCATATGTTACCAAATTAAGTAACGGCAGCGTTGCTGCCTTTTCAAAAACCCACATCAGGATTCAGGATGTCAAAGTGCTTTTTGCAGCAGAGGTGGAAAAGTGGTTCAGGTTCATTTTGCTCCACATAGTCATGGTATATTCTTTATTACACAGCAATGCAGAATATGATGAAAACAGGGCAACTGGAAATAATTTTTTGGAAGTCAGACAATAGTGATAGCTTCAGATGCTTAAATGAATCACTCTTTCCTTTCTCCCACATGAGAGTTTCTATTCAATTCTGTTTGGCCTAAATAAAGTCCCAACTAGAAAATGCTTTAGGTTGGAAATTTGACAGTTCTACCAATAATCATTTTAAAGAGTGTTATTAAGAGCATCCTTATCAACTAAGCACCTTTCTGAATCAAGCAATGTTTATAATTCATCTTTAATAGCCAAAGTAATTTTCACTGTTGGCGTGGCCCTCCATTACTCTGCTAAAATTAGACCCAGAAGCTCTGTGTTACTGAAGCCCAGTCTTGATCAGAGCTAGGAAGTGTCAACCATGCACCCAAAAAATTAAGACACATTTTTCCTCACTTAAACGTAACAACTGACAATCATCATCCCCCCTCTTTTTCTCCATATACATAAATACATTAAGTAATTACATTTTTATATGTAAACGTCATTCTTTAAAAAAGACAAGTAAACAAACAAACACGTTTTGCTAAGTTTTCACTCTACAAAAGTGTTCTAATGTATCAATCTGCTTTTGCTTCAGTGGTGGGTCCGACGTTCACGTTTAGGTTTCATTAGTCCTGGCTGTGAGAAGGCACTTGGGTGGAAGGGTGGCTGAAGCACTCCTGGCAGCTGGGAGGACCCTGGAGAGTGGAGCATGAGGAGAGAGGACAGGAGGTACACAAAAATAGAAACTGGGAGTACCAGGGTGTACTGAGGTGTCTGGGTTGCATAGCATCTACAGTACTTTGCTGGTAATGCAGCAACCACTGCTCAAGCATCTGAAAGAAATGGGAAAAATATATTAGTTGTAGTTATTGGGGTTTTTTTTGGTTAGGAAATCAATCAAAAAAGAACTTCATCATGATACACTTAAGAGATGCAGCACAACACTTTCTGTTCTTCATTTTCCTACAAACAAAAGGACATTTATATAAAACCACATGTGCCTACATAGAGAAAGAGACAAGCATGTGTATGTGCAGTTATGTATCTAGCTGCACAAAAATCATATACAATAAAACCTGGAAAAGCACTATCTGTATTTCAGAACATTTCAGACAAGGCATTACAGACAGATATGCTCATTAAAGATATCTGGTCTCTTTTCCATGCCTCTCGAAAGAGGGGTGATCCAGAAGTATCTCTCTGCCTGCAGGTCATACTGAAATAGCCTACAGAGGACAGTACAGAGAGAATTCTAAGCAAGTCTTTCTCAAATTTCTACCTCATTTTTTCCAGGTGGATACTATTAAACATCTGGGGTTTATTATTCAAATTGAGATTATTCTAGGGGCAAGGGGCATTCATGGCATTTCACCAAAGGTCTTTGCCACGCTACGATATTACAGATTGCTTTTCATTTACAGGACACTTTTCATTTAGACACTCTGTGCTTGTTCCACAAGTTATGAAAGGCTTAAGCATCTTCCAGACATTTTTTGTAACTAACCTCTGCATTCATATTTGAGGTCAGAGAAATAGACCATCTCTTGAGAGAAGACAAAAAGACCTAACCGTCCACCAGCAAAAGTTGTATCATAGATTGGTCCAGAATCCACCATGACTTGTTTCCCTTCATAAACCAGAACTCTGTAAAGAAGAACATAAATTAAACAAAGAGGATAATACAGCACCCAGTGTAAGAGCTGGTAACAGTCTGTAAAACCTGGAACAGAATTAATTTTATCAAGGTACCAGAAAACCCAACCTCATTGCAGGGATCACTTCTCATCTCTATCTCACACCCACGTGGCTGGCAGCCATAACATATTAATCAGAAGCAGTGGGACTGCTCCTTTAGTGTTTTCATGCACACCATCTGCAAAAGATTTCCCAGTTCTTTATTTAGAACAGTCATGTCTCCTGGTATGAACTATGTCATGTACTAGCATTCACTGATAAGCCCCTGTCCCAGTGAACTCAGGGGTTAGCACACGGCCTTGTCACATCACTGAACAAAGCTGTCTTTGCAGCTGTGTGAACAGCTGATTTATTTATCTTTAGGTGCAAGGGCCAGCATCAGAAATTGGAAGAACCATCCCTTTAGATTCAAACAAAGCATTAAATGGAGACATGCTGAAACTCAATTTCAAGCATTTTAAGAGCTTAATGAAGCTGGAAGGATTTGGACACAAAAAGCTAGACTAATAATAAATTGGAAAAGGAGAACTTGTTTTTTTTTGGTTCTTGGAGGTTTTTTTAGTGTTTTAGGCATTGACCCCAGAGACATAAGACCTTGAAAGTCAGCACTTAATTTTCTTTCTTTATCAGAGAGACTGCATTTCTGCAAACTTGGATCCTCTGCTTCTCCTGGGAAACCTTGAGATAGTCTAGATTTTTACGCTCTCAGTCTCCTCGGCCAAATGAAAAATTACTCTGTAGTTTATTAATTAGACTAGCATTTGGAGTCAGGGATTATTGTCCTGCTTCAACTGACAATACATTAGTTATACACAGCAAGATGGCTTCACATGAGGATGGCAACACTTGAGCAGCTTCTTAGAACTCAGTGGTTAGGCAGGGGCAGACTTCTGTTTAGAGAGAAATACATGTCCAGCACTTACAATAAAGTGTTCTTTTCCCTGAAAAGTGCACAAAGACAATTATGAAACGGCTCCCTGAGATCAGTATTTAATGGATGGTGAAAAGAACAGTAAAAAAATGACAGATTTTCATGTTCATGTAATCCTATTTAATAAAATTCTCAAAATATGAAGAACCCAAAACATATGGAAAGAGTTTAATAGCTCGTTCAACCCATCAAAAAAATTACATAGCTCTTATCATGTTCATATGGAATTGATATTTCTGTACAAATAAATTGTATCATGACTTCATTAGTGAAGAAAATAATTCATTTTCTATCAGAACACCCTAAAGTAGGAAGGAATTTAATGCCTCAAGCCACAGAATTTGCCATTATAGATTAATCTAATGTGACGCCAGTGGTAACATCTTTTATCTGACACTATGTAAATTCTGTAAAGAAAATTACAGGTAACAGCAAAATGAATTTAAAAAATGAAGTTTCTTTTTGACGTTTATCAGTCAATGCTTTGCACTGCAATACACTGAAGCATAAAGAAACTTCTCTTTTTACAAAAAAACAGGTAAATTAGTCTATCTATTAGTCTAATTTGTCTACATTTTGTCTTTCATAGACAAATGAAAAGCTCCTGCACATAAGCACAAGCAGGATCTTTCGAGGTAAGGTCTGACTCTACCCCATGAAAAATATCCTTTACAGTTCCAGTAGTTAGTAGAAGATAAACCTGACATGGGCAGTTAATGCTCAGTCTTTGGAACATCAGCTAAACAGCTGGGCTCTACAGAAAGTCCTTTGCCACAGCCTCCTGTGTGCATTGCAGATGTGCTCATGGCCACTTAGGCAGTGTCTTGTGTAAGCCACTACGAGAGACAGGATGCTGAAGTAGACAGGCCCTTGGCCTACTTCCCTGAAGCAATGCTCATGTTTATAATTACTTTAATTCACTGAAATTCCACAGGCTGGGGAGCAATCTCATGTTCTAATCTTGCCTTGAGTTTTGCTCAGGAATTTTTGGTCTCCTTACAGAAAAGCTATTGAGAAAGAGGCCTATTTTTTTTTCTTTAATTTAAGGGTATTTAGCTGATGTAAATATTGAACCATCCAGACTAAATTAAATACATCTGAAAAGGAAAATAAATTATTCTGAAGATAATAAACTGTTCCCAAAATATTGGACAAACTGTCACACAAGTAACAATTATCAGAAACAACAATGAAACTGATAACATAGCTTTTAAATCAACAGAGACAAAAGCATTGCTACTAGAAAATGTAGAGGTACATCAATATTTCTTACTTTATTAATCCTGTTTTAGGCCTATGAATCAAGTGCCACCTGTAAGCAGTATAATCTTTCCAGCCAATGTTCTTGGGATCATGCCACAAAGTACGCACCTACAGTGGGAATACAAATGCTTTATTAGAAACACACTGTGCCCCAGTAACTCCACATCCACCACACTATCTGCCAAAGCTAGTTTTCTGCAGAGTATGAAACTGAAAATAGTTTAACATTTGACTGTATCATCAAAAGATTTCTTTTATGGGGTGAACGCAATGGAAATTTCTGTCTTAAAGTGTTGATCAGTTATTCACCTGCGGCTTCATAGCTAGAGTCACTGAAGACTGTTATGGTATTGAACCTTGACTTCCCTTATGACCTCGCAGAATCAGCCTAATTGGAAGAGACCCACAAGGATCGTCAAATCCAGCTCCTGGCCATGCAAAGGACCACCCCCAAGAGTCACATCATGTACCCAAGAGTATTGTCCAAATGCTTCTGGAACTCTTTGGGTTTGCACATACACACAACCAAGCTGACAGAGCTGATGCTGAATGAGTGCCTCCAGTGAGGGAGAGGAACTGCAGCTTGCACAGATGTTACTGCCTGTGGCTGCTACTTGAAAACTTCCACTCAGTGACAGTCCTGTGAATTCCTATCCAAAAGCGAAGCCCTACTAACCTAATTTCCAAAATGCACAAGTTTCTTCCATGCTTGGACCCTATTTGGAACAGCAGCAGTTTTTCTCTCTTTTTTTCAATGTCTTTTCTCTTTTTCTGTCACTGTACTCCAAACCATGTAATTCAAACAAGCTGGAACACCAAAGAAGCAAGTGCCAATACAGAAGTAACAAAGGATTTGTACACAACTGAGACATCTCTCTCATTTTCCTTTTGATCACACCTCATCTTACCTTTTATGTGATTGTCTTTGAAATACAATGTATGTGTTACAATTGACACTACAAATAAGAGAATTGAAGAAAAACTGATAGACATCCACAAAAATTGTGGTGTGAAAGGGAATTCTTCTTGAAACATGTCCCTTATTTTTAAAATATTAGTCATGCACTGTTGGCCTAAAGTTTTAAATCTCTCACCTGTCCAGGGGTGTTTCCTGTGTGCCAGAGAGCATTTCGTAAATGCTCACCAGTACCAGTTGTTGAATTCACTACTTTGAGCGATACACCAGAATAGCCATAAGCCCTGGTGGGTTTGTCCTCCCAATAGGTCTGAGTGACCTGCTTCCACATCAGAACGTAAAACCGACTGCTGGACTGGTAGCCAAACACAAAGCCGGCGTAGTCGTCGTCACGGTCTGTGTTAACGTAGAATGTCCCGCTGAAGTCAACAGAGCTGAACTCATCGTAGCCTGGAGGAGGGCAAGAGAGACAAACCACTGAGTTACAATGCTGGGTCCAGTTACACACACCCAAGAGTCCCAGCTACATCCTGAATTTGGCAGGAGATGTAAGTGGTATTTCCCAGTTTCCTCACCTGTAGAAGAGGAGGTAATTACACTTGCCTGCATGGAGGCTTCTGGAGAGAAATAAGTTGCTTACAAGGGGCATTGAAGATAGCAGGCTTACATTTACTTACATAAATTTTTTCAATTGGGTATTTTATGTATGTTACAGTCAGTGATGAGATGAATGGAGAAAAAATGCAGACAGCATTGAGCTGTTTATACTTTGGGCATATACACTGCCTCCATCATTAGTCCAATGTTTCCAGCACTGAAAAGGTGCATTTATGTACCCTTTTTCCTACTTTTTCTATCATTTTATCTACTTTTTTTCCCTTTCCTTATCACAGAATCACTTGTTACTCTTCCAAAGACGATCACATCTGATAACTCACCTACAGCTATTCCAGGATCAGAGTTCGCTGTCTGCACCAGCTCCTTGCCTTGGTGGCGAATAACCCAGTTGGGATCAATCTGAGCTGTTCCCTTGGGGTCCAGAGGGACCATCTGGAACTTTCTGAAATCAGTTTCACTGATGGCATTGTTTTCAGGGCACACATCATAGATATCTGGAACATTGTCATTGTCGAAGTCATCTTTGCAAATATCACCTCTGCCATCACCTGTAAGCAATGTGAATAAGCAGAGGCAGTTGTTAGCAATTTATCTGGCCCCATTTTATACACCACTTTGGAATCAGGGTGGGAAAAGTTGGAAGTTTGCTGTGTCGATGTAATTCACTAATGCTTGCATTATATTTTCAGTTTGATTTGTTCCAGATGTGGATACAGCACCACATTTTAATATGTTCTGCGCAAATCAATTCAAAGAATAATATTAAAACCTTAATCTTCCACACATCAGTAAATAGTATACATTACTAAATATTTATATATTCTTGATCATATTAAACTATTTTTCAGACACTTATCATTGTCTTAAGATTCTTTCTGCAACAATCCATCGAAGACGCCACAGATTGCAGATGTGTCACCTCTATGTCAAAAGAAAGCAGGGAGAGTGTTGCAATAAAATATGCATAAATGCTTAGCCACTCTCTCACCTGTAGGTAGAACAATTTGGCTTAAAAATAACATGGTGCTTCAGAAAAATGCATGAGAAAAGAAGGCAGCACTGCATTCAACAGGACTAGCCTCAGAAGAATGAAAAAATTAAGTTTTGTTATATGGATTGCAGGAGGTTTTTTAGAGAACAAAAAAGTACAGCTCATCTATAGCTGTGCTTCTGCTCAACACTTTTACTACACTAAATATTTTAGAAAAACTAAAAATTATTTCCTTTCTTAGTTTACCTATAATATTAATGGATACCAGGAGACACGACTTGCCTCAAATAGCAAGAAGTGAAAGGAAGAATCTATTAAAAAAACACATGCCAATGACTCCATTATTCCATGGCATACAATAGCACAAAGACCTGAAAATAATATAGAAAAGCTTGGCTAGACAAGTATAGAAACAAATTCCCAAATGACTCCAACTTTTACAACAGAAACCACTGGATATTACATTGGGTACTAATGCAAAACCAGTGCTGCCAACTAAATTGTTTCTATCCTCACACAGAGCATCTGTTTTCTGCGTTTTTCCCCCCCAGGGTTTATGACTGCCCTAAGAACATGGGAATTAACACAGTGGGAAATAGCAACAACCCAACTCATTCAATACTGACCTACTACTAGATGTTTCACAGAAAAATGGAAAGCTACGTTACCAGACTAACCAACACAGCATTACCCAAGCATGGAGCTTTCAGACAGAAAACAGAATGAGTTTTAGGCAACAGCCAAAAAGAAAAGAGTAATTAGAGAAAATTGAAACATCTAGTGTCTCAGGGCTCTCTGCAGCTCAGATATATGGTAAAATGGTCCCATTTTCCACCTGGGATATCTGCCATAGACAACTCCAGATCCTGACCAGCTGTGTGTTCCTCCACCTGTTTGTCTTAGCACTCATTGGAGAAAAGGGAATTAATTTCCTATTTTGTTTCCTTTGCCAAATCAAAGAGATAATTCACAGAAGAATCTAATTATTCACTAGAAGTCCAGCTGATGTTCATTTGGTAGTGAGTTGCTGCTGACAACATTCATTCCCTGTCAAGGAAAGTTAAAAAGTGTTTACCCAGTCACATCCAACAGCTCTCTCCAGGGCCTCATCTTTATGTGCTAAAACTCACATCTTCAAGAGCGTGGGAGCAATTTTTGGCTTTATTTACCCCTTTTCCAAGATTTCTGTTGGACCTGCTGCTAATGACAGTGATGAGCTGGCTAAACTGATTAAATACATGCTTCTTCTGAATCGTTAATCCATACATCAATGTAGTTTCCTTTACAAGAATCAGGTAATGGATAACTTAAACGATCTCAGCTTGGGGTCACCCTGATTCTGGATTTATGAAATTAAGGGGCTTTTCCAGGGACGGGCAAATACAAAGATATTCTGGACACATATTATAGGACTGAAAGGTTATATAAATTAAGAGCTACTACTGACTACCAACCAGAAACTTCCTACTGACAGCAGTTGTTTTACCAGGAAATCAGACAAGGCTCAGCATTTTATCTTTCTAAATGTACATAAAAACATATTGTGTAGGTAATAAATTCTGCTTTCAATTTCTACAGCACAGCCATGGAACGGTTCCAGCAAGTTGTATAACTTGGAACAGAAATTGCTTACCTACATTTCAAGGGTCATTACTGTAAACATATTTGGTGGTTTTTAAAGGATCATAAACATTTTCAAAATTAAAACTGTAATTGCAAAACTATTTCATTATTTAAATAATGCCAAGCACAGAGAAGTACTGAGGTGACCTACAACATTTTACCAAAAAAAAAGGGAAAAAGGGCAATTACATACCCATTTTTTAGACTGTGACATGTTTAAAGCAGTCTGTAAACAAAATTTGAGAAAAGCTGCTCAGGAGTCAATTTAAGAAAAACTAATTGACTTTAAAATCCTGAAGAAGTAGTCTGGTTTTCAAAATGAAACAGAGTAGTAAACCTTTTTTATTTCCATTTTAATTTTCAGATGGAAAGAGAAACAGCTCCCTTCTCATTTATTAAGACATTTATAATTCAAGCTATTTGAAATATTTTCTGACACTTTTAATATTTCAATTAAATGTGAAAATAAGAATATTAACAAAAAACATGATTTTTTTTTGGTCTTTCTTTTTTTTAATTTTTAGGTTTTCTCCTATAATTAAGTATGTGCATGTTTGAGCTCCTGTCAAAATGTTTCCTAATGCTCTAACCCTTGACCAAACTGAGCAATTCAGTTCCATCTAATTCCCGGTGTCTCAAATGTCAAAAGCAGCTTGGTTTGATGTGAAGTCTCTCTTCACCAGATGTTAACACTCCAAGATCAAAGTCAGACACTAAGAACTAAATGAAATTCCTATGACCTTGCTCTTACCATCTGAGTCCTCCTGCTCAGGGTTGTATCTGAGGCGGCAGTTGTCCCTGTCATCTGGGACACCATCATTGTCATCATCGGGATCACAGGCATCTCCTTTACCATCCTGATCGTGGTCAGCTTGGTTAGCATTGGGGATGTAAGGGCAGTTATCCTGGTTGTTCTGGTGCCCATCTTCATCTATGTCCTCATTATTGTCACACTGGTCACCAACAAGGTCATTATCTGCATCAGTCTACACCAAAAAAGAATTGTACAGAGTAATTTTATTATTTTTACTCAGTACAAAAGCACAGCATGGTACTTAACTGCTCAACACTTCTCTTCAAGGGCTCCTGTAGCGACAAATATCACAATGACAACCGTGCTAAAAGCACAAGCGTAACTTCAAGCTAATATGGCAACTTACTCTATCAGTGGGTAAGATCTGATTCCAGGATATTTGCAAGGCAGGGCTTTACTGGCAGATGGATTAAAGCAGTCATCACTGTACTTCCCTTTCATCTGATACAAAGGGATCTCGCAATGTAAAAGTGAGCAATATAGATCCACCTTTTCAGCTGTTCAGTACAAGGACTGATAGCAATTCCTGTGGTCTTTTCTCTGCCCTTGTTTTGATGTTACTATTAAGGAAACTATTCATTTACCTGGTCTGGATTATGCATCAATGGACAATTATCACACTGATCACCAACTCCATCACCATCTGTATCACTCTGGTCTGTGTTGTAGACGTAGGGGCAATTATCTCGTTCATTAAAAATGTCTAGGGGAAAAAACCCAACAAAATATTGAAAAAATCAAAATGATACAAGATACAAAACAGACAGCCATAGACTGTAGGAATCACCAGTGAAGAAGCAAGGCTCTCAAGAGGCTCATAAGCTTTCTGATCGCTACAACATCATTGCTACAAATAGTTAAAACTAATATTAGAAAAAAAAAATTATGGCATCAATTCCATTTTCTTATTATGACAAAATTTTCTGTATGTATTTTCCTATGGAAAAATAAGGGCTGATTGTGTCTTTAAAATTTAGGTTTTGTTCATTGAAAAACAGGCAAAGGGGTGGGGTATTTTTTTTTAATAATCTGTTTTGGATTTTATTCCCCTACTCTAAGAAATGGCATAGAATGCACAGCTACATCAGGTTCAAACTTCTGAACTTTTGTACAGAAACAACTGCATTAATATTCAGCTGCCTCTACATTAAATAACTTAATTTTACCAGAACATGTGCATCATTAATTGTATAGTGTGCCAAATTTTCAAAAGAAACTGTTCCTCCTTAGGAAACTTCATTATAAAACCAACAATCTACTTCAAAATTTTAAGATGAAAAGAAACAAACACATGTTGGCATATCTTTCTGGGAGAGATGCAAGAAGCATTCCCTTGATGCCTGTACATTTGCATAATCTTTCAGCCAATAACATATGACTGGATTTTTCTTCAAATGCAGAACTACCACAAGCACTACTATGAACCTGATGATCAGAAGGCGGATAAGACATCTTCAAAATGTTCAGAACCTAAAGTCAGATAAACATCCAAATGTTTAAAAAATTGAGGAAAGTCCGAAGCTAGGTTTCTTAAACTTTTAGTATTTCTGTATCCTCACATGTTTGAAATGCCACAGGGATATGATTTCTCAACAATATTTAAGTGTTTTTCCCCCATCTTAATTCTGATCAAAGTGGGGTTACATAGGAATGTAGTGTGGAGGAAATAAGCACACTATTTTAGGACATACTAAAAAAAGTGTGTTTGGATTACTGTGAGTTTTGCATACTTATACATTCATAGAAAAGCAGATTACTTTACTATGGATATTGTCTTAACTGTGTGAATGTTCTGATGTTCTTTTCCCTCCCTAAAAGGAAAAGCAAAAGTCAACAAAAGTGTCATGTTAGACCCTGATTACTTTGGAACACAAATGAAGGAAATATTTTGTTGTTTGTTTTTTTTTTTTTTAAGATTACACTGATAAATATGTGCTGTGATTTATTCTTTAGTAATATTAATTGTAGTCATTTAGGGACTGTAAGGGCAACCATACCACACAGGGCAGATGAACCTCAGCCTTTTCTGTCTTGTCCAACATTTTTGAGCTGCTAGACCCAATTTTATTCCACATATCAAAGCAAGTAGCCAATCTTATTGGCCATAAAGCAAAGTGCACTTGTGGAACAGCACCCAGTTCTCAAAAGTGAAATCATACCATCTCCATCAATGTCCACAGCACATGAGTCACCCTCCCCATTGTTGTCTGTGTCAATCTGAGCAGGGTTGTGCACATAGGGGCAATTGTCACAGCGGTCACCAACTTCATCCTTGTCATAATCAAACTGGCGAGGGTTGAACAGAAGAGGGCAATTGTCCTAGTGAGAAAAAAAAAATTGATTTCACAATATAAATCACAACTCATGAGAGCATACTATGAAGTGCTAACTCCTGTTCATCTTGGACAGAATTCAAAAACCAAATATTAATCCACTATTTTTTCAATGGACAAGCTGTACCTATACTGAAGGTCTTGGCAGCAACAGGATGGCACCTGGACAGCCTGTACAAAACTGTCTGTTTTGTACAAAACATGTGAATTGTATTCCATATGTCACAGGGAGAGCAACAGGCATTTGAACTGGATCTGTACTCAGACATTTAAATAAAGGTGTATCACTGCTACATGTACTTAAAAAATCAGAACATGTTGCAAAATCAAGTCAACTTCAGCTGCATTTTATACCTTTCAAAAAACAAAAAAGAAACAACTGGAATTACTACTCTTGACTTTTTTGGAACAAACTACTGTTGGTATTTTCAAGTGCATATCACATATTTTGATTTTTCAATTTAAACAAGTATTGACTTTTTATTGATTGTGTTCTATTGAACAAGATAAGAAAATGTAAAAAGTTTTTTAAAATGTTAAAATTAAATACTCTCATTTGCCAAAAATCTGTCTACCTGAGACTTTTAAATGGAATTTAAAAAATTTCCTCTAATTTTAATTGAAAAAACTGCCAGAAGAATAATTCTTATGTTTCACACATTCCCAAATTGCTCATGGACTTTTTCACGTGCACAAGAAAGCACTCAGTGTGAAATGCAAAGAAGAAAGAAAGAAAGCCAAAACAGTGGAAGTGAGGGCTCCATCAGTGGCATGGAATCTGAAGGGAGGATATAAGGAAAAAAATCTTTAAACTTCTTTTTTCTCTGCTAAATAGAAAAAACCCCACATTTAATAGGAAATAATTTTTTAGCACAATACTTTAAATTCCCCAGAAATACATTTCATATAACCAAGGGCAACATATAGAGGCAAGTCAAAATCTTGTAAATCTTAATCTGTTAATAAAACAATTTCTAGCTTCAAAAAATACACATACTAAATGATATTTCTTTATCAAATGATTTTTTGTTGGTTTTTTTTTTGGTTTTTAAGTTTTCCAAATAGAGACCAAATGAACACAGCTCTTACCCAACTTTAACCATTTGAAGCTCTAGAGCATCTAGGTTACTGTTCCTCTTTGCTCCCTTCAGAGGTAAAATTTTAATACCAGTTCACTCATCCTAAACATGTTCTGAAGAGCCAGGGTGAAGCAAACTCTCAAAGTGCCTCTATCTTTTTGTTGATTGTACAAAGCAACAGTTTTAGACTAAGTGGTTATCTTTTAGACTCTGCAGGTAAATGAATTTGTCTTCTGGACAGATCTGAAGGAAAGCATAAACCAGGCTAGGTATTTTCCTCTCATCATTTTCCTTTGATACTGGTTGTGTTTGTAGTTGTTTCCAAAAAAAAAGTTACCATGAATAAAAATAACATCATATATATAATATTTACCAGCTTTTCAAATACAGTAGACTTGTTATTCTCCCATTACAATATAAAAAATCCAAAAGTACTTTCCATTAAACTGTTTTCACGTACATAACTGAACTCAAAACTGATACAGAGAACATAGTTCCTGGCGTTCCCCAGGCTGCTTTGCTCTGCACAGTACTTCTCTCCTTTGACTGAACACAGCTTTACTCTGCACTACCCATCATTCAGGGAAGGAAGTGCAGAATAACTCAGTTGAAGCTCTGAACAATAAAGTTCATATCTATTGCAATGGTTTTTGTTAAAATCAGATGTTTAGGTCAAACATACTGCAGACAGAGAGACAGCTTACTTTGTCATCTTCAACACCATCGTTGTCATCATCCTCATCACAGGCATCTCCTTTGCCATCTTTATCAAAGTCTTCTTGGCCAGAGTTAGGCAGAAGAGGGCAGTTATCCTGGCCAAAAGAAATAATCAATACATTATGCTTACATTATGTCAGGATAACTTGCCTGGGCAGAAGAGTAGATACCGTATACCAGAGACTACAAAACAAGAGTAATCAGCAAAGTACTTTTGAAAGTGCCTGTTTTTTTGTTGCCAATTCATTTGCTGCTTTCATATTGTAAAGTAAGGGAAATGCAGCTGCAAATCATTCTATTTCCCAGCTGCTATTAGTATGACATTTCTAGTAAATTTTAGAGGGAATTAGCAAAGAACAAACACACCACACACACAGACACGCACTCTTACACCAACTTTTTGTGGACAATTCATAAGATATGTTTGAAGATTACAGAAAAAATCACCAGGTTTTGTTGCCAGAAAAATAAAAAACCAAGCCAAGAGAAGGTCTTCAGAAACAGCTGTTCATATGGAAAGTTACTACACAGCAATGGAAAGTTCTACACATCAATGAAGGGGAACACTAAGAAAGGATTTTGAAAAAAAGTGTCTTTATACTGTTCTGCAAAACAGTACCTTTGCACTCCCATGGCTTTAAAAATAAAAGTCAAACAGATCTCTATTTTGTAACACAGCTTTGTAAAGAATGATTATTTTATATAAACAATTCTTAAGTTATGCTGGAAAAATACGTAAAATAGCTTGCCAAAATTTTAATATGCATTTTTTAAAAAACTAAAATCAGCTAAAATGGACTTCAACTCTACCACTTGCTATGGATAAATACATCTATGAAAATACACTCTGTTATTCTCATCTTTACTCACATTCCACATCTACCGCAATCTGTCAAAAGAGTGCAAAAATATCTCCTTTGTAACACATACTCTAAAAAATTAATATTATAGTAAGGTGTTTTCAATCTCAGTGGTTCTAATAGTGCAGACAATTTAAGAAAAAGAGTACTGGAAATATTGTGATAAATATCAAATCCCCAAAATCAAATACCTGTGAAGAGTCTTGACTGTCCACCTCAACACTGGTTACCAGTAATACAAAAAAAAATTTTGAAATAATGAATGAAAATAGTCACAAAAGTTACTTTTCAATCATTATCAGCTAAAGGAAAGAAGTTTTTTAAAATCAAATTACTCAACTAGGATATTTTGTAAAGAATACAAGGGCCTGAAAATTTGTGGTATTATTAAGGGTTTTTTTTGGCAGGTGGAGAGGTCCTCCTAAATGAAGTACTTTTGTCTATTAGATCAACACATTACACAAAGCATTAAACAATCTTTGGAAACAGGGTTTTTTCTGAAGGGGTTCAGCATGTTGTGTTTAACCAAAACTAATGCTTTGTGTTACATCAAGAGTGAACGTGCAAATTCTGATGACAGGAACTGAAAGAAATATATATGAAGTGCAACAGCTAAGTTGGCTGAATCTACAATGAACAGACATCAATTATAGTGAGGAAGACCAACACTTGAGGCCCAAATTTCCATCCATATCTGAAACTCTTTGGCTGATAGAGCCCAGATTCACAGAAGTGACTTATCCTCTCAAACAGCCTGATTTCAAACTTTCCTAGTCTCTTGGTCTGTATTTGTTTTAACCACTATAGTAGTGTAGAGCTCAGTCATTTTTGCATTTCTTTCCTCTTTTTTTAAGCAGAAGTTTTTGTGCTATAACTTCAAGAAAATTGAAGTTCAGGCAGATCACTTCAACATGGAGAAGGAGAAGCAAAAATATTTCAGGTCTGGGAAAAGAAACCCTCGAAAACCTCTGAAGAGAAAATCTTCCCCTTACAGCCATGACTGATTAGCAAAATGCTTCAGCATCTGCCTAGTAACCATATACAGGTAAGCCAGCGTTGTCAGTGGCCCTGGAGGTAGGTGTTTAAAACTGAACACCTGCACATGCCTGCTGCTCTGACAAAACTCCTCCATCCCAGTTGCTTAATTTGCTGCTGCAAACAGTGTATGCCCCTCTGTATTGTGCCTGACATTCAGCCATCAGCAAGGCCACCACTCAGAACTAGCATCCAGGGAATTGCCTGTCAGGGGGTGCCTTCACCCCTCAGCTATTTGAGCCATTGTTAAACTGGTGGAACAACTTTCAGCCTGGTTTTGTACAGCATCAGGACAAGAACTACAAGGAGGCTGCTCACAATTTTTGAGCAATTCCCACTGGAAGGAACCTCAGGCCATGAAACCAAGAAGGACTTGGTGTGCTTTAGATGAGCACAGAACCAGGTCCCATGGAACATATCTGGTGGACACACCCTACTAAACCTACATGCCACCATTTTTAGGCTCCCTGATGCTGATTTTTCTCATTGGTGTAGTAACATTTCATTGTTCACTACAACAGCACAGCAAGATTGAATAGGTACCATTTTCCAGGTGTAGAGCCAATGGGGGCAGGAGGGTCATTCCCCTTGAGAGGGTGAGAGTTGGGATTTCATATCTCTGAAGGGCAGGAGAGGCTGAATCTCTCACCCTGTTCCTGTGAGCCTTTGCAATAAGGAGAATGCCTCTAATTAGCCACATGCATTCCTCTTAGGCTCCTATTGTTAAAAATTATCTTAGGCTCTGAATCCAGTTGTCACAGTGCGTGGTCTGCTTAACTCTTTAAAAGGAAGGGTAGTTCAAGACAGCATTTTGAACTCTAGCCCTTACATGGTGTCAGTGTCCTTTTACAAGCCCTGCAGGTAGGATTTCACACTGGCCTGGTCCCCGAGATCCCTCTTTGGTTCTCACTAGCTCTGTGCTTCACACCCATGCTTTAGGCAACTCCTGCTCAGTGTGCTAACTCCATTCACAAGCATCACAATTGTCCGTGTGTTCTGAGTAGGAAGAAATCCAGGGCAGAGGACTCTGGATTTAATTTTGAGAATCCCTTACTGTATCTTACCAGATTAAGTGAATACACATTTCACAATCTCCTAGAAAATGAGCATACTGTAACAGTCAAAGCTTACTGAAAGCACCTGCTTAATGAATTAAAAGGGTTATTCACAACTATTCAGGAAAAAGTGAAAATGTTGTTAACACATAGCATTTTTATCAACCTTTTTCACCTACCTTCACACAGTGGTACGTTGCATTAGCGGCACAGACCAAGTTGTTATTAGGCCAGCCATCCAAATCTGAATCCTCACCACAGATGCGGCCATCACCAGCATAACCTGTCCTACATTCACATTTGTACATTGGATCACTGAAATGGCCCAGATAGATGCACTCTGCAGACTTGTGGCAGCTGTGTGTCTTGTCCTTGCACGGATTCTCAGGTTCACAGACCTATAAATGATGGAGCATATTCAATGAAACCTGATAATCACAGCCAGCTGTATGCGCCTCAACTTTGTCAAAATCAGACCAGTTATTTAGAGCTCTGAAGACAGGAACTTTGTTTTGATTGTGGTTAGTAATCATACTGCTCTCTTAGCTCACAACTCCAACAAATATGTACGATGAAAATAATTAAATCAAACCACTGGAAAAATTGGACATTATTTAAAAAGCAATTAAAGTGGTTAACAATTTCAGAACTGTATCTGCCTTCTTCCAGATGTCATTAAACCCCAGAAATTAACTGCAACAGAAAGGAGATTGTACTCACCCTCTTTTCTTCAGTGTTTTAACCGACAGTATAAAAGGACTATCTTATTTTCTTAAATCAAAGAGACCCTAAGTAATTCTTGTGTTCACCTCACATAGGTTTTTTTACCTCTTCCTTATCACTATATTTTTCATTGACAGTATTTGAGAATCTTAAACAGATGGTTCACATGTAGAATTCACAAGCTGAGCTAACCATAGATTGATTCAACAGCAAAGAGAAGGCAAACGATGACTTCTACTTCAGCATTTTTTGTCTTTTCTAGGAAACTGTAGTCTTCAACCTCACTTCTACTTCCTGCTGTGCTTCACCACTGATAAGCTTTGGCCCAATTCAATTTAGGGATGAGAATGTCAGACATGTGTCTGATAACACTGAAATTAACAATGTCATGAAAAAAACAATCCTAATTCTTCAGTTTCCATTCTCCAGAACAGGTATGTTAACCTCAGAGAAAGGAATGCAAAGCAGGGAAATGTTTGCTCCTGGAATTTTAGGCTCATTTGGTACAACTATGCAGATGCCTACAAAAAAATCAAACTCTTAAAAAAGCCAATCCCAAATTCAGTGTTTTGTTACTCAAAAAAAAAAAAAATTCTGAAACAACAGTTAGTTATAGCCACATTTGTTTGGTACCCAAGTTTATCTTATGCCATCATTCAAAGATATTTCAGATGAGAATTACTCAAAGCCATCAGATTCCCTTCAATATCACTTACTTGCTTCTCTGTCTTGGCAACCTCGAGCCCTACTCCATAGGGCTGACTTCCTTTATAGCGTGGAGGACACGGCAAGCAGTGGAAGCCTGGATTTGTGTTCACACAGCGATGGACCTGATTCACTTTAAAGCAAACATCTGACACAGCTATACACTGCAGGTAAAGAAAAAAAGGAGAAACCAATTACATGGCTGTGTAATTCCCAAATAATGAGTTTTTCACGGTGATTTCCTGATGTTAATGGAAACAAAGGCAATACCTCATCAAGATCCTCACAGAAGGTACCGTTGCCAAGGTATCCTGCTGGGCATGCCCCACATGACCAAGACCCATCCGGGTAACTGTTGCATTCTGCTCCAGGAAAGCAAGGATTTGACAAACATCCATCTGGCAAAGACACGCAAAACTGAAAATTAAGTAAGGAGCATAAAAGGCACATAAAACTTCATTTAAGAAACCGTCATTCTCTGATCATTAACTTAAATCACACTTGATGCAATGGACTCTTACGCTCTTAGAAACCCCTGAAGTTAGGGGTTTTAAGTGCATTTTAAGACTAATTACTATTGATTTAATATGAAAAAACTACAGATTGCTACATCTAGTTGAATACATTACAGCATATTCAATCCCTATTTAAGAAAGACATACTTGCTCAAGAAAGTTGGCATTGCAAATATATATAAAATCCCACTAAACAGCACTCTACTGAAATAAAGGTATAATTAGCAGATTCCTGTAGTGTCACTTCATAATTACCCATTAAAGAGATAACAGTTATAATAGCTATTCAGACTGAGTAAAGAATGAGTACCAACCAATTGGGCAATCCTTTTTATTGCACATATCATGTTGCTTGGTATCTCCCACACAGGGCTTTCCTCCATACTGTGGCTCTGGACTGTTACAGAGGCGAGACCTCTCACGAATTCCTCCTCCACAGGTGACAGTGCAGGCAGACCATGGGGACCAAGGACCCCACTGGCCATTCACTAAGATACGCAAAAGAGCAGAGAAACACAGGCAATAAAGTGGGGACATCTGGTGCCAAAGACAATAATCCTTCATCAGATCCCGGACTAGAGATAGATTCTCACTATGTACGTAGAAAAATGATGGCAGATGTTTGCACTGAGATAGAAATATTTCAGAAACAAACCAATGAAAAGTACCCAACTGCTTCATAGGCATTTTTTGGCCAATAATTCAAAACATCATGCCATGCCCACTAGATAGGCAAAGAGAAAAAAAGGAGGAAAAATTATTTGAAAGGAAAGTGAAAGTGTATGGAATGAAAGGTCTCTAAAAAAGGTTTAAAATGTAGATGAATAAGAGAATTATAATAACAATTAATTGTGTTGAATGTGTAAAAAAATGAGTACACAAATATCAAAGAAATCTGACTTTTGGGGGATTCTATGTCTATTCCTAACAAGAACAGAGACAGCTTCCTTTTAGAAAGGAAGTGTTTATTTTTGATATGCAGAGATGTATCAGTAAAATGGAAATTTCTCAAACTCTTAATATTAAAGCCAAATTATAATTTGGAAGACTTACAAAACCTCTCTCTGACTGCATTGTTGCCTTCATTTTCAAAACACCCTTATGTGTTATTTCACTCATAAGATAAAATTTTATTTTCCATCATGGAAATTCACTGCCATTTAGATCTGAACAAAGAGAAGGAATTCAACTGGAATATTATTGTGCTACTTTAGATTCAAGACCACAGACATACCTGGACATGGAACCTTCTCACACTTCTCTGTTTCACGCCCATTTCCCACACAGTTTTTCCCACCCATCTGGGGAATAGGAGAATTGCAGAGGCGGATGCGGGTGATGTTTCCCACTCCACAGGTAACTGAACAGGAAGACCAGGGAGACCAGTGACTCCAGCCACCATCTTGACGTACTGCCAGAGAAAAGAGCAAAACTCAAGGCAACAGCCCTCCTGCAGGAGTAATACAAACTCACTTGTGAGGTTAGCCTTCTAATGAGCCTCTGACCACATCTGATGAATGTCCCACCCCTTGCCCACCATTTCACTTCAAAGCCCAGCATGCCAGCTCAGGTACTGAAGAATAGATTTTTTAGGAATTTCAATAACCAATGTATGACTAACAATTATGTCAGATATTTTACTTAAAAATAAACTTTTCCAATGAAACAAACACTTGTTCAAAATGCTGGATGTCTGGACATCTAGCAGTCTCAGCTGCTAGATATTGCCTTAGATATTAGCTAGATATGCCATAGATATTAGCCTCTATATCACAGATACTTGCAATAGCATTAACTACACTTCTGGAATATCATCCTTGTAAGTGCCTTAAATATAAAAGTAGTTTGATATTTTTCAGAAATCTTCCATGATTACTGTATTCCTAAACACAGCTAAGTTAATGGAATGGCCCAAAAATCATTGAATAGCAGATGTAAACACAGCCTTGCATATCATGGTTATGAACTAAGTGTTATCTCCAAACTGAGTTCAAAAAAAAGACTCTAGTTCATAATGTTACATAAAGGATCACTCATCTTTTACTTTTTTAACATAGCTAAGCCCAGAATGTACATACCTATTAAATTCTCAGGAAAGTGACATTTGACATATTTGAAAGAAGAAAATTGGCAAAGAATCTGATGACAGCTACTTTAATTGTGCATATAGGATTTCTCAAGTACATACTGTCCTGACCAAACTTGGTCTTGCTTTGAGATGTCCAAATTAGTTTTTAAAATGGAACAAATTTATTACTTACTGCGATGGTCACATTTCTTAAAGCTGCACATCCTTGTTTGGATGTGCGGACCTGTGCAAGCACTCCTGGTGACATCACACGACCTTCCTCGCATTTGTGTCCCAGAGCCACAGGTAACTGAGCACTTTGTCCAGTCTGACCACGGTGACCAGCCCTCCTCACTGTCATCAGCTGCAGAACAAAAGGTAAGAAAAAGTGCTTAGCTTTGAAAGTTGCTCTATTATCCTATTTAGAAGATATTCTCTTCTCTTTTTCTGCAGAATATGTACTTTAACATTTAGATATTTCCTTTTCTAATTTTGCTTTCCCAAGCTGCCACCGCCGTTACAGAATTATGGTGTAATATAATGAGAGGTTAGTTCAGATAAGAATCCTGGATCTTCGTGAACTTGTGTGCAGTGTGTTTGTACGAAGCAGTGATCTTTGAAGGAAGAACATCTTGTCTCTAGAATGAACCAAGCCAAAACCTGAGTCCAAACTGCCTTTGGCTTCAGCATATAGGTCAGTGTGACATGTGGCCCCACCTTTGAAAGCTGCATAATGGTGAACATGATCAAGAGCACATTTTAAGTACATGCCCTATGCTCTGAATGGGAAAAAAATGTGAAACATGACTGGGGAAAAGCATGCTTTTAACATTTTATGCCCAAAGTAGCTAAGCAGGTTATCACTTGAATTCTAAGTAACCAATATAATCAATGAAGACACATCAAATCCTTCAGAGGGTAACTTCAAGCACCCAAGTTAATTTGTATGATCTTTGTATAAATTCAAGTTCTATATTTGATCTTACCTGCATTGACATCTTACTTGTTTTGAACTTTCAAAACCACTAGTAGTGATTTCAAATAATGCCAAAGATTATCTTTCTCCTCAGCTAAATACTCACAATGAGAGCAGACTGGACAGCATTCACCTTCAACAAAAACTGGATCAGCACAAGAAACTGCTGGGCAGGTGATTTGATTGCACACAATTTTGGAATCCTAAAGGCAAAGAAATCAATTTACTGATTTATGCTCACAGAGAGGTAAACCAAGGTGGGCAACTGGGGAAGTTTCATGTGGAAATGTTTTGATTTGTTCTGTCATGGACATGGAGACTCTTTATAAACATCATTAAGTCCAGCCAAGCTCTAAGTACACGATCTGACATGGACAGTTGAGCTGGAACTCCATTTCTGCAGAGAATATTTCCAAAACCTTACCTGGCAAATGCACTTGGTGCAGCTATCCACAATCCAGCTTTCATTATCTGCAAAGACACGACCATCCTGCCAGCAAACCGGTTGGTTCTTCGTTGTTTTGTTAGGCCCAATCAGTTCCCACATAATTTGGTTCTCTTCAGACTAGAAGATGAATTTAATGAAAACAAACTGTGTACTTCATAAGCAAACTGTTTTAAATGGACGAAACTGAGATACGACCAGACTAAATTCTTCCATCAAAAAATTTGTTTTTTATGTCCATAAGGAAGATGGTCTTAGGTACTGCAGTCCTGCATAGCAATTCTTCTAGGAATGATACAAACACAGTCACACAATACTAAGGGAAATCTGCTCTTAGCCATTTTGCTTTATTCTAACACAGCTCATCTTTAGTTGAGAATATTTTAGTCCTGACATATACGGCATACTAATAAAATTCCTTCAGAAATAATTAGCTGATTCAGAATAAGAAGAGGGGCAGACTTCAGCAAAACATCACCATCATACTTCAACTATGAAAATCCCATACATTTACTTGCAGTTTAGGTACCCCATGCAGCCACCAACTGAGGTATTCATAAATGGTGTAAACATGGTAAAAAGACTAACAGTACATAAGCAAGGTTGGGATTGACAGCTTTCAATTTCTAAACCTTTTTAGAAGGATTTCCCCTGTGTATGATCACATGCGTGTGTGTGCTCTTTTAAACCCAGTCTGTGAAAACCAAGCCTTGATTAAAGGGTTATACTCAAGAACTACCAAACTTGTCTCGATGAAAAGAGGACATCTTTACATTACCTGGATATACTAACAGGTGTTCATATACAATATAGAAATCTCTGTTAAATACCCCATAAAATAAGGAAGGAGAGAGCGCTGCACAGCAGACCTCCATCAGCCCTCCAGACTTGCAGGTACCTACCACTTTCTGGAGGTTGTCAGCCAAGTTGTTCACCACGATGCGCAGGCCAGTGAGCTCTGTGAACATCGATCCCAGCTCCTCACAGGAGCGGTCACAGAACTCGGCCTTCCCCGGTTTCTCACCCACGTACTCCGTTGTGACAGCAGGGCTCAAGTGAAGGATTTCAGTGCTCTCATTGATGGTGTTCACTTCAGCTGGTAGCAAGAGAATGAAAGAGAAGAGCAGCATATACAAAGCTCTTCCACAGATTACAGATTCCTGCTGAAATCACAGACAGGCACCCATAGGTAGGGTTTAAACACATCTATTTCAGCACAGCTTCATGCTTATTATACCCATGAATAAAAGTGGGGTTAGATGTCAGCTGGTTCCAATTATAGGCTTTCCCTTTTCAAAATTAAGAGCCAAGCTGTGTCTCACATGGCCCTCACTTTAAAATTGTTGGCACTGCAACATATTCATTTATGAAGAAAGCTAACAGAAGGACGCAGTATCACAAAAGCAAACCATGTTATCCACTCAGACATAAAAGGTTTAAGATTTTTTCATGACTTATCACATTTCCTCAAGGCAAAGAAAAAGGCAGGAGAAAAAGTTTCCTTGCAGAAAGTCACTGTCCTTGTTCTTCCATAAATTCCATGGTTGGATCAAATTTGGACCATTATGCAATGTATACCAGACTGGGCTGCTCTATATTGCACTTCCAGTGTTAAGCTCAGAGGAGCTGTTATAAAAACAGTTTCATTCTGAAGTGAAATGGAGGTCAAGCTAAGATCAGACAGATTATTTAATCTGTCACTCCAAGCACTCCTCCAAAAGGCAGATTGTAATTAAAACAGAACTTTGCATGCATTAGACAGGGAGAACTGACATGTTCTAATATAATTTTAAAAGGCATCCCTGTCTACAGTAAATTCCTGGAAAATAACACAACAGAAAGCATGATTTTAATTAATAAAAAAAGCACAAAGCACATAGATAACTAAATAAAACAGTCTATGTTCTGTTAAGCATTTGAATCTCCATCAGGTAAACATCTTATGGATTCCATGGACACTTTCTCTAAGGACTCCATGAGAAACTCAAAGTTGGTATCAGCTATACAGCAATCCATACTTCTCCATCTCTTAATAAAGACTTCTTCACCAGATTTAGTGACGTTGGAATAGCTCAAGATTACCAAAGAGCAAAGACAAGCAAAGGATATAGCAATTTAAAAAGAAAAAAAATCAGCACAGGAACATGTGCCATAAAACATATGTGTCAAAACCCCACTCCCATTCAGTGCTGACAAATCACCAAAGGTGGCAAATCTTCAGAAATGTTAAGGGCTTGATTTGATGCTTTACCGTACAATGTAAAGCGTTATATATAAATATAAAAGGAAATGAAAACAGGAGCAAAGTATTCTTCATTCATTTGGAAGGCTAAAAATAAAACAACAAAGAACCAACCCACAATATGACATTAAGTGATTACTTCTTGACCAAACTTAAAATTATTGGCTTGATGTGCTTTTAAATTAGCTATGAAACATCTGCCACTAGCCAGGGTCTACAAAAAATTGTTCTGTTTTCCAAAGTTGAAGCAATTGTCCAGCTTCATTTACAGTATGGGAGAAAACCACATAGCAGATCAGAAGTCTGTGTCATAACAGCTTATTTCAGCTGCTTTTTGATTCCCTGGAAAGAATGCAATTTTCCTACCACATTGGAACACTAGATTTCTCAGATCCCCCCACAGCACTTCTCAGATCATTAATTTCATATTTTTCAAGCCAACATGGAGTATGCCTTGACCGGAACATTCTGAGGACATTAATAAAGTTGCAATCTCAGCAGGAAACATAAACCAAAACTATGTTAGAAGAACTAAATCCTCACTTCCTACTGGTACTTGGCAGTGACTGAAAGAAGATGCCTGGGGATCACTGGGAAATCAGTTCTCTGCTGCTGGCTTCCTGCTAATTTCCTAAGGACCAGATGATTAAAATGAGAAACCTGAAGAGTAAAATGTGCATCCTCTCACATATGCAAATATCATTCTGTTGATATAACTCAAGAAGGGATTTTATTGATGTTCCTATTTAGGTGTGTTTTAGTTATCTTTCCTATCCAGTGCAGTGTATAAATCCTGCCTAAAGGATCAGCAGTCATCACACTACAGACATACTTTCCTATCCTCAACCAAACAGCAATCCCAAGCCACCATTTCACCATATGTCACATTCCCATATTAGGCTTAAAGATACATTGGGAAAACAGTCCTGTCTCCTTTTGTGTTCTTAGGGCTGAGGGAACTTCATTGGTAACATCAGCCTTGCTGTCGAGGGACATCAACACATAAGTATGTAACCTTAATGCCTGTACTTCAGCTCAACGAGTCTGCCATCAAAATGGAAAATATCTTGTGGTCACTAACATCATTCATGGCTATTCAACTGTGGTAATTGTCATTAGCAGCACCCCCCCAAGTTTCACTACTGGGCCCAGTCTTGTTTAATTTATCTATCCATCAATGACTCGGCTGAAGGAACAGATGCCTCCTCAGCAAGTTCACAGATGACTCAAAGCTGGGAGGAGTGACCAATACCCCAGAGGGCTGTGCTGACCTTCAGAAGGACTTCAAAAGGCTGGAGAGAGGGGCAGAGAAGAATCATTCTGCCCCTCTCCTCATCCTCAGCTATATCTGGAGTGCTGTGTCCAATTCTAGGCTCAGTACGAGAAAGATATGGAGCTCCTGGGCTGGGTCAAACCACAGAGTACAAAGTTAATTAAGGGATTGGAGCCTCCCTCTTATGAGGAAAAGCTGAGGTAGTTGGGCCTGTTCAACCTCAAGGAGAGACAACTGAAAGGGGACCTCATCAAGGTGTATAAATATCTAAAGGAGTTGGAGCCAGGCTGTGTTCAGTGGTGCCAAGCAATAGGACAAGAGGCAATGGACAGAAACTGATGCACAGGAAGTTCCACCTGGATATGAGGGAGAGCTTCTTTACTGTGCAGGAGACCAAGCACTGGAACAACTGCCCACAGAGATTGTGGAGCCTCCCTCACTGCAGATATCCAAGAATCACCTGGACACAACCCTGCACCACGTGCTCTTGGATGACCCTCCTTGAGCAGGGAGGTTTCACTGATGATGTCCTGCCGTCCTTTTCAACCTGACCCATTCCCTGAGTGCGTAATTAAGCTGGATAGGCAATGTCAGACTCTGACATGCAGCACATAAAAACCTCTCAAGTAATTTTGATGGCCTCATTATGCTATTAGTTCTCTTCTGTTACTGCACAAGAAATTTCCAAATTGTATTCTCTTGGTGTTGCAAAGTAAAAGGAGAAATACTCTGAATTGAACTATTTGCTAAATAATTCCCAGTGAGGATAAAACAAAAACCCCAAATCTGTATAATTTATAGAACTGAAAATCTGGCTATTGACAGATGGGATAAAAATACATTATGAAAATATTATCTGTTGGTTATCAGCAGCTTACAGCTGTACAAGAATTCCTCCTAAAGTACGTATTAGCATGAAGAAGTCAATTAATCCTTTAGGATCCCATTGGTTTCCTCTTCATAGTAGAGGTACAGTAACATTCCATTTCTCCTTGGTGATATTTCAAAACATTTAGTAGTCCTTTGAAGAAGTCAATATCTGCTATCATTTAATTTCTGGCTTTTGCATAAAAATGGAAAAAATTGAGTTCAATCTGCTTAACTGATTTTCTATATACCACATATTTGAGCAAAGTAGCAGAAATAATGGAAGTTCAGGTGGCAGGAGTTTCAAACAAAACCCTGAAGTCCTGTCTTGTGCACTCACAACATTCCTCTGACAGACTGAGCTGGCTCTGATTCTTGACTGAGCTCTTGTCAGCTACAAGCACTGGGAAGTAAAACAGTCAGCACCGCCAATAAACTTGAGTACAAAACCTTAGCACATATTTGACAAATAATCCTAATTCTTTTATGGGGAATCCACTACACACCCACACACAGAGCGCTCCCCTCCTGGCAGGGTAAGCATGGACTGGATTAACAAGAACACATGTCAGCCTGTAAGATACATGCTTTCCATCTCTCTTCCTTTGATTTCTTATTTTCCTGAGGCTGTTTTGATTAACAATACTTTGGGAGTCAAACCCAAAGCCTCTTTCAGTTGAAGGTATTGCCAAGGAATTCAATGTCTTTAATAATGGCAGACTGGTTTGTGGGCCCATTGACAGTCAGCAGCAGAATTCAGAAGAAACACTACCTGTCTGGTGTGCAATGAATTGCAGAAAATTCATGTAAGAAAATATGTATTTTCCTACATGTTCTTTTTTCCCTTTCATTTCTACTAATTTATTGCTCAACACTTTTATTCCCCAGCTTAAAAACAGAGGTTCAGAGTTATAAACCTAAGTAACTGAACTAAAATAATAGGCTAGAGAGTTGAAATGATATAATAGAAACATATAAGTCCCCATTACCACCAAAAAAGCAACTTATTCTCCTTTTCATTTCAAAGGCATCTGTTGCCTGGTTTTAGGATAATATTTCACAACTGACATTTCTGATTTTCAGATTCAACTGAACAGTATTAACAAGGTAACAAAAGCCTTACTTGATTGGCTTCTCTGGCATCCCTTCTTACGCAGAACATCCTCTACGGAAGTATCAAAGATTAACTGAATATTTTGCAAAAGACCCTGTAATAATAATTTAAAAAAGCAATTAAAAGCAGTAAGATCAATTTTGGAGTAACTAAAACTGATTTGTCTCAATTCCATGCTACTGACTGGATTCAGACTTAAGCAAATACATAAAAAGCAATCTACAAGACATTAAACCTGACACACAAGAAAAAAAAAAACGTGGTTATAGCTTTGTTATATACAACTTCAGTATTACAAGCCACAAAGATAGGTATGTTCTGCAACATGTACCAATAAAAGATATTAATCTGCTACAAGCTCAAATCTCCATTTTCATAGTGAATTTTAGATTTGTCATAGGGTCAAAGCCAACTTTCCAGCACCATCACACTTCCATCCTTAGCCAGTCATTCCCATGCACCACAGTTCACTGCCTCCTTAATTGTGCTGACCCTACTCTGAGACAACACTCTAAAACCAGACTGGTATCTATTTCACTTGGGAAAAAACCCTCAAAGAAAAAAAAGTAATAAATTAAAAACCAGATTGTTTCAGTGAGCCACTTAACAGTACAGCCTCAGAGCCAGTTGTATGAGCACTACTGGTGGTGGAGTAACACAGTTATGGAGGCAGGAATGGAGTGGCTGTGGGCAAGAACTTCTGAAGTCCCTGCCAAAACTGGTCATCCCATGAAGCCAAACTCCATCATGTTAGGCTCTGGCTGAAAACTAGATGGCACAACATGACGAGAAAAAAAGGGCTTCTTGAAATTTTTGGAGCCATGAGTTCAAGTCTGACTTCAGCTGTGGCTGAAAAGAAGCCATCCTTAAGGCAGTTGGGCCAGATCACATCAACAGATTATGAAGCAGAAGGTTGCTCTCATTTGATAGGAAAACCAAAAAAGCTTGTAATTGCTTCATCTCAAATGTTTTCCACAAAAAGAAAAATAAACCCATTTAGAGGACTGATCAAAACTTTTTGTTGTATTCCTTTTCTCAAATTTTTCCTCTTTTTAAAATTTAAATTGAAAAGAAACATTTAAAATGGCAAAACAGGATGTTCTGTTACAGGATGGATCAACACCACATGCTTCAGCTTAATTAAAACTTTTTTTTCTTGATCCTTCAAATAGAAAAATAAAAATATTGACATGTTCTCATGATTTGAATAGATTAATTCAATGTAAAAACAGTTCTTCAAGAAATTTGCAAAAAATTCTACAAATCACCACAAAAACCCAACATCTCTAGAAGCCTTACACCTGGAAGAGAAAAGGGATGGTTGCACAGGAACGCCAAAAATTGGTTTTGTACAAGTTTTCTGGATTTAGATTTTGCTTTGCCATTGCTTTCAGGAACCCCAAAATCACACAACACAGATCCAGCAATTTATAAAAGCGCACCCTGAAGAATGTCTGCTTGGGAAAACCTGTGATTCCATCAAATCCCAAAGACTTTGGGACAACAAAACTGCACCCACTGCATCTTCCCAAGCTACCTGCAGTTACCTTCTTACCACAGCAGAGACCCAAACTTCTGCAGGTCACCTACCCTGAAATGATTCTCCCGAGTGGACCCTTTTGCCACGTACAGCCTGCTGCTCTCGGCTTTCAGCTGCTCATAGAAAGGCTCCTCCAGGATGAAGCTGTCAATAAGGTCACAGCCAACATAGAGGTTGTAGTTCTCCCCCGTTATCTGCACGGTGAGGTTCTTCCACTGGGAGTCAGCAAGGTCCACATCTTCCAGGGAAATCACGTTCTGGAAGCCATCCACCCAATAGATAAGGTCCAGGGTGTTGGCCCGGCCATTGGAAATTATCTCAAACTGCCTTTCACTGATGCCGGGACCCTCTAAAGCAAGGATAGTGCCTCTAGATTGCCTGTCCTGCCTCAGGGTGGCCGAGAGGATAAAGCCCTCATTCTGCCGTATTAGTTTTAGGATCTTTTTTAGTTTCTCGGGCTTACATGGAGGTATATGGTCAAAGCGAATGAACCGGTACGCTGGCACAGCGGGGTCTGGGCCCCGGAACACCTTTGCTCCAATTGTCTTTCGGTTTATGTTACTGACTTGAAGTAAATCAAAGGTAGTCTCCTCTTCCTTGTCACCATCTGAAAAAGTTAACAGCGTGTGACAATGTGTCTACAAGAAGTCTTACAAGAAACAGCACCGTACAGTAACTTAGTAACTGCGATTGTATGACAGATCTTAAGGAGCAGTAGAGTAAACCCAGCACTTTCTGGCCTCCACAAATGGAACTGTTCCTACAAGAAGGCAAGTGAATCATATCTTCTACCCATCATTTTCATTTACATGAAAATTCTCTCCACGTGTACAAACACTTTTCATTATACATTTGCCACGGTAGCTTCATACATTAAGGCTTCATGGTACATACTTTAACATACATATATCTATTCTGCAAGGCCATGTGTATGTCTACACATGGATGCATGCAGCTATTTATTCATTAAGTATTCTTTTATGTATGATTGGATAAGGAACTTGAGGCAATTTCTGTATCTTGATTACCAGATAATGGAAAATCAAATTATGAGAGTCCACGTGCCTACACGATGACCAAAAAAAAAAGAGATTTACATTTAAAGACTGTAATCAAGAAATCGGACAGAAATGAGGGTCTGGCACTGTGCCAATTTGTATTCCATTTATATTTGGTCTGTAGATGTCTATTTCTCTACTTTCATCTTTTTAAATTATCAGTGATTCTGTTTATGTTACTTTCACCATACATTTCCACCACACAGAAAAGTATAATATTAATTATTTCTGGGATTATACACATTTTAATAAATAATTTCTAAAGAAAGCAATTTTGAGATATATTGAGAAAACTTTATTTAGCACTGGCAAGGTATAGCTACCAAAAATATCCCAGGCACTTCTCAAAACATCCTTTATGATTACTTTGCCCAGGGTAGTTCAGGGAAGCCAACTCTTCACAACTTTTAACTTTGGGAGTTAGTCTGTGTCCAGCCAGTTAAGAAGTGTCTGAACTTACCCTGAGCATTTGAGGAAACCCACAGGGTTATCAAGACAGCAAGCCACAACAACCCTCTCCTCTTCAGCATAACTCCTATGAATAAACCAAAAAGTAGTAAGTATTAGGGAAATTATATTTATCAGCTATAAATAATGCAATTTTCCTCATGAAACGCCATAAACAGCAACTACATAAATAAAATAAGAATTTTTATTTTGCCTGATTCTTCTAACACTTATTCTGGGTCTATTCTTGATGGCAGAAGTAAAATGAGGCATCAGATGAAAGGAAGAGGAATTATAAAAGTTAAAGATCCTTTGTATGGAAACGTCTTTAATAAAAAAGAAAGGCATAGAGAAAATATGCATTACATTATTATTTTCTTAATGAAATTTCAGTAGCTGGGATAGAGACCATATGACACTAGAGGAGATACAGCTTACTGCCAGCACATCCTAACTTTGGAGCACAATATTCAGCCAAAAATCCTTGAAGGATAATGGGATCTAAACTGGATGTCGGTTCCGAGTAATAGGGGTACTTTTCAGTACCTTTTTCAGTGCCATGATTGGAATACTCTCTTCCATATATATATAAATATGTACAATCCTCTATACCCAACCACAGCTGGATAAAGTGACTCTTAACGTGATGCCGGGTTTGCCCTGTAGCACTGTGCAGTTACAAACCACATAATTGCATCTCCATATGTGTCTCAGCTCACAATGAATGGAGCAGAGACATTCCCCGGAACGCGCAGAAATCCAGTTCTCTGGGTACGGCCAAATAACTTCAGCACTGCCAACTCCACACATTATTGCAAGGACTCAGGGATGCCGCCAGCGCTTCCTGTCTGCATTTTCTTTGTTCTACACGCAACTCTCACTACCTGGCATCTCCAGGGTACCAGCGCTACCGGCGGCCGCCAGGACGCCTCTCTCACCTCTCGAACCCCGGGGCTCCCGGCGGGACAGACCCTGCCTGGGCGGCGGGCGCGGCGGCGGCAGGGCTGCTGCAGACAGGTGCCTGCACACGCCGCCTGCCCCGCGCTGCTCCCGCACCCCGAGCTCCCGCGGCGTGGGCAGCGGGGCCAGCGAGTGCCCACGGCGAGCTCCGAGCGGGCTGACAGCCTCCTCCGCCCGCCCAGCGGGCTCCGCGGTGGGCACGGCACCTCCCCGCCCTGCGCCTCACCTGGCATCGGGGAGCCGACGGCGCGCTGGGCTCTGCGGGGCGAGGCCGGCGGGAGCGGAGCGGGATGGGACGCGCTGCTGCCGACGCCGTCGCAAGTCCCTGCACGGCCCCGCGCCCTGCGCCTTTATGGGCTGCGGGCCGGGCCCCGCTGTCAATCAGCGGCGCCGGGGCGCGCCCCCGGCTCCCCCCTCCGCGGCGGTGACACAAACCCCGCCGCCCCCCTCCCCACCTCGCCTACCTGCGGGGCCATCCCCGGCCCGGGCCCGCCCCCGGCGGGCGGCGCAGGGGCGGTGCGGGGGGCGGGCAGGGCGGCAGCGGCCTGCCCCGGGAGCGGAGCGGAGGGGCGGGCAGGGGAGCCCACGGTTCGTGTGGCGGGGGCCGAGCGCGGCAGAGCCCCCGGGAGGCGGCGCCAGGCCCCGCGGCGGGGCAGGAGCGCGGCCGGGACCCGCCGTCGGGGCGAGCCGAGCCCGGTCCCGCGGGCGAGAAGCGCGTCCGGGGCCCCTGCGGCCGGCCCGGCTCTCCCGGGGACACTTGTCGCTTGAGAGCTCGGTGCTCCTGCCGCCACCTCGTCAAAATCCGGCCTTCTCCAGGGCTCAGTCATCTCATTTTTATCCTTTTTATTTTTAATTGTACAACAGCCCAAAGCCGAGACTTGCCGTCCCAGGGTCAGTTGGCAAAGTGCTCTCTGGATGTCAGCCAGAGGCTCCTCAAGTGAGCGCGAGCACCTCGGTCCCGCCGTTCTGCGCGAGAAGCGCCGTCCCCTCTCATTCCATGCAGGGCGATGAGGGCTTACTGAGGCGCGCTCCGTGAGGAGGGAGCCTTGGCTCGGGACTAGTGAAAGAAACCTCACTCTTAGGCTGATCTTAGACACGTTTGGAGAACTGGGAACTATCTCCACAAGAAAGGACTCCAGTCACAACCACTGAATTTTAAAGGTCAATGTCCTGAGGAGCAGCCAGCACTGCTTCCAGCATCACGCTCCACAGAGAGCAGGAGGATGGATCTCTGTAGTAGGTCTACGCACAGAACCTGCCATGACACGTGGATACATTTCAGAAGTCAAAGGAGAAGACCATAATCCCAGCTGCTGAATCCTGAGCTGGGGTTGCAGAATATCTGAAAGAATCCTGCACCTGGTGTGAAGAGGAATGGATTTGGCTCAGTTGCCTGCAGAATCCAAGAAATGTAACCCTGCCAAATGCATAGGTGGACAAACTTCACAAATCTTAACACACAAAAAAACAAAACTCAAACAAAACCAAAACATTCCCCCCCACCCCACACACACACAAAAAAACCCCAAAAACCAAAAAAAAACAAAACAAACCCCCCCCCCCAAAAAAAAAAAAAAAAAACAAACCAACAACCAAAAAAAAACAACCCAACAAAAAACAGAGCCCAGGAAGTCATTAACTTTGCCCATCACAATCTGAAATTCCAATAGAAAAAGGTGTTGATATTTCAGAGCTCAGAAGACTTCAAAAGGCTCAATCTGTCACTACGGCAGAAAACGCCAATGCAAGCACTGCTCCCTTTCCGTTTGCCATGGAAGCTCCTTCCAACTTGGCTGGCCTTGGCCTTGCAGGGTAGCAGGAGCCAAGGAGCCTTCCCCTTTCTCACAGGATCCAGGGGACTGAGCCAAGATAGGAGGGAGAGGGCTTTTTTGTCTTCCTAAGACATTTGGTTTTCAGTTTTGAAAAACCTCAAGAATTTTAAAAAATAGTTAATGATGTTCACAAAACCTCAAATTCTAGTGGGTTTACTCATTCCCCCTGCTATATTAAAACTTAGTCTTTATATCTATATATGTAGCTGTGTGGTGTGTTTTCCACTAGATTGAACTATGCTGGGATAACTCTCATCAGGAAGCTGCTCTGGGATTACAGCTGGAGAAGAGAATGCAGCAAAGTGTTTAAGAGACCAAGAAGAAACTATCTTTGAGATAATTTCATGAATTATTTGTACATTTATATGGAAAGCCTTTTTACAATAGAAATTTTTAAGTCAATAAAATAACAATAAAGAGATAAATTTTATTGTGTCAGCTTCTAACCAGCTGCCTCATAGCAAATCTTCCCTTTCAATCTCTGTGAGTGTTCTAGGAATGAAGGATCGATAGCATATTGTTTTGAGCTGAATGGTTTATATATAGGATGATGACCTTTGAGAAGGCAGTTTTGATTGTAGTCTTTCCATAACCATAAAAATGCTTACTTGCTCACTTTCCCCCTGGCCACCTTGGAAGAGGTAAACATCTTCTTTCCAAGATTCCTGATGGAAAGTCTCAAAGAAACGAATACGCACTCTGCTTTGCACAGCGAGCCAATGTACACATGCAAACATTGGAATAACATTCACGTGTCTCAATTTACCTAATTTTTCAGTGAAAAGGGAAAGTGAACAATGGTAATTAGAGAGATTGTAAAGTCAGATTTGCTAACATATAGGAACACAGCTGAGATAACAGTAATCTCATACTGATGGTTTTCTGTATTATTTTACCTTTCACTGCTTCAGACCAGCACATCAGACATGAGCACGGGTCCTTAACTTCTCATCTCTTTATGCACCTCCCTTTGCCTTTTTCAGGCTTCTGTTTTCCTTCTGTACTAGCCCTTGGGACTTTCCATTTTGGATCATGCAAACATCGTACAAGGTAACATACATTACTGAAAATCACTGGAGAATGTCACGATTGTGGTATGGCATTGTCTCAAAAAGAACTGTAATTTGATGGGTGTCCACTAGATATTCCATGGTTTTACCCACGACTTTATCACTGACATTCTGACCACGCTTGACTTTGGGGAAGACTTGAACTCTTCTACGTTAGAAGGAATCCCAATAAAGTGGAATATGCTTTACATGCTATTCTTTTTTTCCTTTTACTGCTTTTCTGATAAAATTGAAACTTTGTGCTTTTGGCATGATCCAAAAGACAAATTCTGCGACTTTTACTGGGTGAAATTCTGATCTTTTTTTTTCCTTTTCTGACAAAAGTATCCCCTTTAGCTGAAATAGATCTGGTTGCATAAGCATGATAAAATCCTTCAGGTTTTATCCTGCGGTCCTGGATTTCACCTGATAATCATTCTTACAGAAAAGCTGTCAAAAAGCCATGAAGAATTTTTCTTTTTTTTCGTCCTGTAGTGGAATTTGGTTTTCATAATTCGCTGTATTGAGGTTCCAGAACTGAAACAGGTAACTTCAGATAGTGTGCGACTCAGTCACTGAGTTTTTTAAATGAGTTAGTAGGGACAGGGAGAGAGACCTGAGTGCTTCCTCTGATAACGTTGTAAGTACTTCACCTAAATGCATATTTTGAGTCCTGGAATGGAATACACAAGGGAGAGTGAATTCATCTATGATGAGGGAGAGAGGTAGTTTTGACAAAGCTTTATGTTTGCTTTAGTTTAAGTTCTGGTGCCAGATAAAAATGAGAATCATAATTAGTTCCTTAGTCTTCTGCTCTTTGTTTCAGAGGAAGAAGTGTTTTGGTCTTGTTTTAAACCTCCCTTAAATAATTTCCAGGTATAAAATATATCCAGACGCAAATGCTAATGCATTTTGTCAGAACAAATGGCCATCGACTGCACAAGCACCAATTGGTATGCTGTTACAATAAGCTTGTCAGAGAGGGAAATACTGCTACCCCCCGTTTGCAAACTTCTTCTTTAGTTTAAAAAGGGCTGTACACAAAAACTTGTGCAGTGTTTCAGCAGAAAGACTTTGAATTTAAAGCTAAGTCCACATCTGAGTGTTTTGCTACATTGGTTCCTACATGATTTAACTGGTGTCACACAGTAAGCTATGGAAAGAGCCATATGTAAGTGGAACCCAAGACTCTTAACTCATGGTCAGAAACTTGGATCTGGAAACCCTTTTTATTCCCTGTTCTTGCAGTACATATTGCAAAACAAATATCCATCTACAAACAGTTAACTGTATCCTTAACCATTTTACAGAATTTTTGTACTCTCTCCCCACGTGAGCTGCTGAACATATTAAGAGTGCCAAGTATTTTCAGCCTCCAAAAAGGAACATTCCTCTACCAAGTGCAGTGGAAATGAGCACTGAAAATGCTCTGTAAATCCCGTGTTGCTGCTCTGGGTTAAAAAAACCCCAAACCTTTTACCAGATTCAGGACAGATTTATTACCCAAAGACCTGCTTTATTCAACTTTGTTACACAGTTTCACATTCTATCAAAGAAGTATTGATGTTTTCAGTTACAACAGGAAAAAGTCACTAAAGCACTGACTTTTAAACAACTAAGATTATCCTTACAGGCTGTAATATTATAATTTTTATTATATTTCCAATACCATGCTTTTTGTATGTCGAATGGGATTTGGTCTGTTATATCTACATATGTTCAAAGCCAACCCAATCTCCAAGCTTTTAAATTATTTGGATTAAATCCGTATTTAGAAGTAAAACGTGCTGAAGTTGACAGTAGCTTTAGCTGAGGGGTTAGTGAATACAACTAAAATTATGACTTCAGTTGTCCAGCTGGATTTTAAAAGTTGTTTGGGGGAACAGATGCCATTCATTTCGGGAGGATGTAGCGCCAAACTACTTTTGAAGGCTTGGACTTAGTTTCTTTTCATTTAGTTAGGTGAAACAAAATGCCAAATGCTTACTGAGAGCTCAATGAGCTATAACAAATGTTTGAATGATCTTAGTCTAAAAAGAATTCTTTATTGCAATGAGACCCACACTTTTGTTTCATCAGAATTATGATGGGTCTTTGCCTTATCTGCACAACTGCCCTGTGAAATGTGGATTATTCCCATTGCTGCATGTGCTGACTGTTGAGGGGCCCATCCTGAGGGGACTTGAGGTGCAAACACAGGAGAGGACCCCTTTTCTTGGCACACATACAGTCCCTTGACCAAGGGTGCTGCCTCTGCTATGCTTTCTCTCTCCTTCCAGCAAGGGCCTGGGTATCTGAACTCTTCTCCTCACCTGGCCTCACCAGGTACAGTGTGTCCCTGAAACATGGGATTCACAGAGTCTGGAGAGACTGGGAGGCATAACTGAAGAAAAACTGAATGGCAGAAAGCTCTAACAGGAGAAACTGAATGGAAGAAAGCTCCGACAGGCCAAGAAAGAAAACAAAAAAACTGTACTGAAAAGAGTTGAAATTGATTGCAAAAACTTTGAAAGGCTACAGAGAACAGTCTGGGGGTTTGATATCTCTCCATATGTTTAGAACTCCCACAGATGGAGTCATGAATCCCACAGGATGAAGTGAAGAGATGAAAGAAGGCAATTAATGAAACTGCTACTGCTGGCTGCGTCTCTAACTGGGAGAAAGAACATCATTAAGCTGTGGCCTGATAATGATTATGAAGATTAAAGCTGAACAAATAATTCCCATATTTTTTTTTTACTCTAATGTGTTTTTGCCTCATTTTCCCCTCCTAAGAACATCCACACTCAGACCACATTTTCCCCTAGCACATTAATAATCTGGGTGTGGTCATAGAGCTGTTACTTGCATTGTTGATAAATATTTAAAATCCAACTCATCTTGCTTAGCTGTAAATGGTTAGAGGAGTCAGATGGCAGCATTCATGCTCCCCAGTTAGCACACCATCACTTCCCAAATACTTGGCTATACATGTTAAAAGTAGGACCTTTTATAGTACTTATGCTTACAAACATCCATTTTGCTCTGAAATATCTCTGAAAGACATCATCCACATAGAATTAAATAATTTCAACCATCCTCTGAAAGAGTTCAAAGGTAAAGAAAACCAGTTTTGATGTTACGTTCTGTGTTCCACTGTAGTTTTTTTTACTCTTGAAGAGGGAACAGGGAGAAATTTGCTCTGATGATAACCACAGACAATTCAATTCGGTTTAATCATATAATGGAATGCTGAAAAAGTATTCCTTACAACATTCACCAGGAACAAAGCCATTTATTTTCACACATAGTCATTACAGGTTTTTCAGTTCTTGCAAGTTACTAGCTTTTAATTAATTAATTTATTTATTTGTGATGAGCTTTGTGTTTTGCTCTATTCAAGGACTAATTGCCTTCACATCAGTGATAGACTACAAGGAAACTGCAATTTGCTCCCCTTGCTATGAAACATTCTCTTGCTATTTCTATACTTGTTCTCTGAGAATAAGAAAATGATAGGCTAAACAACAGTGATGTAATTCAACCTATACATGGTTTACTGATGTTAATATTTTTACTTGTTTACTTACTTTACAGAAATTAACTGCATTTTTCCCAAGTTATGCTGCTTTCTTAGCATTGCTTCACTTTCCTTTCCCTGAATGTTTACAATGAGGTGTTGGAAATGGGGGCACGGCAATAGAATGCTACTTGGTCAGATGAAGAGGCACATTTGTATTTATTATTGTCTTGCTTTTATTTAGTTAGTTATTTTATGTTTCTTAAGGTTCACTTCTATGAAGCTCCAAGAAAAAAAGCTGACTTTACTTCAAGAAAAGCTCTGTTGAGCATAAAGCTTCTAATTTTTCTTTCAGCTAACCACATAATACATCTTAAATTTGCATGGCAATTTGCATGGTTCACAGCAATAAAGAAAAGAGCAGTAGGGTTGATGATTGTGGCTCTTTTGCAATTGGATGAAGGATTTGCAGATGTTGGGGTGATTCTGTGTCGCATGTCGCTGGTGGTGGAATCCTGCATGTTGTTGAGGTTTGTGTGGGGTTCTCTTAATGCATTTGTGTTAACACAAGTGTGTAACTGTTGAAAGTTGTGTCCATTGCATAAACATGGTAAGCTCCCTGTGTTATGCTATGTTGAAGACGCTGAATTTCAGGCTCAGCTTGGGTGCAAATATGTAGCTTTACTTCTTTTTGTTTTCGTTAAATATATATTGCATGTTAATCCTGTCATCAGACACCCCTTGTTCAAATACAGCAGAATGCCTTTCATATGCTTTTAATTTGAATTCAATTCTTTTTTTTTCTCAAAAATGAAATAGAAAACAAGCAATTATTCACTTAATTTTAATTGGTTGTGCTGTTATTCCTCATTTTTCTGTGCCCACTTAAAGGTCTAATCCTTTGCATGTTTATAAAACTCTACCCAAAAACAGCCATCAGAAAAAGTTGTGCCTGAGGCAGTTTTCTAGCTACTTATCTGCCAGCCTGGATGACTCTTCATTCAAAATTCCTGCTCTTGTAGCAGTCTTTATTTCCTGCAATTTAACCGATAATTCTTCATTTGCCATTGGGCCTTAATGTTTTGCTAACAACTGCTGAATTAGATATTTTGCATTTTCCTTCTCTACAAGGTCTGTCTTAGCATAAAAACCACCATGAACTTCCTTTGGTAAATAGATCTTGCTTTTATCCACTTTTTTCCCCTATCTTCATTTGTTCCTGGTTTCAGTATTTTAAAATTCATTGTGCTTTACTGAGATCTGATTTGCTCTCTTCCTTTATTTTTTAATTTTACCCATTACCTGTGAGACTTTCCCAGATAAGACAGATTCAAATTACTTACTTCTGGATTTGGAACCTCTGGTGCCAGTTCCTTCAAATTCCTGATGCAGGAATTATTTGGTGATGTAAATTTTGGGAATATCTGACTCAGGGAGTTTAGCCTTTTCTTCCACCTCAGATGTTATATTATTTTTCAATACCCTTTATTAATTTATTTTTTCCATTTTTTCCCTTTTTTTTTTTTCCCTTGTATTCAAAATCCATGTATATTTTTGAAAGATGAACACCGGAAGTGGATATAGCTTTTCAGTGAAATATGCAATAAAAATATTTTCCCTTTTCTACTTGGTATTTGCCTAAGTATGTGTATCCAAGATGCAAGTGCGTTTTTATAATCCCGTTATAGTTCTTGATGGATTGTTCAATTAACTATTGTATGTCCCTTTACAAAGATTCCTATATTTCCTATATTCTCATATTTCATTGGATTAAATTGTGTGTTCTTAAGGAACACCTCGCCAAATATTTATGTAATCTGAAGACCTCAGCAGTTTTGGTATTTTGTTTCAGGTATATGCAGCTAGTGAACGTGACTGCAATGAGAAGAGCCCCTTGTAGGACCCCTCTGCAATACTCTCTTCAGCCACCCACAATGAAGATCTTTCTCTTATAACTATTACTGCAATCAAAAGAGTTACTATGCTCTATTTACTACTGCTTTTAATCTATGATGGATCTATGGTGAAAAGATTCTTGAGACAATAAATGACAAACTCTTAATATAAATGTCAGCAGAAAATTTTAAATTTTGACCAGAAAAGCCTTTAATTATTTTCTTGATCCTGCTCTCAAAGAAAACTAAGTTTCTGTCTGGGAGAACATATTTTTGTACTAGCTTTCCTACTAAATTTCTTAACAAGTGCTCTCTTAGAACTGTGATAGAAAAAGTCAACCATATTTTTCTTCCAAAGTAAATAATGTAATTTTGATCAATTATTTTGTTAAATTATGCAAATGCTCTCTCCTTCCATTGGGCCCCAGAATTACTGTGGCACTTTATTGTGCTCAAGAGTGGGAGAGGGAGGTACCCAACTACCACCCTCTGCATCCCAAAAGTATTGAAGTGTTTTTTACATAAAGCTGGTTATATATCTTTATTCATTGTTTCAGACACTCAAAATCATACTAAAATGCTTTTGGCTCCCACACTCAAATAAACAAGTGACTGAGTCTCTGTTTTTCAAGCAACTCAACACACCTTCAGAGTCACTAGTTCCTATAGTGTAAGTCTATGGAAATGTAATTCTATAATTCATTAGAAACAGTCTTTTATGTGGGGTTGTTTTTCAATTTTTTTTATAAAGCTCTGCAGAGAAAGTGATATTCTTGCCACTGAATTTTGGATGCTAAGTGAAAAACAACATGGCTGTTTGGAGTACCTCATCTTAAGGACTTTAAGACTTTGCTTAACATTTCAGTTTTCTCTATGGCTTGCAACATATGACGTGTGTTAAGAAGATGTTACTAGATAGTCTATAGTCCTGTTCAGCTTTGATTTTGAAGAAACATTCCTGGACAACTGTTGATGCATTTCTCTTCAGACATAAAGTAAGTGCTAGGGCATATTCCCTGCATCAAGCTTTCACTAAGAACTGTAGCTACAACTTTCAATAACTAATACCTGTGGGAGTCCCCTTGAGATCACATTCTTACATGTTAAGAGGAGCCATTTTCAATGTAATAAAGTTTATGATTTGATATTCAGTGGAAGTTTATAAGATATTTAAAAGTTAGCTATTTTTTGCACCATCAGAGATGGTTAACTAAGTCCTGTTTTGTGTCCTTTCTTAATTTCTCAGAACTCTTGTGATTTTCTCAGATTCATTTCCAGTATAAGTTACTGGAACATTAGTTGTGTCGACATATTTTAATCCAAAATTAGATTAAGTTTCTCTGTTAATAAAAATTAACTGTTTCTCTCTAATAAAAATCTAGCTGCCTGACCTTTGTTTAGAATCAGTAATTTAGCCTCTTGTGTTGAAAAGTAAAACTAGACACCACCTCTAAAAGAATGTGTTTCACTCTGTAAATGGAAGTGGTGCAAACTCTTTATCCAGCCTGGGATTCCTTATATGGAGTAGGCTATATTCAGCCAAATACTGCTTCCAGTCTCTTAAACCATCTTCTGAAGGGAGCTGATGGATGATGCATAACCAGAGGATGAGGTTATTTGCACCATGTGTCCTAAGTGGCTTTCATAGAGTTGCTTTTTTATGCTGAAGTGTAAACTTGTCTTTCCACCCTCCTTTCTCCTCAGAGGCATGCAGCACTCCAGTGTAAATAGGATGTAAATTTGAGTTATGTCTCTATTGTTATGTGTTGCTTAGAAGACTGCTGTGATACCATCTGTGCACTGACAGCTTCAGCACATCACAGAGAGACAGTAACAGTTAAACTTAAAAGATTTTAGTTCAAACAAGCTTGAAAGACACCTGGCTAATTATGTGAGTAGTGTAGCCATAGGTGTATAAGTTGCTCATTGACCATTGCTACTGTCTCAGTTAAGAGGGTTTCTATTATCTTTTAAGCATACAACAGTGTTTTCTTCTCCTGGTAAGACATAGTCTGACTTTGTCTTATAAATCTGCAATTATTAGTTTTAACAGAAAAATCAGTAGCTTCCAACTGCCTTATATATATGGTCTCCAAAAGTCAAATCTATGGAAGAACGCAAAAGAAAATTATCTCAATTTATTGTTGAAAAAAAGACAGTGAAAGCTGTTTTCTGAGGCTTGGCTGGTTAGAATGCTGATTTTCTTAGAAATTCAGTCCCAGATATAATTAAAACGTCATCAGACTTCTGCATCACTGAGGTCTGTGTTAGGTTGAACACACAGCCAAAAGGAAATGTGTTTTAGAACTTTCATAACAGAAGGCCAGCCCAAGATCTTCTTTGATCTTTACTGGATTGCTTTATAGGCAACCTATTTCACAACTGCATTTAGTCATCTGTCTTCATGATAAAAAGCACATTTGGTGTACGTCTGTGCATTGTAAAAGTGGTAAGCAGGTCATGGCACAGCACCATGGAAGGAGAATTTTAAAACTAATGGGACTATGCTTGCTGAGAAAGAAAAAATGTCAAATAGGAAACTGAGATTTTGGAAAATTCCAATTGTGATGTATTGAGAGCTGCCCTAACTATAAAAATGTAATTTTTTCTCAGTTAACTCAGAAGCTGGTTATACAACACTTAGCTGTATAACTTCTAGTCTTTCTGTGGTCAACAGAGAGACACAGGCATTTCCAGAGGATGACTCTCCCCCTCTTAAAAGCTAGTCTGAAATGAAAAAGATCCAAAATGCTTACCAAAGACCACAATTAACAAAACATGACTTTAAAAGCTGCAGTGACAGTAAATGACTCAGTTGTCAGAGTTTGCACATTGTTCTGATAAGCCTGAACACAATTTTTTCCTTAGTGTTGCCGTGTATCCAACATTTTGAAGGCCCTTTGGGTCTTTCCTGCTTAATCTCAGAGTGAATAATTTGTTCTTTGACTACCACGTTGTTACCTCCTCTCACAATTCAACATGTGGCCAAAAGAACAAATGTGAAAAATGCAGATAATGAAATTTAACAGTGAAGAACAAAGAAGCAATGTCTAAAATCCCCGAGTGAATGAATGAGGACACTAAGTCCATAACACAGAAGCAGGGAATGTTCTAAATTCAGGTATAGATTTGGATGTTTAAGTCAATGCTGGCCTCAGATTCTGAAGGGGAGTTAATTTCCTTCATTAAAGGAAATTGACCTTCTAAGCTCTGTTAGAGGCTTTGGAGAAAGATAGTCCTACCCTTGCCTGCCGGTTTCACACAGATATCTCTTGGGAGTCATGAACTCAAACTCCTACAAGCTCAATTCTGCAGTGAGGTGCTAAAACGATCTATAAGAATTCTCTATCAAATCAGCGTCTCTCTTGGACGTCATTTCTTATTCTCTTGCTACTATACTCCAATGTCTTTCTCTTAAAGTAATGCCATTATCTGTCCCCAATGTGTGACACCAACCACATGATGTCCTTCCTGCCTTCATCTCTTGTCTAGTACCCAAATGTCCTTCTATCTCCTGACCAGCACTACTTTCTCTCACTGCTGACTCCCCTAATCTGATCTTCAAAGTAACTCCCAAACTACTTTCTCAGCATTTCCAAATAAAACTGCTTCTTGCTCTTTTGATTGAATTTTGATATTTTATTCTAAAAATGGGGATACAAAACTGCTTCTAAATGATGGTTTTTGTATGAGTTGAGGATATCAGATGTAAGATGTGCTCATTCCAACTTTATAAACAACCTTCCCAAGTTTTTTCCCTCAACCTTTCTAAAAAATATCTCTGGGACAGCCTCAAAACCAGAAAATTTGAATTGAGAGTATTAGCTTAGGAAAAACTTAAGAGCTAACAAAAAGAGAATTAAAGCTGAAATGTTGATATCTACACTGCCTGTGACATTTCTATCACAGATATAGCAGTTGTTGCTGGATCCCTTGGGATAATCCACAAGTATCAGATTATCTACACTACCAAATATTAAGCAAACAGGAGAGATTTATGTCAGTAGGAAATAGAAGTTGACCCTCACTGTGTAGGAATGTTCCTCGGAAGGGAGGATAAAGGAATTTTTTCCTAGGCAGACCATGATCTGTTGAGTGATTATTCTAATAAGAAATTTATCTCTAAATCTTTGCCTAGTCCAAAAGGTTGAAGTTAAGAATGGCTGGGGGAAACAAAACTGACAAAACCACCCAAAAACTGACAAAAACATCCTTGAATTCTGTACTGATTAAAAGATTAATTTCGACTTATTTTAGACACAAACTGAACTGGCATCAATACAAATCTTAAAGCTGAAAGAAAATCCACAGTAAATACACATTTCATATTTCAAGCAGGCAACATGAAGAGAAAAACTGAACCTCATTGTATAAACCTCCTGAAGTAGAAGGAGTCTTGCAAGAAAACGTCGAGATCCCAGAAAAGTGGCATGCACATTTCACAGTCATAGAAAACTGCTCACAAAGTGAAGCTGATCCTTTATATTGTTCAGGAACATTTTGCATGCCAGACATTTTTTCTTGTCAGTTCTCTGTATTCGGTTTACATAAAAATGCTCGGCCACAAGTAAAAACTACAGGTGAAATGTCTGATGTTTCTTGCACCACAAACATAGAAGATTTCGTTTTGTTGGTTCTTTCACCCATGAGACTTGGGAAGTCTCAAATGGTTGCTACTAAATTGTATCCTAGAAACCAACATGAAAAGAACTTCTCAACTTAAATGGACAGCCATAAGTAACTCCTCATTACAGCTGCTTTTGGCAAGGAGTGGGAAGAGGTCACTAAGCTCTACATCAAGCTGGGAAGTCGTGCCAGGAAATCTTGCATTTCTGTAGTTGACACAGCAGTGTGCACTGTCTCAGCATTATGGTGTATGGAACAAATTCTGATGTCCCTACTCAGTTTTAATCATTCTTTAGTCAAAAATGTCACAGAACAAAACAGGAACAGTGCCAGAATAAAGACTGAGTTACAGTTGGGATTGACAGTGGTTTACTGTTTCAAAGATGACTATTCCAAGTACTCCAAAATTCACATATAACCCTGGCTGTTTGGAAAATGGTTGGACTCCTGAGGCTGAAGGTAGGGTTTGTGTCCCATGTCTAAGGTTATTTAAGCAATTGATTCCAAAGTGCCCCCCTCCCGTACCCATGGAACAGCACACAAAGCCACTAGATCCTTCATTTTCTATGTACAACTAAGCCTCAAATCTTGGCTCAGCCTTTCTCAAAAATGAACAAAGACCTTTTGGATATGTGTCAAGCACATAATAGCCATGGCCTTTTAGGCAAAGAGGTGGTGGGAAGGAGTTCACAAAAAAACTTTCTCAAGGTTTAAGTTGGAAGTTCAAAGCCAGCCAGAAAAAGAACCAAAAGAAGCAACACATTCATGTTGAGGCTTTGTTTGTCTTGAGTAGCAAAGGAGCTTCATACATGGACTGACTCAGTGTTGTAAGGCTCAAAGAGACAGATAACCTAACTTCAGGTTTGGTGCCTTTGGAGAGCCTGCAGGATTCCTGCCACCTGCCAATGGGTGTGTTCTGGGAAGTTTCCCATGGTCACGTACAACTGTACAGAATGTGCATACATCTGTGCACTGAGCCATGGGTTGTCCAGTCTAGGAAATGACAGAAATTAGTTATGCCTACTTTCTGGCCTGCAGGCTGCATTTCTTTTCCAAGAAAATGAAAAAATGAGAATACATGAGGTCATAAGGAAGGGCCTGGAATGTGCATGGATGCTGTTTGAAACATGAATTACATTAAATCATATCATATTTTGAATTTGAAGGGACCCACTCAGATCATCAAAGTTCAACTCCTGGCCCTGCACAGGACAGCCCCAAGAATCACTTCATGTCCTTGAGACCACTGCCCAAACAATTCTTGAGCTCTGTCAAGGTGGTGCTGTGACCACTTCCCTGGGGAGCTGTTCCCATGCCCAACCACCCTCTGAGTGAAGAACATTTTCCTAACAGCCATGCTAAACTTTCCCTGAAACAAATTCAGGCCATTCCTTTGGGTCCTGTCACTGGTCACCACAGAGAAAAGATCCGTGTCTGCCCTTCCTCTTCCCCTCACAAGAAAGTTCTGCAGCGAGGTCTCCCCGCAGTCTCCTCTTCTCCAGGCTGAACAGAGCAAGTCACATCAGCCACACCTCACAGAGCTGCTCCTCAAGGCCCTTCACCATCTTCATTGCCTTCTTTGAGACACTGTAATAGTTTAATGTCTTTTTACATTGTGGTGCCCAAAACTACACAAAATATTCAAGGTGAGGCTGCCCCAGAGCAGAGCAGAGCAGAGCAGAGCAGGACAATCCTCTCCCTTGCCTGGCTGGCCATGCTATGCCTGATGCCCCCCAGGACAGGGTTGGCCCTCCTGGCTGCCAGGGCACTGCTGGCTCATGTTCAACTTGCCACTGACCAGGACCCCCAGGGTCCTGCAGGTACCCTTCAGGATTCTGTAGGGTTGCTCTCCAACCTCTCATTCCCCAGTCTGCACATAGGGCCAGGATCGCCCCATTCCAGGTGCAGAATCCATCACATCTGGTATGTGCATGCACAGCTGAAAGCTTGGAGCATACAAAGATGTCATAATGTAGCTATAACCCAATACATATAAAATCAATTTTGCATTTCTGGGCACAAAAGACTTTTTCAAAGTGTTTGAAGATCTATATATAGATTCTAGTTTTAGAATTGCTTTCCAAGGAAATTAACACTGATGAACTAGCTAGGATTATCCTGGCATACTTCCTGACAAACAGAGCTGAATATAAACAAGGCGCAAGTCACTAAGTTGTGTGGTCAAGGGATCCATCATACAGATCCTTTAGAAAAAGCTCTTCATAACTCTTCCAGATGCTCCTCAGATGTTTTCTTGGGATGTACAGTGAAAGAGGGTGCTACAGAGTCAGAAGAGAAGAGAGTAGGTACATTCATGACATTTCTTTTTGTTCAAAGGTTAAGTTTCTATTACATTGGGTAGCAGCTTTTGTGCTCTAAGCTCTTGAATAACAAAGCTCAGATAATTATAACTTACATATAGTTCAGACCATAAAATTTTGACACTATATCTATTCCGAGTGTTTTTAGAAGTGTCTTGGAGGAAATTTGATATTCTAAGAAAACGTATCATTTGTCTCTGAGTTCTAACCAGTCAGACAGACACTGAGGAATTCCCATGGCTCTTTCAAGTCCATGTAATTTAAAAATTACAAACCATGGAAAGTCAAAAGTCTGCAAATAGTGTGAGTTCATCAATCCCCTGGTTGTTATGTAATGCATATTTTAATTGAGAAAAAATGTTATTGATATTTATCATAACTGTATGTTTAAACATTGTGGTTAGCCAACTGTGAAAAATGTCTTCATCAGCTATTTCCTTTCTCTGACATGGTTTGCAAAAAGTCTTCTGGAATATTTTAGACAAGAAATATGAAATTACTTTTTTACATATTCCATTAGGACTATTTCCTCAGTCCAAGAAAGTGATGGACGATAAGTTGAGCAGGGAGTAGACTCATCTAGTCAAATGTTCATTGGCTTGTGACAGAAATCTTGGGCAAAACCTTGACAATTCTGCAGAAAAAAATACAAATGCATATCTGAAAAAAAATGACTGGGGAAGGAATTAAAGGTGTGAAGCATTCTCTTTGTATATAGGGGTTCTTTGGCTGATGTAACAGTACAAACAATTTTTTCAATGACTAGCTTTTTGGATTTGGCACAAAGAAGTCTTTACTGACATGCAGTGATTGATGCTGTACATGACAGCAGTAAAATTCCCTTCACTTTCTCTTCTCTGTCTGCATGAGTGATGACTGTAATGACTCTCTCTGTTCTTTTGTTCCCTCCTTGAATTGCTCCTTGCCGTTGCCAAATTGCTTTGCACCTGATTTGTCAAAAGAAAATCTTCTCTTTAGCACTCAAAACTAGCAAAAGAAATCATCTGAGGTTGGTTCAGTGGTTTCCAGAACAAACCAGTCCTCACAGGCTGCGTGTTGTTGGCTTGCCTTATCCTCTTACTTGTTATAATCTTTTTGATTACTTCTGATTCCTTTTCTTCTCTCAGTTCTACATGTCATGGTGATAGATCTAATAAAATTTTTGAAATTAAATAAGATAATGCTTTTGGACCTGCACAGCACTTACTTCTCATTAAACACCTCTGAGAAGAGTCTGAGAAGAGTCTGAGAAGTGAATTGTTTGATGCTAAGAGGAATTCTCTGCTGGGAAAATGACAATATGCAGAAATGACACTTGCAGCTTCTTAGGTCTCCCCAGATGAGATCCTTCTCACAGTAACATGAAGGGCAGGGTTTCCAGATGTCACTGTCTCCAAGGGAAATGAGAACTTCCGTTTACATGACCCATAAAATATGTTTTACTTCAGTGCACACTACTATGCCAGGAGTGCAGTACGGCATCAATTCTGTGTCCCATAGCCTTAGGGGATGACAAAATATAGGACTACAAAGAAAATCTGTGGTGGGTGAAGTACAGTTCACTGGTTCTATTCATGTTACGTTGAATCTCAACATTTGAAATCAATTGAGGAGGGACTGATTATATTTAAACCCTGGATGCCCTTTCCAAGAAGAAAACAAGCCAAACTAACACCTGTGATCCCTGAATCTAGCAAATAAGTGCTCCTTGATGTCCTTGATACAGCCAATGAAAGATATGTGACTGCCATCTACTAGATGACCTGAAGGCTGTAAGGAAAAAGCACAACTTGTGTTCTGGATAAGCTCAGCTAAAGCTGTCTACACTAACTTAAATGTCAAGTGAGGCAAATGCACATTCAAGGGCTATATTTTGCTGAAAAAAATAATGTAAATACAAGCCAGCATTTTTTGTTCTAGTCACTGAATTTGCAAACAGGAGAAGGAGAATTTTCCCATTTAAAACCTTGAGTATAACTTAATTTGGCTTTTCTCTAAAGACTGTGTCAAGGCTGGGTCAGTTTACTACAACTGAGGAATGAAGCTGATGTGCATTACGGAAGAAGTACAGAAAAAGTACAGAAAGATTTCTTTCTTACAAAGCAGTACACATTTTCATTTGATGCCATTGGATCTCCATACTCCGCTTAGAATGAGCTATTTATTCAGCACATCCCTCTGAGCCCATTTTGAGATTTAGCCCACAAACATGGTCTTTAGAGAGCAGATTTTCTTTGCTTCCTGCCCAGACTCAGGAGTAGTTTGGTCACTTAACAAAAGTCTTCCTGGCTTTTGAAAAGTCTGGGGATTTAGATGGGTCCAAAACTCATTTTGCTTTCTTTTTGGTTCAGACACTGAAATGAGATGGAAACCATGATGCTGGCATGCACTTGCATAGTGAATCTTGAGACCCCTCAGGGACATGAACAGGAACCAACAGTTACTGATATATGAACCAGCATTCTGTAGGTGCAGGGCCTGGGGTAACTGCAGTGCTTTCAGTGATACTGGATACAGTTACCTCTGTATTTCCAGCTGTTTGTCCAAGTTTTGTGCACAGAATAATTTTAAAGGCTATATGGAGCTGTGGAAAGTACATTAAGAAAGTAGCAACTCCTTAAGTACCTTCCCTGCCTATGCACTAATAAAAAGACCATTGCAATACTTTCTTCCATTTCCCTTCCTTCATTTGCTCTTAGTTCTTCTATTTGTAATTGCCACATTGCTCTGCACATGATTAACACCCAAATCCTATTTTTTCTAAACATAAAAAAGGAAAATGTTATGAGTTGGGGCTGCTATTTGAGGAGGAATTAAAGAAGCTTGTTGAGAATTGCATCAGTTTTCAGAAGCTTTCAAAGGGGGAGGAATATGCAGGAGAGATGCAAAGATCAAAGTTATGAGTAGACCAAACATGTGAGAAAGGTACAGGGTCTAGGTCATTCTTCACTAGCAGCAGAAATTTCTTTTTTTTTTTTTTTCTGAAGAAGCTGTTCTGTTACTGCAGTCCCAAGATTCAGCTGCTTGTGAGCTAGGATCCTTTCCAGCCAGTTGGAAAGGCTGATGCTGGCATTCCTCAATAGCAATGATGGTGACTGAAAGGAAAGGTGAGTTACAAACTTCTTATTATATAATTGTAAGATTTGTGGCACAAAAGCCATCAGGTCATCTCTTCAGATTGAATTCAGCATGAACATCATGAGATGTTTTCTTAAAGTGATGATCTACAGAAGAAATAAAATAAAATATAGGCAGAAAAGGAAAGATTGAGAAGCTGGAGAGAGAAAAGTGCAGAGAGGGGGAAAAAAAAAGTAAGGCACTAGAAGTGGGAAAAACCCATTAATAAAATAGGTGCTATAAAAAGATTTCTTTTGCTATGCATTATTCAAGAAATATTTCTCTAGCCTACTGGAAAAGCAATGTCATTTTTGGATGGCAGTAATGTTCTACCTGAGTCAACCTGGTATGTACCATTACCCCATGTTTTGAGAAATGCCATGTCAGGAAGTAAAGACTTCATTTATGTAGACATGGAAAGGAAATCATAAACCCCATTCTTTCCACTCATATTTTTGCTGAGTGGAATAAGGCTCCCTGTATCTTACCATCTCAGCCAGATAAACATTCATGTTATTTCACAGACCTGAACAGAACCCAATCTCCTCATGGGCCATTTGCCATACTGTCTGACCATACAATCCAAATAAGCCACAAATACAAAACAGTGAAAAAATAGAGAAAAAGATTCCGTGGAAGAGAGTGAAATAAGTAACTGTATTTTATTGTGAGGAATTATCAGAGTTTCTAATTACTTAGTTTCTTAGCATGGTGCTAGTGATGTTATGCTACAAAAGACACATTCTGCCAGTTGAAGAACATGGCTGGTGTTTTAATAATAACATGGTAGCAGCATTTTCTATAAATTTTAGTGGAAAGACAGAGGAAAAATGGAAACCAACCTTTTCACTTAGATCTAGAAAGGTGGACTCACAGAGGTTTTCCAGTTCTAGGTATGACAATAGACAGACATAGTCTTTACTGTCATAATAGCAAATGTGACTAGGACTAAAAAAGTTTTTAAGAAAATTAAATAGTCATTATACACCACCTTAAATTTCCCCACAGCTAAAAGTAACACACTAGTTTTGTTTGTACATTCTGTTTCTGAGGCTCTGGGTTAGAGGAGAGAGATTCACTCTTATTTCTTCTTTTCCTTCTGTTCTTCAATGGTTTGTGAGGGAACAGAAAATAGCAGCCTCAATGGGAGGAAGGGAGTAGTGGCCCTTTCTGAGAACATTTCCATACTTTACATGGCCAATGAATGAAGCAACTCAATAGAATAAATCAAAATGCTTTAAAGAGATGCAGGACTCTCCCCCACAACTACTCTAGGTTATACTGAGTAGCAGTTTTGCAGAGGGTAAGCACTTAGTATTCTATAAAATATTTTTTCTTAAAAATCTTAGCCCAGCCTGAAAATGAGACAGAGCATGAGGGATGGAGTTTTTGTGTATGGATGCATGCATGCATGTAAATAGAATGAAAAATAAAACAAAAATTAATTGAGGCCTACTTGTGGAATTTGTTATTGGGTAAAAAAAAAGTAGTAAAAAGCGTATTCCCTATGCTTGCAGGAAAAAATAACTTAATGCAGCTTTTCACATCAATAGCTACACAGATCAAATACCCACATAGATCAGGGGCACTATACATTGTTAAAATGCAGAAGTACCATGCCTGTGGCTTCCCTCATGTGTCTACCAAGAAATAGCAAGAACATGAATGGTGTCATAACTTGTGCAGAGTGAAGAAATAAAAAGCAAGTATTTCCATTTTGAAAACTAAATTTTGGAGAGAAAAAAAATAAATATTTCTTGCACAACTTTAATATGTCTTGGGGAAAAAATTCACTTGAAACCACAGGGTTTTTTCCTCTTAGAAACCTTTTACTAAAAGTAATAATAATGAAAAAAAGAACATTCCTAAGTCTGGAAAAAAACATTTAACCTTTCTAAACATAAATCATCATCTCCCCCCACTTTGTTTCTCTAGCACAGGGCACCTGCTTTTGCTTTGTCCAGCTCTGGATATTAAATCTCCTGATTTTTCCTAGAAAAGGAATGTGTCTTTTCTGCAAACTGCCCTGCAGTCAGCACTTGGTTTGCAAGAGAAACCTAATCTCTGAGAACCTTCAGAGAGCAATCCAATTTCCTAAATCACATAGGTGTAAGTGTTGGAATTGCTTTAAAATCCAATTTGGTTTTTGTGTTTGATTTGGTTGGGCTTTTTACTCTCAGTTGCATTGAGGAGCCTCCTCACCCCCTCACTGTGAGTTTGCTTTTATATAAATCGCAAAATGGGAACATGCCACCATCATCAATAACATATTTGTGTTGCCCATAAGTTTGATAAACCTTGTTATTGCTATAGCTCTATGCCATCTATAAAATCTGTCTGCATGCAGGTTAAAGGTGGGGTTTTTTGAGTTACTCTTCCAGAATAGCTCTTGTGCTTGAACATAGCAAATGTTCTCACCTTCTATACTCAGCAGATAAGCTGCAGACCTCGCACCTTTCTAGTTCATATGTTTTCCAGAGAGGAAGATCTGGCAACAAACACAGAGCCTGGGAAGTAGAATTTGATCTTTTTTTTCCTTGTTGTTCATGAAAATCTGCTCATACATTTCTCCGGTATTTTTTTTTTTACTACTGAATTACAGAAAGGAGGCAGCAGTATATGTGTACCGTTTTGTACGCACAATTTCATTATTCAAAGCAAGGGCAGACAGCACAGCCATCTCCCTCCTCCTTCAGTTTTGTAATGGACATTTTTCTTTTGTTCTCTCCACGTCTCCAGCCACTCTTCAATATGACAGCAGTGCTCCACCCCAGCATTGCATGCTAGCAATACGTGGAGTGCAGATGCCCCAGCATGAACAGTATTTCATGTTCTTGGGTATAAAGTTAGTATTAGTGACACAGTAGACTGCAATAACTTTGAGTGATGTTTCTGTGTGTTTAATTCTACTACATCTCCATCTTCTGCCCCTTTTTTTCCTTCCATGTTATATTCCATTTCAGGAAAGCATATAAGCCAATAAATAAAAAACTTAATAGATTTATTGTTTTCAACAAGTTTACCTACGTGCATGAAATTCAACATGTGCCCAAGCACTTAAGTAAAGCTGCCTTAATGGCAAAATCATAATTACAGTCAAAAGCTCTGTGCTCCACTTAGAAGTGTGTAGTTTTAACTGTGATTCTTTTACTTGAGGATTAGCATTTTATAGGGAAAATAACAAATATCTGTGTAATCTCTAACCAAATTTCACATCTGCACACCAATAAAAAAACCAGTTTGATTGGAGAAAATTCTGCGAAGTGGGTTTTTCCTTGCTTCCAACCTCTCAAATTGCTGCTATATGAAGTAGGCAAGCCCTGGCAGCTCAGCACATCCATCCATCCATCCAACCATCCATCCATCCATCCATCCATCCATCCATCCATCCATCCAACCATCCATCCATCCATCCATCCATCCATCCATCCATCCATCCATCCATCCACTTTTGTCCCCTGCTTTGTAGCATTAAGATACATTTTCCTGGATTTGCATCTGCTAAGTCTGATAAAGCATGCCAATGCCAACTGATACTGAGGTCAGGGGAGGGTCTGTAGAAAATGCATATTGATCAAAAATACCAAGAACATATAGTGACTGATATCTTTGAGCAGGTAAAGGAGCACACGCTCCTGTAGGTCACTACTGTTTACTTGAAATTAAAGTTCCACAAAGCCCCTTGTTCTATGTGTCATTTTGTTAGTGACACTGTTCACTGTGTTGGTGCTCCAGTTTCCCTATGTATATAAAAAGGGGAGAAACTGGCCCAGCTAAAGTTAATAAGAGAACTGCCAAGCTGCCGTGCATTTTAGTACAGCTAGGAATTCAAGAATGTTCATAATGTGAATGCAAAATAACTTCCAAAGATGATAGTGGTCTTCTAATGTTACAAGTTAAAAGGCATAAGCCAAATCATGTGTTCTTTGCTGCTTTTAATCAGTAGTGTGAAAAAAGAAATGGCTAAAACATAAAAGAAGATTAAAGGCATCTGACTGAACACTTTTGTCATTTGCTTTCTGTAATGTGTATGCTTTATCAAGCCTAAGGTTTGAGTGTGTTCATTTAGATCATACTCTATATTGTGCTTTATTCTGTCTGAACTTTAGTTGTCATTTTCTGCAAACTAGTAGCAATGATGTTATTACACATTTTCTTGTGCTTTTATGTACAGATTGCATAAAATTTTCTGATTTGTTCCTCTATTTCAGTTGGTGACATAATAATCTCATCCCATACTCACTTTATAGACCTAGTAATTGAAAGAGCAGATTAAGATTTTTCATACTGTAAGGTCTTCTCAGTCTCGTTTATCATGAGCATTTTCAATGAAAGAAAGAAAGAGAAAACAAGCTTCTGTTTGATCTTTTCCCCAGACATACTTTTTTCCCAAATGGACTTGAAATGTTTTATGACCACTGTGTCAGCCCATCACTTTGCTTTGGGGTAATTAAGTCATTACAACGACACATTATTTTACCATACAACAGACAAAAATGCCTGCCTTCTGTGTGGAAACTGTGAGAGGCCACAGATGTTTCTAAGAGTTCAAGCAGAATCACAGAGTTATCACTAATCACAGGGCTTCTTTGTGTAGGAGAAACTGAACCCATGAAGTCAATGTTAAACTTCCTACACAGTTAACCCAAATCCATAAAGTAAACTACAGCTTATCTTTTGAACTTAAAGTGAAAGAACTTAAAGCTAGGCAGAGATCAGAAGTATCTGTGGCTTTCATGTCTCTCACATCAGGTCTGTGTCTTGCTATTTCCCTGAAACATATATATCCAATGAAAAATCAATTCTGGGTGCACAATCTCAGCCCAAGTACTCAGGACACAGGATATAGATTGCATGCCAGCTTTATGCTTTTAAGCCAACAGCGTGCCAGATGTGGAAGACATATGATATTCACATTGGCATAAAGCTTGAATGATTTAGACAGAAACAGTTGATTCAATGTTAAACTTGGGAGGACAAAATTAACAGACTGGAAGTTTTTTGATTAATTTGAATCAGAAAAATGAACACAAACCAGGTTATTGCTTTGTATCTTGTGGTCTCAGCACTTATTAATTAGAAACCCTAGAGGCAGCTTATTGCTGGCCAGAAAGCTTGTGAATTCTAAAGGGAACAAGGAACATCTGAGCTTTGGAGCAGTGATTGCTTACCACCTAGGATTCCAACATTGATCTACCCTTTGTGCTCCTATTTAATTAATTTTTACTTTAAATGGGTAATTATGATGTTGGGCAAAGAATATCGAGGATATAACACAGTGAAATATCATTAAAAGGATTGGTCTCTACCTCGTTGTTAACAGATATATGTGTTTACACTAGGAAAACAATTCACTCTAGATCTTCACATGACTCGGTTTAAGTTCTGCAGAACTTTTAAAACAAACTAACAAACTACATTGTGATAAGCAAATATTTTCAATATACATACTTATCAGGAGAAGAGGCAAGAAGAGATGCTTTAAAAACAGCTGCTTCTCAAAAAGGTTCAAAGTCCCAAGCCAGAGCTCCAAAATAGTTGCTCAGAAGCCATTTCTCTTCAAACATGTTTATGTAGTTACAAATGTACAGTATTTCCATATGATGAAAAAAATATTTATTGCTTTGTTTTATGCAGTAAATATTTCCATGTGGACCAAAATATTAAATTTCCAAACATACAAATGAGTCAATCAGCTGTAATTAATTAAAAAATTCAGGATGTTAAAGTTATTTTTCTCAGTTGTGTTGTTTCTGTTGCTTAGCAGAAGGAAGAGAGATTTTGCTTTCACTTGAGTAATGTGAAAATTACAGAGGCATCTGGATTGCAGTAACTTCTCCAATTTAAGGCTGAAGAATGTTTTTCAGTGTATCAATTGGTGGTCTTAGTTGCAAAGTAAGGTTTGTTGGTAGCCAAGAGCTTTTGAATGACAGCTGCCTTTGGGTATGAATGCAAGAACTGGTAGTCAATGCTACTCATAGGGAAAATGTCTTTTCCCTAGCAGCTGGATTACTGTTTCTGATTTCTGACCAAATCATAGAGTCCTGTAATCTAGCAGTAGGTGCCCTTGGGGGAGCTCAGATTTTCTCTTCCTATGTGGTAGGATGTGCCACTTTGACAGACATTAGATAGGAGCAGGAGCTGTGAATTCTGAATGCTCCTAGGGAGCTCAGAAACTTACCTTCACTTCTTTCCTTTTTCATGTTATACACTGGACACAACAGCAAGGCAGTGAATTTTGCTTTCTACACAGATGATTTCACTGGTGACATATCCCTCTTGCTGCTTCTTCATCTATGTTTTCATCTTCCTGTTAGTATCAGAAACCTTGTCCCAGTGGGTTGCTGGTTCTGCAAGAATTTTAGCAATGGCTGGAGCAGGAAGCTGAGGATGAAGCAGGGCCTGCACTGCACAGGAGCCAGAAGCTTGGGGCAGCACTTAGAAAGAAAACTGAAAGATGCATGGGTTTGTTACCTCCAGGCTCCTCTGTCCCTCAGAATGAGATGCCAGGTTTTCCTTCATCCCCTCATAGCCTGGCTGAAGATGGTGTCTTTACAGTAGAAGAACAAAGTCAGCAAATCAGTATCGGATTTAGATGAGCCAAGAGCACAGGAACCTTGCGTGGCTGGTTGTCAAAAGAAAAGAAATCACCATTCAAGGAGAAATACACCATTTAAGGAATGGCACCATTTAAGGAAGGGTCACCATTTGAGGAGGCGAAGGGGAGACGAGCACATCTTAGGGGTTGATGATCATTAGTCTCCAATTTATTGATTAGGTTACATACTTTTATAATAGTGTTAATAAGCTCATGCATATTCTGTAACCTAAGCATTCTCTTCGTTAAGCTAAACATCAACTCTTCTTCATTCTTTCAGTCTTGCATTCCACTTTCCCATGTCTCTCTGACTCCTTGTTATCACATTTAGAGATGTCCAAGGACATAGTGTTTTCGCAGGTGCAAAAACTCAGATCAGAAGGCTAAACACAGTACTTTTCCAGCTTCTAATAACTAACATTCCCACAGCTGGTGACCTTTTCCTTTCCATGCCCTCTTGGTGGCAACTTGGCAAGGCCTTGCAGATGGAGTTTGGCCACAGATCACCGCTTGAGGAACCATGCCCACAGCACTCAGCTACAAGAAATGGCCTGCCTTGCACATTGTACCAAAAATTGTCTCACTCTTTGCCAAGAAAATGCCTCACATATCTAAGGCATTCTAGAAGCAGTAATACCATACATATTCCTGTTGATAGAGTCACTGCTAGCAGCTGTTCAAGGAGTCCTTCTCAGGACTTGTCCTGAGTACACCCCTACCCCTTTGTTTTGCTGCAAAGGAAGAGCTGGAGACCAGGTCTTGGCCCCCTTTCCTTGGGGCTGCCTCAGATGTGGCTCCCATCATCCTGCTTCGTTTTCCTGCAGCCATGTCTGTCTCTCATTCCCTTCACTGAACCTGATCTCAGTTATCACCAGCAGACCCTGTCCTGGCCCATCCTCAGCCCATCATCACCCCAGAGAGGCACCAACGCCCCCGGCTGTCCTGCTCCTGGCTCGGGGGTAGGATGGGCTCTGGCTGATAAGCCCTGCCCTAGAGGTCTCCCATGGGGAGTCCCCACCTTCCCCAGAAGCCGCTGGCCCCAACTGTCCTCTCTTACCCAGCTGTGCTTCTGCTTTGGCTCCAGCTCTTGCCTAGTCCCTTACTGGCAATTTCAAACCATTTTTCCTGGCAACCATTATCATTCTGCCATGCAGTATCAATTAGTGCATTACCATTGTTCAAAAGAAAGTAACAGCATTATGTATTCATCTTTATATGGAAATATCTGTAAGGAAAGACATACAAACCCAAAAATGAACACAGATTACATTGACAGTGCCACAGATAACACTGTGCTTGCCAGAGAGTACTTTTGAGGCCTGATTTGCAAAACAGAGACAGCTAGTAGAAATCAGGAAGGGGAATGCCATGGTTCTCAGCAGACAAGTGGATCTTGACTGGGCTCAGAAAAGGAAGAGTGTTTACTGCTTACAAAGCACGCTTCGTTCACTGTGTCTGATTGCACCGGGTCATCGTTCCAATTAGGTGAGTAGGAATGCAAGGCTGCCCTAAAAGCTGTTTAGTCATATTGGAAAAAATGCACATAATGATGAATATTAACCACACATATCTGGAAAGTTTTTTCGGCATCTGCAGATTACTTGAATTACAGGCTTTTGAGTAACTTGTGGTCCTCCCATGATTCTTCCAAAATATTCCAGGCAATGTTTGTGTTTATAATTTATTGTTGGACATAAAAGCAGCTACAGATTCAGGTCAATTGTCTTGGAATCCTATAACAGCACAGAAGGAGGACTTAGGAAAGCATAATTGATGTCACACCATCAGTATCACAAGTTTTGATGTTGTTCAAGGACTTTGCAGGCCTAACATAGGATATGAATCCAAGATTGTATCCCTGAAAGTTTTTGCTCCTGCTGCTACACAAACCTGTGGGCAGTTAAAATACAGGAGCTGACTCTCTAAAACTCCCTAGGTATGTCACATTCTCCTGAGGAAGTGTGGAAGGTTGTCAGGGTACATCAGTGCCTAAATCACTGGGACCAGAATTAAAGTAACAGATGTTTCTTTATCTAAAAATATTAAGAACCTTAAGGGCTCAATTCTGTTGTACACATCACAAATACCTGGAAACTACTTGAAACAGCCATAACTGTGACTGTTTTAAAACCAATCCCTTTTATATAATGCCATGGGTATTAAAAAAAAAAGGCAAACAGATGAAAAACAATTAAAGAGCCAAGGCATAGTACGTAGAAGGTGTGGTTTTACTCTCTTAAGAGAGTAAGGATGGAAATCCTACACCAAGCAATGTTTGGCCCTGTTATTTTCTGTGCAAAAAAAAAAAAAAAATTGAAAATAGTATTAAATATCAGAAAGCAGAGAGAATAAAGCAAAGGAACTTTATGTCCTATTTCACAGAACATGTCACAAAAACAGGTGTAATGTCTCATGCAGCACATAACAGGGAGTTTTATTTTACAGTTCAAGAAAAAATGGGTAATGGTTTTCTTTGTATAAGATTCTTGCATAGAATGTATGTGAATAAAAGAATTATAAAATTGAATTCTTATCCTACTTGCTCAGCTGGTCTGAAGATACTGTGGAAGTTCTTTCTAATGATGCCTGTGACTTCATTAGAAAGCTGAGTAATTTCCCAACATTCCTTTTTATTTCTGCTAATGAACTATGCACAAAATAGAAGTTAAAATATATTGTATTTTCTCTATGACCATAACAAATTCTGAACAGGTATTGACAACCACACAAATCTTTCACTTAGGACAAGATTGTTTTAATGCCAGTTAATGTAGATGGAGACAGTGAAATTTATCTCCTGACTTAACTGTAAAAGTGAATGCTTACACTACTTATATTCAGGAGATAAGGAGTGGCACCTCCAAATGGTAACTGATCTCACTTATTTTAGGCATCAAACTCAGGACAGGATGAATCATACTCTGGAATTGTCTGTGGCACTAACAATATGGACAGCCTATACAAGTAGCTTGGGGTAGATATTTATTTTCAAATGGCTAATCCCATCCCAAATCAATCCTATCAATTGTATTTGGCATCAAATTAGGATCATGCAAGTGTATCTATGAAAACAGGATCTATATAAAGTTTTAATATACATAGAACACACTCTTTTTTTCTTTACCAAAACTGAAATTAAATACTTCTCAAGTAATTTCAGCAGTTCCAACCACACCTCTTTTCTTGCAATTGCCACCAAGACAAAGTCAAAGAACACAACTCATGAGAGGTCTTTGTTGATTTCAGATCAATTTCATTCAAATGCTACCTCAAGATTTTAATGTTGTTCTGATTTTTTCCCCTTGTAATTTTTGTCTTAACTTCTTCTACCTTTTCTGAGTACCTTCATTTCATATGTTCCATTCTGGGCTGTCCTTTCTTGTTGAATCATATTTGAATGTTTGCCCCCTCTTCACCTACTCCTTTTTTCAAGGATCTTAAATTCCACTTAAAGTCACTCCAGTGGCTTCTAACCCAACAGCTCTGAGCCCTATGTGTGTCCCACATTATATTTGCTTACTTTACTGAAAAATACATGTCTTATCCCTCTGGGAAAGATTACTGAAAGATTTTATAAGTCTATAAGAGTAGTGAACCAATTTTCCAGTAGCAATCCATGGAGTTTCTATAAAAGAGAGTATGAAAAGGGTTCTTTTAACACTTTTTTTTTTTCTTTAGGAACTATGAAATAGAAATTAAAAGAAGCCAAACACAAATAAAAAGACATAACATAGAAATTTGAAATGCATTTTTTCTCTTAGGACTAGCTCAGGGAAAGGAACAAACCAGGGTTCTTCAGTATTTTACATATATCTCTTATTCAGACATCGGTGTGAATTTGAATGTCTTTAGGAACTTGCAAACCCTCCTTGAGGTGAATAAACTATTCATGTCCCTGCATTTACATACTGCATGTCCCTGCATGCTCATACATTTACTGTGCAGTGGATGCTTTCATCTGTGTTTTTTTTTGATGATAAGAACAAGTTGCTCGGACCTCTTCAGGGATTGCCATGTGATTAAGATAATGAATGTATCATTCACAATTATTCTTTGGTTAGAAGGAAAAGAAATTTTGTTCGTCAATCACTGGTTGATAGATTTGATTTGCATATTTGATTTGTGGTCATTTTAGAAAACATTACAGACATATGAAGGCTCCTGGTAGTTGCTAGTTAGCTGGAAAGCCTTAGGCACAAGCAAGCTGATGTCACAAAGAACTGAAAAGACATCTCAAATGGTACTAGGCACAGATAACCAAATTTGTTTCTTGTAATTTTTCAATTCACTAATCTGTGACAGATGTCAGCTACACGGCTTCATTTTGCTGTCAGCCAAGATAAATATTTTTGGGATGAGCTTCACAGAACAGGGTAATGGAAAATTGTTTGGAGATATTATGAAACTAAAGAATTAAATATGATTAAACAAATCTTGGGCCTTTGTAATGTGTTCAAGGATAAGATCCAAAAAAAGTATGTAAGCATACAAATTATCATTGATGTTCCCAACTCCAAGATAAAGAAACAAACACTCTCTCTAGCTTCCTGAGGTGCCTAAAGGCCACAAATGCCTATGTTTTCTGCACAGGTTTTTCTTAAGTACCTCAATTAGTGCTGCTTTCCCTGTGCAAAAGGGATGCCCTCTTTGCCTGGGCTGAGCATGGAAGCAGCTGTCCCATGGCAGGGAGTATGGAGCACTGGCAAAGTGACCTTGTGCACTCAACATGCAAGGACCCAAAGAAATCTAGAGATAAAAATAGGGGACTGGGAGGGAGGAGCTGTAGCCATGGTCATTTTGACCAAAAAAACATGACTGCACTTAGTCCAGGTGATCATTTTGAAAGAGGAACAGCACAAACAAGGAAAATTAATGTAATCATAAAGTAACATCTCATGACTGCCAGTGAAAAATGGGAGGAAGCTGATAGTGTGTGGATCTACTTTTAATGTGTAGTGACGCAAAGCAAATACTTCCTTGACATGTTACTAATAATTAATGCATTTTGCAGTACTGATCTGGCTTTGAAGAGTTTTTCCTGAATATATTTTGGCCTAAGAGTATCAGCTGGTATATCATTTATTTTCTTTGGCTCTCTAGTGATGCTGTCAATTACATCATTGTGGAGCTTGGACTATATTATGCTTATGAAGTTGAATATTAGGGCACTCAGGTGCATTGGCTTAGTATTTGATGTGCCCACACACTCATCTGCCCTTTGGGAAATGGTTATGAGGCATGACAGAAGTACCAGCAGTAAATAAAAAACAATGGTGATTTATCTGGCTCCTTTAGTGCTAAGGAAATTGAAAAATCAAAACCTTATAGTTAAAATGAAGGTATTCTCGTACCTGCATAGAACTATTCTTTTGCTTTGATTATTAGGTTTTTTTGCATTTATCTTTCTTCCATTTGATAGGATGTGGCACTGTTTGCACTTACAAATGGAAATAATTTAAATCATAGTTTTGCAAACCTCCCTTTTCAAATCTGAAGAGCAGATATTTCTGGTGATATCCTCGGCACTGAAATTTTCTCATGCCACGTTCAAAATGACACTTCCAAGACTTCTAGAAATGATGATAATTCCTATGTGAAAAAAGCATGTGTGTGTTTCAGTATTTAATTCCTTTTGTTTTCTAATTTTCTTGCTTATGTCTGTCTACTTTTGAATTTTTAGTCTTGTAAACCAGGAACAGAACAAGAAAAATGCTATGCCAAAGAAAGATATGTAATATTTAACACTGCATGGAAAGATAAATTAGATATAAGAGGGTTTAAGAGAACAAAATTATATTAACCACACTGTTGGCTGAGGAGGTGTCAGATTTTCTGCAGGTATTAGCACAGAAGGGAATCCCAAGGAGAGACTTGCAGGAAAGCAATGATTTGACTTTTAGCGAGGTCCTTCCATAGAAAAGCAGTAACATGAAAAAACAGGAAGAATTAACATACTGTTGGAAATAACAGGTGACAAGGCCAGGGCTCATTAGAAGCAGGAATAGAACTTTCCAGCAACAAATCAAAAATGACAAGAGATTATTTTGACAGTGTCAAAAATTATATCCAAAATGGAGATTGGCTGTGAAGGGCCTGAAAAGGGAATATGCTTACGCTACATCTGTTAGGATACAGAAACAGAAACCAGTAAAGGGATCCAAACACAGAGAGAACTTTCAGTGGTTTAAGAAAATGTGAATTTGCAATAGTTGTCCTGGACAGGCATTAATAAGAAAAAATTCCATTTGTCTAGATGGGCAAAAAAAAAAGATGTATTAATTTAGGTGGGAAATGAAGTTTTAATTTGAGGGGAGGAAAGCTTATAAAAGAGCAATATCTTTGAAAAGCAGAAAGAAGCTGCAAGGTTTAGATGTAGTGTGGGTACAAGGAACTAAGAAACAGTCTGAATAACAATAGCATGCCCCAGTAACCATCAGTTTCCCCATGGTGTCCACAGACTGTGCAAGAGCCAGAGGGAGAGGTTGGAGTGTCTGACTGGCTCCCTGCTCCTTTAACATTTTATTCCCATCCACTCTTCTATTTTAAGAACTTGACAGAATTTATTAGATTAAAATCTGATGTTTGGGAAACAGCAAGAAAGATATAGCTTTATAAGAATTATGTCAGTTAAATGGTTTTACTTCTATTTTCTGAAAACCCAAAGGTATAGGTTTAATGAAAGTTAGAAAATATATTACCCTGGAAATACTTTTATACTAACACAATAAATGGCAAGGAGATAGAGGAGTTATTTTATGGCAATATTCATCAAAATAAAAAGTTACATAATTTTGGTTTTATTGTCTGATCATTCCAAACCCATTAATCTCCTGTTCTGCTGCTAAATACAATTACTGTCTGACTAGAAGTAATTTGAACAAAATGTTCTGATAGATGTCTACTAATCATGTCCAGAAATACCACAATGTTCCAGAGAGTTGTTTTCATAATGTAGGTGAAAATGCCATGTGTTCTTCAGCGTTCTTATCATCTTGTCTCACACAGTCACCTCCTCCATCTGTGGCCTGCACGAGAACTCTTTTGTGCCAGATCTCACCTGCTTTCCTGTGCAGGTGTTTTTTAACCTAGTAAGCCCATTGCCAATGATCAGATCATGAACATAAAGTGCTATACTTAAACCTTAAACTATGTCTTGTAATGCAGGACATTTCAGAACATGTGTTAAGCCTACTTATAAACCCAAATCTCCAAGTTCCAGCAAAGGGTTTTGAGATTAATTCCAGTATTGTACCTCACTTTCTAAGTCAGTGTAAGCAAAATATCACTCATTATTGCTTTCCTCTTTCAGTAGCATCTTTTCAATAATTTATCAAGATAAAACATAATAGACTGATTTATTTGACAATGAAAATTATTTTCCCCAGAGCTGCTTTGGAGTGCCAGACAGCTGCAACCTTGAAGCTACATCCCAGCCCCAAATGTTGCCCATGAAGAAGAAAAATTGGCCTCCTGAACCAGCCTGAGCCTGAAAAAAATTTATGCCAGGACAATCAACATAATATGTTCAACAATGCTCAGACTCAGTGCATTGAATACCACCTGCCACATTTCTATCACTATATTAAAAAAAAATTAAAAGGCAAAAATGACACATCAGGGAAATTGTGTCTTTTATGTCCAGCCAAACTGCAACTGTACATAAGTATCAGGAATGCCCCTGGATAACTTAAAACTTAAGAAATCAATCCACAGTTGCTTCTTATACTGAATTGTGAATTTACTTGTGAACAAACTGTTCTGAGACTGCTATTACTTTTGAAGGAATGTAGAAAAAATTTATGTGGTTTCTGTTCCTTAAGGGTGATACTGAGTGAGATTCTAAAGCTAAGGACAAAAATTAGCTAGGGTTATTATGAGTTCTACATGTATTAAGTATATTTGACTTAAATATGTATTATATAAAGAATTTTCGGGGTATTTATGCCCTTAAATATTAAAGTCTACTATGGAATCCCATTTCAATTAGCCAAGAGTTAGTGAATCTAAAGACTAACATATTTGGGTGACTGGTGCCAGCCATGATGAAAAAAAAGTCATTTTGCCAGGAAGGGATAAAAATCAAGGACTCCTTACCGTTGGTCCAAAACAATGCAAGAATGACAATTTTGCTTTAAACCAAGGGTAGTTCAGCCCACAATCCTGTCTCCAGCAATGGCCACCAGCCAGCAAGCAAGGAGGAAGAGCAAGAACGAGCCAACCATATTTGCCAGCTCCCTCTAATACTTTCCAGGCCACCAGTGAGGGTCACATCATTGACTTCTTTAACCAAATGTAACGATGCATATTTAGGAACTGTCAATGGATATATCTCTCAAATATGTATTCTGTGTCCCCCTGATCTGAGGTAACTTTTTTACAATGGCCGTGTGATTTAGCAGAGTTCCACAGGTCTGTTGTCTGCTCTGTGGAGATCTGTCCCCTCCTTTTCATTTTAGATCAGCAGCATGCACGTAGTTTCAGATTCCTCCCCTTAGAATGGAAAAGGGCAACAGTTGTCTGTCTATCCACCCTCTATAAAGCTATTCATAGTTTTTAAAATCACAGTGTCTCCCAAATTTGCCAGATTTGAAGAGACTAAACTTAACTTTTTTTGTCCTCATACAAATACATTCATCATAGCATAATTCAATTTGCAGGTGACTTTTAGATGTCTTGGGGTCCAAAATCCTGCTCAAGAGAGTCACCTTCAGTGTTAGCCTCAAGCTGCCATTTTGGTACCTCCAGCAGTGGAGTTTCCACAGCTTTTCTGCGCAACCTTGTGACCCTATTACAACATTCCCCACTCTATCATGCCCACTCTGAGGAGGGCACCAAAACTTCACAGCAAGCTCAGGATGCACTGCAAAATCGCAGTAGCATGATGACATTCTTTACCTTGTTCTTTTTTCCACTGCTGAGTACTCACAACAGCTGAGGCACTTCTCTCTCTTTTTCTGCTACTCCAGAGAGCTGTTTTAACATTTCCATAGGACCATCTTCTGAAGAAGGAAGTTCAAATCTGTCAGAGCTTACTTGCAGCTGCTGCAAGGGGCAAGTTCTGACATGATATTTAACATGTGGGATTGACCTAAACAGCTGTGTCTGCCCAAAGTTGTGGTGACCTGTCCGAGTTTTGAAGCATTACCCTGCACTCAGGAGAGAGATTAGCTCCTCAGGAAGTGATTTATTCTATCTGCATCATTGACAGATCTCTTGTCACACATGTTCAATTGCTTTCTGTGCCTCCCTGTTGATTTCTAGGAGATCCTAGTCACACCATTTTTTAAAATGAAATAGCAGATGGGAAAAAAAAGTAAAAAACCATAAATAATTCCTAAACTAGGACCACCTACTTAATTGTGGATAAATCAGAGGCAGTGTACAACTACTGAAAAATTGACAGCAGCCTCTTACTCCTCTTACTCAGAAACTTTCACCATGTTGAGTATGGACCCACTAACAAGGATGTAAATGCACTATGAAAGGAAGCTGTGAAAAAAATTGAGTAATGATGTGGTATGTCTAGCATGAGGGAGGGAAAAATATGGCCTAGTAAAGTTACAGAAGCCATGGTCTCCAAGCATCTGGCCAGTTTGCTATTCTGCATTCTCTAAGAATGAGCTGAGTATTTTCCATTTTTAAAATGTTAAGTCTACAAGTTAATTGAGAAAGTTACTTTCAAGTACTGTAAAGCAAAATTAAAAATTCCACCTTCATGTTCTAACTCACAGCAGAGATCAGGGTGCTAAATATCCATGTAAGTTGAAAGTGTCATTCAGCTGCTAAAAATTTCAACCAACTTGCTTCCATTTACTTCACAACAAATTTACAGTTAATAATAACATGGTATTAATAATAAAATGGTATACCATGGCATGTAGATTTATGGTGTGATAATTTATCTAGGTCTCAACTCCTAAATAATTAGCAGCTAACATGAACTGTGCAAAAAGGAAAATTCTCCATACAAGTATTTTTAATGTAATTTCACAGACTGAATCATCTGTTTTACAACCACAGTTCTCTATAGCTGCAAATCTGTTCTACAATTGCCTTCTTCTAATTATTCTGCTGTTCAAAATGCTGAATCTTGTATAATTTCATGTTCACTCATGTGTGGATGCCTAGTAGGAAAATAGTGACTAGTTCTGAATTTGATCTCAGTCTTGACTCATTAAGGTTGTTCCAGCTCTCAAACATCATTTTGTTTACATTGCAAACACAAGCTGAGTCTGGTAGACCAAGTCTTTGGACAACAGTACTTTTAAACTGGAATGCATTTAGATGCTTCAGCCACCAAACAGAGCATATCCTGCAAACCCCACAGTGGACATTTATTAAGGGATTGACTTAATTCATTAATCATTTTCTGCTATAAAGTTGCTTTGTGTCGGCCCTAATGACTGCTTTTAAGAAACTGCTGTTTTAGCAAAGCAGTGACAGAATTAAAAGGTCTGAGTTTCTGTGTTAACAGTAGGGAAAAAAAAGAGGAATTGACTAATTTTGCTAAAAGCATCAAGCTGGAGGTTCTGGGAAGGAATTCTGGAAATATTTTTACTGTGCTGCATTAATTATTGAAAATCTTTAATTAAGAATTTCTAGCCTTGGTTAGAAATTGGTTATTTCTCATTTGCAAATCTTTTGGGGTGCCAATTTTCAGATGGTACTTTCATTAAATAGCTCTAGACCCTATGGTATGTTTTCAGGGCTTTTTTATTATTATTTGTTTGTTATGGAAATATTTTGGGAATAGTTACTTAAGGTTTTGTGGATAAACATTGGTGAGTTGCAGTAGTGCCACCTATGTAAATTCAGGAAAATATCAGAAGAAAGCTATAGTGACTAAGCTCAAGCATGTCCATTCAGGACAATGGCATTTTAGTCACCTTGAGAGACAGTATTTAGATTTGTGTAAGAAAAAAGAAAGTAAAGCTCTATTCTCTTTCAGTGGGGGGGGGGGGGGGGGGGGGGGGAAGAGGGGAGAATAGAGACAAAAATATTCAAAGCTAAGTACAAGGAAGAACTAATAATGCTCTTCATCTGAGAAAAATACCAAACTGCATTCAATCAGTATTGTGTAGGGACTGTGCTTTTGGGAATGACACCTGGATCCACTCCCTGTGCTTCAGTGACTTGATTGGATGGGTCTGTGCATTTGTGCAGAGAATGCACAAATTTCCTTCATCACTTCAAAGTAAAAGAGCTTCCTCAAAAGTTATTTTTATTTTGTCCAGTTAATTGCTATTAACTATGAAAAACACTCCATCAAGCTAGCAGAAAGAAGAGTACTGCAAATAAGTGGTGTAAGGTTATATTTGCATGAGGCCCAGGGGAAGTCAAGCACACAGAAATGAGCATGAGCTCCCATAGCATTAAGATCTGGCATGCTCAGTCTGCTTTTGTTTTTAAAAACAGAGCTCAACTAATAAATGCCATGGGAAGCTGTTTTCTTTACAGCCACTAACTACATATTGGGGACTGAGCTTCGTCTTTCAGAGAAGACAGCATTGCTTTGAAAAAAGAAGAAGGAACACCTAATCCTTAGTGGTCTAGACAACAGCATCTTTACACATATGCTGTGCTTTATTTGCAGCATTCCCTGATATTCTTCCAAGAAATGTAATTTCATGAAGATTCATCTCAGAAGACTAGCTACTCCCCGCCCCCATGCTTTCCATATGGCATTTTCTGGGCTGCCTGGGATGTGTTAGTGCAAACAAAACACAAATATAAACCTCTGTGTGGCCTCCAACAGCATTTTTCTTCACTCTTAGTTGAAAGTGCTCATAGGTGCAGCTAGCTGAAATAATTGTCTTACAAGATGAGCTTTTACTTTGGTGGAACGACAGTGAAATTGTGGCAAAAGTTAACTTACTCAGCTTTCAATTTAGAAGCTTTTCAAAAGAAACTATGAAAAATCTCTACATACTCAAAAACAGTCATAAAAAGAAGGTTGAAAGGGACCCCTAAGCATTATCTTGTCCAATTCTCCCTGCTGAAGCACAGCTTCCTACAGCCAGTTGCCCAGGACCAAGGATAATGACTCTACAACCTCTCTGGGCAGCCTGTGTCAGCACTCAGTCACGCCTAAAGTGAAAAAAATTTTCCTGATATTCTCCTTTTTCTTAATCTTATTTTTGTCCTATGAAGAGGCTTTTAATGATACTTAGCTAAGTTTTGTGGCCAAAAATCCTAATTCTGTAGGATCAAAGTTTTCACAGTAGGCTGAATTTAAAAATGTTTATGGATTTCTAACAAATTTGAGGTCAATAAAAGTCACAAGGTAAGTATATTATCTGGATCTTAAAGATATATTGTCTCTGACAGAGCAATTAATAATTTTTTCTTTACTGTATTAGTACAGGGAAGTAGAATTTATTGCTTTATTTGCATAAATGGTGGAGGAAACCACCAAAAATGACAAAGCAGCTACAGAGATCCGCAGGTGAAGTTAAAATCTTCTCATTGCACTTTGGTGCATTTGAATTTATGTGAAGTAAGTAAACCATTTTAGCAATTCTTCTCATCTCAATAAATTTATCTCCAAAAAGAAGGTGAATTTGGGGGCATTTTTAGGTAAGCTAGAGTTTCATAGTCCTAGAAGCACATGGAAGTCAAGGCACACAGTGTACCGTACTCCTTCAAGAAGCTTCTTACTTAAGAAGACCTTTTATTATTAAGAAAATGTGTTTGATGTTTGGACCTTGAACAGATGCACACTTTTCAAAGCATAATAAATCATATAGACTGTGGTTTTTAAAAATGCTGTTCCACCCACTGTCATGTTCAGAGAAGACTGCAACAAATGACATACCTTCCCTTTATGGTTCTCTGATTCATGGTCTGTCAAAACAAAGGCTAAAAACATTCTGCAGATGAAGACCTTTTTTTTTTGAGACTGCTCAAGTCCCTCTGATTTTCCTTGAGGAGACTCAAATGTAGCAATGCAGGAAGAAAGAAGTGCACATTCAGCAAGGAGTAGGTAGGTTCTATAGGCCAACATCAACTACTTGATTTGGACACAGAAATTAAGGAAATGGAATAGAGTTAGCAAGGCAATTGACTAAAAATTAACCAAAAGTTTACTGGAAGATCTTATTCTTTAGACAAGCTGAAACCATTAAACATTTTTCTCGTGAAATGAAAAGTTGATGCCTTTGCTTTAGCAAATATGCTATTTGTAGACATGAAACTATGAGTGTGTATAGGAGCTAAGGCAGAGACATATGGCAAAAAAGATTTTCTAGGACTAGTCATATACATATCCTGGTGTGGGCAACTAGTGCAATTAATTTTAACCAAATATTAATTAATGACTGTGACTGACAGGTGCACTCAGCTGGGTTAAAAACAGGCTGGATGGCTGGGCCCAGAGAGTGGTGCTGAATGGTGCCTTATGGAGTTGGTGAGCAGTCTCTAGCAGGGTTAGGCAGGGCTCAGAATTGGGCCAGTCCTGTTCAGTATATTTGTTGATGATCTGGATGAGGATATCTAGTGCACCCCAGTAACTTTGCAGACAACACTAAATTAGGCAGGAGAGTAGAAAGGCTCTACAGAGGGATCTGGGATTGATGGGCTGAGGACAATTGTATGGTGTTCAACAAGGTGAGATGTTGAGTCCTACACTTTGGCCACAACAACCCCAGGCAGTGCTACAGGCTTGGGACAGAATGGCTAAAAAGCTGTCTGGTGGTGCTGGTTGACAGCAGCTGAGCGTGAGCCAGCACGTGCCCAGATGGCCAAGAAGGCCATTGGTATCCTGGCTTCTATCAAAAACAGAGAGTCCAGCAGGACCAGGGCAGTGATTGCTCCCTTTACTGAGCACTGGTGAGGCCACAATTCAAGTATTTTGTGTCCAGCTCTGGGCACCTCAATTCAGGAAGGATATTGAGGTGCTGGAGCATGTCCAGAGAAGGGCAATGGAGGTGGTGAAGCATTTAGAGAGGGAGTCATCTGAGGAGTGGCTGAGGGAGCTGGGGTTGTTTAGAGCCTGAAGAAAAGGAGGCTCAGGCCCCTTGTCACTCTGTGCAATTTCCTGAAAGGTAGTGAGGGATTGCCCTTTTCTTCCAGGCATCCAGAGGTAGGAAAAGCTCAGCCTCAAGCTGAGCCAGGGGAGGTTCAAGCTGAGAAAGAACTCAGGAAGAGTTTCTTCATGGAAATGGTGAAGTCCATTTTAAGCATTGGAACAGGCTGCCCAGAGAAATGGTGGAGTCACCATCCCTGGAAGTGTCCAAGAAACAAATGGACATGGCACTGTGGTTTAGTTGACAAGGTGGTGATCTGTCAAAGGATGGACTTGATGGCCTCTTTTCTAACTGAAATGATTCTGTGCTTCAAATGTTTCACCACAGTTTTGAGCATCTTAGACTGAAGAAGACTGAATGATTAGAGCAGGGTTAACACGAGGGCTAAAGAAGGCTGTTAGAATCCTTCAAAGCCAATAGCTTCAGTTTAGGATTCATCTGTATCACTTGGTGGGGAAAATACTGCTGCTGCATGTCCTGAGCATCACTCCCAGTTGCATCCTGCCCTGACTCATTTTTGGGTCTTTGATCCAGCATTTCTAGATGCATTAGAACAAAATAGTATTGCTGCTGAGTATGAACCCTGAATTCACCAGAACCTCTGCTTCACAATCATTTAAGAATGCTAACTGGCAATCAAGGGGAAAAAAAATCAGTGCTAAAGGTCAAAAAAGCATTTGGAAAAGTATGGTATGTAGTGTTCTAAAATGATTAACATTAGCTTTCTCATTTTTTAATGGAATGTTTGCACTAATATTGCTGCTGACAGCATCACCAAAGCCTTACCCTTTTAAATCTGTTCTTCTTTAAATCTGTTTATTAATTTGTGGAACAGAATCTTCCTCAACCTTAGTGAATCACCCTGATATGTGGAGCAATTATGTCGTTTTGGATTGCTATAATTTAACTCATACCAGAATGTGGCACATAATATGAAGACTTAACCCAGTCCAAACCAAGACACCTTAAACGGTCACAGAACCACAGAATCGACTGTATTGGAAAAGACCTTTGAGATCATCAAGTCCAACCTGTGACCTACCACCACCTTATCAGCTAAGCCATGGCACTGAGCATATCACCAAGTCTGTTTTTAAACACTTCCAGGAACAGTGACTCAACTACATCTCTGGGCAGCCAATTCCAATGCTGGACTATTCTTTCTATGAAGAATTTTTTTCTAATGTCCAGCCTTACCTTCACCTGGTGCAGCTTGAGGCTGTGTCCTCTCGTCCTGTCACTGGTCACCTGGGAGAAGGCACCAACCCCCACCTGGCTACAACCACATCTCAGGCAGCTGTAGAGAGTGATAAGGTCTCCTCTGAGTCTCCTTTTCTCCAGGCTAAACAACCCCAGCTCCCTCATTCCCAGCCCCAGTTGCTCTTCGTAGGGCTTGCCTGCAAATACCAAAAAAATCTAAGTTTTTGGGGAAAAATAGTTCATAACTCACTTGAAGTGTCATTCTTTGCAAAGAATATTACTGGGAGATGAAAAGGCCAGGAGATCTGTGCCCAGTGCACAGTCCTGGGCTGCCCTAATATAAGCACAGAGAGCAGAGGGGGTCACAATCCCTGCAATACCCCCAAAAGTAAGTGTCCTTTGAACAGCCCAGCCTTATCATGAAGTGAGACCTAAATGTGTTTAAAACATAAGAGCCGAGCAAAGCAGGTAATGAATGAGAGACTAGTGCAGGAGCAGGCAGGGGCTGTTATCACCGGGAATGAGTCTCTAGGAAGTGAGGAGCCAGCAAAAAGTATTCTGCTTGAATCCAAATTTCAATAGAGGACATTGTTCAAGTACCAAAGGTTCTCAATATGCAGGACTTGTTTTTACTAGGATCAGGGTCTCTGTACTACTCCAATTTGGCTGCCTCAACACTGCCTTTGATTTTGTCTCAGAAAAGCAGTTTCCCTCCAAACATTTTTTTTCTCCAGCTGCAAACTAAGGCTGCTGATTTAATTTTTCCAGAGGCGGCATATCTTCTCAGTCAATCATATGAGCTGCTATTTCAACAGATATTTTTGAGGACAAAATGCACCCTGTACTGCCTTTCTGTAGGAAAATGTCAAAATATCATGGAAAAATTAAAATTAAATCATAGAGCTTATAAAATCAAAGTCCAAAGACTTATACAGGGGAAGGGGGTGGAGAGGGGGAAGAGAAGGGGGAGACAAGGGAGTAAGGGAGTAAATTCACAGGATTTTTGTGTCTGCTCAGCTACAAAAGCAGAAAACATGAAAAGGAGCTTTATCATTCTGAACAAAATGGACAGTTCTTAAAGCAGTGTAAGATGAGAACAAAGGTAGCAGCAGCCTCATGGCCCAACACTTCAGACAGAAGTGCAATGAAGTTTGGCAGGAAACTGAGGCACTTTCCACTTAATGCCTAACAGAAGTGATCTCTGGCTGCTTCCAGAAAGCCTTCTGAGGGACTCTCAGTAGCTTCGTGAAATGCATCAACAGCTTTCAATGTTGGACTGCATCGCAAGTCAAATTTATTTTTAGCTAGCAGTTACTTTCTTTGCCTTATATTCTTTTCATGAAGTTGTATGGAGGTACAGTCACTGACACCCTTTTGAGTGTTAGTGCTACTACAAAAACCAGCCCATATATTTCTAATCATATAACTGCTTTACATTAAATGGATGTGTACTTTTAACACCAGACTTCCATAACATCTAAAAAAATAAAATTTTATAGTAATGAACAAAAGAAAAGACCAGAATAAAAAAAATTCCTTGATTTAATGTTTTGATTTTAATCTTATTTATAAGAATTAAACTAGAAAAAAATCTAAATTGCACCACATGAAGAAATTATCAGGATGTATTAATGCATAGGCAGGTAAAGACACAACTGTGCAATTCTTGTCTATAAACTTCTCCTTTGCAAACATGTGCAATTGCTAATGTGCATATAAGCAAGTGGCTGCACATTTCTCCATCTGTTTCCCAGCAAAATGGGTTTCTGCTAATAGTACATGCTGCACTAGTTTTGCAACCTCTATACAATTTTAATTTCCCTCACTTACACACAGTAAACATAATTACTGTCAACACATGTGGATTCGCCAGTATATATTATGCATTTACCTGCAAATTCTCAGAAGAAAAATTTTCCAAAAATGTCTTGAATCTAAAAGCAAAAAATAATAAAACCTGGATACAAAAATAATTTAAAAAATAAGTTGTTGCTGTTAAATATGCAAATCTAACCAGTAAACTTTTAAAGTATAAGAACAATCCTGTGATACCAAAGTAGCATATGTTTAATCTGTTAGACACTGATGGAGACTGCTGGCATGATACTTAGGTTATGGCTATGGACATTTTCTTTTTTCTTCCCTGTAGACTATGCAATTATGAAGAATTAAATTTCAAAAATATTTGCTGCTATGAGAATGTCTCTCTCCCACTGTTACTTTGGCTAACCAGAAGGGGCAGAAAGCAAATAGCTTGCTGGCAGTATAAGTGCAATCTTCATTTATAGAAGAATAATTTGGAACATTTGCCACATGTAAAAGGCAACACTTAAAGGCAAATCAATGATGAGCTGAATTATGTTCTTAATTGGACTGATTTAAACCAGAATTTCTGTTTGCTGTAATTAAGCTGCTCCCTCTTCACACCAGTATGTTTGGTTGCTGCAGTGGGTGTAGATGTGTAGATGTAGAGGGTGCAAAGTGTAGATAAAGTAGCAGTCAGTAGTCTCCGCATCAGCCCAACATTTCTCTTTGGGATAGGGCACATGGAAAGTTTTGATTATAAGACTTCATCCACTAAGTCATGGCAAAGGATTAGAACATAGCTGTGCTGCCTGGCAGCAGAGGGAAAAGAAAAAAAAGAGCAGTCATGCCAAAGTAAAGAGTAATTACTCACAACTTTTTCGTTTCTAATGCAAGGCTCAGCTTCTGCAGCTGTCTCTTAAGCAGACCTCTCTATTGTCAGAAAACCTGATAAGCAACTGAGAGCAGCAGATTTTATCAGTTTCTGCCATTTTACTAAGGATATGTTAAAAACACAAATATACAATTAAAATGCCTCCAAAGGATGTATTCATCCAAATGTTAATTTTAACTGGTTATAGTCAAGAAACTGCTGAAATCTAGATAAATAATCAAAGGACAGATAATTCCAGGACAGTAACTGTTCTGATTTAAGAAGAATTTTACTTGTATTGTCCTTAGCCAGAAAAGTCTCTGTTTGAAAATTTATAACCTTCTTTCTCTCTTTCTTTCACTCCATTCACTGCATGTGGCCAATCCCTTATTCCTCAGAAACTCCAACAGACTGCAAGAGTGCCAACACTTGGCCAGTACTTAAAGAGAGGCAAAAAATGATCAGCTAATGTGACAACAATCGAAGACGCACACAAAAAAAGGAAGAATCTTGTAAAACACAATGAAAAGGACCTCAGGCTTTCTATTCCCCTGCCTTGAGGCAAGATGAACAATTTAGCAACAAGGCTGCCTAGCATAGCACCAACTTTCATGCACAAGGCTTAACGCATCAAAAGTGTCTGCAGAGGTCTGGAGTTTTGCTGAAATTTTTCAAGTTTAAGGCTAGGAAACCAAGTGAGCAGTTTTAAAAAGGTGTTTGATGGCAGTACAATCCCAAAAGGCCCAAAGGACAGGAACTGAATCAATACTGTGGTCAGAACTGAAAAGAGGCAGTTCAGTTAAAAGTCACAGGAAAAGGTTAAGGGATAAAAGAACTGATTGTGACAGATGAGAAGCATTCAATAAATTTGTCTTGCAGAAGGAAACTTGACAGATATCTTGTTTGTAGCAGGTATAGGATCCCATATGAAGAGAACATAGGAAGCAGAAGAATATAGTGTAGGAGAGAAGGCAATGACAGAAAAACAATGTCTGGATGACTGGGGTCAGCCAAGTGCAATTGAGAAAGAAGCTGCAGCAACTCTGGTTTTAGCAACTGGAACAAAGCACCAAGGAATTCACAACTCTTCTCGCTTTCAGCTTCAAACTTTCCATCTTTATAAAAGCTGCTTTCACCAAACATTAAACTTAGCTCAAGGCCAGCAGAAAGTGATACAATGAAATTTGATACACTCTGATTTTATGCTTAAGACTTAACTGGTCAATTTCCCTTGAATTCTGTGGCTCTCAAACATGATATAAGGAAGGGATAGTGTTTAGATTGAGTGTCTGCAAAGGAAACTAGATGCCATAGGCAATATTGCTGGTAATGCTTTCTGGTGCTAAAACAACTCCTACTGCACACCCTGCTCTCCTGGGATGTGCTATTCCTAAGAATGGAATTTTATAAAATAGAACTTTGATCTGTGTTGTATCTGACATTATTCCAATTACCTTGCCAAATTCCAAGTGTGAGTAAACAGTGTTGACCTTTACCCTCACAGCTTCTGCTGGAATAGATTTCTTCTTGTCATATGAAGTATTTTATGAGGAAATGCATATGTAAAACAGTAGAAATGATAAGTTTTATATAGCATATATTTATCCAGAGCAGCAGAGATATAATTCTGACCCTAAGGTATTTTTTAAATACAAATATGCCCTCTAAATAGATAGTCAGACATTAAATTAAAAACAGTGTAAATATTTCCACTAACTTTCCTGAGCACAGGATCAAACTTAAATACTGGCCATGTAGCAAATAACATGTTGAACATGCTATGTACTCATTACTTAAGACTTAATTGGATTTTAGTTTTCTATTCAACTATTATCTGGAGATTTGCTCCACAACTGAGTCATACTGATAAAAAGCTGTCTACTGGATTTAAAGGCAGTCATCCATTGCTGTTTATGTGCACTGCTTTAATTTTATGTGGATGTTTCATAGATTACAGAAACACAAATAACACTTGATTAAATGAATTCAAATAATATGGAGGGTCAATGGATAAAGACAGAGATGAAATCATATGCAACCTCAGCTGAGTAAGGATATGACAGCGAGAATCAGAAACAGTTACTGCCATGTGTATAATATAAGGATCAACTTAGAGGCCACTTGGATATAGGCTTGTTTTCCACTTTACACCAGTGAAATATTTCCTGGGAGGATGGAGTGGGAGAGGAGTGGAAGGAGAAGCTAATATGTCAGCATTTCAATTCACTCCGTTTCAAACACTACCACCACTATGCCACAAACACTATGCCACACCATGTGCTATGGTCCAAAATCAGAGTGAATTTTGCTACTCTGTACTGGTAAACTACTGAGAGAAATGGGAACCCAGCGAGTGCTGTGAAATTTGTCACATCTCCCAGGTCTCACACAGCAGTGTGTTAATATTGTTCTTGATTGTTGCTAACCCCCTCTACAAACTTTCAGCTCCCTCATCCTACCCTACTTCCACTATCAATATGAACGCATAAAGGAAGGTGCATGGATGTAGGAGAAGGTTAAAGCTGGAGGTACAGACAAGTGAGAGTAGTCAGTGCCTTTGGGAAAAGAAGTGTAATTGGTGTAACTTTTGGTCACTTAAAAATTCAAGCACTGTAATGCTATCAGCAGGATAGCTCCTGGTGCTCCCAACATTTAATGAATGTTCTACATGTTCAAATATATAAGAAGGGCATGGAACTGTTGGAGCAACTCCAGAGGAGACCACAAAGTTGATTAGAGGGCTGAAGCACCTCCCCTTCAAAGGCAGGCTGAGTAAGTTGGGTCTGTACAGCCTGGAGAAGGGAAGGTTGTGTGGAGACCTCACTGGAGCCCTCCAGTATCTGATGGGGGATAGAGGGAAGCTGGAGAGGGACTCTTCATCACAAACTAGAGGGACAAGGAGTATTGGGTATAAGCTGAGTGAGGGGAAATTTAGGCACTGGAACAGGATGCCCAGGGAAGCTGAGGATGCCCCAACCCTGGCAGTGTTGAAGATGAGATTGGGTGAGGCCTTGAGCAACCTGGTCTAATGGGAGGTGTCCCTGCCTATCGCTGGAGGGGTTGGGACTAAGTGATCTTTATGGTCCATTCCAGCCCCTTAGCATTCTATGATTCTGTAACAAGATGTGGTGATTCCCTACTCACCTAGAGTTGTAATACATGAGAAACATCTTTCTTCACACTGACACTAAGAGCTGTGCTGGCCATGAGGCTCCAGAGGCAGGAGTAACCCTGATCACTGATGCAGTTACAGCCAGGTGCCACAGACATGCCCCCAGCAAGATGCTTACTTGGGTTTGAATTTTTGGGATTCTTTTTAGTTAATATATATACAGTCTTCTACCCTGAGCCTCATCCCAGAGAGGAAATAATTGACATTCTCTTGCCAATGGTAGCTGATTTTCAAAAGCATGAGTGAGGGAGAGAGAGTGTTTTGAAGCTGTCTTCAATTGTGGTGCTTGATCTAGTTGCTTCTGTTCAAAGAACTATAAAAAGAATAACATAAGATGTTCCAGAATTTTTCCAGGCTAGACATTGCAATAAAAGGCAATTTCACAGGTAATAGAAATATCAGCCAGGGGATTTCAGAGCTGCAGTATCCATATTTCCCTTCCCTCTCTGTTTAGCTGCATAGAATAAAACTTTTTTCTCTTGAAACTCAGGGATAAAGTATGAAAATCTTCAGAACCACTGGTAACAATGGTTTACACATCTGTTTACATTAAAAAATTAAATAAAGGAGCAAATAATTCATCAAAGCCTCCAGGACAGCCTTGAATATTGCCTTCTTCAGATTTCAGGGCTGGTTGAACTTAAGAGCCATTCTTTTCTTCAAACAGTGCCAGTGAAACTCTTTGCCTAAGGGTGAGGAAAAAGTTTTCACTTATTTTTACAATAGGGATTTAGAGGTGTTCCTGATGTGATGAAACCGCCAATTTTAGACAGAAGTGCCCTTAATCTGGCAAGAATTGTGCAAAATTTCTCTGCATGTAGCAGAAACCTAACACCTCTCTCCTGACCTCTTCAACACCCCTGTGACCCTGTTCCCGAGGCGTTCCTGAGGAGACAGCCAGCCGTGATGTATTATGTGCCTTTGCAAAGGACCAGATTGATGTGACCACCGAAGGAATGTTTCCTCTGCTGGAAGAACTGTGTTTCACAAGAGATTTTGTGTTCTTTTTCAAGTCATTTTTCAGGCATTATTATCATCATTAGCATTTAATGAATGTTCTACATGTTCAAATATGCACCATATTTATTACTTTCTGGCTGAGGTTATTTTGAATTCTTTGAATTTCCTGTAATATTTCATCTACTCATTATAAAAAGGCAGATGCAGGTTTCTTACGTCTAGTATGTACAGAAAAATCCTAAAGTTATTTCCCCAGAGCAAAAGATTCTTCATTCATGGGATAAAAGACAGGTAGAAAAGTGTAAGTGTTTGTTCAGCCTGTCAAAAACTTGTAAAATATGCTCACTAGAAACTGTATTATTCTTACATTAAGATATATGCCACTGCCATTACTCTGGAGAAACTGACTCATGAGACTCACTCTGTTCCATTCCTCCACAAAAACATCTAAAAGTTTAAGTAACTAAAATTTTTTCAAATGAGCTTTTAAGCAAAATTTTTCAGGGTTTCTTTGTACAAAGCAAAGTACCAAAAAAAAGAGCACAAACTCAATTTTCATCTGTGTGTACATTAAGGACTAGCACACGGCACACTCCACCCTCATCTGGCTCACACACGAGTGCTTTGATTCTCAGTTTACATTAGATATAGCTAGAATTGAAGGTGGGGCTGCAAATCTGGCCCCAGCAGCACAGATCTTTCTTCTTCTTGTGCTTTTCTAACTTTGAAATTTGAGCAATTGTATATATTTTTCCTTTACTTTTACATACATGCCATTTTGTGCTTAAAGGAGCAAAAGAAGCTTGTGCAATTAAGGTGTGTTTGAGGGGAATTTGATTCTTTTCATCAGCACTAAAGACCTGGCTCATAAATATCATGGCAAAGATGGCATCCTTCAGCCAATTTGTAAGTCCTTACAGTTGGTTTGATTTAGAGTCCTCCAGAGGAAGACTCTAAAGACTTACAAGGAGATTCTGGCTTGTTCACAAGAGGGCATGTGAAAAAAATGAAGGAACTGGAGCACTGACCTCCACAAATATCCATTTCTATTCAAGAACAACAAAAAAAGGAATTATGACAACCATTCTCTAAAGCTAGCAACTGAGCATTAAGAAGAATTAATTCTTGAATTATTTTTTGACAAAGAATCTGTAGATCTCAAAGAGGAAAGGAAACCCATAAGTATGAAAAAAAAGGTGTCAGCAGAGTAACCTTCCCATCATTGCCCTGTTGCTGGAGAAAAAAAAAAAAAAAGCAAACTTAGAAGTTAAGTTAGGAAAGAAAAAAAGAGCCTTACGTCAATACTGTGGACCTGGGTTTTTATCCACCTATTTATAACATTTTTAAAATGTTTTTAAATGTTATTCTCTGTGTCTACAGTGTGGTCTGTCAGGTGGAATATATACACATTAGCATTATATTTTTGTGCACTCCGTAAGATTTCAAGGTGCCGTATAGAAAAAGAACAGGCACAAAGCCTTTCAATTTCCTCTATTGCAGCTTTTCCCCGAACTCCACCAGATAAATGATCAGCACCATAAGAAGAAATGGTGATAAATTGGAAGTGATGGCATATGAATATTTCAGGGAAAGCTGATTGGAAAAGGACGTTTTCCTTCTAAAAATGCTCATACCTTTGGGTCATTTGGAACAACACCTTTTTTTGGCATACCACATTAGACATTTTGGTTTTCATTATATTTTTCACTGAAACTAGAAACAGCTGCTGTCTGATGTCAGCTGGTATATGTGGTAGTAGTGTGGGTGGAGAAAGAGATTTCTTTTTCCTCACAAGAAAGACACAACTATGGAAAGTATGAGGTTATGGAAAAGTGTTAGCAGGTGATATAAAACATTTACATAGAGAACATAGATCCAAATTGCCTCTGAATGATTGCAGTTGTCACATCTTTAAAGTACAAGGGTTAGATAACCACAACAGTGATTAGCAGAGCAAAAGAATCAATTTTCTTTGAAATGATAGTCCCCAGGGAAGGATGCTTGGCAAACATTCTTTTGGGCGGTGACAACCAACACTTGCCCCTTCGATACATTCCTAAGCCACTGTGTGGAATAGGAGAATAAAAGCAGCAAGGGCCTAGCTGTCCATTCCTCCCTTGTAATTATACCTTTGGCTTTTTCATTTCTCTTCTCAAACCAGGAATATTTTTAGAAGTGCCACTTAGTTATTTTGAAGTATTTTTGAGCACAGCACCACAACACAAGATTTCCTTGAGTAAGTTAATCCTATATAATGTTTCTTCAGAGGCTTCCTGAAATTCATTAGTGAAAGTTCACCAATCTAAGCAGAACAATGCCTTCCAAACACCTACTCCTCAGTTCCTATGTCCACATTTGCAAGTACACTGCTCACTCTTGCTCCCACTACAAGAACTCTAAGTGATAGTGCAGAAAGAAAAGGTGGTGTTTTTTCACACAAAGTTTAGTTATTCTATGGAACTGTTGCAAAGGTTATATGAGTTCAAAGTTGACCAAACTAATGAAAGAAAAAGCTGTCAAGAATCATCAAATACAAAGGCTCCATCTACAAGGAGAAGGTTTGTAAGCCATAAGCTGTTAGGACCTATGAGAAGGACTTAGGGAATATAAAAGAAATGTATGACTAGATTTACTTTTATACTCTTCACTGCACGTTCCTCCTTATGGTCTTATGTTATTGAACATAGACACACATTCTGAAAAGGTCTGTGCAGACCAGCACAGGAACAGGCAACTGGAACAGCTGCTCTAACAAGGTCCAAGAACCCAAATTTTTAACCACTCTTTTTAAAGAAGGGTGTATGTTTGAGATGAGAGAGCTGTTGGATACTCTCTCTTTCTTTCTTTCTTTCTTTGCCTTTGGAAGGACAGGCTGCCTTGTCACTTCTGCATGGGCCTTGGCAGGCAGACCTCAGTCCTTTTTTGCAAGGCAACTTTACAGGACAGACTAGTCTGTGGCTTTTTTTATGCTAATTGGAATCAAATGTTACATGGATGGAGACACAGGAAATTTACAGATCTTCTATGGAAGTGTCAGCATAGTTTTCTTGACATTGTCTGTTCTTTTGCTGAGTCTGTCCAAGGATTGAAGCAGACTGGCTCTAACTCCCAGTCTCAGAGCACCTGGTTTTAGAGCATTGAAAGCTGGTCAAAAAAGGTTTCCTTCACTGACTCCTGCATACTTTACAAGACACAAGAGTGCTTCTCTCTGGGTTGGATATGAGGACATGTTCTTTTCATGAGAACGTAAAGAAAACAAGTTGCTATTTCTCTGTTTTGAGCGGCAGTAGAAGTCCAACTCCTGCTGGGACTGGAGTCATGCATTGCATGCTGTTACACATCCCTATATGATCATTAATTCCTCTAAAGTACTTAGCCCTTGGGTACCTGCACCATGGTCCCACAGATATCCGCAAGAGCCTTGACATGAAACAGCATTATACCCCGTGGGCGTAGCTGAGTTCTATCAGGATCACCCCAGGCTTGTGGCCTCTCTTTGAGAGAGAGATTTGTTGTTTCAGTGCCAGGAGACAATGTAAGGAGACCAGGGACACAGTGCAGATGGGCATGCACCACGAGGTGGGCTGTGAAATACATGTTGTAGCCCAGACTGGCCTTGGGGAAACAGCATGAAGGACTACAGAAACCCAGTCCCTGGGCAACCTTCCCTCCTGCATTTTGCCAAGAGCTGTGGAAATCATAAAGCAGGACATTCACTTTGTGTAGAGCTACCCAACATATCTATGAGGTCTGTGGGAAGCAAGCAAATGGCATCTCCATGAGCCCGTTAGAAAATAATGTGTAACAATAATACAGAGCACTTTAGGTGATTGTACAACCTCAGTTTAACAGCTGTATATCTCAGCAATATTTGTATATTTATTCTAGTTCACTTTCCATTAAGGAAAAGCAGCCTTCCTTTAATCTGTGGCCTATAATTTCTCTTGCTGAGCTCTTCTGAAGTGAACATACAACTGCATGCCAGTGACTAAAGGCTAAGTAGAAGCTAATTTCAGGGTTTGGCTCATGACGATTTTAAGAAGTCACACCTGGAGTGGGACTTTGGGTGCCAAAATTTTATCCTAGAGAAAATTTTTACAGCCAAGAATGAAACCCCTGAAAAAGAGAAGAGAGGGGAATGTTATAATAGAAATGCTGGCATAACTTCAACTACTGTGGAGCAGCCCAAGAAGCTGATGAGGCCGAGAGTTAAAAGCAAATCTGCCAACTTTCACTCTGCTCAAATAAGGTAAGTCATGCTAAAACGTTTGACTGCTTCAAAAAAAGAAAAAAAAGAAGTTGCCTTCACCTCTTCAGAAAACTACCAGCTATAAAAAAACCAACCAAAAATAATGCAAATGCACTTTCAATTAAACTCTGCTTTGTTTTCTCTGCACTGCATGATTTTTCTGCTTGGTAAAATGGGACGTGGGAAACTACTTTAAAAATGAATTTGACTAATCCTGGCTTGAAATTTGGGCTCTACCTATCCAGAAAAAGGCAGCACAGTCTGGACCATTCCCCAACAATAGAGTGGCGACAGGCTAAATATAACCACACTTAGAGCCCCAGAGCCGGCATCTAACACCAGGGTCTTACAATAACACTGAAGCTGCTGCTGCTCCAGCAACAGCCGAGGCAAGGGCAAGGAAAGCTCTGTTTGTTTTTCAGCTGGGACTTCATTCTTCACTCAGCTGTTTGCTATTAGGACTGGAGCAGTAGCAGTGAGAAATTCATTGCTGCTTGCTCTCTGAATCCCGACACAGTAACAGCACAGATCCAACTAGCCAAATCCACAAAGGATCAAGGGAAGGGGAAAAAGAGAGCAACAAACTGCTGTGTGCTTGTCGTCGCGCTTTTACAGCACCTTTCATCCCCAAGGAACCCATTTATTGAGGGCCAGACTCTGCCCCATTCCTGCAGAGATGGGTATTAGCAAGTGCTGGAAGCAGGACAAGGAATTTCCTCTCACTCTTCTCCTCCACCCTGCTGGTGGAACCGATGTGTCAGAGAGGTATTCTCACCAGCACGAGAGCTGCTTTGTCCCTGCAGCTGTCACCTGTGCTCTGCCTCTTGCCAGATTCTCTCCCCTGCCTATCTTGAGCTAAACGGTGGGGAAACAAGGGTGTTCCTGGCAGGTTGTTGCACCTCTCTGCTCCTTAGAAAGGCACAAAATCAAGCACTAACTTGGTTAAACTTATCCTGATGCTCTGGGCTCTATCAGGCAAATTTCTGCTTGTGCTGAGAGAGGTGTAAAATGAGGTGGATATCACTATCACTGTAGACATTTTGATATATTGTTTTGGAGGAATAAAAGAAGAATTGGGTATATCTTACCAGCACATCTCTATATTTATCAGTGCAGTGCTTAACACTGCTCCCCACTGCTGTGGTTGGAGACTCTGCTGTGCTGGTATTTAGTGGAGAGCACAGACTCCGAAAGGGTTACACAGGCTGGGTGAAAAACAGAGGCTCCTTTCCAACACAACTGCTCCAGAGCATTTGCTGCTTGGGAAAGCTGCAATTGCTGTCTGAGACTCTGCTTTGGTGCAGTAGGTGAGAGCTACCAAAGTGAATTGCTGTCTTTCAGAGCTGGCTTTCTGGCAGCTGCGGAGAGCAGAGCTCTCAGCTTTCCACAGAGAGTTCTGGAGGAGGAGCCTTGACTTGGGGTCCCTGGGTACAAAGGGTGATTTCTGCTAGTCCTGCTGGAAAGCACTGCAGCTGAATGACGGCTGCTGGATGCAGACAGTGCGGGTGAGAGTTCATGCCCAGAAGCTGGTCACAGCAGTGGAGCTGATTGCTTTCATTCTTCTGCAGTCTATTTGTGTTTGAAAATAAAAATGGTATGTAAGAACACAGGCTCTTTTCTGCCAGTATAGCTGCTTCCCCTTCTGGGGACTGCATGAGGTCTGGCTTGTGAGCTAAATGATAAGATTCCCAGGACTGGGAATTTTGTTTTGCATTTCATTACCTCCTTCTTCTGTTGATAATGATCTCATGTGCAACAACAAATCACTCCCTGACCTCAGCATAACAAAGTGAATGCAGGACTTGAGACCTGGGTTCTAAGACTGTCTGCCTGCTTTCTCCTGCTGCCCTGAACTAAAAGGGTGTTTCCTGTGCAGCCTGCAAACCCCAGTATCTAGTCCCAATTGTCACCTGTGAGCCCATTCCTCCCAGCCATGCTTTCTGATTAGAGGGTGAGAGTCAAGCGTGTCCCCATAGACTGACAAACTAGATATGAAGGAATTCTTAAGAACCTTAAAAAAAGAAGCCACAAAAACCCAAACAGTAAATGACTGCTTCTATAAAGAGTAAATCTGTATTTCTCACTAAGAAACAAAGTGATCACTAGATCTGTGTCAATATACACAACCAGGGCTTAGTATAAAGAACACACATGCAGTTTAAGCAGTATTAACAGAATATTGATATTGATTTTCAACACACATGGGAGAGAACTCCATGTGCTCTGCCACATTACCTTAAAACAGGTCTTATGCTTGCACTGAAATCTGAACTCCCTACAAAGTCAAACTGTGCATGCTACATGTTGGCTTGCATCCTAGCCCAGCTCTGGATAGATCTGGCTGTCTTAGCTGGTGAGAAGAATCAGGTGGGGACCAGCTTCAGCTTGAGCCTTTCCCTAACAGGCAAGAGAGATTTTTCAGTGATGTAAAAGAGGTAGGGAAAAACAAAAAAAAGGTTCACAGCTGTAAAAGCATGAGTCAGGCGCCTCTCAGGAGGTGGGGTGTTCCTCTTTGTTTCTAACCTTTGGAACACCATGTTTACTTCTTCTTCTTCCTCTTCTTCCTTGTATCTGCCAACCATGTAGCTGTTCAGGGCTGGCTCTTCTCAGAAGCACACCCAGTACATACAGGAAAACTACTAGACCGCACTAGACTAATTGAAACCATTTGCAAGGAGTATCTGGAAAGTAATTAAGAAATGCATGGCTGTTCACAGGCTGACACTCCATTGCATTGGCAGACAGGGACTCTACTTGCACCAGGAAACTCCAGTGTTACTTGTGCTGAAGAGCCAGGGCTGCACACCTGACCTGCAGACAAACAAGCCCTGAGCTGTGTCTGACCCCTGAAGATCCTTGGTGGAAAGGACTGGGGTCAGCCTGGGTTGGGACACCCTTGTTCCCTGCAAAGAACAAAACAACCTGAGCAGTGAGGAAGGGGAACAGAAGAGAGCCCACACCCTGTGTCACACTCCATATATAGCATCACTAGAATAATATAGTGAACAGGAGCCCCAAGTAATTGGTTTTTCCATCACTATCAGAAGCAGTTCCATTTTAATTTCTGCTGACAAGCCCACTGTGCATCTGTCAGCTTTGTGGAGTTCAGATCATCTGACACTCTTTAATGCTAACACCTGCCCCAAGTCCTGTGTGAATTTTTGGCAAGAAAGCATGAAAACTCACAACAATGGATCATGGCCAGATGACCCAGAACTTTCTTCGTGTGAAGTCACCTTTATTTTGCCTTGAACACCTGAATTTTTTAATACTGAATTAGCCTTTCGGTAGACTTTTATTCTCTTTTATTCCAAAAGTCTCCATTTCACCCCTGAGAAATAACTGGAGGTTACTATACTAAGAAGGCACAGCTGGTATGAACCTCATCAATCTTGAGGCAGTGTGGTATATGCTTAGCATAATTTTGGCACTGTGAAAGAAGGAAATAAAATCCTTTCTTTAGAAGCTGCAAACACCTGGTGCTCTCCACAGGTTGCTGTAGAAGCACAGCCCATCTTAGCTGTACAGTTACAGACAGAGCATCATCTAAGTTGTCTTGACTTTCTGCAGGGAATAAAAAGAAAATATTGATTGATCTGCTGGCTGATATATCTTCCCTGGTCCTCAGTTGGTTCTGTATGGCATCTGAAAGTGCACTGTCTTCGATGAAAGATCTGCCTAAGTTAAAAATTACTTACCCCATGAAATGAGCTGCAGACATTGAAGACAGAGCTATGCTTTGGCAATCAGGCTGTAGCGTTCTTTTTCGACTCCCCGAGCTAGGGAGGTTTATTTGCTCACTCTTCCACTGTGCCTCTTCAAGAGCAGGAGCACACAATGCAAATAATGCTACCTATAGCAGTCAAAATGCTGCTAGACTGGTTTAGCCCTCAAGGTGAAATCAAGCAGCAGCCGCCCAGAGTGTGCTCCTATGTTGTACAGACGTTACCTCAAACAATGTTAGAAAATGTATGGTCCATGGGGAAATAAAAAGTAAAGCTGATAAATTAATGTATATTTTGAACTAAGGTAATGAATTTCAACAAAACAAAAAGGAACAACTCCAGACCAGCACTGCATCACTCTGAGACTCTTTCAATTGTTCCAGGACTCAGACACGTACTCTCTAGCCATACTACAAAGGGTCAGCAATGTTTTGGCTCCCAAAACAAATCAGCTGACATATCCATAGCATAGAATGATGTTTTAGCATCAGAAAATCTGCACAGCTTCAGGTTATGCTTACTTTGAGCTTACTGGGCACCAGGATCCTTACTTCTGAATGAAAACAGCTACATATTATTCTTGCTGTGACAGGTCTACCAGATCATAGCCTTTTATTCTGATTTAAGGAACTTTCCTTTCATGTCACAAATGTTGGTGCTTATTTCCAGCCTTACAGACAGAGGGTGTGAATTTATTTTTTCCACAAAGTTTCTCGTCCAAATAGTTGCAGAGAAAAGCTGAAGAATTTGATGTAGTTAAAACTTAAATTTCAAAAGACAAAAGGGCAGTAAAGCAAACCCAAGGGAGTTTATTTGAAGTTCAAGGTTTTTAGGCCAGTGATGTCATTTTGGGGGAGCTTCACTTGAACCAGGGAAAGGCAGGACATGTGCATGTCTGGGATTGGAGGTCATGAAGCAACAATCCACAGCAGAGCATCACACTCAGGATGTCCCTCCCTCCTGCTAGGGGCTTCCATGGCAGCACACCGACCACACCGACCACACACAGCCCAGGCAAGGCTTGTCAGGGCCAGCAAACAGCCCAACAGCAGGGCTCCCCTCCTGCTGCTAGACCAGAGAGAGAGGAGCAAGAAGGAACCGCCTCCCACTGCCACCTCCCCCTGAAGGAAGCAGCTGCAATGCCTACAGAGATGTGAACAAGGTTTGGGGAATGAGTGCTCACTCCCCAAGCAAGGTACGCTTCCAGGAAAAGCTGCATCTGGAAATGTCTTTACTAGCGCAGCATGTTTGTTCACAGCATTGTTAAGACTGACGACAGATGAAGTCTCTAGTTCTGGGGGCATTAGCTTGACTACAGTTAAGGGAAAAATTCTGTCCTTTCCATGCTGAAAAGAAGCTGATGCTACCTTTACTGTAGCACTAGTGGAAGTTGATTTACTGTTTTCTTCCCTGCATGGCACTGTCAGCAAGAGAGGGCATCTTAGAGGGTCCCTAAGGAAAGCTGCTACATGAGGAATCGCAACCAGCAGAAGAAAAACAGGCCACAGATAGTGCTTTATTCCAGGGTAGCACCCACCTGGTTCATACTGCAGCTGAAGCCACCTCCTCCACTTGAAGCCAGCTGGACTCACAGGCTGTGCTCAATGCAGGTCACTTCAAGTATTGTTAGGCCATGATATCAGCTCCCCCACACTGCCACTAAATATGGATCTCTTCATGTAGTGCTCTGTGTGTTTGGACTGAGAATGGCAGTGGATTCACAGCCATGGAGCCAAAATATGAGCCTGACCGTGGAAGAAGAATAAATGCAGTTTTTTGTAGCAGCTTTGCAGCACACTGATAGATGAGCAAGATGATCAGGCCACGAAGGAGGGAGCTGATGCTCATTCCTTGGTTTCCAATAAAGGATCAATAAGAAAAAAAAAAAATTACCTCTCTCCATTGTCTCCTTTGTTTCCCTATCTGGATCCTGTGGAGACTCACAGGTTTTCTCACCTGCTAAGGGCTCAAACAGATGTGCTGCAAACCCAGTGCCTTGAGTTATGTGTTTGGAGCATTTGGAGGGGGAAATACTTCGTGCTCCCTTCCAGTCCTTGGGGACAGATGTTTCCTATTTGATGGTTCCATTTTAGTCTACACATATGTAATCTCTCCAGCTCTCTCCTAAGTTGAATTCATTCTCAGTTCCACAAAGAAAATCTGGGAGAAGTCCTTGGCTCACTGACCTCTCAACAGGAGAATGTGGAATTAGAAGACATGTAATAAGTGCTTGTAAGAGCCCATAATGCATTATTTCCTGTAGCCAGAATGTGAGGATTATATCAGGGTTCTCAGCACCTTTCTTGGCCACAGACATCCTCAGATGCTTGTTTGTCCTCTTTTAGGGTTGTCAGATCTTAAAGTTGGAAAACCTTTTGGAAATTTCTCTTTCAAATTTCAGTCTGGGATGATAGAAACCTATTCCCGGCTCCCAGACACATCTCCATCCATGCAGAGAAAACATTTAAGTTACTCAGGCTCCAGCCAGGCCCTTTTGTGGATTCAGCTGTGTGCTGCCCCACCACAGGCAAAGCCTTCCTGGAGCCTCTCTCTATCAAAGCCCCCAGGAGCTGCTGCCAAGGTAATCTGCAGTGCCATCTAGTGAGGCAGGCACAGTTCCACAAAGCTCCCCACTGAGCCCAGGCACATCAATCATTCCTGCACTTTTTAATTTTTCACTAAGGATTCTCTTTAGGCCGTGATACAAGCTGAGGTTGCAAAGAGGATGGATCTGAGGAGCAAGAGGACTGGAGATGTGGGGGGAAAAGACATGGAAACAGAGCTAAGAACGGTGTGAGGACCATGTTATGGGTGTGTGCTCTGGGATGGAGGATGAAGAGAAAGGAATTAAATTAGCAGAAGGGCTGAGTGAAGGAAAGTAAAAGTGAAAATGGCGGTGATAGATGATACAGTGAGGCAGTAGGAGATAAAAACAGTGGAAACACTTATATCGGCTGCCCTGGGAAGTTATGATGGGAAAATGGGAATGACCAGGCCTGAACAGCAGCACTGAGAAGCTGGGAGAAGCTGGTATCAGACCAGGACAGATGGAGATTTGTGGAGATTTACTGAGGATGGAGCCTGTGGCAAGTGACTAAGGAAAGTGCCAAATGATGACTATGCATGTGTGTCCATGTTCTGGTTTTCAATTTGATTATTTAAAGATTTAAGAAACTGAATGTATATGTGCAAAGTGCATGCATGCACAAACTCTACAGTACTTTATTAATATGTAATCTAAACCCTGTCTTATACTGTAGATCCAGCTCCAAGCTCTCCAAAATTGGTAACAGTTGGAGAGGGTTACCTTTGCCTCCTAATTCCCCACATGCATTTAAATGAGCTGATATTCTCCTTTGAGAGAAATCAACAGGGTGCAGTAGGGGAATTGTCTACAGGGGACCTGCCCTTATTTTATAGTCAGGAGATGTAAAGAGACAGTGAGTGCATGGCTGAGGCAGATGATGGACGCCAGAGAGCCAGACTCTATCTCTTCCTTTCCCCCGTGTGCCTGGGGGACACATCTAGACTTTTTAGCCAGACTTTTCTCAGGTGGTGCTCAATGTGTGATCTTTGCTTTGGGGTTCCAGACTGGAGCTCTATGGATGCGGTTTGCAGAAAGGCAGAGACATAAAGCTGTAAATAACGTCATGAGGAATTCCCATGCTGAATCACTGCTCAAGACTACCTATAAAACCATCCTGTCTGGAGGACACCTATATGCCAAGAAAACCATCAGCTCACACAATGGCAGTTTCTGGCTTTCTTATGTGTTGCCAAACAATTTCCACATACCCAAGCACAGCTCTACTTTTTCAGAAGGTAGATGTGCCTGTGGTCTGACTGCCATGGTTTTTCATGTAGTTTTATGGGGCTAGGAGTCAAAGTACTAATAAGTGCAGCAGCATGTAAACTGATCTTTTAATAAAACTGCAGTTATTGGGAGGAAAAAAATCTTTTTCAGATTTTGGAGTAGTCTGTGTTGCATTTTCCATTTTGCTTGGACAGAAATTTGAGGTGGTGGCTGCACTGAGGAAGAAGAAAACAGCCCCTTACAGCCCTTAACTATATCTCCAAACACCTGAAAGAATACCACAATCATTCTCTGTTTTCTGTTCAGTAAGGAAAGAAACTTAATGTACTTCTAAGTAGAAAAAGGAAAAACAAATATGAAAGGGAGGAAAGCCACAATAAACTCATGGGGTATTTTCCATCCTGTGGGGCTGGCTTTTCAGTATTTACATTACATAATATACAGCTACTAGAATTACTGTGTCCTAATCCAGAGAAGCTTCCGGAAACCAAATTATTTAGTGGCTAGGCATGCATTCTGACCCTATCATTTGAAACACAAGCTAATAATATAGAAGTTTATCCTACCCAAGGGTATGTGCATCCATCCTACTTGAAATTTATTCTTCTATGTGATAGATTCATCTTGATGGGCAAGTTTGGAGAGGCTTTCTTCCTTGGATAATTGGACAATTTTGGTTTGGGGGAATAGAGACATTTGAAAAGAATCCTAACATAGTATAAAAATACTCCAGAGATCTGGCTACAAAGAGTTGAGGCCTGAGGAAATGAGCAAAACTCAGAAAGAAGAGATGAAATCCTCAGTCTGCAGAGAGCAAGAGGCCAGCTTGTGTAGGCTGTGGTTGTCACTGAAAGAGCCATGGTCGACGTAGCTGCCCCTCGCTGCCTACAACACACAAGGCTCAAGAGCACAGGTCATCCAAAATGCTTCAGCTCACCACGCTTCCCTCCCATTGTCCCAAGGAACTCTTCCCATGGAGCAGGAAAGACCTGCCCATGAAACCTCTAGGGCTTGCAGTGCCTTTGCAGCGGACACGGCATCCAGCACAGGGTGAAATCCGTGGCCAGGGCACTTTGCTATTGCAGCTCAACATTTAACTCCTCAGAACGCCACTGCCCACCCACGCCTGAGGCCAAGCTGGGACAGCTAGGGCAGCTAGGGCAGCTAGGTTTACACAACAGTGGAGATTCCCTGCTGCCTGCACATTCCTCTCTCCTGACTGCCTGTAATGATGGCCCAAGGCAATATATTTACCACTTCCCAAATATCACGCCAATTTGTCCACGATTTATAGCAATGAAAAGATGCATTCATTTACCCTATTTGGCCATAAAAATGTACTTTTTTTTTTTTTTTCTCAGAAATATCTTAAGGGCTTTTGCTCACAAACTGCTAGTAAACTGTTATGTACTACTGGCCAAAACCTGAGGCATTCTGTGGACAAATTTTACCAGAAATTCAGGGGTCAGGTTGGACTGCATCACCAAGCTGCTACTTTGTTGCAAAAACCAATTTTAAAATGTCCGTTTTCAGAAGCCCATTTTCAGAAGAGGAGTCCCAGATTGCAAGAGTTTCCTTTTATGATTAGCCTGATTCAGACTGACTCTTCATGGCAGCACAGGGAATGTCAGAGTGCCTATTCATATACATCTCTTGCTGATCCATAAAGGATCAGGTCCCTAAATCACAGCTATCAGAGCCAAGTTACAGGGGAAAGAAACATCATTACAATGAGGGAAGACAGGGAGGAAGCAGGGAGAGGCAATGGGCAGCTCAAGGTGGATTGTATGGAGGGTCAGCTCCTCCTTGGTTTGTAGAAACAATGCAGGAAGGAAGCTGGAGAAGAATATTAGAGCTCTTTCTGTGCCAAAGTGACAAGCTTCCTCACCCTGGTATAAGGTTCTGCAATAACAGTGATTCCCAGCTATTGATGTGTTATGTCTTCGGCGATCTGAAACTAAAAACCAATTTTTTCTTGGTGTAAAAACTATCAGTGGCTCTCTGCTTTTTCCTGAAAAGTTCAAAGAGAAATCCCTGTTTGCAAGATTTAAAATAGACAGTCTTTATCCAGACATCTGTTTCTACTTATGACAAAATGACATCAGGGGAAAGGATACTTTCTTTGTGCATTCTTTAAATCTTACCCCCATTCCTCCTACCCCAAAGCCCACTTGGGCTGGTTTCAGCCTTGCAAAGAGATTTCCTGACTGTCTCAGGAGCAGACAACTACTACAGAGTGACTAATAAAGTGTGTAACCAGTCAGGGTCAAGTTTGGGAATTTCATGTTTGTGGTGCCAGCAGCCCAAAACATCACTAGACTAGGTCACTTAGTGTCTATGTATCCAAGTAATGTCCTTCTTGAGGGCTTTGTCTGTTTATCAGGAAGAAACCTGACCTGGCCACTGATTTATCTTTCCAGAGCATCAAAGTAAGGTTCAGAAGCCAGCAGAATTGCAAGAGGATGGCATTCAAACCTTTTTTCACCACAAACTGCCCACAAACAAAGTTAGAAACCAGCAAGTGTCAAAATCTACAGCAGAAGAGTAACTTGGCTGTCTTAGTTGAGTAACTTAGTTGGATTCAAAGATTCCCAGAACCAGTTTAGCACCAGGAATAAAAATAGCAGTTTTAAATTAAATAAAAAAAGAAAATCTGATCACAAAGTGTGATTTTATCAAGCGAATCTCATATCAGTAAAAAGCTTTTTGCTAAGATCACCTGTCACACAAGGAGTCAAATCCCTCTAAGTCTGAGAACATCAGTTGACAAAAGCAGTATCAGTGCTAGAATTTTATCAACTGCATTGAAAAGAAAATTTGAGACAGACAGTAGTTTTATTACATGATGATTTGTATCTTAGCATCACATTACTATTTTCTGGATGATTTATACTGTCCTAGGAAAACTCTGGTGTGCAAAGTGTTCAATCAAAAGACACGAGTTCAGTCATTTCTCTGCGCCTGGCATAAACAAAGGTGTTCTATGCCAAATGGACATAACCAGGCAGGATCTTTGACATTCCTACTGCAACAAGTAATTATTATTCCAGCTTTAGATATGACAATAGATGTGTTGTCTCCTTACAAAAGAAGGAGCCATAATTTACTTTGTTAGGTGTGGAGGGGAGCACTTTGTCCTTCAGAGAAGAACAACTTATTAGAGCTGGTTTTAGCACACATGCCTCAGAGTTTGGTCAGTACAACCGTATGTTCATGTTTAAAACCCCATGATGAGAATTTGTTTTAAAGCAAAATTTTCTACCTACTGAAGCCTCACCTTGGTTCCTACTCTCTGGGAAGTAAGGCGGAATTCACCCTAACATCCTTGGAGCAGGAAAGCTCTGTTTCTGTCCAAGGACCACTACCTTTCTGGTGATAGAAAATTTTACCACAGTTTGTATTTTGCCTGATCTACAATCAAACATTCAGATGAGTTAGGAGAATTAATTCAAGTTACTAGAACAGATAAAAGGCAAAAGTTAAAATGTGTTTTAAGTCCTAGCCAGCACTTAAGTGTTGGCTAAGACACCCGTCTTCCCCAAAGCTATTTATGCCATCTCCATAGAGATGCTGTGTTGGTGCTGCCCATGAACTGAAAATATATGGAGAGTCACATGGATTTGGGATGTAGTTCAATTAGGCAACTTTCACATTTCATTAGACATGTCACTAGTTTATTCAGCAGGTATTTGTTAATCAAAAAAAGGAGATTGCCCTCCAAAAGAAATACTGCAATCTCCATTTTCTTACACCCATTTTTAACATTCCCCAGTTCAGAAAGCAGAACATCACAATATTGCTGCTATTAAAAGAAGAAACATCAGGTCGCCAAGTTATCTAATAATCAGAGGCACTGATAAGTGTTTTTCACTGAGACTCTGCATATCTGACTAACTGGTGCTCTGATCCCATCTTCAAAAGACATCCATTGAAAACAGCAGATCTTTAACCCATCCCATCTCTATACAATGTAGAAGTTTGACCCTCAGCAAAGTAAAAAAAAAAAAACTAGTTACCAAAAAAGTCCCTCTTGCAATATGAGAAATAGATAACAATTCTTGGGAATAAAATGTTTCCTTCCAACAGATGCGGGCAAAACTATCCAAGCAGATTTTACTGGAAAGATAGAGTTTGCATCAGCCCAATGGCGTGGTAGTCTACAATTTGCCAAACAAAAGATGTTTCATCAGAAACAAACCATCTTCACCCTCCACGTGCCAGGTATTACACATATCTTGCAAACTCACACTTCTCTTTCTTTTCTCCTTTCGGGAACAAAAGAAAAAAAAGCAAAACCAGGAGCCCAGACCCAAAAAGAAAATATGGCTGAAAGCAGCAGCCATGTGTATGATGAAGAACATCACTCCCTTCAAAGTCAGGTGTGAGCAGGTGCTGCTGTGGCTGCTTTGGCAGCTCACCTGCAGGGCTCACCAGTCTTCCTCCTCCCTCCCAGCTGCCAGTGCATGGCCTGGAACCAGGACCTCCCCCAAGAAGAAGAGATAGGGAGACATGCAAAGAGGGAGGAGGCTGTTCCTTTGTTGAGAGAGAGAGCTCTGACAGCATGGAAGCCCAGCAGGCTCCATGGGCCTGCAGGGAGCTCCCACAAGTAGCCCATGGTCTTGCATGCCCAGGGAGGTGCAGGACAGTCTGTGTCCTCCTGCCATGCAGAGAGGCAGCAACCTCATTTTTTGAATGCCACCACTGCTATGAAGACAGAGTCTGCTTCTGAAGTGCAGATTTATTCCTGCCTGTAAAGTTGCATGGGATAATTAGAATTTCTAGACTAGTTGTGAATTTAAATATTTACCTATCACCATAGTAAAACTATCACTCTGGAGGATCTTCTTCACTTTTTCTCACATGTATGATCACTTGTCACAAATGTGAATGTGAATGTGTCAGAGGGACTTGAGCATGGAGAAGAAATTCAAAGCCAGAATACTTTGCATTCATACTCATCTTTCTCTAGCAAAATACAAACCCTAGTGAATGCACAGCTCCAAGTCCCTCATACTTAGTCCTGCACTGTTACACCCAAAAACGAACAGCACCTCAGTGGGTGCTCTGCAAATGTCACCTGCGAAGGGAGCACCAGAAGTCAGGCTGCAGAATGCAGGCTTTTTGCAGTCTTTTTGCTACTTACCTCCTACAATCCACTATTCTGTGCCAGTCTGCCTGAGATTTAGACCCAGGCATCTGCTGTGTGTTTTCCTGGTAAGGACCAAGTTTGATCTCTCTTGTGCAGAGATGTGGTGCACAAAGGAGCCACTGCCTTGTTGCTTGGTGATAATTTTTCATGAGATCAGCGACGCAGCGTTGTGTGTGTGTGAGTGTCTGTGTGTCTGTGTGTCTGTGTGTCTGTATGTGTCTGTTTCTGTTTGAATCCTTTCAACTGGTGTTTCTTACATTATCCCCTTGGGATGACAGCAAACATTCTTCTCACATGACTGGTGCATTGTACTTTCTGCAGCTCTCTGGTGCTGTAATTTTTTTTTAGGACTTTAGCCCTTCCCCATCCTTTTCCATCCCATTACAAAGGAGAGTAAAGGTTCACTGGCTGGATTTCCAAAAGGGCGGACAAATTTATTACCACTAATAATATTTTCAGCTACAAAATTAAATCAGCTGAGCAGCCAAAGCTTCTGACTGAGGTAGGAGGATCCCACATTTGGGACTGTGCTTTTGCTCTGTGTAACACATCAGCAGTCCCCAGTCAGAGCTCAGTCTCCTCTGGCCAAGAACTCGGGAGGAGGAGCATGCAGACGGCTCTGCAGGCTGGCTCCTCGCAGGCATTTAGGGCTCCCCTGACACCTGAGAGCCTAGAAGGGACAAGGAGGGCAAGGCAAGAAGGAAAGAACAGTGTGGGAGAAACAAATCTCAGTTCCCTCGACGCAATGAGCAACAAGGATGGGGGAAAGTTGGACCATCTGAAGGAAGGACCAGCTGTGTTGGCTCAGGGTGCAAACAGGCTGACACTTGTGGCAGAAATGGTTTCCAGAGTGACACGTGGCTGTGGTGTCACAGCACGCTGTTGCCCTGGTTTGTTCATCACGTCTTTCTTTGCCTCCCCTGCAACACTGAGTACTGGCAGCTGCTGACAGATGAGGAAGATTTCCTGCAATGGCAAAAATGTCTTATATTCCTCTCCCGCTCTCCCTCATCCATCACACCCACTTTTCCTCAGGGTGCAGCTCACCAACACTCAAGTTTCCCTGAGCTTCATCTGCTCCCAAAAAAGTTTCTATTTTCAGGAGCATGTCAGTGGTTGCAACCAGAAAGACATCCCACAGACAGCTCCAGCTGTGAAGTTGTGGCACAGGAGTGATTGGGTAGTGCCAAGGGATCATCTTATGCTGTCTCTATATCAGAGGAAAATGTAACAGGTGACAACACCTGAGGTGCAAATTTCTGGCGAAGCATGCCTTGTCTTGCCACACCACTGACTCTGGCAGGATTTTAACCTTATGGAAAATGTTTTAATAAATGTCGTTCACTGGATTTAAAAAAAAATCTATTTTTTTAAATTATGCTTATTCTATGGACACACAAAAAAAATTTTAAATAAAACATTTGCAATGTTAGGCAGCACCTTACTGGTCCATTACAGAATGTAGGGTATTGTTGCTATCTGCTAATGAAATGTACCCTGCAATGATTCATCACTTAGGTGAAAAAGAAGATTTAAGCCAAAGCACATTCACTGTGAGATTTAGGATTATTTAAATTTCTTTCTTGCCAGATTTTTAAGGTATTTAAAATAAGCTATAGATCAAGTTTTTTAATGGTAACACTATCATTTTTTTAATGCTCCTGGAAGAAGATAAGAGTTATGCTAAATCCAGAGTATCTGTACCAATTTTGGATTAATTCCAATTTCTGCACGTCTTGAGAGTCTATCTATTAGAGATGAGTAACATTCACAGTTTAATTGTAGACATTTGCGATTAATATTAGTCTGTTTCTGCTTATGACTCAGGGTACTTTGCTGCCAGAACACAGTGAAAAAACCCCAAAAGGCAGTGACAATGAGTGCATTTATTACATTGAGAAGGCAAGGAAGGGGAGGGAAATGGTAAACTCATTCTGTGAAGTTATGGCTATTTATTATGAGTCATTTTATTGTTTGTCTTACTGCATTACCTTGCTGGAATCTCTGCTGAGCTCCATGCTGAGAGATAGCCCATGACCTTGGGAGCCTTCCCACCCCAGTCAGACGCAGAGTGTCTCTGGGGGAGACAGGCAGGCCCTGGGAAGGAGTAATCCTGTGGGGCTCAGCCAGGACAGTGGGGTCTAGGCAGGAGCCAGAGCTCACTCCAACAGCACACAGACACTGCTCACAGGGATGAGCCTGTGGGATCTCCCACAGGCTGCTTCAAAGGGGAAAGTGGCCCAGGGAGGAAGAGGAGCTCCTCCCACCCAGGCTGGTGCCTATCAGAACCAAAAGAAGGAAAAAAGAATGGAGCCTCCTATTCCTGCTCTAAGCCTAATCACCCTCCCTAAAAGACTATTCCCTCATTTACGTGTTAGGGACAATTCCAGATCTGGATCTGCAATTAAGCATGAATGAAAAATGAAAATAAAACTGTTGGACATCAACAAGTAATGTCTCCTTTTCTGGCCACACCTCATTTTGAGGAGTAGGATCTCTCTAGCAACATGCAAAACATTACAGACATCAGGAGGAGCAAAGGAAACTCATTTCTACCTTTTAGCATCAGCGTGGATTGCCTGACATTCTGTTCCCTATTCTTCCAAGGCAGGATTTGTTTTATTCACCCCAAAGGCAAGGGCACAGCACGGCCATGTGCAGCAAGAGAGCCACTGGATGTCGAGCTCCAGCAGGATTTCTACAGTGTCTACAGTATGTTTTCCCCATCACAGACACTGATTTGTTCCTTCATGTCCTGAAATAAATATCTGCCCCCAAACCTACGCAACAAAAGCTGCCTTCTGTACCTTCTTTCTCATCTGCTTTCCACACTCGCCTTTATAGACTTGGAACCTTGATCTCTCCTTCAAGCCTCATGGAATGCCAGATAGTGACTCAGAGGAATTTCTTCAGCTCAAATAATTCTAATCTTTACACACACATATATATATATATATAAGAAAGACAAACAAATAGGTCCAAAGGAATCCCAAAATACAGCACAGGATCATTCCGATATTACTGAAATACAAGCAAATAAAGCAAGTAAATGTGTCCAGTTGACTGGAATGACTTGTGGGTTACACAATCTCCAAAGGTCTGGGCTGAGGATTTCCACGTGTTTGTTTCACTGAGTCATGAGTGTGTCAGGCTCCCTGGGAAAGGCCAGCCAAAGGAGATCGCTTCTGTCTTCCCTTCCTCTTCATTCCATGGATCATAAACAATTCCCGTACATGTTCTTAAATGGTACAAAACAACAGGAATTGGATCAGGTTCACAGGGAGAGCACCAACATCCCATAATTCTCACTGCTGTCTTTCCTGTCAAGTTCATTGTCTCAGCATGGCTATTCTATTGTCTTCTGTTTCTATTGATATGACTCTTTTTGTTTTGCCTAAATCACTCCTTGCATTGATCCAGAGATTTGGTAAGTATAAATGAGAGGCCTCAGAGACAGAAAGAGACGCAAAATATATTTTTATATTTTTTTCTGCAGACTATTAAAAAACAACAACAAAAAAACACCAAACAAACACAAAAACAAAACAAAGCAAAATTTTAAAAACCTCCTTTTCTACTGAAACTTCATTAACTGGTCTCAGCCTCTGACCCAACATGGTCTTAACTCTGTGTCTGATGTGTCTTAAATTTTGGAAGAGGCTGAAAAGGATCAATATAGCAGCTTTCTCCATTTCTGCTCTGGAGGAAAATAAAATAGCATGTAACATGTTTACACCGTGGGATGCCCACAAAATGCTGCACTTGTCAGCTCCTCTCAGAAGAGCACAGCCAGCCTCATTTAGTGCCAAGGCTGTCACAGTGTGTCTGGCTGTGCCTGTGCCTCCCACAAGGCTCGTGGCAAGGCTCTCCTGTTGTCTCCACCCTCTCACAGGCTGGAACTCGCCCCTGGACAGTGGTTCTCCTGCAGAAAATGAAACCTCCCAAACCTCCTGTTGCAAAGTCAGCCAGGGCAAGACTGAACACTCAGTCCAGCCTTGGGAATGCAAGTCCTTTTGTTTTCAGTCCCAGTGCCAAGGTAAGGTAGGAGGTGACATGCGTTTCTATATCCCCCATTCTAAGACAGATGACACCTCCCACTTTGAGGGTGTGAGGCTGGAATTTTGAGGACAATTGAATCTGTTGCACACCATCATTGCAGGCATTGCATGGCTGAGGTGTCTGTGCCTCTTGTGATTCAGTGGGAGTTTCTTAAGCCACTGCTGAGAGTGGAGATTGTTCACTTGTCTCTGCACAGCAATGTGGGTTGTCCAAAGTAACATCAATGTTCAGTGTCCTAAAGATTTCTCTACACTACTTTGTTTCAACTCTCCTTGAGCTGCAGCGGCTGCATTTGCCTCATTACAACATACTTTTTCACTTCCTGTTGTGAATCCTAAAATCTGCAGGGTCAGGGTACGCACCATAAACACATACACATCCATCTGCCCTGCGTAAGTAATTTCCAATTCAGATGCAACTCCTAACTCAAGGAGTTCAGCTCTGTTTCCACTTCCACAGAGCATTTCCTGGTGGAAAAAAAGCAATCATCCCAGACTCATTGGATTTATTTTTATTATAGCTTATACAGAGCCACAGGTCTGTCAGGTATCCCTGTTCTGAGCAGAGAATAGAGATAGCACAAGCCCATAGCTTTTACAGCAACAGACCCTAAGCCCATAAAATCTGGACTAGAAAGAAGTCCTGCTTTCTAGCAAGAGTTCCAGAGACAGGCTTGCAAGCTGAATGATCAGTTTCTACTTTTCTGTTTATTTCCACAGCAAAAGTAGAAATCTTCATTGTACACATGCATGCAATGCAAGCAGAGGTCAGCTCTGGCACTTGATGTGTTTTCAGAACTGCAGAAGCAGTCCCTCAGGATCTCTTCTACTTGGCAGGCAATATCTTTTTCCTGCATGAAATAAAACCAGATACAAACATGGGACTTGTGGTTATTGCAAAGGAGAAACCATGTACCACATAGTTCATTATTTGGGGTTGATCAAAATCCACTCACCTGGGATTCTGACTGACCTTCAAATGGGTTTTCCCCATCTTTACTGGGAAAATGAAACCTCATAAATCACTCCTGAAATGGTCTCCTCACAAGACTTCCGACCCATTCCTGCAAACTCCAGAAATTTGGATGGTACAAATGAAGCTGAGCATTCAATTTTTACCTTCCAATCATGGAATTTTTCCCCTCCATGCTGTCACCCATCACTGACCATTGCATGGTCACATTTATTTAACAGTGGTGGTATTTCCAAGTTGAGCAGTAAAAATTAGGTTTTCAGTGGGAAGCAATAGGAAATTTCCCTCCAACAATATGCATGTAAAACTTGATTGTTTTGTACAAATTCTCTTGAAGGTTTTCTAAGTACTTTTCCACTTTTAATTTTAGAAAATATTTCTTTTACTCATAAAAAGAAATTATTTTAATTAATTTTTCAGTAAATTCTGGATTCAAAGATATTAGAATGGAATTAGGCAGTATGAAAGAAATCTGCACTGTGCTCATTTCAGTAATATAAAATGATAAAGAGTAAAAAATGGCAATATTTTTAATGTGGAGCATTTGGACAATTAGCAAAAAGGAAACACTGTACTGCTGCATTTGAAAGAAGGCACTAAACTTCTGTGCAACTTCTAGGTCTTCAGATGCTTTCTTTAGCTGCTGAATGGCCTTCAGATATAAATTTAAAATGTTCATCCCAAATCAACTAAGAAGGAAAATATGAGCAATACATATTCCTCCTGAGACTGCCCTAACCTACTCAGCAATTTGTAGCACAGAGAGAACCTCATGCTGGTCTCTGAGCCTTTGCCATGTTCCCTACAGAGAGTCTCTGTACCTGCTACACCCACACTGCCCAAGGCAGAAGAGTTTCAAGGGGCAGGAACTTCCAGCTTTGCTATTTTCCTGGAAAACACAAACTGCTATTTGTACTTTTACCAAAGATGAACAAACAAAAGAAGTTGCATCCCACATTGAACTAAAACCAACCCATGGTTTCTTCCTGAATTTCTTCAGCTGAATCTGATTTGTGTCCTGATAATATTATGAAGTCTTTTTGATTTTAATGTCCAGGATGCCTTTCATCCCATAACCTGTGGCTGTGTGCTGTGAAGGATCAGCCAACAGCAACAGCCATAATGCCTCACTCTTCAAGGAACAGGACAAACATACCCAACCCACCTCCCCCCAGATTCTCCTTGCAGAAGATGCAGCTGGACATTCCTGGTGCATATGATTTGTCAGGAAGACTGAGATATCTAGAGATATAAGCCAAAGCTTGGATATTTCACAAATATTTCAGGAAAAAAATCTCTTTTGACATTATTTTGACACATTTCATTATGTTTTGCAAATGGGAGATTTAAGGATGCAGGAAACTTAAAATTTGCCTTTTGTTCTTCCAGCTTTTACAAAACCAAAGCAAACAAATATAGGAAGGGCTCTGTGACCGAGGAAGGGTTAGGATGTAAACATCCACAGGTTGTGTACTGTGAAGTGCATTCTAGCTTGTTCATGGCCTGGAAAATAAACACACTTGACCACAGTAGTGCTCAGCAGCTGGTTGTTGGATTAGAGCTGCACAGCTGAAAGCCTACGGTTAAAAAAGTGTTATCTATAACACAGTGGTAAACAGAAGAATTTGCTATAAATTTCTGAGTAGCTGAAAGGTCAAGGAGGAAATACAGGAAAAATGGGAGACAATAAAAATGTTAACTTGGTTATTTACTCTGTTAAGTTAGCTAGGAAAGTTTGAACTAGACATTTTGGTTATTTCTCACTATAAGGCACATCCAAGTGTGTTAGGGAGTTCTCAGCTTTAAAAGCACAATATGTATGAGAAAAAAATTATTTCTTAGGTTTTCTAGAGAGAATTCCTTCTGAAGAACCTGCTAGAACTGAACATGAACCATGTCCAGTGCATTTGTGTCTGCTTAGAGTTGGGTTCACCTCAAAACCATGGACATCCAAGCTAAGTTATTTAGTTTTTGATGTAACTCCAATGGGCAATGGAGATTGCTAGACATCTTCTCAGAATAACTAATTTCACTGGTTTTAACCATCTATCTCTGTTCAAAAAGCTCACAAGATGATTTTGAGAACCATCAATATAATCAGGTGCTCAACATCTGCTTCGGGGCGCAGAACTGTTAAATATTCTCTAGACCCTACCTGGATGCCCTGCACACTCCCTTTGAGCAGGGTGAAGGGAAATAGCAGAAGGCTTGGTGCAGAGTGAACATGAAGTCTAAGAAAACTAATATGACAGGCTAATATGAGTGTTTGTAGAGGCTTTTCTGTGAGTGAAATTAGCATTTCTTATACAAAGCAATTTCGTTGCAATCTACATAAACTGATCATGTTGTGTTGCCCCCATAAGAGAGCCAAAACCACTGACCACTTCTCTCTAACCAAAAAAAAAAAAAAACCACTAAAAAAAAAAACTCCCAGAAAAAGCATAGGATTATTATTATTATTATTATTATTATTATTATTATTATCTGATTTGCTGACTTGTTTGGCTATTTCAAATTAAAAGATCATGAAAATACCCTTCAAGAAAACTGTACAAGAACTAACACATCAACGTCATGGAAACATGTAAAGGTGAATGCACATTGTATACCTGCAGACTTTTAAGGACTCTCTGTATTTGTAAAGCTCACTCAGAGGTATTTCAGTAGGTGAAATGTAGAAGCATCCAGTACACTATATTCAGCTTAATTCACTTATGGAAAAACCCTTTGGAATGTAATGAGTAGAGCCCAAAAAGTGCAATAGAAATATTATCCAACATCCCTCCTATACAATTATACAAATTGACTTTTGAATTCTGTAGGAAGACTATCACTCTATTAAAATCTATCATATTTTTTTCCATAAGCACCATGTGCCAAAGTCCTTATAGCTATTCCTGCCTTCTCCTCCAGAAAAAAAAAAAACCTCTACAGCAAACCCTGTGACCCTCTATATATCCACTTTCTACTAATTGATTGATACTAGAAAAGAGAGAACTTTCCTTTTCTTTGGACTTAGGGGTATTTGGAAAGAGACCCCCTGCAATCCATCCAACAGGGCTCAGTGATGTGAGAAAGGAGACCACTAACACACGAGTGCTCTGTAACATTGGAAGGGAGACCCCCTTTTGCACTGAATTAACGCCTGGAAAATCTGCTCCCCTTATGCTTTTTCCATGTGATTTGCTGGAGCTCATTCTTGCTCCATTGCTGTGAAGGCCAGGACATATCCCCTGGCAGATTTTAAAACTTTTATAAACTGGAAAGTATTTTGCTGGCTTGAACTTAGCTTGACTAGAATCTGTGAAAGATGCTGCTGTTATTGTTGGGGTTTTAGTTGAGTTTGGTCATGTTATTCATTCCTGTTAAATGGGCTGATTGGGTTTCTCTTAAAGCTTTGTTGTTTACCTCAGGATGTCAATTAATTAATTTCCCAACTGCTTTCTTTTACTTCATGCCTTTGCTTCATTCCTGTGTGTGCAGAAACATTCTGTGTTTAAAAGGGGAAAAATTTATTGTTCCAGCTTGGTTTCCAATTTGTTATTTTAGTTGAGGTGAGAAGGCAAATCTATAGTGTTTCAAATGCCTGCAAGGTGAGAGGGAGATGGGTGTTCTGGTGCCAAGAGAGCAAGACTTTTTGCTGAGGAGAGTCTAGTGTGTCTTAACTACAGCTGCATTTTCAGCATCCTTGAAACCTGAGGAAGCCAGCTGGGGATCCTCAATGTTTCAGGTGGAAAAAAACCTGTCGGTTTGTGATTAGAATTTGCATGTATTAAATGTTAGTCCAGTGGCACATCACAGTGTTTTTTCCTAAGATGTGCCTCCCTGAAGTTTCATTAGCTGAAACATTGACTTGAAATCCTGGAAATGAGTGTGTGTGTGTGTGTGTGTGTGTGTATCTGTACAGAGAGCACAGGTGAAAATGAGGCATTCTAAGCAATCTTTCCATTCTGCATAAAAATCATGTAAAGATCTAAAAATGGGAAAAATTTTTTAAATCATTTCCCATTCAGTGCAGTCAAAAGTTTGCTAGCAATTCATTCACTTACTGACTTGGCTCCCTGCCTACAAAATTCACTGTGGAAGGACTTAAACAAAGAATTTGATGGAAATGGGAGACCAAGTCAAGACTATATTCCCGTGCTGCTGAGGAAATATATCTTGAGTAAAGTGAACATAATATTTAGTGTGCCTGGAATGGAGTTTTAAGCTATAGTTTTAAACTGGTGATTTGTGTACTTTGAACTATACACTGGAAATAATACCAATTGCTAGTTTGGGTAAGATCAAATCTTGGGATGGCTTTTGTCTCAATGGTTTGTTCTCATAATAAAGGGAAAGTTATCAAGTCTGAAGGCAATCATAGTGGAAAACCATTTGGAGATCATAAGTCTCCTTAAACCAAACCCAAAGTTTACTGAAAGCCATAAAAGATTAGTAAAACCTCTGCTTGGGTATTTGTATTTATCTGCCTGCTTATATTGTTATCATAAATGCACCATTTCACTGTAGATACACAGAATGTGTTGTGAAATACCGTGGCTAGACCCTATCATCAGCATTAATAAAGACTTAATTGTTTGAAAAAAGTGAACAAACATGTAACACACAATATGTGAATATTATCAGCACTGAATTAACTTTAAATCAGCTAAGGAAGGGTCACTGTGTCCTCAGGAGGTCATTACACAGCAGAGCAAACAGAGGGGTGCAGTTCTCAGCCCAGGGCACCCTTGGTCCCTGTCAGAGTGGAAATACCAATCTGCTTATGGGCAACCCCAATCTGATTGTCAGCTACCCCATGGTCTTCTGCTGGCCCTTCAAAGCCTCCAGGAAGTGTTCCAAGGCTCCATACTGATGATCAAGTGCTCTCCCACTGTCCTCCATCACCTGCTGTCCAGCACAAGGGTGCAATATGTGCATGGTATCAGCAATGGACCTTGGGAATGATGCATGCAGGAAGAAGTTTTGGGAAGGTCATTTTAGTCTGCGTCAAAAAGTAGAGGTTTTGAAAGAGCCACAGCTTGGACAAAAAGAGATTTTAACCACACTCTTCAAATGTGACATTTCAAACAATCCTGGACCCGAGTTCCATGATTCTGATCTCTGATCTCATAAAAACCTAGAAAAGGTAATGTGAATCATGGTTAAATATTTTCAGGCCAGGCCTGAAATAGCCCATACAATTCCAGTGTAGCTGGAATGCATTGCAACAGGGTTTTTTTCCTCCTCAAATAAGCACATGTGCTCAGCTCTGTATACAGTGCACAGATGGCAAACCCACAGGGCATGGTCAGATAGGCAGGAATACTGGGGTGTCTGTGAGGAGAGAAGGGACTCGTTGTATCAGCTGAATCTCTGTATGTGTAAACAGACCTTGCCAAGCAACATAAAGTAACTAATGAGCCATAGTTCAGTGAGAATCTATGGCAAAATGGCATTACCTCTGGCTTCAGTTTTTGTTATGAAATTATAAAAAGTAAATGAATTTGTGTACTTCAATTTCAGTACCTTTGCTCTGGACAGAAATTAACTCCTCCTCTGCTGCATGCACTTTGCTCCCCCTTTATAGTGCAATTCTCACTCATTTTTCATCCTGCCTATAACTGATATTCACTAACAAAATGCTCCCGGACAACTGTCTCACCACATTGAAAAGAGAGCAGAAATTCAGGTGGAGATGGAGAACAAAGTTCAGTATTGACACCAAAATATGTTGCAGAGTTAGTGCAGTAGTTGTTTACAGTTGGTTTTTGGCACACAGTGCAGGAGAGAGGATTAGACTTGACCTATTCTTTTCTTTGCTGTACCTGTGAGTTTTAGGTACAATACACTGCCCTAAAATGATCTGTGCATCTTATTGGCAGTGAAATAATCTGTTCTTCACAGTAAGTGTATTTATTTATTGCATGGAAAAGTGCAGCCATGTGCAGCATTCCCTGAATCTGGCGCACGGGCTCTGGCAGACCACTCACGTTCTCTCTGTGCTATGTCATCCACAGGACAGAAGAGAAGCCCTGCTGAGATCTGAGGTTATTGATAGACATCTCAGAGATCATTTTGTGGAGAGTGACTAGATTCTCAGCCAGAAAAAGGGTGAATCATGTCTTCACCAACATAATTCTGAGTAACAGAACAAATTCCTCAAGGACGAGCTTCATTTTTCACAGAAACAACTAAAACCAGCAGCATGTACCTGGTATTTAACAGTTTCTTAAAATAACCCTGCCATCAGAAGGTGGCAAGTACTGTCTGGTTCTCAGTGTTTATTCCCAGTTCTGACCAAAAATGCCTCTGTAGGCATTCTGCACAGAGACCAAAACCCATGAAGAGCCTGTAAATTGTTATAACTGGGGAAAAAGTGACAGCTAACAATAAGATTTTATTTTAAATAACAGCACTTCAAGAAAATATGTTTAAAGTGGCTTTAAAAACTCTGATCCTTTTCTGTTGGCAAGAAAGCTGTAAAAGTGAAATTTACTTTTCAGGCACCCAAAATAAAAGAATAAAGCAGATGGCATTAGTGAGTCACAGGTGGTAGAAAGGAAAAAGGAGCAGACTCCATGAACAGAGTAACCCCGCTAAATCCCAGTATGAGGACTATTCAAACACTTACCATCCTCCTATGATGGGCTCTGCTCAAAAGAGGACCACAAAACAGATATGCATCTCACCCTATAATGTTCCCATGACATCATGGATTGCAACACCAAATTTAAGTTTGCATTTCCTCAACACCAGAGGGATATGTTGCCCAGCAACCCCAAAACACACACTTGAATATTCAAAGCTGCTTTGGACCAAGACAAAACTACCCCAGACCCAGGTCTGCAGCTTCCCAGGCTCTCAGCACACTCACCTACAAATCTGTGCACAACCTCCTCTAAAGGGCTTGAAACATTGGCCATTCCAAATATATATCTTTTCTAGTTTCCCCTGGGTTCTGAATCCCTTTCTTATGAAATCACCCCTCCATGTGACCACAACCTTAGTGATGAGAATGGACTCCTATTAACATTCATCTCCCAAACCCAATTAACATTGCTTGTCCAGGTGAAAACCCCAGACCTACAATCCCCCCATAAGTCTAAATTGGCTGTCAGACACAACTTTGTCAACTGCCTCTCTGTTTAAAAGAAAATAATATCATTTATTCATCAGTTACCCAACACTCAATAAATTCTCTGCTGCTTGACTCATTTTTAAGAATAAATTGAGGGGAGTTATGAGGAAATTGACTGCCAACTGCAAAATACCCATCCCAAGGGCACCTCCTGAATTTGAAACACTAGCTAACACTCAATTCAAGCAAAATTTTATTATGTTTCTGAGCTCCTAACTGATTCCCACAACCCTGTCACTTTAAGAAATAATCACCTCTGCACCTAAATCAGCATTTTTAGACACACCAGTCAAGACGGCAATGTTGAAAGGGAGGAAGGAAGGACCATCTAGACCTTTTTATGGTCTCGTGCAGAGTTGCAGAAGGTGCCATTGGCCTTGTAACTCCTTCCAGATGACAAAAATATTAGAGAAGATGCAGATGGCTCACAGTTCCATTGTCTGTCTTATCCACTGTGCTGGACTGTTCTGCAGACATGGAGTTAAGTATTGGTGATGGATGGTCACCAGCACCCAGATCCTTGTCTTCTCAAATATAACTGCACTCTGTTAGTGAAAACCAACAGCTGGAGGGCCGAGGATGGGGGAACAGACATAATGTTTCTTGCTTGAAACTTTGCTACTAATCTACCAATTTACTCTAATTTACAGAGAAATGAAGGACAACTTTGAGATCATTGTTTAAGGTTTTTCCAGCATTCACTAACTGCCTCCTAGAAAGGATCTGAGTGAAGCAATATGGCCAAGCACCTTTCCTGTCAACACTGTGTTAGGTTGGATTTAAAGGCATTCACATCCCATGTCTGTGCCGTGGAGAAGGTCCTTTTTCCCCATTCTTGTCACTTCATTCAGTCTCATTACTGTCAAATGCACCCTGTGACTGCATGAGATGAAGAAGTCACCACTTCCCTTGGTAGTTTTCCTTCAGCACTGATAAAAACATATGACTACAGATTCTTATCTTTTCTTGTATGGATTAAATAAAAATGTAATATTTGCTTTGCCCCAGACATGAAGTTATTCAAATTATGCAACCAAAACCTATCTTTTTGATAATCTAAAATACTGCCATATAAATAATTATCTCTCCGATTGTTTCTGGTAGTCTATTTTACCTGCGCTCTCTAATTTTTTTCACCTTTTTCTGGTCGACAGCAGCATTGAATCTTCAGAGTCTGACAAGTTCAAACCAAAATCACTGTGCTACACTTCCAGGTCTCCCCAGCTGTGTTCCAGTTTCATGTTGCAACTCAATCATTAGCTGTGAGCCTGCTGTGTGTTCTCCAGCTGCCATGTTCTCATTTTTGCACAAGACCACCAGTTTTGATCCACTGGCAGATTTTATCCATTTTATATTTTCTCCTCCATGTTATGGACACACTGAAGATTGCCAGCCAAACAATGGCTCAATGCAGAGTGCCTTCTTAAATAATTAATTTGATAATAATTCTCCAGGGATGATTACTTTTTCAATGAGTTTTATGAGATTCATCTCACACACAGTCCTGAATCTATTTAAAACAAATTCCTTCTTGCAGTGCTAGCTTCAAATACCTTGCCAGACTCAGCAAATTACTTTACAAAGTCTAAATGCACTCCATCATGCAAATCTTTTGCTTTGGTCATTAGAAGATCTATCAAAGATGTATGCAACTTCTCTTTAACAATAACATTCCATGCATTCAGAATCATGCTATCAGAATTTATAGCTTTGTATTTTTAACCATCATTTGATACCTGTGTCAATTTCACTATTATTTTATCCAAGACCTAATTTAGATCAAGTATTTTGTTTGTTTGAACACAGTGTAGCACTTTTCTGAAATATTGGCAGAACATTAGCACACTTCAGTTTTCCGAAATGTTCTCAGTTTTCAAAGACTTATTTAAAATTAGTATCAGAAGGACAAAGATATTGTCAGCTTTAGAATTTCAGGACAGAAGTCAGCTGTGTCTGGTGGTATAAGAATGCAATGAAAATATCTTGAATTCTTTCTATTTTCTCCTCTTACAATTCACCTTGATCATATTTTTCATCTTTAATTGATTCTACAAGTTACCATGGGTTTAAACTAGAGACTTCTTTTCTGACAGGGCATTAAGCCATGTAGTTGACACAAATCTCTTCAGGGACTACATCTCATTTCTAATAGTACCCTCCTGCTCAGCAACATTGAGTCCACCCCCTAGGGGAGCTGCGTACAGGAGAATGTTCCATTGTTTTCATGGTGACAAGGGTTCAAAGTTAAGGGCTTCAGGATGGAAAAGTTGCATTTTTACTTCTCGCTCTGTTAGCATTGAAGCTCTTCGTACATAACTGTGTTAATACAAGTCTTCATCATGGTCCAGATGAGATGCATGTTTCACATGAGTTGTTCACCCACTGCAGCTCTTGGATTTCCCTGGTTGACCTATTTTTGTTGAGAGCTTTATAGAAAGGAGGATTTCTTTCAAGCTCTGAAATTCTTAGTCTAATATTGATAGGAAAGAACGGCTCTGAGGATCAGAATCCCAGTCTACTTATTTTATTTATGTTTTCCTTTATTCTTTTTGAATGCAACATAAGATTTTAAGCAACATCAGTCTGGCTTTTAAGCCTAATTTTAAGCCTAAATTGTTGGTTTATATAGTATGGCTCATCCAAGAGCATCCATTAAATAGATCTTGAGTCATAACTCAGACCCCTAAAAATCATTATTTTTATCATTATTATTTTGTTAACTTAAAAGTTACTGCTCCATACAGGACTCATCTTGTGAGATCTGCATATGCCTTCAGTCACTAAAGCAAAACAATAAAACCCAACCTCCTCCTGAAAGCAAACGTGCATTTTTAACTGACTGTCTACATAAGGAGAAAGAGCAAAGATGTTTCAGAATGGAAAGAATATTTCCAAAGAGGAGGGAATCCTTTCAGATGTTTGTTATAGAGAAATCCACTAACCAGCACCAACTGTGTCCCTGTAAGGAAACAGACAGCTGCTCCAAGGGAATACAGCAATATGTGAGCCGAGGGTGCTGGGCAGCCAGCTTGTCTGGAAGCACTTGAAAAAATGCAGGGAGGAAACCAACAGAGACAAAATAATAATCATGATGAAAAAGTGATAAAAGATGGGGGGAAATTATTCACGCTGTAAACTGCTGTAAATCAAAACAGCATTTGCAAAGCAAAATGGTGAGGGTGGTGATTACCACAGTAAAGGACCTGTCTTGTACTAATTGGATCCCTGCTGCCCTTTCCCTTGAGTCTCCATTTGGCCCTGGAATGGTCCCACTCAGCTATGAAGAAAACTGATGCCATCTTCTTTTAGCCCCAAAACAAGTTGTCCTTAATGCAAATGCATACCCCTACAGGAATCTTGGGTGTGACCAATGACCTGCAAAATTCAACCTCTGGATTAAGTAGCCAGTCAGTGCAGGTCTGCCTAATTTAATACAGTGGCCAAACGAGCCCAAAGCATGCCTTCACAGATCTCATTTAGCTCTCTTGGAAGTCATATGGCCTCCCAAACCCTCCTCCACCTACAGCTGTCTGCCCTATGCTTTGAAAAAGACCAACATTTCTCTGTTTCCCTTGGCCCTTTTGCCCCTCTTTGGGTGCCCTTGGATTTCTGTTCCCAATTCCCACTCCTGTTCTTGCATGTCCCAAGCAGAATTGGCCTTTCTTCTAAGAAAGCAGCACCTGCAGACTAGTGGGGATGACACCTTCACCCCCTCCATCACCTCTGGTACCACTGTGTGCCAGCCTCTTCCCTTCTCTTAGGCCTGCCCTGGCTCTGAGCCTGAGCCAGGAGTATGGCTCAGGGAAGGATCTGGTAGGCACAGAGAGCAGCTTGACAGGGCAAGGTCAGTCACCTCTAGCTTTTGGCTGTGGATGCTCTGCATGAGCAGAGACAGAGTTTCTTTGTTTCAGGAGCTAAGGACTTGGCAGACAAGATAAAACGTCTCAGATAAAGAACTTATGTCAGTCCCTATTTGGCTATTTATGATACTCCTGAATGTTCTGGCAAACATAAGCCCTCTCCTCAGGACCTGGAAAGCAGCTCCTTTACTTTGTAGTACAACCTGCTTTGTTTCCACAGGTTGCCAGTGACCTAATCAGGGTGCAGGCTAGCATAAATCTCTGACCTGGCCAGCACATCACTGCAGCCTGCCAGTTAGATGTCTTCACTTCATACGCAGCTTTCTGTCTCAGCAATAGAACATTTTACCCTGAAATGAGATTTTACCCAGTGAGCTGGAAAGTTCTGGGCAAATTGATCTGCTGCTTCACCTGCAGCTTTGCTTTTACTGTCAGAGCCAAAACTCTGAGCTGGATTTCTATCTGATAGCTCTTAATTCATGATAGCCCAGAAGACATATTGCAATGCTCTGGTGGGTCAGCATGATTGATTTCAACTGAGAACAAAGCATACCTTTCCATACTTTCTAGACCGTCAAATGTTTACATTTACTCAGTTTGATTAACAGCTGCAGCCACACTCAGCCAAGCTCAGCTTAGAAAAATTACACAACATGTCCTGTTTACAGCTTTAGCTGAACAGAGGCAGGAAAGATAAAAGATTTCATTTATGAACTACTGATATCTTGCATAAATCTGGCTCAGGAAGCAAAACATCAACAGCTGTGGAGCATGGGATTTTTAATTCCTGGACAAACCATCATGGTTGTTTTCCCAGTGACATGGCCAACTCACAGCCCTGCAGCCGAGATAGCTCTGAAGTGAGGCAGCTCTGACTCCTCAGTCGGCTGGAGGGAGAATAATGAATCCAAGATTCTCCCCCAGCCTCTACTACAGGTGTGAAATGTAAATGAAACAGCTCTGCACCTCCACTTACACCTCTGTGGAGGAAGTTAACTGCCACAATGAGGGAAAATGAAGGACTTCATTAATTCTCCAGAGCATTCTGAAGGCAGGTAACTTAAAGCATCAGATTAACAGGAACATACTTAGAGCCTATGAACAAGATTTAAAAAAAATAAGGCCTTAATCAGAAACTGTTGAGCATGAAAATATTGTTTTTGTAAACTCTGGGATTTTTAACACTGATGTTTCTTCCTGTACAGTTAGTAACAGACTAACGTGGAAGCAAGTCTTCATCTGGTACTTATTGATTCCTGCTAAAATCCATATGTAAATCAGACAGGAAAATCTCTAAGACAGCATAATTATCTGCTAAAAGAGTTAAATTTACTGAAATTTAATTTTTCAACCAATCTAAGGTCTAGGTTATATGAAATCAGGTGGCTCAATTTATAAGTATCTGTAGCATTCGCATATTCAAGCATACTGTTTATTTACACACACAAGTCATGCAAAAAATAAATCAAAAAACCTATACAATTCCTATATTTAGATAGAAACAGAATGATCAATTAACAAGACTTGTGTACAAATTATTGTGCAGATCTTGCTAATCCAACCTTGTATTGAAAAAAATGCAGTGCTGTTTTCACACTGTGCTTCAGGTGTTAAATACGCCTGGAGAGTCTGCAGTGGGAAGGAGAAAGGTGACTCTGGGTATTGGGTACAGTGTCCTGCAGCCAGGGCTCTGGTACAGCCATCCAGGCAGTGATTTCTGCCTGAAGGAGGAGCTCGGCACACTGCTCCCTCTTGGTAGGAGATTCCAGTACCTCTGTGCTCTTACTAATAGCATGTTTGTCAGGTCCTGGCTGCCATCTCTCCCATCCAGGAGAGATATTGCTCCTTATCTGCCCCCAAGGACCGCAGAGGACCTGCCTGGACCTCTGTACCAACCATATCACTCCTCCCTCTGTGCACCTCCACTCTGGTGGAAAGCAGCAGGGCCCACACATCTGCACCAGGGGCCAGACCCCTAAAGTGCTGCCAAAGGAAGAGGAAGCATGGAAGGAGAACTGTGGGGACCATCAGCAGCCATCTGTAGCTCAGCAAATCAAAGGTTTCCAGGTTGCCAAGCAGGTCTAACAGGAATTATAAAAAAGCATGACATACAACAAAGGTAGTGAGAAGAGAGGAGAGTCCAAGAAAAGTGAAATGAAAAGTCCGTGAGAAGAAGCCAAGACAGTAAGAGGATGGAGGTTCAAAAACTCTGTGTCTAACACCAATAGTATTTCTAAGGATTTGTACAAATCAAGGCAAGATATTCTTGCCCCATCTTTTATTTATTATCTTATGAAGGAATTAAATATCAGAAGAAAAGCATCATGCAAAACAGGACGAAAAAAATTTCATTTTCAACATTGCTGCAATATGTCATTATTTCATCCTTCTATCTGGCTTCTTAGATCATCAATGCAACCCGGAGTTCAAAGTTACCAATATGTGTAATTTTGCTAATAAAAATCCTAAACACAGCTGGCAGTAATGCCTTAAGATGAAGGGAAAAAAAAATTCCATTACAGTCCTCATATTTATGTATGTGTCTCTGTTCTTGAAGAGCTGTTGCCAGAGAACGCAACCGGGGCATCGTGAGTCAATAATCTTTTATATTCACATGATGTCCTTTGGGGCTGTGTACGTTCTAGCACAAAGCCATATGTTATGTGATCCTGGAGAATGAGCATTTAATCGTTAGTATTATATATGGCCATGATTTTGTTTTGATAGATCAACTGAGCATTGTTTGCATAGCAAGCACCATGGAGTCTACATTTCCAGCCAAGTGGCTAAACAGAGCAGTACTGTTTCCCATATGTTACGTGAACTTCATTATCACCCTCCACATTTGGAACTGGAAGTTACATTCTTTTTTCTTTTTGCATGCATTGCTTTTTTGGCATTTCATATTTAAATCTTCACAAAGAACGTCATGGTGAAAAAATGTAGTAGGGAGTCTTCTCATCAGCCTTTGAGGACAGAGTCTTGAGAAACGAGATATTCTCCCAAGCAGAGGGAGCAGAGCCCCACTGTTCCACAAGAATTTCCAGACAGCGACACCGACTCATTGTGCTTTGCCTATACTTTAGGGCAAATCTCACATGACTTATCAGGACCTGGGACATCCAGCAGACATCCCACAAATCTGTCATAGCCTTATCCCAACTAACATTGCAGGCAGAGGCCCTGCAGGCCACTGGGTCAACGTCTCAGTGCTGTGGCTGGCTTGTCCCAAAGACTTTGGCTCTCTGTTGCATGGAGCATGGCAATAGGCTGAGCAAGCCCTGTGAATCCCCTGTGCTCTGTGATCTCTGGGGAGAAAACAGGGACAGGATTCTGGAATTATTATTAGTTATTAACATGAGAGACAGGTTTTGAATTGCAAGCAATTGACTTTAAAACTGCAGTTGGATTCAGGGAAAGCCTCTCTTCCTGCTTTGTTCAGTGAAACCAAGTCAATACAATTTGAAGCTGTGGTTCTGCTATTGAATTTAAGCCACTGGAATACAAAGAGATCTGCCAGGTCTAGCAGCTGTGCAGGGGGTTTCACTGAGAAATTATGTTTTTCATAGCCTGGAGATCCCATGCAGTTGCTGTGCATTAGGATGCATCCTGAATTTACTACTTCCACTGGGATTTCGCCAGTCAGTCTAGTCATAACCTCATCTTCTAATTGAAACCTTCATCAAAATGATAAATGGTTTAACAGAAAATGATTTATGGGACAAAAATATAAAAACCAAAATCTCTTGTTCTTCTGCAAATACACACTGGAAGTGAGAATGAGCTGATGAGTGTAGCCTATTCCCAGCCTAGAAATTCAGGATTTCAGACCATCGAAGAGAACACTAGTAGATAGAAAAGCAATTAACTTTTTTTTTTTTTTAACTGCATAAGGGTCAGCAGATTTTTATTCTCTGAAAGAGTGGAGTAGCAAGACATTTTTCTAGGCAGGATTTGTAAACACATCCTGTCAGAGCAAATAAGCACTCTAGTTCTCTAGTTCAAATCCTGTGCATTTCTGGAGTTTGCTGATACAGGATGGCTAACTAGCTCTGGTGGAAATTTTTCATGGAGACAATTTCACATGAAAAAAGGAAGAGGGCTGGCTGCTGTTTTGTTATTTCAGCCCAGCTATACTTTGGACTCCTGGTTTCTCTTTACATGCAAAGGATGTATTTGAGGTCTTCACCTTTCTCTTTTTGCTCAGGCTCTTCACGTAGACACCAGGGATCTGGAGGCCTCTGGGATTCTCTGCTGGTCAGAGCGACCCCGAGATATGTACAAGACTTTTCCAGCCCGGCACTTGAAGAAGAAGTCAGAGCTCTTCAGTTCTTGGTCTCAAGGTTGTTTATTGTTCCTTATCTATAAAATTTTTTCTCTTGTCTAGCTGAGGTCCACTCAGCAAAACAGTCCAGGGCACTCTGCCTGCCCCCAGGGCGGTGCTATGTTTTTATACTAAAACTATGTGTACAATGTTTACAATTACTTTCCAATACCTATCATCTGTGTTAGACAGTGAGCTTCTGCTCATGACCAATATAAAAGTGTCAACATCACAGCAGAAGATGGAGGCCAAGAAGAAGAAGAAGGAGAAAGGCAGGACACACCCAGATTCCTCCATCTTGCCCCCTGAACCACCATTCTAAAAACCCCAAAATCTACTTTTTCACCCCATGATAAATTCACTATCATTCTACTTAAACTGTCATGGCTTGTAATCCTTCATATAAAGGTTGGTAATTTTTTTTCCAAGGACTAAATCAAAGGCACAGGGGTCTTGAGTTCTGTGCCAAGGTCTCTGAGCCCCCTGGGCAGGGTCTTGAGCCCTCCAGGGCAGCCAGAGGAATTTCCTGGGTTCCCACAGAGGCCTTTGGATTTTGTGGGTGGCAGAGGCTACTCCAAGGTGAATGAGCAGCTTCACCAGGTCTCCAAACTTTTCTCCCTGACCACAAGGGCCAGGCTCAGGGCCAAGCAGTGGACTCCATGGTGAGCTCTTCCCCATCCCAAGCAGTGGACTCCATGGTGAGCTCCTTCCCCGTCCCAAGCAGTGGACTCCATGGTGAGCTCCTTCCCCATCCAGTAGTTTTGATTTTCCGACTTCCAGGCTCTGCTGCTCCTTGCACTGCTTGGGAATAAGAGTAGCTATTCACCATCTCCTAGGGCTCACCTGGGACTTTGGGCATCCCTTTCCCAGGTATCTGTCTTCTCATCTAACCATCTTCCTATGATCTCTCCTATTATGAACAGCAAGGATATGGAGGCAGGCAGCCTGTCTGCCTACAAACCAGACAGGAGGAGCAAGGAGAGAAGAACTTCATTTTTTTCTTTCATGAAGCAGAATTTCCTGAAAATCCCCCCATGTTTGGAAATAAACCCCAAAGTCTGCCCTTTGACATATTGTCCCCATTTAGAACAAAGCCCTTTTAACAATACAGCTTTTCCTGTGAAGAGATTCTCATTTTGTCAGCACCACGGATGGGGATATTTGTTAATTCAGTTTCAGATGGGAGCCAGAGACATATTCACTCTCCCTCTGGAATGTGCGCACAAAGGAAGGGCAAGGGAAACAGGAGCTAAATGTGACTGGAGCTTTGAATTTCTGCAGAGCTCTTTTCCTTAAGGAAGAAATTCCAAGGATAAGTTTTGAAGCCTCAGATATTTCATTTGAGTCTTTTTTTACTCAAAGTGAAGGACTCTAGAGGACTCCTTTTTGCAGTGAATGGCAAATTGCAAAAGCAGAGGCAGACGAGCATCTAGTTATTAAGGGTCAAGACAACCAGGAAAGCTCAGAATGTCTTTTTCTGACGTTGCATTTGAATCCAAAATTTTATATTAGGAAGTTTTTCCAACTGAATATCAGTGAAGGAATTAGGATAGCGAGGAAATGTTTGTGACAGCTAATTTCATTTTGCTTATTGTTTTTATAGAAATATCTGTTTTCTATTACAGTAAAGGTCAGTTTTATGGGGAGTACTCTTCAGTATGTGACCTGATGCCAGGGTCCTATGAGCCTGGATTCAGAATTATCAGCAAAAAATCCTTTCTGTTTTGGCTATAGCTTTTGCTATCACATTTAGCCTTGATAACATTTGGCCTTGATAAAATTAGTCACTTAACCAAGTTTATTTTCTGAATATCATTTCCTCTGTTCCATTTAGAGAAAATACAGGCAGTTTATGTATGTAAGGAATCTTTTAGAAGGTTGGGAATTAAAGCTTTTGTATCTTTCACATAATTTGTGACCTACTGGAAAAAGGAATTTGGAAAAAGCACTACAGGAGGAAACCTCGCCCTTCTCACAGGTTTCCCTTTGGGAGAAAGTTATTTCCCTTCCTAATTATATTTTATATGTGTCTTCTTAAGTAATGTATTACCTATACAATAAATATGAAACTCATATGGATACTGCTAGGTGTTAGCTACTGTTGTCATTTATTAACTTTAAAACGTTTTTCCAGTCTGTCTGCCAAAAGACTGTGAAGGATGATGACTGTGTATGTATATTATGACATATATGACATATATAATGGGTGTGCAACTTCATTATCCTTAGTGGATGTCCACACTTGGAAGAAAAATGTCTTAAATCTCCAATCTCCTCCACCCACACTATGTTTCTTTCACATCATCCTTCCAGTTTTTATTTTAATCACTGGATGTCAGATTATTCTGCCTTTTCTTAGGATGCAAACCATTTTAATAGGTGCTTAAAAGTGAGATAATAAAGATTATTTGTATTAAGGTTTTAACTGGCAATCTAGAAAGCACAAATACATAAGTATTTCTAAAGAAGGCTCTTGAATGAAACATGAAATTACTTTTTTACCAGTGTATTATTACACAATTTTGTTTCCTTTCAGTGCAGCTTACTATCCTGAGATTAAAAATCAAATAATCAAACAAAAAATGTAGTGAATAAAAAAAGCCTTTGGATGAGTGAACTAAAAAGGTAATTTTCATTTACTGAAGACCACAGCTACACATCATGCTTCACTTGAATATATTCACTTTTATGACTTCATGGGTGCGAGCAAAAAGGAATAATGGGTAAAATGAAATGTTCCTCTGTGTCAGACCATTGATCACAATGGTTTAAATTAGAGAAGCAAAAAAGAGCTCATTGCAACTGTGTTTTTCACAGCCCAGGATCACACAGGCTGGAAGGCATTTCATTCATTTTTTCAGCTATTATTTCCTTTCCTCAAGATGTCTTTTTCTCTGTGATTGTGGAGAGTGTGTTTTATATTCATTAGGTCAAGTTCCCCCCAGTGCAACACTAGCCAAGTGTGTGGCATTGGGCCAGGAACAATTTCAGCCTCTGGTGTCCCTTTTTTGGGGGATTGTTACTACCTGAATCCAGCATCATGCCCCAAGGCCTGGCTTTGGGATGGGTTAGTCAGCGTGCACAGATGTGAGGCAATGCTCCTGCCAGGGACGGGCAGCTGCCTGTGAGCCTGTCTACAAGGGGGTAAAATGAGACATTCTGGGTGTTGTGGGAGAGTAAACTACACACAGACATCTCTCTCTGCCTAAATGAGAACTTAAATGGTAAATTTAGGGGCAGGTGTTGCTGTGGGAAAGTAAAAAGCAGTTCATCCAGGCATTTTGGCAGATCTCTGAGCAACAGCATGGAAGCAGAACCACAACTACGCTACTCGGTGGTTACTTTTCACAGCTCACATTACAAGACAGCTCTAGGATAAGTTTGCTCTTACAGACCCCACAGACAAGTGGGAAGTACTCAAACAATATTCCAGTGTATCCTTAATTTGAGCCTGTATTTAAGATATTGCTGCCTTTTCTTATTTACTGTGTCCCTGAGGCTTAAAACAATGGAATGTATCAGGAAGATCTGTGCCTAAGCTTACTCCCTGTAATTGCCCCAAGCAGAAAGATGCTGGGTGATGCTGGTAGATGACTAGAAGTCTTGTTCCATGTAGAGACTTAAAAAATCTTGGGTTAGGACTTTAAGCCTAATGAGACTCCGACCTTTGAACTCCTGAAGGCACAGAAAAATCAGGTTAACTTTTATCTTTTGCTTTTATTCCTATTAATTGTCACAGGAAGAGCCTGAAACGATGGAGAAATTGCTTACCTTACATAGCTTTCATTTCTCCTCTGGCTTCAAGAAAATTGCATCATTCTTATCTTCTCCTAATTCAACTGCTCAGAGACATATTATGCAATATCTAAGCTCCCTATCCTTGACAGAGCTAATGAGAGAAAGAGGAGCCAGGAATCTCCTGTAGGCCCAATAGGCTCCTGCAGTAGCACAACGTAGCCTTTACATGGAAGCTGCATAAAACATCAGAAAATGCCGTCTTGAAGATGAGAATAGCAATAGTTTAGGGGGGTTTTGCTATTCCTTCTAAAGGATCATAATTTTCTGAGGCTGAATCAACACAGCCAAGCAGAAGCATTTATTGCTACCTCACTACAATGACTTTGGAGGGAAGTAAAGTCAGAGATTTAATTCACCTTAATTCTGTCAGTGCAAATGAGGAGCCACTCTTTGAAAATGACCGGAGAGATTCAGAGTAAAACAATCATGAAGGCATTTTGGCAAACATAGCTGGTCCTTTTCCAGCTGTGTTGCCTTTGTCACAGTAGGAATGCTGTAACTGGTTGTCCAGAGAGATAATAAATGCCCCAGTGTTGCAGTGTGATGTCATTTCACCCTGGAAACAGCCAAGATGAGGCTGTGTGGGGCTCTGAGAAACCGGATATGGTTGAAGATGTTCTTGCCCATGGTTGGAGGGCTGGTCAAAGCACCCTTTAAAGGTTCCCTTCAACGCAAACTATTCTATGATTTGTATGAACCTCTCTGAGCCTAAAAAGAGAGTGAGACCAAGAGTGTTTCAAAGCCCATGCCTTCAGATAAAACTAAAGTATCAGCGCATAAATGTGTGCAGGATTGTTTTTTTACAGCAGAGGGCTAATGCCTCTACACAAAGTCCAGATGAGTGAAGGAAGAGGAAATTTGCATCATGAAATAATAAAGTAACAATGACACATGTTGTCCTCAGCAACATCAATAAAAGCTGAAGCACCCTGCCTTCACTTTGGGGACAGTAATTTCAGGTAATTATTCACTAAATATCTCCTCTCATGAGCATGAGCCATGTAGAGCAAGTAAAATAAAAAGAATACCTTCTCTGGCAGTGAATATATAACCTAGGAGCCAAATCAGCAGGCAACCCACTTTCTCTGCTCTCTGGAATCATTACTGAGCTGATTAACAGAAAATAATAATAATAAAAACTGAAGGAGGTAGTTTGGAGAGCAGGATCAGAATGCAATGTGATGGTGGCCAGTTGGAAAAATTAGCTGAAATGAAGGATCCAGCAAACCTAGGGAATGGACATGAGTCAGTAATGCCACATATCTGTGGACAAACTCAATAGCACTGTGGAATGCCAAATTATGGGTGCCAAATTTAAGAGGCACCAAGCCATGCCTTCGCTCTACACTGCACTGGCACAGCACACACTGGTGTAAACTTTTGAGAGTTTACACCAGTGTGTGCTGTGCCACTGCACTGCCAGAAAGAGGAACATGGGACTATAGGAGGTTCAGAAAACAGCAAAAATTATCAGAGGTCTAGAAAACATGGCCTTTGAAGACAGATTGAATTATCTGGCTTTGTCTAAAGTAGAAAAGAGAAGTCTGAGGGGAGACATGATAACAACTGTCAAGTATGTAGAGAGTTGATAAAACAAGGTAATGAATTTTCCTCTCTCCTTAATGGATTAAGACAGAGAATAATGGGTATAAATTGCACCAAGGGGATTTCCCCCCTGGGGAGGCTCTGTCACCAGAGGTTTTGAGGAGCAGTTTAGATAAACGTTGTTTATGAATGATTTAGAAGTAAATGCTTTGGGTCATTGGGCTGGTCTTTGGAGATGACTTCTCAGGGTGATTCTGTGACTGGATGACAGAGGCAAGTTAATTGTCACATTATTTTACAATACCTTTGTACTTTGGAATGTATTTTCATCCAACAAAACTAAACCAAAGAAGTCAAAACCTTTCTCCTGTTTGGACAGAAGGGAAGGTATGAGTTCATTTGTATACATTACCTAAGACAGTGGAAATGTTTCATTGTGGTTCATTTCATTTCAGACACAACTAAAACTAACCTGGAAGGTCTTAATCTGGGAATGGAATGTATATTGCTTTGCTAAATCAAATTCATCATAGCTATAAAACTAATTTATGCCACATCATTTACTCTGGTTCAGTATCTTCCTTTAACAACATTCAGTTTTCATAAATAGATACATATATGAAAGACATCCAGTTTAACACTAAATTTTGAATGAAGGTGGGTTTTTAGTTAAAGACAATATATTCACATCAAACATAAAGATTTAACATAAACCAGCTAACACAGGACATCAGTGACTTCTGTAGGACTTCACAGGTGTATTCAGCTTTCAGACTCAATATCATTTTGTCAAAAAAATTGTTATTAACACAAGTATGCTGTTTCCTCTTCAAAGTTATTAAAATGCCTGAGATGGAGTCCACTTCTAGCAACAACTTTTTCATAAAAATAAGGAGAATTATTCTGTCTTTAACAAAGTGCAGAATTCTGAAGAGCAGAATTTGGCTTAAGTGATCATGGGAATGCCAGTGGGTAGAAGTTCAATGTAGACAATAAGATAAAAAGCAGTATCTCCCAGAACATCTTACATTGTTCTTAAAAGAAATTTCACTTTCAAACCTGCAAAAATTTAAGGGAAGGTCTTATTTTAGTATTTCCTTTCTGTTGTTCTGTGTTTTTTGACTGCCACTCATGCATTGAAGCAAGGCATCCTAAATTAGATTTTAACAGAAATTACCTACCACTTCATTTTTATTTATTAGACATGTGCCAAATTTTTAAAAAATAGTTTTATGGATTTCTGTTGATATTTTCTCTTTCTGCAATAAAATACCATGAGACAAATAGATCTATTCATTCCTTAAAAGGGAAAATAAAAATCACAACACAGTTCTGAAAAGATAATTTGATATGATCAAATGAAAAAATAATGGAAGAAAGCAAAGAATAAGTGCTGCTGAGTACGTCCAGATATTCCAGGGTTATATAACTTTGTATCTAAATGCAATCATCATGTATAATGGAAAGCAATATAGTCTTGGAGAACACATCCAAAAAAGCACTTCTTTCATGGTGAATTAATGAAATAGAAAAGGCCAAGAGAAAGCAGAGTTTGTGGGCTTGCTCTTCCCCTCCTCCTGACAGTGCAACCCAAGCTTGCCTGTATATTTGATTTATGCAGAATACTGGGTAGTACCTGATATTTTGCAAACTTCTTAATCCCAAACAGTTTTTTTACAGCATCTGCTTTAGAACAGTGCTGGCCACCCTGCTGTGCTTTCTGACCTTTACAGTACCAGAAAAAAAAACTGCTGTGCATTTTAAGAATTCTGTGGCATTTGGTTGATGTTCAGCTGGGAAAGTCCCCCCCCCATAACAGCACACAGAAAGTGACAAAGACACCACTCCTTTCCCCACCATGTAGGACATTCAAGGACAGATGACACAGCAGACATTTAATGAAACTAGACTATTCTTCTGCCAGCTGTTTTCCTCACATATTGCTACATAATCCTTCAAAGCAAGACTTTCAATTTTCTTAAGCTGTTTGGGAGTTATATTATAATCACTTTTTTCTCCTAAAAGCAGTCTGAAAGCATGCTCAAAATTCCTTAAAATTACATAGTAATTATTGACACTTGCAGCTGTTTGTGTCAATGTTTTTAGCTGGAACATGCTATGCACCTTAGCTAACCAGCAATCTTTCCTATCTGCTTCTGGGACTTTCTAATTTCAAATAGCTTTATCTTTAGAACAGAAACTGAACATGTAAACTCTCAGGTTTGTCTGTTAAAAGCACAAAGATATAGATGGTGCTTCTCTGGATACATCCTCATGACTTTAACTCCTTAGTAATTAAATACATCCTCCTGTGTTCTTCTATCAAAGATATCTCAGAAGGATTATGATTATGAAAATTCTAGTGATTATGAAAATTCTAAATATAATATTATAAGATGGTAACACCATCCACAACAGTTTTTTGTTCCTATTTGCCATTAGAAAATCTTCTTTCAAGCACTAAACTTTGCCAAACTTGAAGTGTGTCAGCTAAAGTTTTCCATTCTCAAAACCACAAGCATTCAAGCATTTATGAGGAGTCCAGGGGGGAGTTTTTTCTTTCTTAAGATGGAAAAAAATTACAGTGAATTTCCATTTGAAAAGTTCTAGTGCCTGTGTGGTAGGACAGATTCTCTGTCTCCCCTGAGGGAAAAAGGGGTTAACAAATTCCTGGGCTGTGGAAGAGCTGCACATCTGCAAGGCCTGAACAGATGAATGTCTCTATTCAGCATGGATTGATGATGCTGTGGTCACAGCCAAAATGCCCCAAAGAGTTTTCTATCCAGAAAAAGTCCTTGATAAAAAAAAAAAGAAACCAGCATACAGCTGAGTCTCACTTTAAGGAAAGAGAGATAATACTGTATGTTTGGAAGAAGAGTTCCTCCTTCAGAGATTAAACTAGCTCAAGATTAAGAGAGGTTTTAAGGATACAGACTGTCTGACTGGGCAATAACACCAGTTAGTTCTGGAAGGTAAGAGATGTAGAAAATGGAAGTATTTCCCTTTCATTTCAGTCCGGTGGGGATTGTGACTACCTCCATGCTTGCAGTAAGAATTCGCAGTTTTTCTGTGTGTCCTCTACCTTAAGCCTGAGAATCATTCTTCTGGTCAAAAAAATGTGGTGCTTTTTTAAAAAATAGTCATAATTGCAGTTCACACCTCTTTAGCAGATATTTCAACCTCCCTGAAGAGTCAGTCACTACTAAGTAGCAACCCCTGGCTCAGAAACACTTAACTTGCAATACAGCTATGGGCTATCTTCTGTATTTGATAGTGACTCTTGATGTGGAATCCACAGCATGCAGATGACAAAATTAGCTAAATTAAGTTTGAAAAAGACCATCCTGAGGATCCCTTTGGTGGAAATTAAAATTTAAATCTTGTTGATAATTTGTGAGTGCAGCATACCAGCATTTTGCTGCAACATAGAGGATGATTTCTTGGTTAATCTGATTTTGAACTGAAAAAATATTTTAAAGTATTGAAGTGGGTTATTTCACATTTTCTTTGATAATACAAAACCTGATTTTGATATTCAGAGTTCTTCTGAGTATGATCTGGCTACACTACACTCCTATAGTCATTGATGAGACCACTGTGTTCTAGAAAATAGGAGAATACCCGGATATGATGCAGTGTATCCTACCACTGTATGATTTTGCTCAGCAAAAAACTACTAAATACTTTACAAAAGAATGCTTAATGGAAATGAAACAATTTATAGAAATAACTTGATCTACTTATACTTAATATTATATGCCTAAATTAAGCACAGCTATTAAATAAAACATTCTTTACAGTACTGAAAATTATCTGGCTTTACTGATTGGTGTTAAGTGGAGGTAAGGTAATAACTCCAACTTTTCTTTCTTTTTTTTTTTTTAAGTAATCTGATTAATAAATTCTGTTCTGGGAAATTTAACTTTGAAAAGGCAGCACAATTTTGCAAGGAAAATAAAAACTGCATCTCCTTTCACTAGTCACATACATGCTGTCAACTCTTAGCTAAAGCCAATGAAGAGTGAGACTGGCCAACCCTCCCCCCCCGCCCCACAAACAAAGTTGTCTAAAAACTGTTTCTAAGAGCAAGACAAATAACCAAGGAAGAATAAAAGAAATGAACATTTTTTTCTGATAATTTTATTTTCATATTGTTTTAACATTTTTGCAAATATTTAACAGTTATTTAAAAGACAGAAATAGTTTCTTTTAAAGAGAAGATATTAGTCACATATTCCCTAGGAAATTTACAGAATGCAGTATAAATAGTAAACCAGCAAAATTCTAACGTCAAACAACATCCACACCAATTCCAGTAAACCCAAAGAATTATAACAGAAGGACTCTTATGGCATTTCAGAAAGACTTACAATCCTTTTTTCTGTCAGGTTAATTTAAAAATTTGTCACAAACAGATCTAGTTTTAAAAATGGAACACTTGTTATTTTACTTGAATTTTCAGTCTAGACTAAGGTAGTTCCCATCTAGCAGAGCACTACAGAATGCACCTGAATATAAGAACCCAAGAAGACCTTTGAAAGCCACGTCTGTGGTGATTTGCTAGAATGTAGTCAGGATGAGTAGTCTCCTCCTTGTTGTGATCTTTCACTCTTACTTTTGCAATAAGGGTAACCGACTGAACAGCAGAAAAACTTTGAGAACAGCTTGAGGAACTTTCTGAAAATAACATCAGAAGAAAACTGTAGCTTAAAAGGGAATATTATGCCACTTGCTTCTGGCCAGTTAGCAGTCTCCTTTCTCTCAGCAAGTCATTATTCTCAGAGTACCACAGCCAAAGCTCCACAGGCTGGCGAGTATCAGGGTAGGAACAATCGGAGTTTGCCATCCAAGGTGGCTGTGGTGAGCTGCAGTTCAAAAGAAAAGAACATGTGGCTTTAATGAAGATCTTTCCAGTAAGCAGTTTGCTTTAGAGCAACAAACCAAATGAAGATCATTAAGATGATATTTAAATTACTTCTATGTTAAGAGGTCCAAGATTTATTAAAAAAATAAAAATACCATAGGCTCTTCTCAACCAAGCTAATCTGAAAATTCCATTTCAGTTAGATTTTTCTTTTCCAACTATTTTCAAATTTGTGTCAACATCCGCTAACACATCAACAGTCTGTAAAACTGAAGCATATGTTAAAACCACATAGAAAGTCAAACAGACTTCACTGTGTATGACTCAAGAAGAGAATATGGAAGAAATAAGAAAATGAGTTGGAATAAATGAAGATGGAAAATACTGTGAATTAAATCAGGCATACCAACAAATACACTTTTCTGATTTTTATTGGTGTTAAGTGTAGAGTAAGAATTTCCTTTGTAAGAAAGTATGTTGAAAAATTTTATGAAGAGGCAAGTCTTGAAGACATGCATAAAGAACCTTCAGCTGCATTAGCTTTCTTTCACCAGGCTGAGAAGATCTTAATTATAAAATAAGAGGCAAAACTATTTTCTGCACTTACTCTTACAAACAAGCACTTGAAAACCTGCTGTATCTCAGAAAGAAAGGTACAATCTACAAATGACACCACTTATTAGTCATTAAAAATTCAAGGTGTTTAGGTCTTGCATATTAGGATTTACAGTTATTTCTCACCAGTGATAAAAAAATCTGAAGGGCTGGAACCAAGCAGGCAGCTCATGCTCTGACCAGTTCATTTGGTTAACTATTTGCATCCTCATTTTTCTTGATCTGTTCTTTCTTTGATACATTGACTCATTTGTTTTATTCCTCTGGATATAGGAATTCTGTGGTCAATAAATTGTCTTCTTGGGATTGTATTTCCTCCTTCAATATCTCCAATGATCAATTCTTCCAATCTCTCATGAGCTTAGCTATGGTTTTGTCTGGCTAAATCTTGAAAAATTTCAATGAAATTTCACAACTCATTCCAGTGTTTAAGTGCCTTCTTAGTTGTCTTTCAATTTATTTCCCTAATGTCCAACATGAACCTCAAAAATTGCAATGTGTGGTCAATCCTTCTGTAATATCTTCTGACAGCACTGAAACACAGCTTGGCTTCCACCTGCTAAATGTATTCTCTACACTGCTATTACATTCTGCTTCCAGGGACCTTCTGTTCTCATTGACCATAAAAAATTATCTTTCTACTCCAATTTACCACCTCCACACTTTTGGTAGCACGAAACCTATCACTGAATTGTTGGCTGAACTGAAAATTCCCACCCTCTTTGTTGGTCATATGCTCTAAACTGCTGTCTCTCAAGTCCTTTTCCTTCCTTTCCCCTTTCTCTTACTTTTTCCACCTGTTTTCTTTGGCTGTTGATAAAATGAGGTTGGTCTTTGACTGCACCATTCTCCTGAGAAGTGTTACACTCAATATCTTGCCATGAACAAAGGAAATATACCTATATACAGAGCCAGTAGTCTTTATTTAGCTCAACCAATGTTTCAAAAACCTAATGAAAATAAACCAATTATTAGACAGTTAACACTCATAATACAAAAAAAAAAAAAAAGCCTAATCATTAAAGAAAGAATTCATAAAAAATAGAGGGTTTGATGGGGTCAATTAGTCATTAGCATCCTGACTTCTTTCAGTGTTATTGATGACTTTTGTCCTTAGAATGAGTTTTTTCTTGGGTTATATTGAGACATTATATGAGTTAATGTAAACTAGCTCTACTCTGGTTCAATAGATTGAAAGTCTGTTAGCACACTGAGTTCATTTTCTAGTTTGAAGTTGTCAGAGACATGCCTAAAATGCACCCTCACTAAGGATACAGCAAAGAGAAATTAAGTGGGCTAAGTAGGGACAACTGGCGGATTCAAAAGCACATCTCTGATCCAAACTAAATTGCTAACACACACACACAGGGCATCCAGTTTAGCCTTCAGATATTAGAACAAATCCCTATGCCTGACTGCTGAAAAAGCATATTCACTTCTGTAAGTGGCATTCTCCTTGGAATCACAGAGTATGCTGAGCTGGAAGGATCTCACAAGGGTAATTGAGTTCAACTCCTGGTCCTGCACTATCCTGAGGAGTCACACTATGTGTCCAACAGCGCTTTCCAAATGCTTCTTGAACTCTTTCAGATGTGTGTTCAGGCAATATAGAAATTTTAGTTAATAGTGTAACAGCACTATAATAACAGGAGAAAGATAACTGCAATTTGTTTTAACACAGATAATAAGAGTTACTAAAAATATAGCCTGTAGGACCCTTGAAATTCCTGATTTATCACACTTAGGAGCTATTAAAATTGATTAATAGTGTTGTCAACTGTATTTAGAATCCATAGAAATCTCAATAAGATTTCTTTTAAAAGTTTAACTTAAGCCAATATTACATTTTCAAACAATGCAAGCATGTTACTTCATTCAAATCCCTCAGCTCCCAAACATGCTGCTCCAAAACTGTTTTACATTATACTTGAAATCTCTATAGTAGTTAAGTCAATATACTACTCATCATTAAAAAGGGAAAAAAAAAAAAAATAAAAACAAACCAAACTCCCAAACTAATTATGTCTTACTATTACATATTCAAATCTTGGCATCAGTCCTGTGAATAATTTGACACCTATGTAAAAGCTTCCTATGGGACAAACATTGGAACATTATGGAATGTTATGAAAGTGTAGACTATTTTCTATGTCAACAGATACATGAGGGAGGAAAAGACCTTCAAGTAGGGCAGAGGAGAAGATTGAAGTTTTGTGCATTTTGGGCTTTTAACAAAAAATGCAAGCTTTTAAAAGTACCTATGACATTTGGCACCAGAATGGGGAGGAGAACAAGTTCTTCAACACAGCTCTCTTCTACTTCATGGTCCGCACAACATACAAAAGTTTATTGGATATTTAAGCTAAACCGGTGACATGCAGTGTTGGAAGGCTGTGAGTTAACAGTATGATTTTCAAGACATTGTCTGCTGCATTACCTTTTATATTAACACAATGTATATATTTTATATATTTAACACAATATATATATTTTTCTAGAATTACTTTTGGTTGGAGGGTAATTTGCTTCTGTAGTGATACCACACCAAAAAACCCCAGAGACCATGCTGCAAATTAGATACTTGGATTTTTTTTAAACCACAAACACAAACAGTTGAATTAGTATAGAAATGCATGAAATGAATTAAATTATTAAAACTATTAATATTAAATTATTAAAACTATTCTGTTTAAATATTTAACATATATGTATTTATGTATACGTATACAGGGAAGGCTTCAAGACATTCCATACTTCAGGAAATAACAAGAATCAAAGCAATTTCAGATGGTTTCACATCACAGGTACATAACATCCTTTTGTTTTCTTTCAGTTAGTATAAGTATGCATAATATGCAAGTAGAGACACAAATGTACAAGTCCACTAGCTGCACAGCAAAAAGTATCATCTGACCAAAAGTCCAGTATCTAAGCTGAACAGATGGGAATATAGTTTTTAGGAGGTTAGTATTTTCAGCTTTCATTATTCAAACTATTCTATGAAAATAAGAGGCCATATGTAGAACCAGTGCTCTTGAATTTTGCATTTGTTTCACAACTAGCAACAAGCAAGAGCAACAGGGAAAGGAGACATTATGGAATTGGATTTTACTATATTTTTCCTGTTCAGAAAGTGGAGTCTAAAGCAATGAAGAATTCATCACCTTTCTGATATATGGTGCATGAAGGTTTTACCAACTCTGATTTCGTAGTTTAAGCCAAGAACAGAAGACATGTGAGTAGCACTTTGGAAAGATTTGTTTTCTTGAAAGATGAGTGTTTAATTTGACAGCTGCACTCTTAAGCATTCAATCAGCTAGATCAAAGCCACATGGGGTTTTTTTCAGACAGAAGACAGAAACTTTTATTCTTAAATAACTCTCCTATTGCAGAAATGAGAATTGAGAAGAAAATAGAAAAACAGGTTAAGAACTTTTAACCATAATTCCTTGGGGTGTATCATACACATATAACCATGGAGGGGTAAGTACAGGTAGTGTCACTCAAAGTGAGCACTTCAGTTTTTTTAGTACCTGTCGATGACATGCTCACATTTTCCTTCCCATTATGCTCAGTACATGGATAGGGTTGATCAATTTTAGTGTCTCTAATTTCTGTATATGATATGCTCTGCATGTCAGAAGTGGCTTGCCTATTCAGGCCATAATGAATAAGATATTAAATAGCTGTTAAAGGACCCACTGATGATGTTTATATAGAGATGCTCTAGGTAGGCTTTTTGCCTTAAAAGAGGAGGAAGTTTTTTCTAGAATTGATAGGAAGGATAATTGTATGGAAAGACAAATTATTCAACAGATTTTAGTTGTAAGAGGAAAACAATGTCTCAAAGTTAGTAAGCTGGCGCTGTAGAGAAGACAAGGAATAAAAACATTTTTCCAGACAACCTATATGTGCAGAATCCCATCAAAAGAATTATGAAAATGTAACTGATCCACCATATCCAGTATTGTCACTAGTCACACCAACAAATGAACAGATACATTTAAAGATAACTAGGTATAAAAATATTCTATTCTTCCCATACAGGACTGGAATTTCAGCCTCTTCAGGACTCTTTAGTGCTGAGGTTTATTAATTTGCCTCTCTTCTATGCTGTCTTTATGGTAAAGCATAACTCCACTGCCAGGAAGGTGCAGTCTGTGTTCCCTGCACACTTTGTAGGCATGTACTGCAGTGCCTCCCCTGATAACCCTTCTGCCACCAAGTTTGTGATAAGCCTGACCGGTCACCCAGGGCCACCTTCATTCAGTGCTGTCCACCCTGTTTTCCCATCTTATTACTTTAGTTTTAAAACCTTTTGTCTTCCCTTAAGACTCAGATTAAGTTCATCCAGAACCTCCTGGGAAGTTTCTCTAATGCATAATGCTCTTAAAAGTATTACCTACTTCAGCACTTCAGCACTGCATTTCTTTGCTGTCAGCCTTTAATAAATACTATTTATGTGCTTATTAAAAGCAGAATTCTCATCTATTTCATTTAACATGACATTTTTATAGGCAAGTAAAACTAGTAACTCCCAATAATTCTTTTGATGTGTTAAAATTACTTGATCAACTTGTTCTTGGACTCTTCACTACAGTTATGTAAGATCCATTTCAAATTTTGTTCACAAATCTGGAAATACTGAGTTTGGTAGTGTAGGGTGTTTTTTTGGGTTTTCTGTGTTTTGTTTTTGTTTGGTTTTGGTTTTTTTGTTTTGTTTTGGTTTGGTTTTTGTTGCTGTTGTTTGCTTGCTTGCTTGCTTTTTTCTTCTATCAATCCCTAAACACTCTAGATTTCCTCCATGTTATCATATTGTTTTTTTCTCAACATAAATAACTAGGAAAAAAATTACCAGTAAATAATATTTTCTTTCTAGTAGATAAACCGAGTTGCCTGCTGAACATTTGTTTAAAAGGCAGTAAATGTCTTCCTGCATATCTCAGGTCTAAACCTAAGAAACTACAGACATAGAAGTTCATAAGGAAGAACTGTAACTGGAAAGATCAAAACCCAGTAAGATGGAATAACTTAATTAATCTTTTCCAAGGCTAAGGAACAGAGAAGAGGAATAAATCATCAATACTGATAAAAGTGTTCAAGTCAAAAAAAGGAGAAGAAACTTCAAAACAAAACTGAGCCATTTATGTCTAATTCCTGCTCCCATCTGAGGTTCAGGCAACCTCTCTGTTCATTCATAAAAACATTCAGCTTTATTTAAATTAATAAACAGCCCCCCATATCTAACGAAGGGATTTTTCCCTTGGCAAAACTCCAACTGACTTTTTGCAGGCCAGGAGTGTAATTAAGATCTTTAATTTACAGTATGCATATGTAAACCACTTCATCAGTTATTCTGACTTCCCTTAGCAGATTTCAGACACACAGAAAGCTGACCCTTACTTCAGATTACTTAATTATACTTCCACTAAATTAATTAGCACATTTACTATCAAATTAGGAATTTTGAGGTATTTTCACTTGTTTAAAAAACAGAGCTGATGTGGGTCCAGAACACAAAGGAAACATATCTCAGACACCAAAATCTTACAGCAAGGACATTCCTAGTTTCTGCAGTCTTCAATATTTTATTCCAGAATTCTACACAGTCCCCACACCTTGAGCATGCACACCATCCTCAGTGAGAGGGTGGGAGACCCCATCTTATGTCCAGTCCTAAATTACACAATAATCCACACTAGTTCTTACATCAGAAGTCCAGTGTCAATGTGTCTGACTGTAGCACAGCAATACTTCCTGCTCTGGGAATCCACACAGAGCACAGCTAATTCAAGGGACAAGGGAAAACTTAGTCTAGAGCAAGGGCTTCTGAAGGCCACAGAGAAAGCAGCTCAGTACTACCAATACTTGAGACACAGTTGCTGCAGACAACATAAGAAGAATCAAAATTGTTTCACTCGTGTAAGAACTGATGAGTGATTTTGAGGTTTTGCTTATCCGTGGTGCAATTTGTGACATACTGTTCTTCATGTATTATTCCTCAAACTGAAAAATATGGTATTTGTCTGCCTTGTACACAGAAGTTTGGCTTTCCCCGGCAAAGGCTAAATTGTGCTTGCATCAAGCCTACTGGAGTCAATAATAGATATCATTTATTGAGGCCAATAGAGCATTTCTTGAAATGCAATGTCCAAAACCTTTTACAGCGTCCCACACAGTGATTCAACACCACTGATGTAGATTGAATAAGCTACAAAAATTGATTATGTCTGACATTCATATGTTGCCATCCCTCATTCAATGCACTTAGTGCAAAACTTGGCAACAAATAGTATGACTTCATGTGCCAATTATGCCTGTATTCCAAGAAATGGGTTTCTAACTTACATTAATTAGAGGTACCCTGATAATCACCTAAAGCTATTTAAATCTTATTTCTGTCACAGATAAAACAATTTCTATTCCTATGTCTCATTACCACTGCTAAATCTTCTTTGGCTTCCATTTTCTTTCCTTTACATCAACATCAATAAGAGATTAAAAACATACCATGAACATTTCCTCTGCTTTTAGGTAAAATCATGCCATAAATTACCAATAGAGTTTATATGGGCATTTACACATGAGTTCATATCCATACACATACATAGAGTTTATTGTTACTTTCTTCAAGCTTTAAAAGTTGGTTACATATTGGTTATGTCTCAGATAAAGAACTGGTTATGCTTCAGATAAAAAGTACCTCAGAGCCTTTCTTACTGAACCCAAAAATGTTCAGAAATATGCATTTAAACAAGAGTGCTATGTTAATATTACTATGTCTTTATAAATACACATCAATTTACATATAAAAACACACAACACAATTTAAAATACAGGTGGCTTGCCTCAGGATATTACACTGAGGAAGCTTAAAATGTCTTACTTCACCGATTCATATACATAAAAACTGTAGAAGAAATAAACCTATTCATTGTTAGACTAACCCAACCTAAAATTTTACAATATGTTATAAATTTACAGTATCTAAACAGCCTGTAAGTATTCATATCTGGAATTTATTTCCTTTGATAGTTCATACTCAGAATCAGCACTTCTTTGTTTTCTGATAAAAAAGCTGGACTGTTTCAATGTTCCCGGATGAAGCCATGCTCCCATTGGAATTGAAAGGAAAGTCACCATCAACTACAAAGAGCTGGAAATGATTTCTAGGGTTTTGTGGTTTATACCACCAACAAAGATTATGACTTCTGCTTTAGGTATTCATCTTGACTGCTTCATCTATTTTGTAGTCATAAAAAGAGACTCACAGAGCTTTAAAATCCTGCGGAGATTGAGATGTGAAATAGGAATGCCGCAAAAATATTTTCAATTGCAAGAATAAAGAAAGACTAAGGAGCGGATTCTCATTCCTAACCAGATTTAAACTGGATAATTCTACTGGTTTCCATGTTGTAACTCCACTTTTTCATTGCTTTGACTCGTATCATAGTCAGTTACGTCTCAGCTGCAAATGGTCCTTCTACCAAAAAACTCCACCATGGAATTCATTCTTTATATGATCACCTCAGTTGTCCATAAAACAGCATAAGAAAAGTAAGCACCTCAAAAAGGAATCCATACCAGCACACAGAGCAGGAAGATATTTGCCAACAGAGACAATGGAGGAACAATGAAATCAAAGAAATGTCTTAAATACCATCCTTTCCCAGGGTTTGGCTCTTTACCCAGAATAAGGCAGTGGGAAGCTCACTTCACCGAGGATTCATTGTCTAGAACATGTTCCTGAGAATAGATTTTATGGCCTGTATTGCTGTATCTATTGGTTGATTACTGCAATTCATACGTGATTTTTTCCTTTTAGATTCTGAATGTTTTATCTAATATTCACTTCATATATATACATATTTGTGAGTGTGTCTGTGTCTGTGTATGCCCATATACTTCAAACAGCTAACTTTTAGACCAGGATGTGCATGGTTTTGGGTACTACCAAAGAACTGGTGTTGCACAAGAGGAGCTGATACCAGGAAGGGAACCTCCAGGATAGGTTATGGCATGTGGCCGCAGTTATATGCAGGAGTTGACAGCATCATTCATTTCCAGATTAACTAAATAACCTGCACTGACATTTCACCATGAAGTAAGCATAGGACATGGAATGAAAAGAGTATTCTAGATCAAGAAATGTTGATCTGTTTCATATATAATCAAGATCCATTCTGCAATTAAAAGTCTTTCTATCCTGAAACTTCCAACTAGAAGTCTGTTCCAGGTCCTCACTCATTGATTACTAGGCAGGAAATCAGGAAAGAGATTTTAAGTTTTTCCGTCATTGTTGTTTCTCTAGGAACACTTTTTGAGAGTTTCATGCATGGACTAGAGAATTCTGCTGACAATTCCCCATTATTTCAGGATTTCAGGCAATTCTCCCTTCTCCATAGTTCTCTATCTCAAGTTCTGTGCAGCAAACACAACTTTGCACAATCAAAAAGCTGCTAATCTGGCTGCTGATTTTTTCAGTCACATATTCACTTTTAATGTGGGTCATTGTAATAAAAGGGTTGTCATAATTACAGCTTATTGAAGGCCATCTTGCAGTCAGATTGCTGTCCATTTGCACAGAGAGATTATGGAGCCTCCATTCTGGAAGATATCCAAAAGCTGACTGTACATGGGTCTGAACAACCTGCTGCAGGTGGCCCAGATTGAGCAGAGGTGTTGGGCTGGATGACCTCCAGCAGTCTCTTCCAATCTCAACCTTTCTGTGATTTTGTGATATTAGATTGGTGAAGCAGGGATTTGAAGATACTACATGATGAAAAACAACAAAGAGCACTGTGAAGTTATTTGGTTCAATCATTATATGAGAAAGAAAGTGGCAGGACTAGCCAAACTTGCAGAGATTAAAGCAAAATCCAATTAAATTAAAAATAATCATAATTAGTGCTACTTTTAATAAATTTTTAATGTAGAAAACGCTTGTACTCCATCCTTACGATAGCAACTTTTGAAAGTCTGCAAAATACACTTGGAACTCACATGGCTGGACAAATGATCAGGAATGTTTTCCAGATCATTTGTTTTAATGATGAGTTTGAAAGAACTTAAATGTAATCTCAGACATTCTTCAAAAGCCTGCCATAATCTCTGAGGTTACTAATGTTTGCATGACATCATTGACATTACAATCCTGTCTCTTCACTCAGTAACTAAATAAACTGAGGAAAACATGAAAAAGAGTTTTTACTAGCATCCCACTCAGGTGTAGAATTTCAAATTCCACTTCAAAATCTGGACATTAGCTCACAGGAAAATACACTAAAATCCAAAAATTCTTTCATGCAAACCTAGCCCCACAAGTGTAATCAGGCATTCCTCTTCAAAGAAGTAGTTTTACACCCTTAATTATCCTTGAAATACCAGAGAAATGGATTTTTCTTTCTAAAACTGAAGCTTGTATCAGAATTTAATAGCCTCACGTTTCTTCTTTCATTATTCCACACTCAAATGACGGAACATGAGTAAAAGGAAATTCTCAATATGATTCATCCTGAATAGTGGTGTTTCTATCCCCATATGATATTGACAAAATTTCTCCAAGTGGCATAAAGTCTGTGTTACAAAGGCTTTGAGAAAAAACAACTTTTTTTTTTTTTTTTTTTTTTTTTTTTTTAATTAGGTGTTAAGTACTGATCACAGAGGCCCAAAGCAGCATAATGAAGTCATTTGTGCCTGGCAGATGTAGACCCAGTTCAAAGTAACTGCAGGTGGATGTATTTCTTCAGTGTTCCCATATATACAGTTTAAATTGGCACCATAGTTTAAAATATTTTGAAATAAAATGTATCAGATTGGTTGCTAAAAGAAAGGGGTAGAAAATCAGACATATCATTAAAACATTTAGCAAATACCACAGTGACTAGAGGCATCCAAAATTTTGCTCAGTTTTAGTTTACTTCTGGGTTAACAATTTAAATAAAGAAAATAAACAATTATTAGTTACAAATCTTATCTGCTTATACCAAAAAATTTACTACTGAGATGTAGTGAGTTTATACAAACACTTTTTTTTTTTAAATACCACCAATGTAAATTTTTAAAGAACATTAAATTAATGCAAATGCTAAAAACCTTCAGTTCTGCCCTATCCTAAAAAATATAGTATGATCTTTTTATGTAAGTTAAATTCTCTAAACCCTCTTAATATTTACTAATGACATGTATTTTGGGACATTTAGGACATGTATTCTGAAACTTACTAAAGGAAAAATACAATGATTAAATCAAAATAATTCCAGATGTCTATTAATATTTCCTAAAATTGTAGAAAGCAATGAAATTTGTATTTGCATCTTCCATAAACATATGTATGTTTATGGAAACAAAGTTTAACTTGAGATTAAAATTCAACCTTATACATGAGCTGCAGAATTGTACCTTCCTAATCACAGTAATAGAAATGTAATTTCACAAAAGGTCATTGCACTAGTCTTATATTATCAATTTCCCAAGGAATAAAACATATTCCACTTTGTCAAAAATACCTCTGGAAGCAACTACTGAAAGTAATTCTCAAGATGAACCTTGAAGAAGAGGAGAAGCCAAATGTGTTTTCCACATATAATGAATTACAACTGCTGGCAGCCAAATGCCATAAAACATAATGAGATGTCACCACCAGAAGAAAGCACCTTCCCTCTGCTCAGTGACACATTAGAACTGTCTGTACATGAAGGAGACCAGGTGACTCATTAGCAGCAGTGTGAGTGTGCCCTTACAGCCCCCACAGGCTCTATTCTGAGAGTCACGGGCTATTGTCACTTGGAATCTAACACACTAAAAAGAATGGATGAGTCCTAAATCTCATTGCTTTCCTGCCTTAAAATGGGAAAGCTCTCTTGTCAAAAAGTAGAAGACGATTTGTTACAGTGCAGGCAGCTAAAAAGCATCTAAAAGTCTCTACAGCAGGATCAGCTGCATGACATGAATTTTCCATTCATGATCACCACAGTATGTAAAATCATCTTGAGGAGAAGGCCATAATTCATTTCACTTTTGCTATTCAACAGATGGTTATTTTAAATTTTTTCAAATAGTCTTAATATTTTGAAATTATAATTGTTTACATTCGTAATTACAAGTGGGCCAAGATGCAAAGTTTTAATGGCAAAATAGGGCTCAACTGTGGACATATAAATGTAGATGACTCTTGATAATTGGAACTTCTCAAAGAGAATGAAAGACCTGGTAAACCACTCAGGATATCACAAGAGGGAAAGAGGGAGAATTTACATGTGTTATGCAGGTAAGATATTTCTAAAAGTATTGTATTTCTTGAATTCATAAATATATTCCAAGTTTTATAATATAATACAGAATGTGAAAAAATAAAAGCTTTAGTCCTGTTGTGACCATAGTTAATTTTATATAGAAATTTTTAAGATTATTGAAATCTTGTGCAGATTCACCTTTAAATCTTTTAAATCTGTATTTGTCTCATTAAATCATTATTTAAATCTGTATTTAAATCTCATTAAGTCTTAATGACTTAGACTTATATATATATATCTTCAATAGTTTCCTATTCCTGTGAAAAATATTTGATGAGGATGTACCTGTTTTTTTTACCTTGCACTTTTACAAAGAGTATGTCATTGCACCTGGAATACTCTTCACTTCTCCACCAACAGATGCAAGGAACAATAGAGGGAAAATGTGAACTGATTTCACTTTTCACTTTCCATATTAACTTATTAATTTTCTAGTATGTATTTATGTTTTTGACTATAATCCTATAAAATATGGAAGGCACTAAATATGCACCATTATAAATATTCCCTCTAGCTAGCAAGTCATACAGAGAACACACATTTTCAATAATTTAATTACCAGAGCATTGATTATTTACCAATGTTAACTTTTCAAAATTGCAAATATGGAGAAATGTTCTGCAGGAAAAAAAAATGCAACACCACATTGCAATTTGGAACAAAATCAATTACAAAAATAATATACACTCACAAAACATTCAGAACACTAACAGAAGAAGACTAAGCAGAATTCGTTTCCTGGAACTTCTTAGCTCACAAAGGAAAAGCAGTAGAGAAACTAGATTAATAGCTTTCTTAAAATGTGCTTTTCCTAAGTGCATGATTTGTACTGCCAAATGAGTACTTTAAATGTAGCAAGTCAAGTAACAAGCTCATTTAGCATTCTCTACCTCAAATATACATATAAAAACATTTGCATTAGTTACCAAGGGGGTGATTAGACTGCATAAGTTAAATTTACCCAAATTTTTAAAACAACTGTAAGTCTTCTAAGGAGAAGACTGCTATTTATATCATCATAGAAAAAACAAAAATGAAGAACTTGAAGGCATTAAATTTAGGGTTATCCTTCAGTCAACAGAGAAACAAGGCAGGTTCATAGAGTTCAGCATACAGCAACAGAGTCTTACATGAGCTCAGAAGCAATGTAGCCATGTTAGTTTGGTGTGACCTTCCAGAGAGTTAGTAAGGTTGACAAGAGGCATTAGCTCATTTACAGTGCTGGAATAAAAGTTTAACTGTCCCAGACCACAAGTTGGCTTGTTAGAACTCCACTGAAGATTTTAAGCCTAGTATGACTAAAGCAAGCCTGGATCCTTTGTGCACACCTACATAAATATCACAGAGCCACACAATCACAGAATGGGTCAGGCAGGAAGAGGTCACAGTGGGACATCTGGTCCACCTTCCCTGCTCAAGCAGGGTCATCCTAGAGCACGTGGCACAGGGTTGTGTCCAGATGGTTCTTGAACATCTCCAGTGAGAGAGACTCCACAACCTCTATGGACAATTTGCTCCAGTGCTCAGTCACCTGCACAGAACGTAAAGTTCTTCATCACGTCCAGGTGGAATTTCCTGTGCATTCAGTTTCTGACCATCGTCTCTTTTTCTGTTTGTTGGCACCAGCAAGCAGGGCCTGGTTCCATCCTCTTGCCATCCTCCCTTCAGATACTTATAGACACTAATGAGGTCCCCTCTGAATCCTCTCTTCTTGAGGCTGAACAGGCCCAGGTCCCTCAGCCTTTCCTCATAAGTGGATGCTCCAATCCCTCAATCATCTCTGTAGTCCTCTGCTGCATCTGCTCCAGGAGCTCCACGTCTCTCCTGTCCTGAGGAGCCCAGAACATGACACAGCACTCCAGATGTGCCTCACCAGGGCCGAGTAGAGGGGCAGGATCAACCTGCTAGCAATGCTCTTCCAAATGCATCCCAGGATACCACGGACCTTCTTGGCCACGAGGGCACTGCAGCCTGTTTGCACCAGGAGCTCCAGGTCCTTCTCCATAGAGCTGCCTCCCAGCGGGGTGGCCCCAGCCTGTGCTGGTGCATGTGGTTACGCCACTGCAGGTGCAGGACCCTGCACTTGCCCCTGTTTGGTTTCCAAAGGTTCCTTTCTGCCCACCTCTCCAACCTGTTGAAGTCGTCCTGAAGGTCACTCCTCCCAACTTTCTGTCACTCCTCCCAACTTTGGTCACTTCTCCCAACTTTGTGTCATCAGTGAATTTGCTGAGGAAGCATCTGCGCCCACACCCAAGTCATTAATCCAAGAGTGGACCCAGTATTGAATCTTGGGGGACGCCAATAGTGACAGGCCTTCAGCTACAGCCTGTGCTGGTGATTATGACACTCTGAGATCTGCCATTCAGCCACTTCTCAATCCACCTCACCATCCACTCCTCCAGGCCACAATTTCTGAGTTTGCTTAGAAGGATGTTGTTAGACACAGCCTCAAAAGCCTTGCTGAAGTCAAGGTAGACAATATCTACCACTGCTCTCCACTCATATATCCAGGTAGGTGTTTAATCACAGAATCACATGTAGGTCAAGCATGATCTACCTTTAACAAATCCATGCTGACTGCTCCTTATCACCTGCTTGTCATCCATGTGGGCAGAGATGCCCTCCAGAATGAGACATTTCATCACCTTTTCAGGGATCGAGCTGAGGTTGACTGGCTGGTACTTCCCTGGGTTCTCCTTCTTCTCTTTTTTGAAGACCTGGGTGATGCTTTCTTCCACTCCTCAGGCACTTGTCCTGATCTCCACAACCTCTCAAAAATGCTTGTGAGTAGCCTTGCTATGGTGTTTGCCATATCTCTCAGCACTTGTGGATGTATCCTGTCAGGGCCCATGGACTTGAGGATGTTCAGTTTGCCTAGGTGTTCTCTAATCCAATCCTCCTTGATCAAGGAAAAGTCTTCCAACATTCCTTTACCCCAAACTCCTGAGTCAGGAGGGATGGGGTTGGGGTGTCTCCCTACTCTAGTATTGAGGATAAAGGGAAGTCATATATCAGTAATTTTAAAGTGGAGTAGTCTGCACAGACATTCAGCCTGTGCACACGTGTGCCATCAAGCATTGGAAGACTAGAGATATCCGTGAGGTTTCCCTGTCCCACTATCTGAACCTAAAAGAAAAGATGAAGAGAGGGCCTCAGCATCTTGGTTACAAACCCAACTTTTCTCTTTGAACAAGGGCCAAAGAGTAGGAATGCAACTGTGAATACAGATAACAATTTCCTAAGAATTTCCCTCCCACCATCTCTCTGGTTTTTGAAGAAATAATCTTTTCAACCAGGAGATTATCACTGCATACTCATCCTCTGGATGGCCTCAGACTTTATCATTCCTAGCCTATTCAATTAGACAAATTCAGAGATATTAGAAGAACATAATCACTGTAGCAGTTGCATGATTTTCTATAAAAGCACCTATCTGTCTTCAGACTGTATATACACACATCACTAGCTTAGACACACTTCCAGAATTTACTTGGGAGTCCCTTTGGGTTGAGCTGATGTCTTGCTGCTGAAAATTCTCTCCAGCACCTTCACAGCAGATATGCACAAAGCTGGCACTACTTTGGAGAGGAATACTGTGAAAACCTCAAGAGTAATCATATCAGGAAAAGCAAATAATATGCAGCAGATCTTTTTAAAAAACCTGAATCTATGTATTTTCCAGGAAAGATGGTGATTACCAAAAGATCATTTTTATTAAGAGAAGATATTATAGATATAAAAGGTTCACAGCAAGTTGATACCTCTTTCTGTGATAGTCTCTAGAGGGAGAAAGCAGCAATTGCTCAGTTACAGATGTCAGTGTATGAAAAAATTTGATAATCTTCCACAAGAGCACTGAGCAGACACTGATGCCAAGTGCATCTTCACACAGTTCACAGAATTCCTCATGACAAATGGGGAACAAATGAGTCTTCTGGGATTGAAATGCATCTGATTATGTTCAGCATTGGAATGCCAGTCCTCTTCACTATGTATTTTCAGTTTCCTTTACATTATTAATTATGTGCCAAGTAAACTTGCTTTAACCCTCAGAGTCATACAATATTCCTTGGAGCAATTTACGAAGTTTGCATCAAAGATTCATTCCAATCCATTAAACAGGTCTGCACCGGTAAGCAGCCCTGAAATCGTGACATCTCTACCATGTCAGTGAGGTAATTTTCTTGAGAAAATGATACCTTGCTTTCCTCTATATTTACTGAAGGAAAAAATCTTGACAAAGCAGAAACAAAAAGACTATATTAGAGCTTCAGATAAAGACAAAAGATAGAACCAACAAGGAATTCTAAACCGGTCCTGGAGAAGAAAAATTGGCATCTTCCTATAAGTGGTCCTGTTAGCAGGAGAGATAACAATAAAGGAAACATGTAAAAAGCCTGATTATGGTTGAAGCCATGGCTAGCAGCAGAAGCTCCTGACATCAGATGTTTCAGGGAAAATAGAGCTCTGTACTTTTTCTTTCCTTTATACTCCCCTGAATGGTTGACACATAATATACAGAAGCACTGGGGTTTGATCCAAGTTATTAAGAACTTCCTGAGCAGCCATGCAGAAGGTGTGAATGCCTGGACCAACTAATCCTTGAAATCTAAAACCACCCACATTTTTCTCTGTAACTAAATAAGAATCCAAAAAATTAACATACGTGAGCTCCTAAAGAGACAAACAGTAGAGAGAATGTCAGTCTTTCTGATACTTCTGCCTAATTCAGAGTTGAATACCCAAATGCTTAGCTGTGTGTGTTCCTTCTTTAAAGAGTGGAAGTGGGTTCCCAAACCAGAAGTATAGGTGAAGCTCAGTCCATTCATTTAGGAGACAGCAGGAGGTCAACAGTGAAATGTCAAGACAGGCAACATAATCAAGACCCAGAAACTAATGTGGAAGATGAACATGCAGAATATAAATAAAATACTACCTCAAAAGAAATTTGTCTTTGCTGGAGAGTTAAGAAGAGATGTGGTACATTCTCTAAGAGTTTCAAAAAGTGAACAATTGAAAATTAGGAACATGCCCTGTGGTATTGCAGAGATTATAAAAGCCTGGGGTCTTATTTGCTGCCAAAGTTTGCAGGTCAGTTTTTTATTTTATCCTTACACATCTAAACCTGTCAAGTTAATTGGCAGATACAGAAATGTGCATGAAAACTTATGAAAATCAGTTCCACTCACCTATGTGAAATATTTATACAGAAAATAACTACAAAAATCTTCCTTCAGACTTTCAAGAAATTAACATTTTCTTGAATAGGTTCTGAGAAAAACCCTATTATATATGCACCTTTTCACAGGAAGCTTCTAGTGTATTTGTGTTACCCATTTATTATGTTATATAACATCCTGACTGTGGCTTTAGGTATTACTCCAGTAGGCTTTGCTACTATTTGTTATCATTTCATGACAGCCTCCAGACACGACACTGCTCCAAATAAAACAGATGGCTGTTTCCACTAATGTCAGTCAGAGCAAGGTCCATTGTTTCAATCCTGCATATAGAGCACACAAAACACAAAAACACACTTGCTTGTATTTTAAAATCACTGCCAAATTAAGCACAACTACGATGACTAACCTTTAAACAAAGTTCTGTATTTAGAAGTAGATCCTGTCTCCAAATATCAAGATTTTTCACCATACTATATAATATCCTAGCTAGGCCAATCAAACCCCAAGTTCTTGGCCTGAAAAGCAGACTCCATAGCCAAATAAAATAGCACTCAGGATCTGTTACAAACATTTCATGAAAAATTGTCAAACCCAGCATTTTCAGTCCTGTGACTATATTTTATATCATAAAGGACTAAAATTCTTTTATAGTTAATTAATCTATTTTCCAGTTTTTCTCTAAACTTTAACAAGTATTTGAAAATGGCTCTGGTATAAATTAATAATATGCTATATATTTTAAAAATAAAATACTTACTAAAATAATTTCCTTCCTAGAACACTTGGATTAAAAAATATATTTGTATAAGCCTAGAAAACTGCATCCACTCACAAAAGTATGTGTGATACTACAATCACTATTAGTTCATGCTTATGTGCAGTGATCAAGAAAATCCTTTGTATCTTACATGCAAACAACAGGAGAATCCACTGATGCATAACAGAAATTTTCTCCCCCACAGCCATCAGAGCAAATTTTTTTCTGTTTAATTAATTTTGTTATATCATTGATTTTTATCAAGTTAATATTCAATTTTTAAGTAATTACTATTTCTTATCCTTGGTGAAATTTATTACATTTCTAATGTCATTGTCTCACAAATCCAAGGCACATTTCTTTTTTATTCACCTCATATTTACTGGTTTTTAATATGTTTTTTTTATATTTTTTTATTACCCTTTCTTGTTTTAAGAATTTTTCATCTTATAAAAATAAATGTTCATTCTACCCTTTCCTGCAGCTTTAAAGCTTTGCACTAGAATTGTGTGTGAATACACATTTTTTCTTGTTTTTTTCTTTCCTTCTGGATTCTGTTCTGCTTCAACTTCTTTTTGTTATGTTTTGTGTGTTTAATTGTATATAACTATTTTACATAATGGTTTAGTAGTCTGGTGCAATAAATTTCTATTACTTCTTTTGAAGATTAATTTTTACTCAAATCCCTGTCTAACATACAGGTTTGCAATCTTGGTATTTTTTTCTCTGTAGTTTTGCCTGAGTAAGATTTCTCCTTTATGCCATAGACCCATCAAAACCAGAGAGAAATATTATTATATTTTTGCCTAGTAGATGTATTTCCTTCAGGAAAAAAAGAATTTTCAAATGGAAAAAAATAATTTTCTCTTCTTTTTTCCAAGTGCCAGTACAAAGCCAAGACCATGAAACTGTCAAGGTTTGACAGGCATCCCAGTGCTAATGTGTCACCTTCCAAAGGTACCTTTTGAATAAACATAAGCAACCAGATTAATAATATGTTCCATATATAGACATAGGGTAGGATGGTGCAATTAGCCTTCTGAAAATCTACTATCCATATGGGAGAACATAAAGTATAACTATTTTGGCATGCAAAAATCTAAACACTAATGGCTTAAGCTCAAACTAGTAAGAATCATATACATAAAGCAAATCTTTTGCCTTGGTTCTTATTTCATTTGAAAAAGTCAGAACTTTAAGTAGTTGTAAGACTGATGGGTCACTTTGAAACAGCATATCCTTGTGCTGCCATCATGCCTATAAAATTTAGTCCATAAGGAATATCATATTGCCCTACACAGCCAATAAAGAAAATTTTTTGAGAGACTCAGACTGATATATGTTAAAATTGAGAGGAAAGCATTCTAAAGACTCTTATAGAAGACAACTCTCCTCCATTCGCATCCTGAAAAGCATGAGTTTCACAGCACTTTGCAAGAAGATATGTAATGCCCAAAAATATTAAATTTAAAAAATTTGTAAAGATCTATCTGCATTTTTCATGAAAGGCTATCTTTTACTCATTTATGAGTACAGATGTCAGAGACAAGTTCTAAGGAAGATAAAATATAGGCTAACAAGAATTGCAATTGGAGTAACTTTGCCCTAATGACAGTTTAGGTTTGTTTATTGTGTATGTAGATGGAGTGACCTGGCTAACTGTGCTGCTTCAGCTGAGCAGATGAATTGAAAAGATTTGCCTATAGGAATGGTCAGTAAGCCCTTCAATAAAGAATCCGAGAATCTTCTTTCTTTGCTTTTGGTGAGGTTGCTACCTTGGTTAAATAATGCTTCTTTTCTAGCATGAAATTTCATGGTTTTAATCACTACAGTTTCTTTCCTAATCATCCCTATTTCTCCACAGTATTTTCTACTTTTCTCTTACTTTTCCCCTACTGCAGTGCTGCTTTGTCAGTTGAGATATTCCTCTTTTGTGCTCCTTCCCTTGCCTCAGAGGCCTAGTCTCACACATTAACTTACTTCCTTTATTCTCTCCATTACTTATTAACATATCAATGTCATGTGACTCTTCCTCCTTCCAATGTAAACATTCCTTAATTTCTGTGTCCCTGAAAGTCCTCCCGTCGTCCACATTTGTTTCTCCAGTTACAGATCTTCTCTCATTTCTTAATAACAAAGCATGAACTGTTTAGTCAGGTTTGGTGAGGGTTTTTTTGCAGTTCTCTTGTCTAACATACCTTTTGCTCTTCAATTTCACTGAAACAATTCCTGATATTCTTTCCAATGATCTGTTCCTAGACATAACTGACAATAAATGTGTCATCTGTACTTGCTTCCATCTATCAAGCTGCCTTCAATACAGCTAGATCTCTCTTGGATTCCATGCTTCTTCTCTGTCCTGATTATCTTTTATCAGTCCCTCAGAAGAACATTCCTATCTCCCAGTAAGTTCCCCGACAACATTTCACAGGAGTCTTCTTATGTTTCTCTTTCCCCCACTTAAATATTAACTTTAAATAATGTCAAGCCACTATTTCTCTAAGCACAACTCAGCGTTAAACCTCTCTTCCATGCCAATCTCCATGCCAGCCTAATGATTCACCATTATTTTAACTCCAACAAGATTAGAACAAGGATCCTTATTTCTCTTTCACTGCAATTTTTGCTCAAACCTTCTCCATCATTGTAGACTTTTCACTGGGACAGGTAACTTGGAGATTATCTGCAACTTAAATGCCCTTCTACATCATCACCTCTAGGTTCTGTGCTAGTTCTACAATTTTTTTTCTGCTTAGGATCTCAAGGATATGGTCTTCCAAGTTATTTTAAACAGCAAAAACATTTATCTAGGTCTAGGACTCATTGCAACCATGTCATTTTACCTCATCTGGTTCATTGCTTGAATCCTTCCTTTTTTCACCACTGTCACCCCTTGATTCAAAACAAAACTGACTATGCACCACCTTCCCTTCCTTTTTTTCACTGCAAGCTAAGAATTTTCACTACCAAATTTTTGAAGTTTGTTCCTGCACCAAGCTTTGAGCATCTTGCTTACAGGAGCACAACTCATCAGTGTCGGATAGAAATGCAACAAATAATTCTTTGCCTGCCATTACATTCAAAACAATCAAACAGCTCTGCAATGCTGCAAAGTGTTAATTAGTACTACACAATGTACTTTTACTTGCATGGATAAATATCTGAAATTCAAAACTAAATTAATAGGAATCATGGGAAAACCAAAAAGATGATGCTTGAATGCAAAAGAAAAATTCTTCCAAAGAGTTTATAAATGTAATAGTCTTTGGGGTTACCGTCAGGGTAGCATAAAGTAGGAGAATGTAAGGTATACTGTTAGTCTTTGAAAGTATTAAATCTTGAAGGTTATTAGGAGAAAATGTCCATGTTTGATAAGTTTTTTCACAGAATGACCAAAGCCTCCATACAGACTTACAGAGAGAGAAATTCTTGCATGTTTACTCTGAGCAACATAAAGAAGAACCAATTGCAGGCAGGTGGAGGAAAATTACTGTGATTTAAAAATTTAAAGAGACAAATATTATTCTTTCATAATAATACAATTCTTAAAATTGAAAATATTTACTATTTTCAAAACATTTCATATATAGTTATATATAATCCATAGTCTTTATATAACTTCTCAATTAAAAAAAAAAAGGACCATATTACATCAGCAATAATAATAATAATATTTGCATACCTTCAAAAAATAGCCCAAAATGGGCATTGAATAACAATTACTAATGCCAAACACAGATTAGGGTTCTTTGGAATGTGAAGATTTAGCTTTGGGCATGCTGAGTGTGGGACAGATGTGAAATTCCAATAGTCTCAATTGCCCACACATTGACCACAGAATTACTCCGCAGCAGGAGGCTGTCTATAACAAGTGAGGATAAGCAATCTCTGAGTGCTGTGACAAGCAGACACACAAAGAATGTTCATGAAGTCATTTTTTTAAAAAATGTATATATTCTTACCTTGTTGCAAACTCTCTGGCTCATCTGCTGGAGGTTTAGAAAATTTCCTCATGCTTGTCCAAAAGAAATACATCCTTAAAAATGTCTAGAATTCTGTGAAAATAGATATATCTGTCCACTTTATTTTCCCTGTGGGTTCATGTGGGGTGTTTTTTCCCTTGCTACATCTTTCTTACCTACATTTAATTCACTGTCATACTCCCTTCCCACTTCCATCCCATCCCACTTCTGACTCTGCACCATGCAGTTTCCAAAGCAGTTTCCACGCACAGTTTCCTTACAGATCCAAAGCTATGCCAAAGCCTGGATGGTGGCTGTATTTCTGGCAACATCAGTGCCCTGTCAATAATTTTGACAAGCATGCAACACTTGACAAATAACAATTTCTTAAGAAAGTTGGCAACTCAAAAATTTTCCATTATCATAATTTCTGCAAAGAAAAACATTAAAAAACAAACCAGCAAAGATGGAAGTGGCAGTTTGGTTTTGCTGCAAATACTTTTATGATTGATCTTGTTCGGTTACTTGATATAAGGAAAGGAGCAAAATTAGAGAGTGCTGATCACATCAAGCTACCACTCATTATTCATCCTCAGCATCCAAAGTCCATTAATATGAGACAGGGACACATGAGCTACTCAGCAAATATTTCACTTTCTGAAATTTTTGTTTGCATGAGATCTTTTGAAAACCTACTACTGAGCTGGCAGATGCCATCAACAGTCCCTGAAAGAGTTACAATATTGCACCTTTGTATCACTGTCAAGTGACTTTCAATATGGAGAGTTATGATCAGGAGATGTATTGTTAACTAAGTCAATATATACTTTCTTTTCAAGCTACATTTGGGAGCATTTGTATTGACTTACAAAGGTAAGCCAAAAATGACATTTCAACATTGCTGAATTTCCAAAGCAAAGTAGTATTACATACTGTCCAGGTGAGCCACTTACTAATAAGAAACTCTTTGAAATTACAAGGGAGCAGCTTGGATAAGGACACATGGAAATCACAAAGGGTTGTCAACAGTTCCACAAGATTTAATTATCCACACATGGTATCAGACCTAGCTGTGCAAAAAATATTTTTTCAGCTGTACTGAGAGGAAAATATTGCTGCCTAATTCGACTCTCATTTAGAAATATTCAAACATGTGAAAGCACAAAAAGATCATTAATTTGCTTTCATTTACTTCAATTCCATGAAATAATTCTTTGCCATTATCCATCAGAAAAAAAGGTTTTTATTTTGCTGGAAAAGTTAATTAACTAATTTAAAATATCTGCATTTCTTTAATAGTATGAGGAAATGTCTTCAATGACAAGTGACGATGTTTATAGCATCACAATTATAAGCAGACTATAATAGCAACACAAATGATTCAAGGTACTGAATACTAGTTAGACCTGAAACTTTCTTCAGAATAAGATGGCAAATTATAGATTTTCTGATGATCTCTACAAGTGTGTATATATATAGAAAGTCTTACTTACTCATGTACCACACAACAGTGATGTGGATTCAAAATCAAAAAGGGGAAAATTTACCTTTTCATCAACACTAATATACCATCCAAGAAATCAATTATAAAATCAACCTGTTGTGAGGTAGTAGTTGGTTTCAAATTCCCATTATGAATTTTGGAAATAAATGAAACCAAGAGCTGATTTTTCTGAATTCTTTATCAAGCAAACTTGCAATAAAATCAAATATGCTTTCAAATTTTAGCTTGCAAATTCAATGATCAATGTTGACCTAAAAACAATCTTTCAGATTTGTAGCCTCATCAACTACAGTTTTCTGAACAGCAAATGACAGGAAAAAAAAAAAAAAAAAAAAAAAAAAGAACCCTAATTGCAGCTAAAAGAAAGACTTCACTCTAGTCTGTCTCTACTCTGAAATTGCTAGGAAAGTAGGGGTATAAGAAAAAATGGAAGCATGTTACAGATTTCACTAACTAGGCTAGTTTATATTCTTGCATAACTAACTATAAAAATTACCAATAGCTCACTCCTAACTGCCCTTAAGGCCACTTCATGTGTCAGAATTAATCAAATACTAATGTAGTGTAATTTCTTGTTTCTTTCTTTGTGATTCTTTTTTTCTCTCACAAAAAAAATGAGCAGTGTAGACTCTTGTCAGGTTTACTAATAATATACAGCATAATGCCGTAGAGAACTGCAACAGTGTCTTCTCATAAACTAGTAAAAGATACTTTGTGAAAACTCTAGATCCTTGCTATGATTGTAGCAGATATTTCATGTTACTGAAACATTTTTCAAGACTGACAAGAGCAAGCACACAAAAAGCGCAAAGAATGTCTTTTTGCTCATTTATTCCTTAAAAAATATAAAAACACTTTTTCTTGAGAGCTGAGAAAACATGTGTTAGTAATTTGCCCAAAAAGAAAAAAAGTCAGAAATTAGTAAACAAATGACACTCTAAAATGAAAACATCCACAAAACTCTAGTATGATTCAGCCTTAATAGCTGTTTATAGCAACATGTTTTTCTGTTTTTTCTTCATTTGTTTCCACTTAAAACTTTTTCTTTTGCTGTTTCTGGATTGGCATTTTATAAAAAGAAAGACATAGACTGCATTTAATGAAGAATAAACATATAGTACCCAGACCAATGAAAAGAAAAAAAATGGCTACTTTGCTCATTTATCATGGCTAGACTTCAATTTGCCATCTCTGACATAAATATATTAACATAAACCACTAAGAACTCATCAGTGCATTGGCACATGAGGAATACATGGAAGGCACTGAAATCACAAGCAATAGAAGAGATTTTTAAACAAAGGGGCTGCACTACTGGAAGTGTCCTTCTTAAGAAAGAGTCAACAAAAAGAAGCTCTCCTCTAATAAGAAGGTAACCAAGGTGATTCAATTCCATACTAGAAAAACATAATTCAAATCAACAGTTCCCCAAAGCCTTTTGGCACACAAATTTCTTTCAACTTCAAAGTTTGGAAAAATTCTGTGGTTTGGCAATAGAGAAGCACAAGGGTGCAACTGTATACAGTATTGTGAAGTACAACTGTGTTCTTTCAGGAGAATGCAACTATACCAATTAATGTAAAGAGTTTATTTATTTCTAAAGATATTGAAAGATGTGTAATCAAATATTCTGATCTTTCACTACTTTATCACAATCCAGGAGCCACACCTGCTGCCATAACTATAAACTGAGTTGTAAACTCTGATTTTCTTCACTGAAATATAAAACCCCAGTTTACCAAAGTATGCCTACAAGTGAGACTGTGACCTGTGAGATTGTTTCACGCAGAGTCATTATGAATGCAGTATCTTCTTTTCCTATAATGTCTCCTTCCCAAGCTAGTGGCTGTCACAACGTTAGCCATGCTTAGCAGAGTTAAACAAAGAACTTGACTACAACACCTATGAACCGAGAGAATAACGCTCATTCAAGCCATGGTGTCTTCCAGAAACTGTCCTTTGCAGGAAACTCTTGGACTACCCATGATACATCCTATTTAGGAGCTATTTGTAATTGATGGACTCTCCCAGACTGCCAATGTGTTATGACCACCCATTGTTGGTTTGCTTGAGGAATGCGACTCAAGCCATTCAACAACAACAGTGAGAGTCTCCATAAGTTAACTCAAAGGACTAAAAGCTCAAATACTGAAGAAAAGATCTAACAAATGAATAAATGGCAAATAAATAACTGACTTAAGAGCAGCTTCCAATTCCATCTTCAGAAAGGATTTGTAAGCTAGAAGCCTAAATCACTTGAGTGTTTTTATATCCTGCTATTCAGTCCATAAGCCAACATCCATTGCGGATACTTTACACTCTTTACGTATGAAAGCCTGGAAAAGTACAACAACTTCTGATTCATTAATATGGGCTGCATGTTTTTGCAATCTACTTACATTTCCAGACTCCAATATCACTATTAGTAAAGAGCCACCATTGTCTACAGAGCATTTGTCATGAGCATTGCTGTGTGGTCCAGCTACACTCCAACAGAATATTGTTCCCACCAAGTACTGTGTAACTCTCAGTCACTTTGCTGTTCTCTTAGTTTTAACTGTAGCAGAATTTATTTTTACTTTCAGATCTTTCCAATTCTTAAATCTAAAAGCTTATAACTTAGAAGCATGGTGGAAAAGAAAATGAAAGGATGCACATTGGACATGGTTTGAATATCATCCATTAATGACCTGTAACTTAAATTTAGCTCTTAGGAAGCCCTTCATCCTACATTTTGACTGTAATTGATGGACCCTCTCATTTGTTCTCTTTCTGAACTGTAAGGCCATACTTTGTGTCCATCAGGCACAAAATAGAAAACATTTAACAAATCAAATCATGTCAGAAATAAAGGCATACATGAGGCTAAGTTGAAAGGCACTTTGCCATATAATATATAATTATCTAGTAAATTAAATTAAGTAATTTTCAATACTGTTTCTTATACTCTACTTATTGGCACAACTTCTTTGAAACCCCTGCATGTTAAAACTCCCAAAATAACTCAATGGAACAGGAAGTGTTTACAGAAGTGGGACCTTTAAAACCATGACAGTTTTTCACTTCAGCTGTAAGCACTAAGGCAGGCTGGCCAGCTGATTGTTGTGTCAATCAAATGAACTTCAGATCTGATATAATATAGTTTGTTTATAAAACTTTTCATTGAAATAAATAAAAATCTCTGTCTTCTTTAAAGTTTCCCCCATAGCATTGTAAGTTAACAAAACCCTCTTCCCCTTCTAGCATTAGTCTTAACTATGTAATTTTTAAAGTATATTACTATTTGTTTTCCTTAATTTCCTCCTGAATAACAGTCTTTTCTTCTTCAGACTTCATCACATTCTTTTTTTTTTTTGCATTTCCTTCTTAAAGAGAGGCCAGAAATGCTAGTTCTAGATAATTGCATTACCTCTCTTGACATGCAAACAGAAGATAATATGACTCATTTCACTGTACAAAACTCCATCGCACCAGTCAATTTTAATATATTGGTTACATATTAATGATATTTTCCTTGAAGTATAATAATTATTTTTCCTTTTAAAACAACATGTGTAAGATTTTAGCTGTTCTAATACACATCACAGTTCCATAATACACAACCTGATTTAGACAGCAAGGGGTTTTCTTAATCCAGCATTGCTTCCTTTTCATAAAGGTTTTCTTTTCCTCTGGATGATACTAATACTCTGTGGCTGAGAGATTTATAATGTCTATATATGCCTGGATATACAGCCTGGGACTCAAAATGTATCTTGTTCGTTAATTATTCCACCCTATAGCTACATGTCTACAGAAAGCAAGTTCATTTTATTGCTGGGTGATCCACCTTTTTATGGAAAATATTTCTCCGATAGCAAATTCAAGAGACAAACCATGGTCTTACATGACATATGGCATATTTAAATATTTTCAAAAGAAAAGTATATTCTGTTTAAAAATAATAAAGGCATATAACTCACACTTGAAGAAAAAGTGGAATCATATTTGTTTCATACAGACCTTTGTATCTTGAAATATTGCACTTAACTTCCATGAAGGACCTTATTATTTATAAGATGTTTTAAAACTCTGTGTCCATATTCAAAGTAAAAGTAACAGGAGCTGTTCAAGTCATGGGATAGCAATGCTTGCATAACACTTGGTAAGTCAGCGGGAAAACTAGCTAAACATGCCAGGCTAGCAGCTTCCCAATGGAGAGTGTATCATATTCTGCAGTGCAAACAAAACATTTTGAAGTTGAGTCATTCACAGACAGAATTTGTTCCAACCTTCAAATACAGAGTAAGTCTGAAGTTTGGAAAGAGCAGGCACTTGAAGTGAAAAACACTTCTTTCAGTAAGTATCATAGCTGCTTACATAAATTATTGATGGAAAAGCCTACATTTCAGAGGAGATGCCTCTAGCTGGAACCTATTCAAAACTTTTAGATCACATCTAGATTACAAGCAAAATAAAAGATAGTCCATGTTCTTATTTCATACTCAAAAACCAGTATTCTGCAAGACAAATAAGGGATTTCAGAAATCCTTATGAATTCTGTAATTAACTACAGCTTGGGTGTCCCTCATTAGGTACTTTTTATCCTTATGATGAGTACTAAAGGTATTTCTCTAAAACCTTCCTACGAAAAAATGATTTTTCAACACTTTGTTTGTAACTATTACTTTTTGGCATGACAGGCATTTATAGGAATCTATTGTTATAACTGATGTATTCCTATAGACTTTTGGACTGCTTCTCAAACAAAACAAAAAAATTTCTCAATTTTGTATCAAACGCCATATTAAAACAGTCATGAAGATAGAATGGAAGGAATGCAACTTCCTGTTAGAATCACAGGAGAAAATGTAATATGCTCCAGATACAATAAAATGCTGCCATGTATAGTGTGAATTTTAGTTTACAGTACATCTTCTTGGAAGTTCTCAAGATTTGCCTGATGGTTCTGCGTATTACTCCTAAGGAAATCTAATTCTAATTCTAACTCCTAAGGAATTTCTAATTCTAAGAAATATGTACCCTTGAAAGGGGAGCATTTATGACATACTTTTTGTATAAATTGTAATCTTGCTCTGTCTTTTCTTAGAATGATAGCTCTACAATTTCTGTTTCATTTTTTTATTATCGTACTATTTATTATATTTGGCATCATACATTTATTTGAAAAATTCTTTAATATAGAAAGGTTAGCTAAAATCTGATAACTGGAATCAGATGTTGCTTTTAACTACCACATACTTCTCATCCTCAGCGTTCTGTCCAAAGTCAAAGTGGGTAATTGCATTTCAATTACTCTGCTCTACAAAGGCTCCTATCCTATACTCATCATGCTATCTCAAACCTAGAATTTTAATTTCAAAAAGCAACATCTCATGTGTTACATTTCAGCATGATCTATTTTAAACCAGTGAAGACCAACTGGTGCCTTTGCAGGCCCACTGCTGAGACAGAGTTAATGAAGGCGCATGTATTCAAACTGCCTACACAGGATCAGCATTTGTTCAAGGAATCCCTTGCCTAAAACAAAAGGTTTAATATGATATATAATTTTTCACTGCCTTCAGTAGACCAGACTGTATAGGACTAGGGGAAAAATGGTATGGAAAGGCTGGCCATCAAAACTTTTGAACTGCCATAGATATTCCGGAATAATTCTCTCCATGGAGTCCATTGCTCATCCTGGGAAATATACTATCAGCATATCAATAGCATATCAATAATTTTTCTTTTAACAATTTTACCGGTGAGGAACATTTTCATATTGATAGTAGATCTACTAATTTTCACCTTATCCAAGAAGTTTCTGAACACTAAAATATCTCCAGAAAATTTCAACATTCTGAAAGGTCACCCTTTTTTTTTTTTTTTTTATTTAATGCTTAAAATGAGAAAAAACCCAGAACACAATAGAAAAAACCACTTAAAGATGAGTGAAAACAGAACTACATAATGGAAGATAAAGAAGAAGGAAGTTCCTTAAATCTTTAGATGATCCATAGAGTTTATGTCTGAGAAAACCATACTTGACAAACTTGTGTTACAACTCAGGAAACTTCCTATCCCCTAATTAAAATGCAAGGTCTAGTCCTAACAAATACTGTTGACTTAATGGCCATGAGTTTTGAATATAGACTGTGAGACCATAGATGATTCTGTCTTGACTATAAACAAGGGGAAAAAATCTATTTCTGCTGAATATACAAATTTATAATTTGAGATTTTATAAGCACTCTATCAGCTTTTGGATACACTAATAAAAAGCCTTTGCCAGAAATTTATCTTGGCATAACAGTGAGAAATAAGATTCATATTTCACTAGTCAGTTTTTAGGACCTGTGTTAGTAAAAGCTGCACACCAAAGTAATTTTATTTTCCACTTGTTTCAAAATTTCATATTTAATTAAATTGCTAAATTTGAAAGCAAAGAAAACAACTTATTATAAATGTATTAATAAAACTGTTTTCTCTAATCAGGGTCAAATGTCTGTAGAAATCAAACAGCCAGCTTTTTTAAAAACAATTTTCCTGCCACTTTTAATTCAATGTAGAATTTCACAGATTTCACACTGTATCAGAAAAGGGATTATTTCATTAATTTTAAGTGCATTTTAATGTGTCTAGGTGTAATGGATATGGTACACATAGATGATAAATATATACACCTATTCAGACAAATCTGGGTAGACACAACTCCAGATATTTCTTTAGGATTTAGCTACCCTTATCATTTCTCAAAGTCTCTGCATTGGAGCAATTGTATTTCCCTTGAACAAGTTAAGTCATTTTCTAAATGGATGCTTGAGTTTCAACTAGTTAATAAGCAAAAGTCTTCACTTTGTCCCAAAAATTCTAGATAAAAAGATATCTTTAGTCCTATCTTTAAGCATTTTTGATACAAAAATAATTCCTTCACTTTAGAAAGACACAAGATAGAGAGCAAAGTCTATAGAGTCATGCCAAGAGAAAAACTGGCTTGTGAAATAATTTTTATCTTATATAAAGTTGTACTCAGTAATCCATAATAATGAATAAATAGATTTTAACACATTATTTGGATTCATAAAAGACCATTAAATGATAGGATTTGACATGTCTGCATTAGCTGTAAGAAAATTTGAATAATCTAAATATTGTGAGACAGTTTTAATTCTTGTGAGCATTGGCTCTGAAACAGATTCAGAAAGACAAAAGAAAATAAATAAAAATCTTGTTTCCACTTGTAATCTTTGTGATGTGTCCTTGAAAGTGGTTTTGGAGCTGAAAACCCCAAGCATTTCAGGCAAATGATAGTCTCATCTTTATTCAGCTCATGGTGAGTACAGGAAATAGAATAAAATTGAATAATTATGTTATGTTATGCCTGGAGTTTTGCCTAAGAAGCTCTGACCCAGTTTGAGGCACCCATAGAGCAGCCATCTGCACTGTGGGTCCCAGGCCCACCAAGGAAACGAGGTCACAAGTGGACACACCTACAGCATCACTCAGACAGGACTGCAGGGCCCAGGATGAACTGAGATTAATCCCGTGGGTCCTTGGCAGGATTCTGTGTGGTTAGAGGCTCCAGAGAATGCTCCAGGGAATGCTCTAGTCCCAGCCAGAGGAGGCCTACACTCTCTGGATCCTGGCAGGAGCAGCTCTGCACCACTCATAAGCTTTCCTTTAGACAATGATGGCTGACCACTTTGAAGAAGAACATTGGGCCAAAGGACCTCTGCTCTGATGAGCACTGCTGTTCTCAAGCTCTCTTGTTTTAGCTTTTTTCCCACAGAAAACAGGTCAGGCATTTCTAAAACTGACTACAAGAGAAAAAAATTCCACAGGGAAATTAACAGCTATGGGTATTGCTCACCTCAAAAACATTTGCAACGATTTAGTTCAGGAGCACACCTGCTTCAGACTGAGCACTTTGTCTTTGAGCCTTGCAAGCGTCAGAGATGCAGGAGTTTGACATTCCATGGAAACCCAGCTGAACTTGATGAACGCAAACTTAAAAAAAAAACACTTCCCATATGCTTTTTGCAAATTTGTTCAGTCCTTCAAATCATCATACAATGATCCACAGCTCCCACACCCATCAGAAGGGTCATGCCTTCTTCCCACAAAGGGACACAGCCAACAATGCTGGAACATGATTAACTATTCACTCCCTCCTACTAATGCAGGGCTGGGAAGAAATATGAGAGATTTCTTCATAATGTACTGCTAGGGAAAGGAGGAGATAGAAACAATAAAATTTAAATTTAAATTTGAATTAGAAATTTAATTAGAATTAGAATTAAATAGATCAGAACAGAATTAAATTGGAAGAGACTCACAAGGATCATCTAATCCAATTCCCTGAGCACTTCAGAGCTGATCAAAAATTAAAGCATGATATTCAAGCATGGTGCATTCACCTGTGTGCATTGACCTGTTGACAGTTGTTCCTGTGTTTCACCACTCTCTCTGTAAAGAAATGTTTCATCACTTCAACTCTAAACCTCCTCTAACTGATGTATCCTTGAGCCATTCCCACACGTCCTGTCACTGGACACTAGGGAAAAGAGATCAGTGCCTTCATGTTCCCTCCTCATGAAGGTGTAGAGAGCCATGAGGTCACTGTTCAGCCTCTTTTCTCCAAACTAAACAAGCTCAAAGTCCTTAGCTGTTCCTCACAGGGTCTGAAGACCTGTTATGATGGAGTGACTGCAATGGTCCACAAGGGGAAACTGACTGTTGACATCTACCTGGGCTTGTGTCCAGGCCTTTGACAAAGGCCCACATGACATCCTTATCTCTCAACTAGAGAAACATGGATTTTAAGGGTGGATTTGAAGGTTGGATAAGGAAGTGGCTGGATGCCAGCACATCAAGGAATGTGATTCTCCACCTTCACTCTGCTCTCAAGGAAACCTAACCTGGGATAATGCATCTAGCTCTTGGGTCCTCAGCACAAGAAAGATGTGGACCTGTTGGAGTATGCCCACAAAATGATCAGAGTGGAGCACCTCTCCTAAGACAAGCTGAGAGAGCTGGGGTTGTTCATCCTGGGGGAAAGGTGGCTCCAGGAAGATCCTATTGTGGTCTTTCAGCACTTAAAGTGTTTTATAGAAAAGGAGAGTGACCCTTTATACATTTAGATAGTGACAGGACATGGGGGGATGGTTTTAAATTAAAAGAGAGATTTAAGTTAGATGTTTGGAAGAAATACTTTACTCAGTAGTGAAGCAATGGCACAGGTTGGCCAGGAAAGTTGCGGATACCCCATCCCTGGAAGTGTTAAAGACAAGTTAAAAGACAATTCCAAGTTGGATGGAGCCCTCAGCAACCTGGTCTTATGGGAGGCAACCCTGTCCATGGCAGAGTGATTGGGAATAAGTTGTATTTAATGTACCTTCTACCCCAAGACATTCTATCATTCAGGTTGCAGAATCACACACAATATTACATTACAATGTTTTAAAAGAGTCTTCATAATTGTCACTTTTCTTTCTGCAGATCTAGCTTCTCTCTGCAATGAACCGTGTTGGTCATTCCTTACCTGGTCACAGAAGAAAAAGGCAATGCCAGAGTCAGTGTGATTTGCCCCAGATGTTAGCAGAGAAGCAGAAATGAAGGCATTAACTGTTGGAATAAGTCCCAGATTTGTGTTTGTTTCTGGTGTTGTATGATATGGCATGGCATGGCATGGCATGGCATGGCATGGCATGGCATGGCATGGCATGGCATGGCATGGCATGATATATCAGCAGGGAAATTACCTATTTCTTTCAAGAAATCTTCTTACATGAGCAAATAACTAGCTGGATAGAATACAACTACAATTCTGCAAAAAGCCCATGTCACAGTGTCTCAGCAACTACAGTATTCCAGACAGAAACACTGTGAATGATTTATGAAAAAGCATCAATTAACCAGTCCCTTCAGGTGACAAAATCAGCATTTTAATGCATGTATTACCATAATTTTTAAATATTTCAAACACCACTCTTCAGAAACACAGCAACTAGTGGTGATTGCAGATGTTGAGTATTTCTATGAGATAAGAGAAAGGGGCACAGGATCCCCTTATCAACATGTACTTTTCCCTGCCTACCCCACCACACAGCACAGACCTGAAAGCAAGATGGCAAAGCAAAAGTCGCCCCAGTTGCCAGACCAGCTCACAGGGAAAACTTGCTAGGGAGTGCAGAATCAAGAACTTCTGAGACTGCTGTATTTTATGAAGTGGACTGGAAGAAGAGAGGCACAAAAGGCAGTTTTAAGAATTTCTGCTTCGCGCCTTTCTCTATGCGGAACACAGTTCAGATACAGCCAGGAGCTGGGCCAAGATATTTGGTGTGGCTATATCATACTCCATCAGTCAGCTGGAATCATTTTATGTTGCTATTTTAATTTAAGACAGAAGTTGAGTCTGTTTTTCTTTTCATATTTAATCTGTTAGCTAAGACTTAGCTTTCCCTTTTCCAAAAGCTCATTTAGAATGCAGCTTATTCCACACTTCATTTTGGTTTTACTTCATCTAAATATATTTTAATGACTGAACTCTGATTTGTTATACATCCACTATACCTTTGTATCATGACTGCCAATTAATTTGGCTTTAAATTTCTCAAAGACTATGTAAGAAGGGAGAATCTTCTTAGAATGAAAATGCTGGAATTTTAATTAAAATGGAGGAAGAAGCTTTGTACCTGTTCTACATGAAAAGCCCAGACACTTTAGAACTGGAACTTCCCACAGAATGGTTTCTAGTATCAGCAAATGTTCAACTGCATAACTGCATTCTATGAATACTATCTTTTGAGTTAAATACAACACTTTTCAAGAAAGAGAAATAAGATACCTTGACAGCTTCCTAAAGTGCTACATAAGATAATTAAACTGTAAATTCTATTTCTCTATGAAAAATGTAGCTGAAAAAACTCCTAACCATTAGTCCTTTAGTTCTTCCAGTTTGGCAAATCTCCCTCACTTCAGCTCCTCCAGACAGAGGAGGAGATCATATTCAAAGTATACTTCACAGAATACTTTTTTACATGCCCCTTCATGGAGCGTGAAAAGCAGATGCTCACTTGCTTATCCCCTTTCAATATTGTACTATTGGCTCTTACAAGACAGTTGTGTAGTATGTAAAGGGAGCAAGTGAGGTTTATCTCATCTGGAAGCTTTCCTTTGTTTCCTTTTAAAAGATGGGTTTTTTTTCTGAGACACTGAACACACCAATTTTCAGAACTATTAAGAGCAACCTCCTGTTCTCAGCAGCTCTGAAAACCAGGTGACAGGCATCTCACTTTTCCTATCTCTTTCTAAAAGGCTTAACCAGAAGTTCAGAAACTATAATTCTTAACCTTGCAGCTTTCATCTCTTACTTAGGGTTTTCGTTCCCTCCCTCTAGGCACTCTCTTCATCTCTACAACATCATCACTTCGCTCCACACACATGTTCTTCTCCTCCAGTTCTTAGTCTCCACCATTCACTCTTCATTCTCTGACAGTTTCCAAGTTCTCCAAATTATCCTTACAACTACAATTAGTGTCTTTCCTTCCCGCTCCCAGCCAATCCTCTCTCTTTCCAGTCCACGGGGAAGCCTGTCTAGATACTTAGTAAACAAAACTCCCACTGAAGAGCAGAGTAACCAATTGTTCCCTACCAGCCCTTTCACCCTAGCAGTGCTATTCAATAAAGTATCTATCCTTGTAAGAAGTACCATAAAGATTTTATGACAAATATGCTATGAATTGAGATGCTTGCCTCTGCAAGCACATTTATCTAAAATCATGTGGTGTACAGCTGTTTTTTGCTGGCAGCACACTTAAAATGCACGGAGCATTCAATGATTGAACTGAATTATATTGTCCTTTCTAGCTTATAGAAGGCTCTTTCTTTCTCTTTAAAAATCTGCCATGCTTCTTCATATGTGTTTCATATTTATTTGCAAGAATTTTTGGTATAAACATTTTTTGCACTAAACAACACCAACTCATATTTTAATATATTGATACACAACATTATTGGAGTTTGTTAGAAACTGCAGAAGAAATTATCCTTCTGCAATAAACAGTGACATACTTGTTCAGTGATGAACTCAATTTTGAATTCTCAGGGATTGGAATAAATTCAGTAGGACTATGTGCTGTGTCACACTAGTAGCCTAGTTATCCACAGGCTCAGCAGCCCTTGTAGCAGGAAAGTGGAACAGCCCAAAGTTCTGCATTCTTTTCTGTCTAAGCAGTTTTTAAGATGGCAAGAGCCAAGATCTGCAAATATAACCACTGGCTTAAAGGCAGCAGCCAAACAAGACACTGTAGGAAACCAAGAAGTGAATCTCACAAAGGTGGGTAGAGCTGAAGATTCTCTTTTCCCCCAAGATACTTAGAGTGGCATTTACGTGCTTTGACTCAATTTCTAAATCCATTTAACCGTTGAAAGTTTGAAAGTTGAATGGTTATCCATTTCTCCAAACCTGAAGACTCTCTCAAGATTTTTAACTTGTGGTAGGCTTGTATACAACACAATTATATCAGTCAATGACTGCTAATAATTGTTTCAAAGCACCATCTTACACAAAAAACCCCAAAGTTTAATTCATGTCACAATGATTTGTTTGCTTAACAATACTCCAGGTGCTGTTACCTTTTGAAGAGATCTTTTTACTCCAATTTCTACCTCTCATAAGCCTTAGTGTCTTACAGAATAAGAAAGGGCACATGCAGCTGCCTTGAACTGCTTTACATGAATATCTTAGTACCATTTACAAGCTGATCTGTAACAACCCATGAAAGATTAGGACAAATTGCATTAACTGCTGTCCCTTCTTTTTTTTAGCAATACCATCACAATAAATCTGTACATTTGAGGATGAAAAAGAAAACAATATTGAACATGATGGTGAATAAAAATAAAATATTGATAAAATTTAATCAGACTGATACTTCAGTAATTAGAATAGAAAATTAAACCAGTATGTTCATTAAATTAAAAAAGTTCCCAATCTATATCTTCATTCACTTCACTGAGATTAACCAAATGTGAGTACACAGATTTGGCTAACAGTTCAAGAAAACAAGGACAGAAACACATACATCCTCAGAAAAGGTCAGCAGGAGGCTCTATTTTTATTTTTTTTTTAATACAACTGTCTCCTTTGGCTGAATGTTGGTAAAGGAAGTATCTTCTCACCAGACATAAACTGCAGTACAGTCTTTGGCAAAGACAGTCTTCCTACAAAGACTGCATTACTCCTAAACTGTATAAGGAATATTTAAAAAAAGAAAACAGGTTTGTGAAATGAGCAGAGAGTTTAAAAATTGATATCAAGATGCATGAGAACATGCTGGCTTCTCTTTAAATAAGAAGAACGTTAAATAGTCTCTCTCTTGGTCATCTCTGATTTGTCACTCATTTTTAATTATACTCTTCTTCAGAAGGTTCTGAGCCAGTCCAGTTGACCAACTGTGCAGGCTCAGCTCACCAAAAGCATGAAACTACCTCCCATAGTGTATCAATAGGGCGCTAGCAATGCACACTGATTTCAAAATCCTGATTCTGTCATGAAAATTAATTTTCATCACAGCATATACCAATATTCCACTTCACAAAAGCAGCAGATGAGAATAGTGTCCCCATTTGCTCTTATCCTGTTTCAAAATCACAGAGATTACTTATTGTTTCCATATTTGGAAGATAAGACTCACCCCTTCTTTAATTTAAACTGACTCAATGTGTTACAGTTAATAACTACAGTTACTATAGTTAAACACTACAATAACCCTTAATGTACACTCTAAAATAGATTGAAATGCTACTAATGACTTTGGTAAGATAAATATTCTTCCCTACTTAAGTTTTGAACAATAAGTGAAAACCAGGAAGAGACAATAAGGAGCCAAAACTGAGAAATCATCTTAAAAATTAAGATAAATGCAAATTTTCTAATTTATTCCCTTTCTACAGCTTTCATAGCGATCTCTTTATAAATAATTGCAGGGTACCATATGATGAAAGCATCAATGCCTCCTATAATAATACATATCCATCCAGGGCTTTTCCCTCTTTTCTGGAAGAACACTTATGCAAGTGAGAGTTATAAGAATGGTTGGAATAGGCTACCTCATGGACAGGTGCTGGGAAAGCAACATCTGTACTGGAGCACTGACAGAACACCACACTTTTGGCTGGGTGTTTCCACAGCAGAAGACTTAGTTATAATGTCTGAATTTCACTCATCAGGCACTTAAATTTTTTTCACTCATTTTGCTTTCCCCTGCCAGTGTTTCCCTCTGAATGCAATGGGGCTTTATGGGGTTGCTGTTCAGAATCCAATATAAATCTTAAATGCATTAATTCAAACATTGGATGAGAAAACAATAGAGTCAATTTTAAATCCCTAACCAGTAGTAGAAATGCATACAAAAATCTTCCAGTATTGGAAACTCTGACTGCCTAAAACAAAGTCTTTCTTTCAAGGTATGGGATTATTCTTTTCTGATTAATTTATGGTTTTCTTCTTTTGTACTCTACAGGCTTATCACTGTATTGCTTAGCAGCTTCTCCTAGTGCCTTGGAATGTAATTTCATGCTAAATTCTATGTTGGAAAGCTCAGGTAGATTTTAGGTTTTTTTGGTTTGGTTTTTGTTTCTGTAACTCCCCCAAAATAATTACTTAGGAAGTATTTTGGGGTCCACATCATGCAGAATTATTTGTTTAATCAAATTTATATTTCATCTGTAAATTTGCAGAAGTTTTACACATTCCTTGCCATTTATTCAAATGTTTCTGATGAAACCATCTTTGAAATCTCTCCCCACAAGAATATCTATGGGGAAAGCCATCAGCTGGCTCAAGACCACAGGCCTGGTTTCTCAGGAAAGAGTTCTTCAAGAAAAGTGTTCATGGCTCTTGAACTTCAGATTTGGCTGTAACTATAATACTTAATTGACTCTGTAATGTTTGATAAAATTCAGTATTAAAGGGTTTGTGCCCCAAGGCACACTCTCATACCAGTCTGCCTTGGAGCCACAGCCAAAGCTTATTTTACACCATTTGTAGATTCTGCCCCTTTGATTAACAACTGATTTTCCTGAACTTAATTATTTCCAAGTCTTGGTTCACTCTACTACTGCAATTGAGCCTCTAGACTTTTAAAAATTAAACTCTAATCAGACATTTTCCACCAAAATGCATTCTAGCAGCTGGACCATAGATCAGAATTCTGCAAGACTACAGTCAGATCTATTCTCATAGTATACCTTTTTTGCAGAAATATGTTCAGTGCTAAACCTTGCACCACTTTTAATTTGGGTGTAAAGTTTAATAAGCTGTACCATTTGGTCGAATATAACATTGCTGAATCCAAAGACCAGAAATACATAATGTCTACCCTAAGACAGCAATCAACAATTTCTCAGTTCAAACAATATACACATAAGGAATAAAACTTCCAGAAATTCTAAAATCACAGAAGTCCTAGCATCTATTTTTACAAATGGAAGGAGACGCATAAATGTGACAATACTCCTACAAGTAAAGGAATTTTATTTACTCCATAAGTATCTTTAATAGCAACAAGCATAGTCAGTGGTGAGGAGGCAGTGAAGTAAACAGAAGCTACTGTCCACTCTTACATAAATATATATAGTGACCATTGTTGGGTCTTTAAAGTAAGGAACAAAAAAGTAGAAAGTATAAGGCTTCAATGCAAATTCAATATATGAAAACAAAGAAGGTAAATCCATAGGATTCAAAATAGCATACAAAGAATTCACATGAAGTCACGAATTCACTGCAGGGAACCTTGGGTGTCAAACTTAGAAAACAAACCTTTTTGTATATATTGCTGCACTACAATATAGCTATTCTGACACAGCACACTTGAAATAATGTTGCTTTTTAAATCTTTCAGGCCTTTGAGTTATTTTACATGCTTTCATTACAAAGAGGAAAAAAAAGCAATGGCTTACCTGTGGAGATGAGGGATTAAAACTGACACTGATTACAGATTCTGTGTGTCTCCCCAGTTTTTGTAAAAAAGTGCTTGAATGCATTTCATATATGTAAGCCTAAAAAACAATGAGTTGGTATTTTCAGTATTAAAAAATAACCACATTCTTCAAGCATTAAGTTATAGTATAGGATCACTAAATATATAGCCTACAAAGAAGTTACAAAATTTTATCATTGGAGTTATCTAATTTAGAAAGGTATTGGATTCCACTTAAAAGAAAGGACTTAAATTCCACAGAACATAATTTAAAATGTCTTTTTAAAGGGTAAATTTTTTACCTGCTTCTTGAATTACACCTGATCTTTAGGTATTTATTGGGGAAAGAGTGCATTATTCTTTCTAAATACTCTTTTTTTTGGTCAATTTAAGCATTTGCTAAATTATCCCAAATTATAGAAATCAATTGTAAGATATTGATGACTTTCATATCTGTTTAGGTCTTATACTGCCCAGGGTGTATCCTTGGAAGGCCTTTTAATAAATACCTACTTTATTCCTTTAACTCTATCTAGCCTCTGTTCCAGATCAGTCTCTTTAGGCTTCAGTTCACTTTTATGGAAGGAGGAACAGAGAAGAGACAAAATCCATGATAGCAAGAATCAAGAGCACAAAATTCTCTGATTCACAAAGAAACATGCTCCATCTTTTAACTAAAAGAACACATCACAGAGAGGCATGGTTACTGAAGTTGAAATTTTTCCATCATAATCTAGTGGATTACAGAACTTTGCCAGAATTATCCAGTGAAAATTAGTTTTCCATTCCAGGTCCTCAGTTTAATTTGGGAAGGACCATGTTCATTTTTGGCTTAATCTTTAAGTCCCTGTTCCACTCTGTCAAATAGATGTGATAATATTTCATTATTTTTTGAACAAAACTCCAAAGTTTGTTAAACCCAGGTATTCTGGTAATTTATTCTCTTCCACACTGTTTGTAAATCAACAATTTGGCTCATATCTTTCTTTCAAAAATGCTGTAAAGCAGTCATGCAGCTTAATTATAATCTAGCAAGAGTGTATTTGGTGCTGTAGTCACACTTCTCAGCCTAAAAAGCATTCAAACCCTTACCTCCCACCTTTCAGGAGACAATTCTTAGCCCTGAACTAGAGGTTAGGCTGGGATGGAGCACTTTTCCAAATTGCCGCATTGTTTAGCCAGATTCATTGGATCAGAGGAAAGTCATGACAAGCAGCTACTGGTAGAAACCTACCTGTAGCTAACCACTGAAGCATTGGGAAAGACCAGATATGGGAAAGCCCTTTCCTCTGACCTTTATCACAAAGACTCTATGCTCAAATTGAACAGCTGCTTGGCAAAACACACAGAACAAGGCAGGGAACACAACCTGCCCATTGATCACTCTTGCAAACCTATCCTAATGGAGCTACTGCTAAACGTCTTTCCAATACCATATTCCTAGCCTCATAAATCTTAAATATTTAGGTGTTATGGTTCAACAGAAAAAGGAGCAGAGTCTCTAGCTACGTGCAAGAATAGTTTATTACATTGTGGCAGGTATTATCTCTTCCAAGAACTGAAAGGAAAAGTAATTTAAGTAATTTTCTGAGTAATTTTGACACACAAGGCAATAAAATCTGATTAAAAGAAAAACATCCTCATATAAAAGTGGATAAAACCAGCTTCTGTTTAAGTAGCTCTAGCCATAGATATTTAAACTAGCCAGTGACAATCTAAATTCTAAGAATAAAAGTTAACTTGGTTAAAGATTGAAAGTACATTTATTTTTTACTTCAAAGTTTAAAAACAAAATAAAACATAAACCCCAAAGAGAATTATATTTTAACAGAACTAACACTCATAACAAGAGGAATAACTCCAGTATAAACATTCTTCTGCTACAGCCTGCCATCATTTTAGTTTTTTTCTGTATTTTCTGATGTCATCCAAATGGTTTTTCTTTTTTATACTTACTAGATTATTTTAGCATAGTTTTCTCTACAGAAAAAAGGGAATAATAGTAACTGAAAAATAAATGATACCATTAACACTAGACACAGAAGAATAAAAGAAACTTGAAAATATGAAATCAATGACAGAAGAAGAACAGATTTTCAGCAAAACGAAATGGAATGAAAAAGAAAACAAAACAATCTAGGAAGCACTCAGCAATACCCAAAATGCATATGTGCATATAATGTTCTAGACTTTAGCCAAAGTCAATCCCCTTTTTTTATATTAAGACGAATTTTGTCTAATAAAAATACTGACTCAGTAGATATTGACATTTCCTTTCCAATTCTTGCTGAGGGTCAGCCAAAAGTAAAAATAATTTACCTGTACCAATAGTTTCCTGGACACATAACCACATACTTACTTGTATTTCCTTTCACTAGACATTTGAAGAACATTTGGAATAGTCAGTTTTCAGTAACCCAGAGTGTATTTAGCACCTTACAAGTATATACAAGCGTCTGCTTTCTTCCCTAGACTTGTACCAAGAGACATGGAAGAAGGACAAAGGCCCTTCCTTGAGAGGAGGAATTTGTATCCAAATGGAAAATTACTTAATTCTACTGCATTGGTAGACAGAGTGCTAGATAAATTGACACTTTATCTGCAGAGTTTCATTCTAAATTCTTTCCTCTGTTTTCTTACACTCTAACTTCAAAGGAAACTTGTTCCCATCTGTTCCCATTGCCCCCTAGTCCCACCCATGGTCATAAACATTTGTGTCGAACTACTTACACTCCTACAGCCTCCTGGGATAGGAAAGAGGGGAAAGCAAATCATAAGCACTTGACTAATAACAGAAGAATTCTCCTTGTTATCAGCTTTTGCACAGGGATCAGAAAAGCAACACCAGTTTCAAGGAAAACCCTTTGTTGCTGCTGTGGCTTTAAGCTGAAGCATGTATTTTACAAACAGATCACAGAAAAATAACACAACTAACAAACAAACAGAAAGACATTGATATCTAAGATACCTAATTTGGCCTTACACAAATAGAGATGTTTTCCTCACACGCTTTGCATGGATTGGCTAATGTCATCACTTTTCTGTGACTATTTTTCCTAATATTTCAAATGAGCTACAAAGACAGAAATGTTTAAGTCCTTTGATAGAGGGACAGAGTCTCTTGGCAATCTAACATGTTTTTATAAAAGACATCTGTCGTTATTAATAAGGCATTATTGGCCATTTGCTTCCACCAGTGCCATCAAACTTGATGCATAATCCCACAGTACATGATATAAGTGTTTGACTTGCACTCCATCACTCCCCATTTATACTGGGCCACATATTCCACTGAACCATATATTTTTCCTCAATTTCAAGCTAAAAAAGCTCCTCAACTACTTACACTAAAGAAAAATAACAATTAACCTGAAGCAGACACCGAGCATGGAAAGTTTCAGCCCAAAATGTTCTTACTTATAAGCAACTGAAAACAGAATTATAGTGGAAAGTGTTAGACTACCTTAACTATAGGTATTGGTGCCAAATCCACACATAATAAAACAGATTTCACAAGTATCCTAAGCATTGATTAATGCTCTTCAGTCCCAAGATATCTTATACACTTACCACATGGTAGCATGGAAAGTCTAATCAAGCCTGGCACCAAAATGTTGAGTACAGTACACCCTCTCAGAGTCCCTTTCCTTTTTAATGGCTCTCATGGAGGCTCTCTTTCTGGTAGTCACCGGAAACTTCCCACTACTGTAAGATCCCAGTTTCCATATGATTTCCTTTGACATAACTAAAAAAATGAGTGACGGTGAACATTATTAATGCTCTTTATTATTAAAATAATATTACACATATCAATCATCTTTCAAGATGCAGGGGCTATTTTTCAAATGTATCAATCTTCTGGCAGTTATAGCTAACACATTTGAATTTTCCTCACTAAAAGAATTACATAAATCATATCTGACTTCCCTCTCTAAGCCACCCTTCTGTGAAGGTTCCAAATTGTAATTTTTGCCAATTCAGTTTCTATTTAATTTGCTAATTTCAAGGCTTAATGTATGTGATTGTTTTTATTTGTTTTAGTATGAAATTTATGCAGCACCGTGCACCACTGAATTTAGGTTGTCTTTACTTTTAGAACACACAGTGTTGTCAGAGCACAGAATTATAAGTTGAAGACTTTTTTCTAAGAATTCACATCTCACTATGAAGCAGCATGGTTGTATCACACGTGCTTTGGCTCTTTTCTGACTGCTGCTAGGATTCTTCTCTGTATCAACAGTACCAATAATTGCATTTCCTGCACTGGTGTTGACTGACAGCAATGCTGAAAGGTTCAGATGCTGCAAAGGACCTTCAAGCAGATGTTTGTACCAGATGTACCAATCATACCCAAAATTCAACTACTGTCAAGAATTGAGACCAAGAGGTACACATATGGAAAACACAAGCTCTGTGGATATAATACTATATAAACTATATAAAACTGTATATCCACTTTTAGCACCTCACTGTTGTATGCATTCCAAAATGAACATTGGGTATTCATATCTACTTCACCTTTCTGTTTTGTCTACAGCTGAACACGGGGTATTATCTTTCATAAAATTACTTTTCTTTAGCAAAAAGACTAATTTCTCACACTTCCTCCTCTCTCCCAAAAGCATTAGCAAAATTTAATGTTAACATAGTAACAAATTACAGACTCATAAAATACAGTTTGAAATAAAAAAAAAAAAAAGTTGTTCAGTAGTAGTTAAATAACAATACATCTATAGCCATCAGAAAATCATCCTCCACCTCTCTCAGCTGCTAATCTGGTTTTGTGGTGGTCAGGTCTGAGGTGTACTGGCCTAGATAAGCAACAGCCTGAACTGACCACAAAGCACACAAGACAATTAATGTGCTCATACTCATATAACTCCATGCTTCATAAAATAACGTACAAAGGCCAAGATTTTCAGTCATCTTCAAAGATACACCCAAAGAGACAGTGAAGTATCAGCATACCCGAAGTCAAGACTGTACGATCAAGAAAGCAATATTTATCTGTTCATTTCTAGGATAAAGGGTCTAACAGCTAATCACGTTACCAAGGAATCCAAAAAACCTCAGATTCAAAACTAAAACAAAACTGTGCTCCTCTTTGGAAAGGGGCAGATTTTCTCCATCAACGGCTGGCAGAGAGGCCGTCACAGCCTGTCATTCATTCTCTGCTATGGATTTTGTTCTGCCAAGCAGTCAGTCCGGCCTTCTCCACAGTAAACATTACTAATACTGTTTTCTCCAGATGTTTCCTGTTAAAGCCTATCTTAGTTAAACAGTACAGACACATAAGATAAAACTTGAGTAATATATAATTGGAATACCAATCACACTGAAAACCAAAATACTTCAGATAGTTGCTACCACTGCTTCATACAATACATTCTGTTCTGCAAGCTCTCTGCTGTGAAGTGTAGACCAAGACAATAAGTACAATACAATACCAATAGCCTACATTTCTAAGAGTAATTTTCCGGTAAAGAAAATATCCTCTTTTCTCCAAATAAAGTAATAAAGCATACTTTTTATCATATATCAAATATGCCTAATTTAAACCTTAGTGATGCCTCCAAGATATACTCCCAAGAGATATAGAACAAAGCATTCTAGACTATTAATCAGTCCTATCTCATCCATTTACATACAACTACATCAGAATGTCTTCAACAACTCCCTCATTTGTAGTCTTTTACCTAGCATTATTAGTACCTAAAAAGTTCTAATGAAGTGGGCTATTAAAGGAAGAAAATCCACCACACAATTTTATTATTCACATTTGGGGTTTCCTGAGGTGTTTCTTCTTTGGTATCTAGATAATTTTATGCCATTTTTAATCTAATTAGATGCAATTTTAAAGCTTACCACATCACAGACACACAAGGATGGAAGTATTTCATATAAATAAGATTAAAGCAGCTGATCACAATAGTAAAAAACTGAGACAGGCCTCATCTAAACTCTTAAAGACAAGAGGAGAGAAGAAAGATACCATTCCTAATCTTAATTTTATAAGTCAGAACTGAGCCACAGAAAGACTAAGGTGGTAATAATATAAATAGGGGGGTTGAGAAATACAATCTTCTTGGCAATGATTCCATTAGGAAGTAGTGCAGTGCAAGAGGAGTAGATGTACAGAGTGCTGGCAGCCCAACTCCCAAATGTATTTTTCCGGTAGTAAAGCATTATGGTATATTGCTCAGCAGCATTGATATTTTATTTGGAATATCAGTCTCTGTAGCTACTTAAATTAAAGTGTCAACTATAAACAAATTCTACAGTTTGTGTTATGCCTGATGCAGAATCTTGTATCTGGAAATAACTCAGTCTGCAAAAAATATCAGGTCTGGGTTTGTATCCAGACACCACTCACAGGTTTGCAAAACTCTTTGAATTTGCCCCCAGACCAGCATCACTTTCCAGCATCACTTGCATAATGAGAACTTACTCTAAAACAAATTTTGCATGAAGGTTAATATTCAGGGACTTACAAGTGGTTATTAGACTGATGTTATGTACAAGAACCAAATTGCTTTCTCCTGTCTCCTGCTACTCCTTTCAATGATGATGCCCTATGGGCTACTGCTTCAAGCCTTCACAGTTGGAAGGCATAAATTTAATCTTGAATTTAAAATGCATTTCAAAGAGAGTGTTGTAAGCAAAATCCTAGGCTTTGTTGAAAAGTGTAAAAAGAAAAGGGAAGAGAATTTTGTACATTACCCATGTATTTTTTGTTATTCATGCAGCAACTTGCTATGCTGAAAAACTTCTGGGATTGTGATATGGGTCAGTTTGTGTGAGCTATGAACACGGGCTTTGAGATTTGGCATGGACAGAGAGTTTTATGTTAGAATTTCAGTGTTAGGGTCAAAATGTGCCTCTTAGAGTCTACAGTTCAAAGAGAGCTAGCAAGAATGAATCTGAAAGCAATTAAAGAGACAAATATTTATTTCTTCAGTCCCTACTTCATTTCTGGAAACTTGAAATTTATTTAGAGAAGCCCTAATGTCTTCAATGACAAAAATTAAGTGGCTAATTAAACATAAAGTAAAACAGCTAACTAGAACTACATAGCACAGAAAGAAAATGAGTTCTTTTTATTATAAGAAGTAGCATTTCACACTGTTCAGATATTTCTTGTCTTTTTACACTAAGATTGCTTTAGTCAACAAATATTTAGGTAAACAGTTTTGTATAGAGTCCAGCAAAATGGAAATCTAAATCCAATTAAGGTATATTAAGGTCCAAATTCCTTGATAATATTGATAGTCAGAAACCCGAGACTATCCACTTGCAAAATAGTTAGAAATTACAATATTATGTGTATTCAGTTAAGCAAAAGTCAACTAAATTCACTTGTAACCTTAGGCTATTTAGGATACAGAGAATATTTGGCATTAGAAGTGTTAACCTTTTATATTTTCTAGTCACAACTAATTACAGAAAGGACAATCACAGTCCAAAACCAGGATTCTGGTTGCCTGCTTATCAGCCTGTCAGGTTCTATACAGGTCTTGGTAAAGGGTCTCTTGAGGAAGTTGGAAGGGAAACACTTTCAACCCCAATTTACAGTAACTACAAGTCTCACACTAACATGCTCCAGATCAGTTCACATATAACCATGCGGCCACTTCAGCCACACAAAAGCTACACCAAGCTCTTATATAAAACAGGTCATACACCCTCAAAGTAGAAAAAAAGGCAGACAGAATTTTCATATCTTTTTTTACAATAACATATTTTGGGTTGCTGTTTCTATGTCCTGTAGGAATGTGATTTTGCTATTAATCATTGTAGAAAAAGTATTCCTCTTTGTCAAATACTTCAGATATTGTGAAATACAAAAGGCAGTTTAGGGTCAATGTCTCTCAATTGTATTCCAATTATGCCTCTTTTGGCTTTAAAATCAATCACATTTGTTAACTAAAGGGTGCAAGAATTGCACTTGATAAAGTAAACTCCAAGATGACTGAAGATGCAGCTGCTTCTCAATGGAAGAAGAGTGCTCTTTTTGAAGATAATGCTTTGTATCCACACTACTGATTTTTTCATGTAGGTTATTCCAATAGACATTCATTCATATAATCTTCAGAAATATGTGACTCCTTGATACAATTAAAACTGTCCCAGTCACATATTAAGCCATCTGTCAGGATGCTATTAGTTGAAAAATATGAATGGACTATTCAGTGCAGCATTCAATTTTCTGTTTCAAAAGAAAGCACAAAAGTATATCCAGCCTCAACACTTCAAAGGGAAGTTTCCTAAAAAAATGCCCCAAAACTGCATTTTGTCCTAACAGTACAGTATAAGCAAGAGTCCAAAACTTGACTCAGTTTTCCTGAGGGTACAAGAAGAACAATGAAAGCTCTCTACAGACATAGGACGCAAATTACGCAAAATTCCAACCCAGGAACCACACTAAAAAGTGTTGACTGGCATTGTGCCCACCAGGGACCACATGCCAACTGGAGCAGGATGCATGCCAGCTATTCAGCTTCCTTTGATGACCCACTATGTGCCAAGAATTTGGAGTTAGGACAAAATCATGCTGTCTTTCTCTTCTTGAATCAGCACTAATTCCAAACAAATACCTTAGTGCTAAAGAGAAGACAAAAAGGTCTTGTGACTGCACCTATTTTTATAAAATTCAAAAGCAACTTTAATTAGTAGCCTCAAATAAATATATTAGTATATCATATATATCATGATCTGAGATGAATTTCTTCACAGGCAAAGCAAAAAGCCCTTTTTTTTTGTATTTCAGGCTACATTTTGAAATGCTATTTACCAGAAACTTGAAAATTATGTTTTATCGTGAAAATGTCAAGAACACAATACATATTGCCAAACATCCAGCAATCTGCCAATAAAATCTCTAACCTTCACACATTATTTGAGCCATTATTTCAAAACTCGCCAGAAGAGTAAATTCCTCTTCTGAATTTGAAGTTGACCAGAAACACTGTGTCATGTTCTGATGATTAACCTAGAAATACCTAAAATAAATTTCAACAGCATTCCTACCCAGCTGTTTTGAAAGGATGTGTTTGCAATGAACCTGACCTCAGTCCAGTTTCAAAGGCCTATAGTACAAGATAGCAATCTTCCATCTCTTCACAAACAGCAAGACAAACATTCTGCTAACATTGCAGGCATACTGAATTAAAATTAGGTGCAAACTCAAAAAGGTATCAATACACATTTACTCAGGATTCATCTCTAAATAATTAAATAATTAAATTTTGTTGACATTGATTCAGAAGAGAAACTGTCTGGGGAGAAAATACACACATAAAGGATCCGGAAAGTTCTAATTCCAGTTGAGTGACTTCTCATTTTTTATTCAGCTGATTGGTTCATTGGTTCACGGCTTTCTAGCCATACTAAAAGATTCATCACCCTGTATTTGGGAGCTTAAGTAAATTAATTTGTATTTGCTACAGAGTTCCTACTAGTCCGATATATATACAACACATAAAGCTGCACTACAGGAAACACCACTCTCCTCATCTTTGATGGCACATGACAATTCAGAGTCAAATATTATGGAAACTCATAGAAACAATCTTTTAACAATTACTTTGAGTGCTATGATTTAGCTGCTCTAGGATTTTTCGGACAAAATAAAAATGGATCATTTGTAACTGCTATATGTTAATGGACTATACATAAGTATCATAGGTTCCAGTAATCCATGTTAAGATGAATCTTAGAATCCTCTGAAAAGACTCCTTTAGATACAATGAGTAGTTCCTGTAATTTAGGGGGGAAAATAAGCACAAACTACTCACGTATTTGTCATCTGATCCACTGGCTATAAAGCGTCCACAGGGAGACACTGCAATTCCACATGGATAGCAGCGGCTACTGTGCCCTTCAAAACGACGTTCACACCTACAAAGAAGTTTCAGTGTTATTAACACCAACTAAAAATTACCTCTTTTACTGCCATTTTCATGAAATCCTGCTGGTATCATGTTTTTCTTAGTCTACAAATTAGTTATGACAAATCCACAAATAAAGTTTTAAATATATCGGCAACAGGATTTTGTCAAAACTGGAAGACACTGAAGAAAGAACATTAATGACTAAAAATCAAATGAACAGACAAAACTGCCCCAGGACAATGACCAATCCCATGCTTTGGCTTTGTTTAGCTCACAGGGATAGAAACATGATTATTAATTAGAGAGGAGGAGCTGTGATGCCTATCGGTTAGCGAAGGGGAAGGTGTTGTGAAAGTCTGCTCCATCAAATCTCCCTCAAGTTATTTATATCAAATGAAGATGCAGTATGTGAAATCATGGCATAAATAATTATTGCTTGCTTTTCTCACACCCAAATCTGAATATTTCACCTTCGTTGCCTATTTACATTTCTGTTCCATACATTAATTTATTGTATATGGTAAGTCAAGAAAGACAATATCCAAACATTCCAAAATGAAAAATATCTCTCTCTCTAGCTCTCTCTCTCTCTGTTCAATAACTGTAGATAACTTCTTACCGATCTGTAGGAATGGATTTAAATATAATGCAAGGAATTAATTTCTTACTTTTCATGTTAATATTGCAAGAAGTATTGTAGAGTAAGTTTTAAATAGCTGAGCACACTTAGGCCATTTAAAAATAGCAATGTTTTTAATGAGATGAAGCTTAATATCCACCTAAAAAGCACCACATGGTTGTAAAGAACCATGATATCTTTGCAGTCAGCATGAAACTAATGTTAAAAAATATTATTTTGTGTTTTCCTTAATATTAAAAGATATTTTAATACAAGTTTCAACACCATTCAGACCTGTGATTTACATATGCATACCTCATTTCAGAAGTTTATTTTTATACCTTTGAGGAATTATTTTAAAGCAGACTTATAATAACCTATATTCTTCTTTTGTCTATATTATGAATACTGTCAACCTACCCTTCTTACCAAACAAATTCACATACTTCACCATAATGCAGATGTCATATATTCTTTTTTTTAATGTATGCTAGGTCCAGGAACAAATTTGAAATAGTAAAATCTCCTGCCAGCTCCTGTGATATACACGTTTTCCTGGCCAGTGAAATCACAGAAGTAAATTCAGTCAACAGAACCTATGTCCAGAAAGCTCTAAATTTTTATTCGATATTGTTCTGTTGTAGACACACATGTATGTGTAAGAACGTACTAAATGCCAAGCTGGTTTCATTCACCCAGGTGAAACAGACATACTTAAACAAAAACACTACTTTGTGACTGATCTAATTGCTATCACTTTTTAAAGCATAAAAGAGACACATTTGAACGCATGAAAATACATCATTTTATACAGCCTAACTCTGAACTTTACTGTGTTCTGTATAACAAAACTACTGCTGTTAACAGACCTTTTGAGCATACAGTAACCAGACACTTCACCTCAGACAAGTTCTATCCTGAAACTGCTAAAATAACCCAACTGAAAAGAACACTACAGTTCAAGAGAAGCAACTTATGAAGATAGGCAATTACTGTGACTAGGAGGCAGAAACATTTTTCAACTTCATTTTTTCACAAGAATATTCAGAGACTTTCAGTAACCAATGGTCACATGTGGTCTATTGAATAATCTGCCTCTGTTCAAGCTTCCTATTTACAGCAAAGAATACTAGCTACATCAGTCTCCTCAGTATTTCCCTCCTCAGTTAGGCATCCACACAACATTATTCATTGTGTAGAGTAAACTTCTCCTACAACTTAGCCTCAAGTCACAGTTGCACTGTTTGCAAATTTCAGGGAGATTTTTTTTTCTGAGTGCCTTTTCATAGAGAATTTGAGGAAAAAAATTCTCTTTAACCTTATATTTGTGAGATACAACAGCAACATGTGAAAGAAATTTCTTCATGAGAAAAATAAACAAAATTCATATCCATTGCCCGTTCCAAAGGTGTCTTCAGGTTCACCATTCTTCCTTAAGTAGAGGACTGGTCATCAGGGCTACTTCTAAATGTTTAAGACCTCATTGTTAGGGCCTGTAAAAGATAAATTCCTCAATGGGGTCTTCTTCACAGAAGAGACTCCTAATAAAACACTGCAAAAAAATCCTTCCAAAAGAAACATCTCTGTATTTGTGACCAATAACTCAAATATTTCACCTATAAATAGATACATAAGAACTAACAGGATTCCAAGGTTTTCACTGATCTTTTCTCTGCTATACCACAGCAGTATAAAGCAATGTCTCAGTCATAGGATAGTGCCCTTTTCTTTGTGCTAGTGCAGCCACAGTAATAAGCAATACCCTGCATTCTATTTTCTTAATTGTTTTCTTGTTCAACTTTTCCATTATATCAGGATATATGTTCCAAGTTCAGCTACTTCCCCAACCTCTCAAAATCCTACACACATTTAAAAAAAATTATTCCAATTAAACTTTCCACAGAATTAAGTAGAAATTTTGTTACTCAATCTATTAACTCTGGATATCTACAGATATCACAGCAATGGGAAAAAAGTGGGCAAAAAACTATAGCATTATTAGATAGATACTATGTGTATGATTTTAGCATATTTTAGGGATTGTCTTCTTTCAGGCATTTTTTTATTCTATTTTTTTTAAGTAGCAACAGGTGGTGATCCAAATTATTTTGGACATTGCAGGCTTTACGTGGCCAGCTGGCATGCTCTCCAGCCTCCTAAGAATGCTTTTCTGGTCAGAGCTTTTCAGGGGTTACCATGACAAACATCTGGTAATTGCATGGGACAGCAAACAGCCAAGTTTTCCCTATGTTCTTCATTGTACATCTTTTAGTCTACATTCCAAAATATGTATCTTTTTATGCTGCAAAAAACCTTGAATAATATTAGAAAAAAAAAAGTACAATTTTTTTCTGTCTTTGGAAGAGAAAGATTCTGGAATGTGTGTCTCTTTATAAATAAGAGAATACTCTCACAAAGAAGTCTATTTTATTCTACTTGATTCATTAAAAAAAAACTGCAAACAAAAGTTTGTGTTTTGGTTTATTTTTAAAATAACTTTCATTTGTATTGTTACTTTCTGCCAGTGCCCTGGTATTTGTTCACAGACTCTTCAGTACGAGCAGATCTACTGAGGCTCTGCAAAATGGGAGTATAACTTGACAGTAGGAGTAGCAGCTACCTTAGATGTACTGAACACGTGGGTTTCATTTCATTGAAGCACCAAACTCCTCACATAGGAGCTCCCGATGTTTTCAACATAGCATCCATCAGGGACCACATCCCTGTGTTCCCCATCCTCTATACTTTCATGTATCTCCAGTCCCAAACTTGGAGGGACTCCAGACACTTTTTTATTCCTCATAATCTGGATAACTAGACTCAAAAGCTCCAAGGGGAAAAAACCAAATAAACTATGGCAAACCATGGGATCCTCATGTTCAGAAGAAACCAAGAAGTAACCAAATTCTGAGTATGTATATATTTGTATCTTGCTTAGGATGATGTCAAGCAGTTAGTTCACAGTGAAGATGCAAGCCGAAAAGTATCTCAAAATTCAAATTGCATGTCTGAATCTAAAGTCTCAAAGTGCAAATGTGAGAAAAAGTATGAGATGAGTTCCCTGTGGCTGTGGGAATTTTGCTAAAATGTGTTGCCAGAGGAGCTTATGATCCAGTGGCACAGAATCATAACACTTTTTGGAGATTTTGCCTTAATGTCTAATACTATCTTCATACAACTGGTAGATTGTTTCAGAGGCTGAAGGAAGGTGAAACTGATTTTCTCTGGGATAATACATCAAAGCGTTATCCTGCAGCTGAGTATTCTGCTGAAGCAATTCCGTATGTGCAGGTAGTTCAATATTCCTCAGGTCTTCACTGTGGTCCAATAATCAACCACTGTCTTTTTTGGTTTTTTTCAGGAGATGAAAAATGCCTGTTTCAGCAGCAAACAGCATAGTTCAACAGCTGAACTTCCATTTTTTTAGCTGATCAGAGTGTGAGTCAGAGACAGGCAGCTCCTTCCACCACAGGTGTTAGTGAATTGGGTGTTGGGGGCTCTTCCTAATACCTTGTCCCTGTTAGTCTTATTACCTGCAACAGTAATCTAGCACCTACTACATCTACCTCCTCACACTACCCTAGCAGCATCCCAGACTTCCAAGTTGGGCTGTACTAACTTTTCCCTCCTCTCTCCATTTCTGCGTAGGTAATAAGCACAGCACATCTGACAGCATAGCACAGTTGTCCCTTTCCTGCCTTTTAAATTAATTTTCAATTTCAACTGTTATTGTACATCCTGCTCTCTTAGTCAATATCACATCAGCTCCCCCAGCAAGTTTCCCATACCCTATCTCTTTCTGTGGAAAGTAAAGAAAAAATACTATTTTCATAGAATCACAAAGTGACATCATGGTTGAGGTTTATAGGCAACTTTGGAGGTCATCTCATGCAACCTCACTGCTCACATAGAACCAGTGTGGCCTCACCAGTGCTAAACAGAGTGGAAGAATCACCTCCCACAACCTGCTGGCAACACTCTTCCTGATACAGCCCAGGACATCATAAGCCTTCTTTGCCTCAAGGTCACATTTCTGGCTCATGTTCATTTTGGTCTCCTTTTCTGCAAAGCTTTGTTCCACCTAGTTGCCCCCCTCAGCATATATTGGTGCGTGGGGGTTGTATTTGGTGCCAAGAGGACTTTGCACTTCGCCTTGATGAACTTCATATGGCTTCTGCCAGATCATTTCTATGGACTTCTACAGCCTGAAGCAAGGATCAGAGTTCATGGGTGGGATTCCAAGGCTGGTCAGGGCAATTAAAGCCCAGTGGTGCAGTGAGGGTCCTCACAGTGCAGCTGGTAACTTAATTAAATATGCATCTGAAAATCTGATGTCAAGCCAAGTCACACAATTATGACACAAAGAAGGATGAAGCTTTATTGCATGATGGCTTTAGCCATAATTTACTGATGAGCAGGGAAGGTCCATATCGGTGCCTAAAAGCTTTATAAGGAATCTGAAATCAGCCTCGGGGAAGAAAATTTTACACTACTTCACATTCTAAAACCTCTCTTGAGGAAGGGGACTCCTTGGAATGACCCATGCAAGAGAAGCTGCAGAAAACTGGATGCAGAATTTTTCTCATTATCATCCAGTCATGAAGATATTTGTATTCACGTAACTTTGCTAGTGAATGTGAGCTGGTGCTACTAAGTTTAGCCAATATTCTAAATGTTTAGTTAATATTCTAAATGCATTTAATGAAGTGAAGGGTGCAACCCTATGAATTTAGTTTCCTCCTAACAGAATGAATGAAAGAAATTTCCTTTCTTCTGGGCATTTCAAGCACAGAATTATCTAATCTACAAGTGGGAGGAAGTGAGAAATTGAAAGGATTCAGACTGGTAAAACAGAATTAAAAGCTGTCATATGAAATTTAAGTGATATATAAACATATTAAAGCAGCTGGTATTTAGTCTAGTCTGATACTTCCTGTTGTTATGAGTTTACTGTGTAAGGGAATTATGTTCATTAATTCCTAAGTTTCTACATTCTTTCTATGCATTGGTTTTACAGCACTAGGATGCCAAAGTACCTCTCACTGCCCTATATGTTCATGAGCACAGCCACTAAACACAGGCAGGACTGGCAGACAAGGAGGCTTAGTGTATTGGAATTTTCTGATATATCTGGCCTCTGTGGCTTAAAGGACTCAGCAACTTGTGTCATTCCAATCCAGGCTTTTCTGAGATATTAAATTTAATTGGTGGAGACAACAGGTATGGCTGAGTATAAATCACTGGTAGATTCCTGACTTCAGTAAGAGTAGCAATGTCTCCAAAATACATTCAATAACACAGCAGTATGAGAAGGGATGGTAAAGTTTCTTGTGTCTTACAGATGAATGAGTCTACAAGGTTTCATCACAAAGAACTCTTCAAATCCTTCAAAAATGTAAGAACGCATTAACTTTTTGTACCTCCTGATCATTAAATGCTTTTCTGAGTCTTTTTTGGGAATTCTGAACCTGGTGACTATAACATCCATCTCATTCAGATTTCCACAGCATCTCAGCCTAACTCTTGTGTTTACTGCTTTCACCTTGGACACAAGAGAAAGTAATTTCACTTGTTTTCCAAGAAGTCATTCTTTTAGACAATATAGACTTAAATTGCTCTTCAAAATATCTTGGAAGTTGGTCAAAGGTCATTATCTTACTCTAAACCATGTATTTATATGGTCTCATAGTTCATTATCCTAACCTGGAAGAAGAGTAGCCATATTTTTCTTCTTCCAAGAAAAACTATTTTCCTTGCCTTTTTATTCCTAAATCTGTTTTGTAGATCATCTGGAGCTTTTCTTAGCTTTAGTTATAAATTAGGAGAATGCAGGAGAATTATAAAAAATATTCAAAATCTTCAGATGAAACTTTACAAATCCATGCATTTTAAAGCAAATGGAGCAGGAGTCTGAGTAAATCCAAAAGCCACTAGCAGTGTCCAAGATTCCCTCATTTATTGGCAAGATGACCTGGCTGTGTGAGGTTGGCTGACAACATCAGAAAGTTAAAATGTCTTTTCTTGTACCACCTTCAGAGGAACCCATGAGACGTTCTGGCACTCTCTGAAGGAATCTTGGAATTCCTCCAGATCATCAATAGTGAAAGAGACAGACAAATTCACAGCTTTATCCAAAAAAGATGATGAAAATTGAATTTGCTAAATAATTTCACCAAATTCGAGAACATAAGAAAAGTTAAATGAATTTTCATTGGGAAAAATATCGTAATTTGATAACACAGGTTGAATAGCAAAATTTTTGTAGAACTCAAAGCAAAAATATTCATATATCCAAAACTTATAAAGCTGTAGGCCAGGTTAACTTGTTTGAAGATTTAATCTGTGCAGATCGTAAAAGAACCAGAGCAACCTGCTATGATTCCTCAGACAATTGTGAGAAAAGGAATGCATGTCATATGAAAAGGAACCATCATCAAAGAAACTGAATTAAAAACCCCCTAAGAGTCCAAGGGAATTGTGCAGTTGTTCTGCAAATTATTTCCCATGCTTTCAACAGCAGCTTTGAAGAGCACTGTGCTGAAGGGATTTTTCCCCCTTATTTAATCAAAATGTTGTACTTAACAGAATTTTTAAATAAAATAACAATGGATATATTCTCAAGGGCAACAAATAGATTAAAGAAAAGCAAAATAATTTTTACTGTGGACAGCTAGGGAAAATATTTAGAACAAAATCAACAAACAATAAAGTGGAGATCTTGAACTTAGTGTTACTATCCACAACCCTGCAAACAATAAAAATGAGAAGGTGGACTTACCTTTGCTATATTGCAAGAACACTGGACAAAGATTTCACTAAACAAACCCTATTCTGGCAAACCCAAAGGAAAAGCAAAGGCAGGTCATTCCAGGGGGACTGGAAACAGTTGTTGATGCATCAATTTTACAAATCAACAACTTTAAGAGATTAAAGGTACTGGCCCACCATAAGGTTTTATAGGAACTAATCTCTCCTGTAAGTACTCAACAGTGCAAGGGATGGACTGGATTTGATTGGACAAAACCTATGAACAAAAAAAAAAAAGCAAAAGTGTTCAGTCTGTGTAACTATAGTAGGCCTAACACTTCAGCAGAGACTTGTTCCAAGTTCAAACAGACCTTTCCAAACCTAGACATTTAAAATTTATTTATGTGAAAAACACCTGGTGAACACATAGGAAAAATTGAACAGTTTTACTCCTTTTGAAAACTCAGGAACAGATTTTAAAATATAGAAGACTCAGTCTCTGGTCTGCAATGGCAGAAAATTTCATTTTAAAAAATGTGGTTTGTTTGTCTTTTTTTCCTTGAAAATTGCTAACAAGAGAAAAACATTTATTTATTTTTTTCTATTTCTTCTCCACAAGAGTTAATACTAGTGATCACTGTGTAATGTGTAACAAACACACACATATACCTAGTACCTCACAAGCACCCTTAAAATATCTGTCATTAAGGACTTGAACTACTTTTCTGAAGCTTGGCTAATAGAACACAGTGGATACTAGAATACACTGACCTAGCCAAATTAAATATACAGCAAGAACATACATAAATTTGCTCCTTCTTCTCAAGACATATTCATTTAATTGATTGCCCAGATTTCACACTTTAACTATTTTACCATTCACTGACTTTACTTATATTAGTATTTAGAAACAAAGAGACAGATAAGTGATCTGTGAAAAGCTTTCTACTTTTTCATTACTCTTCAGCAACACAGTTTGAGCAGCTTATTAGAAAAACATAAGAAGGTAACATATTCCAACCCAGCAGTTTCTAGTTTCATTACTTTCTGGCATTAAGTGAAGGTAATAGAGCAATGATTTTGAAAAGAACACATATGCCCCCTATAGATTTAATGTATTCTTACCACAGAAAGATGGAAATAAATGAAAGGCTCATTAAGCATTGCCCAAATAGAAAATTCAGTACTAGAAAAATTATATGACATCTTTCCATAGATATGTTTACATACACAGAAAGAAAATAGGAAATTATTCTTTGAAGCTTAAACATCCTCTTGCCCAATCCCCTTTTCTTTTAAATATAATTCTTTTGGCCTCCACAACAGAGCTTGCCCCAGGTATTACATTTCCTGAGCAATGTTCCCTCCTTGATGTTCTATTCATTTGTCCCAAGGCTTTCCCAAAATTGAAAGGTGTTTGGAAACAGTGTAGCATTTAATTCTGAGTTTATGGTAATGTATCATGCAAACTTACAGCACTACATACATGGTTTTTAAAAATGTTGTTGCAATTGGCTTATACTTTAAAAGATAGATCATAGATTTTACTTCTTTTAGCAGTAATGGCGTGCTGTTTTAGAAATACCACTAGCATTCAGTTCAGGGCACTACTATATATACATACGATTAGATCTACAAATGTGGGTAAACAGGTGATAAATCCTAAATATTCAATGGCTTGCACATTACTAACTATAATAGAGGAATGAGCACTTTGTTTGGTCTCTAAAGACTAGTAAACTTCAATTAATCTGTAATTCAGATTCCACATTGAAATTTCTACTGGTATGTGAGAGCATATATGAATTCTGAATAAAGATAAAGCATAGCTTTTTATTCCATTGTACCTAATTCATTCTTACCTCAGTGTTCTTAAATCCCACAGTTTGATGCCGTCACCTGCAGCTGTGGTCAGGAAAATGTTGTAAGCTTCAGGTTGCTGAGTGCTATAGGACGATCCCTGTAAAACAATAAATCAGTTTCAGGTAACTACTCCCATGGCATTAATTATTTATAGAATCACAGAATATCTTGAGATGGAAGAGATCCCTAGGAATCATCGAGTCCAACTCCCTGCTCCTTGCAGAATTATGCCATATGATTAAGAGCATCGTCCAGATGCTCCTTGAACTCTGACAACCTTGGTGTTGGGACTACTTCCTTGGGGAATCCCGTCCAGTGACCAACCACCCTCTCAGTGGATAATTTAGTCCATCTAAGAAATAAACAGTAAATATTTGTTAGATTATGTGAAAAAAAGCTTGTCTGCACACCTGCAAAGGAGGAAAGAGGAAGAGCATGCAAACAGCTTGTAGAGGAAGTCTCATAACCCAGTCAGAGAAATGGAGCACGGCCTTGTTCCTCTCAGTGCTGTCCCAGGACAGCCAAGAGCCCTTTGGTCCAGGGGCGACACCCACCAGGACAGTCAGTGAGACAGGTTATCTGGGGCATCTCACAGAGTGATGGGGATTACTAAAATCAGGGTATGGGATCCATTATGGAGAAGCAGGGGAAGATCTTTTTGTGTTTGCACAAGACATTACGGGATGTTTAGGGAAGAAAACAAGGGCAGTGAAAGGGAGGAAGCAAAGGTTACTTCAACAATTAATTATAAGACATTGTTAGCCCTGGGGTAAGTGTCCAATTCCATTGACTTCAGTAGCAATTGCATTCATTCATCACAAGACTAATTTTGGCTTCATACTTTTCAATAATTAAATCCAGTTTTAAACGTCTGATATTTTAACATCCACGTTGGCAAATCCCAGCCTTTTTGCTGGCTAAAAACTTCTTTCTCCAGGGAACCAGATTGAAACAGTTAAAATACTTTCTTTCCTTTCCTTACCATTCACTTTCTTGATTTGGCTGAATACATCACAGAAACCTCAAGGTAATTTCCTGCAATCAGTATTTGACTGCCAGGAATCTCCTATTTATTAGGAAAGCTGTTGCATAACTTGCTCTAAGAGATGAATTAAAATGTACTGTACAACACATTTCCCAACAAAGTCTACACAGTCTCACATTAGCTCTGTATAGCTATAAAAAAAAGAGTAATGCAAAAGACAAAGACAGTAGCAGTCAGACAGTATTCATTAAAAGTTACTGAGCACCCTTTTTTGTGCTTTTGAAATATTTTCTCACCAACCCTTGATTCTGCCAGCACTGGTTACAAGAGTCCAAAACAAAAAGTTCTACAGACATACACATTTACTTTGTGCATCACTCCTTTACTATAGAATACAAAAAATATAGGAAAACACTAAAGGTAAGAAGTGCAATCCATTTCTTCCTTCTCTGCCCTGAAATTTTGTCAGCAATATACTTTATTAATACATATACTTGTATCTTCAAACTACATTTGCTACTGAATATTGATATAGAAGACAAGAAAATATATACTAGTTGTAATAATATGCAAGCTGAATTTTATTTATCACTATGTGTTTTTATAGTCCATCAATTTATGATAATATTATTTATGAGAATCTGATGCAAAAAGTAGCAAAATCCCACACACTCTTGAAACTATGCTTTCATTCTGATAGACAAATCCCTTTCTTCTGTCCCATCAGCCTCCTCATCCACCACTGTAACCTCTTCTCAGCTTCTCTCTAGATTAGCTACATTGCAACCTTCACATAAGATTTGGCCTCAAGGAGGATATGATTCTGTAGAATCTCACTTTCCTTCACTAATTCCTTATAAGCACCATTTATGTCATCCAAGGAGTGCAGCTGGCTTATGCTAAAGGCATCTATCAGTAGACATATAAGAAAGCAATCTGTACCTTCTAGTGATCTTATACTTTAGCCAACATTGTAACTATGGTTAGGAAAAAGTTAACTGACTGAAACTTCGGAGTTACCCATTACATTTTTCAGTGTTCACATCAAGTAGACTTCCTAACTAATGGACCAATGAATTTTGAAACAAAAGGGTCTGAACAGAAAATTAAAAATTTTGCTATTTCTGTGAAAATTAGTGTACTCTATAACTGTGCTAGCCGGATATAATACCATCCAAATATTTGTGGCTCATAATGACAGTTTTCAGTTCAAAGAATATGTTTTGCACCATTACAAAGGAATTATTAACACTAAAGCTCTGAATCTTTGTCGTCTGATCTCAAATTGCCATCTAGTTCGATGTCTCATATGTTCCTAAACTTTAAAACAGGAAGATGATTTTGATATGTCAATCAATTCATTTTACTATGTCTCTCAAAATTCAGTATAAAAAGCAATGGACTGTTAGGATACTCTTAATCAAAACACTTAAGGCTGAGATTAATTTCATACACACTGGCAACTGCAAACAATCTCTAGAACAGATCAAAAGAAAAATTCAAAATCAAAGTCATTACAAGGCAAATTATATATACTTTCTTCAGCTGTCTTTGTCTAAAATCAAAAATGAGAGAATGTCATGCTGATCATCTAGGATATCCTATATATTTTAAAATTTGCTAACAGGTTTCTCCAACATTTAATTGGAACATACTTTCCCTATCATCTCCCACAGCCTCAAAATAGATTTGCTTTTTTATTCATTTAAAGAGCAAATTTTATGATTATGCCCACTTAACAATCATCCAAGTGGAATCACAAAACAGTCTTGGAACATGAGAACTGATTTGCATCAATTTAAACTAGAAAATGCACTTCAATAATATTTATACTGCAATCACAAATGAGTATGTAGTCCACACAATGAGACTAGGAATAGTCCAAAGGAAAGCCTTCATAAATGTCGGGGTGTAGGCACTGGATCTTCAGCATGAACTCTTTCTCTCCACAAGTTTGTTTCCATTGAATCATATCTCATAAGACAGTAGGGAACCTTAGATTCCAGTGTGTTCCATACTTAAATAGGATGTAGTTTGCACACAGCATTCTGCACATTTTAATGTCTAATTTGCTCTAATAACTTTAAACTATCCAATGCAATAAAATAGTTGATGTGTAATTTTCCTATTGACTAATCTAAGGTACTAGTTTTATATAACTGAAAAAATAGAGAACTTTGGTGTATAATTGTCCCCCAAAATGGTCAGTTTTCTTTGCTATACCACATACATCTAGTTTCTTTTCCCAAGTGAGTACTTGCCCACAGCTTTAGAGTTTTTCTTGATTAAATAACCTGAAGGCACTAAGCTGACCCAGCAAAAAGAAAAGCCAGAACTTTAAGCCTATATGTGTTACAAATAGTACTAAAATAGTTAGCACAATTTTAAGTGTTTTACCAGATCACATCTATAAGGAAAACCCACAAAGAGTTCTACAACAGTAATAACAAGGATTGTTTTAAACCCACAGAAGCAAGGACTTTCCAACTGGGAATGAAGCACCACATTCAACCAGACCTAACACAGCAGGCGTTCCAGAACATATGCTACCATAAAAACTACAAACACTCAAATCAGTCTTCAAGGAAAAAAATGAAGAGCAAGGATGAGGGGTTTTAAGTCATCTATTCTATTGTAGTACTGAGAATTATTTTTTTTTGGTTGCTGTTTCCAAAGTTTCAGAATAAATCACACAGTGTCAGATTGAGCTTCAGAAGAGAACACTTACATAAGGAAAAATCCCTGTTGAACTACAGTATTACAGTCTAGCACAAGTAAGGCAAAAGATAATAAACACTTCTCTAATAGCAAGATCATTCAATCAGTCTCACTGCTCCCTCCTTCACACTAGAGAACAAATTAAATCTGCATGGACCTATCACACAGACTCATGTTCTTGCCCATCCTCCCCAATATATAAAAACTTACTGATTATACCAATTCTACTTTTAGTCTGTAATTTCTTTGTTGAAAATGCTGTAGTGGTACTACAAATAGAATTCAATAAAGTATATACCTTATTTTGGCAGATCTGATGGACTGATCTAGCATGAGCTTCCTGTATCACTGCAGTGCTGCAACCTGCATTGAGGTCAAAAACTTCCAATGCTCGGTTGCTGCCAGCTGTAAGTACAATATCTGTACAGTCCTCTGTGTTAAAGTTAAACTTATCCAAAGGGAAAAAGCATATAGACAGAAAAAAAAATACAGATAAATAAACATACATATAAACTCTGTTGAACTTATTGCTCCATTAACAACATCAAAAATCTTACAGCACTAAAAATTTATGTCTAAGGATGAAATTCAACATCACAAAAAATTACAAGATTTTTACTCCAATAGAAAAGGAGTAGTAAATCATCAAATGCTACTTACATTAGCTGATGTCCATGTCATTAAGTCCAAAGAACTACAAATTAAATGAGAAATACAAAGGATACAAGAATAGAATTCATTTACTGCTGAAAGGCTGGTAATCTCCATTGCTGAAGTCATGGGAAATTTCTGTACCAATTTGCAAACACTCCTCTGTTTGTATCTGCAAAGAATATCAAATCAATGCTTGTGTTAATGAAATTAGTTACAATTTGTAAACTCCCGCTGGAACCACAAATCAAAATACTTTCTTTCATTATTAAAAATTAAAGTGACAGATCTTTTGCCTTATTGTTGAACTCTGTTAAAAAACAGAGTTTTTAGCTCATTTTTTAATAATGAGTTTGGTTGGTAACCAAACTCATTTGGATGAAAAAACTCATGATATTCATATACAGAAGACTGATTTTCCATCAACATGAAACACTAAAATAGTCCTGTATGTACACTGAAAATGTTGAAGAAATTAAAGTCTGTCAAGTACCTATGTTCAGAAAGCAAATATGCCACTGGTTTCAGTGTAGCATTTAATGTGCTGATGATAGGGCAATCAGGAAGAAAATGAGGAGAAAACAGTGAGGAAAGAATGAAAAAAGTGAGGAAAGAATAATTTCCACTTAGACGGGAGAAGAACAGGGACTGATCACACAGTACCAAAGAAATTTTGCTTCCCAACATACACAAAACGGTTTAGGATCCTGTGGGTTACCTCCCAACTCCATGCAGAGGTGGCAAACATGCCAAAACCTCTAAAATGGCTTCAGACTTTTTTACTAATTAGAATTTAATTAGTAAAATTAGATTAATAATTAGAACTTTCTGTTTACTGAAATATATCCACATAGGCAACATAGATCTATTCTTATAGTAACCAGAAAACAAAACTCCATGGATATGGATATGGACATGGATATGGACATGTGGGGCAAGAAGATTTTGATATGATTTTCATAGAAGTCACCTAAGGAATACAGAGTCAATAACAATTGTACTGGGTCTGGTTGGGGTAGAGTTAATTTTCTTCATAGTGGCTTGTATGGTGCTGTGTTTTAGACTTAAGATCAAAAAGGCATTGATAACACACCGGGGTTTTAGCCTTTGCTGGACACTGTCTGCACAGTGTTAAAGTAATTCCTGTGTAACAGTTAATATTATACTTGCATTTTAGCACGTCTGTCTAATGAAAGTGCAAAAGTCCATGCATGACGTGCTGCAGGAATCATTACTGCTTCTTTCCAACAATGCTAAAAGTTTGCAAAACTGATATCATTTGACAACAGCAATATGGTTGTCAGCCAGATCTGTTCAAAAGAAAAATGCTTAGTGACTTGGTTTTTGCTTTTCGTTGTTATTCTCTAACAATGATCTGCTGATCTTTTCAGATGGACATCAGAACCACTTTAGTAGTGGTGGTGAAGCAGAAGATAATATACAGTGTTTTGCAATTTAATCCAAGAACCTTTTGTAGTTTCCACAAGTACTTTATTCAAATAAACTAAAAAATAAACTGCACTAGACTTCAAGAGCAAATTATTTATTTCTATTTTTGTGTAAATCTACCCAAGCTAACTTTAAATAAGCTGGCTAATAAAATAGGTAGAATCTAATGAAGGCAGTATGAAGCTTCCTCTGGTCCAATTTACCCTGCTGAAGCTGATTAAAAAAGTAAAGTTTTTCCCAAATGCCAAAACAATTGTTTGAATTTGCTGAAGTACCTTGCTTCTACACTGCAGACTACTATACAGATAAATACCTCACAGGGCATGGCATGGGTAGAATTTCACATAGAAAGCAAATCAACCAACAGTAAACTGAGATTCATCAAATAAAAGTTGTGAGAAAACTGAACCAAAGTAAAGGAGGGAGGGGGATATAGAAGAGTACCCATCATTAAAAAAAAAAAAAGGAATTTTATCATGTTTTAAAATTCTTTTTGACATAATGAATTTGCTACATGTCCTAGATATCTTCAATTCAAAGTGCAACTCATTTAAAATTCAGGCAGGTATTGTAGACACACCGAGCTGGACACTGTACATTCGTTCTTGTCTTTTAGGAATTGAAGCATATGTAGCAATTTGGGTTACCTTTTTATTGGTTTATTAATATCCCCAGAAACTAAGAATTAACAAGTAAAACAAACTAGGTAAGCAGATTATGGAAGAAAACGATTACATAATTCTGTCTGACCATTTAACATTTCAGTGGAGTTCCACATACCAGGTTCATGCCTCAATCCAGGAAAGCATTCCTATTCTAAACATATTTAAGCTTGTGCTTAGTACGTTTTTCTGTGTAGCAGCAAAACTACAAAGGAAATAGAGAAAGAAAATAGACCAGCTTTTCCCATCTAAGGATGCAGTCCAATACTGTCCAATTTCATCAACAGACAGAACATAATATTCACAATATCAACTAAGACTTCAGTGTTGTAGCCCTAATTCTTCTGGTTCTTCCATTCAAAACAAAGATATTTTGGAAGTAGCTTTAACTATTTGTTCAGCTTTCTATAATCTGTAATAGTTTTCCCCGTCAGCTCACCTCACCTCACACAAAATCACAGATCAAACTTTACAAGAACTTTCACTGGTCTGTTCATGAACTCACCGTTTTAGGTCATCCTTGGTTGTATCTAGATGGAAACTTAATAGGTGAAATTCAGCTCCACAAGATAGCAATATAAAAGTATCTATAAAATAAAACTGTGCAAAGCGTACAGTCTTATGGAACTTCTCTTTACCCTGAAACATAAAGGAATTTGTTAAGAATGGATTCAAACGTAAATATTTTTTGTCTGAGATTCCTTGGGTTAAGGGAGAACCTCCCTGTCATCCTGATCATAGGCCAGGAGGTTAAAGTCTACATAGTGGCCCTTCTTATTTTTGATATCTATTACTCTGAAAAAAAAGATTTAATTCTGCTTAAATTAGCTGGCAGTATATCTGTAGTCAATTGACTCTAATACAATATAGCTTCATACTCTGATCTTCTTTTTGAATTGGGGAATGGACTACAGTCAAGCAAAGCTGAGCCAATTAAAATGCTACATACAGACCAGATACTAAAACCAAAACTTCCAGACATGTCCACTGGGATTTTTTTTAACACGGTTGATTTTTTCTTCCTAAATTATCATGAGAAAAACCTAATTTGGAGTCAATGGAGATCACCCAGATCATTATATCAGTGGGAGTCACAACTCCGTAGCTCCAGAAATTGGTTCCTTCTACAAAGCTTTTAAAACAGAAGTAGATGAAAGTGCAAAACAGTGTTTTCTGTGTCCAAATGAATGGAAGTTTCCAATTACCAGAATTAGGGCAGGTTCCTTATTGCAGACTGACCAGACCCTTAAAGTTCTGTCTTCTGATGCAGAAACTAACCACTTCCTGTCATGACTCCAGCCAACAGAGTTAACTGCACCATCATGACCTAATAAAAATAATAATGTCTTGCATTAATTAATTTCTCTAGAGTTATTTGTATTGTTTTACTATAACTATGCACAACATTAAAATACATTCTAAGTACAGGTTTCAAATGGCTGGATAAAAACTGGTAACAGCAAACCAGCTATTAAAATTTTCTTCCACCAAAAAACACAGGAAAATATCTCTCATTAATGAACAAAGATAATTCCAACTCTAATTTTTCAAAGGTATTGGAAGAGCACTTCCAAGAAATATCCTTGAAATTAAATTTAAGCAAAGATTCAGTATTGAAAAAAAACCCTGAGTATTATATAATAATGAAATTTATATTAAACATGGTCTGGAAACCCCTTAAGACATCAAAAACAGTTGAAATACTTTGGGGTTTTCTATTAACTTTTTATTACTGAGCTAGCTATTTTTGGCATATAAATAAAATGAGCGTGCCACTTCAATGGCTTGTTAAAAACAAGATCATAAACTTGCAAAGAAAGAACTTTAAAAGCCAGAAACAATAGTCAAAAGGTAAAATTATTAATGTGACCCAACATTATGCTGAAGCTGATAAAAAAGATCAAGAAAGAACATGCCAATCAAGTTTTACAGACTTTGATGCCTGTTATTGCAATTTGCCAGATGAAGTCTGATGAATTTCATCTAGGCTTAAAACATTCAAAGTTCTTATGCTGCCCTCTTGTGCACATTTTATCTTTACTCAATTTAAGTTTTATATTAAAAAACCAGTTTGCTCTAAATTACAGGAAGGCTATTAAATATATTGCAGGAATTGAGATATTTCATTTTGTAGACATATGTCTACAAAAAGTCTTATAAATGAGATATTTTAATTCCCAGTTACCAAACAGCTATAGAGTTTTCACCAGAAAACTGCACAGGTACTGCACAAATACACATGTAAGTATTATTCTTATTTTGTTCATGACACAAAGATTTATTTAAAGGCTTTGATTTTCTAAAAATACTTGGAAGCCTTGAATAATCTGCATTAAAGAAAAAAAAAAAAAACAACACACAAAACCCAGCAAACAAACAAACAAAAAAAGAAAACTGCAACAGAATATACAAAACTGTTTTCCAAAGTAGTAAGGAACCTGAGAAACTTTAGGAAAATCTGAGGTTTGGAAAATTGGAAGAGCCACACAAAAAGCTTAAGAATCTCTGCTCTCCAGGCCCCAGAGTCCCAAAGCACAGTGAAGGAGATGCCAGCTGGCTTGAAAGAGTGCAGTAAAATTCAAAACAGGCATTACTCAAGGCTCCCCAGCCCTAGAGCACATTGAGAAGAACAGCAGCTGGTTTTGTAAAGAGACTTCTTCAGAAAGGCCATGCTGGCTGTAACTCTTTACAGCTGTTCAACATTACCTGCACTTCACTACAGGACACAGACACCTGAAGAGTCATCACTGAAGAAGAATGCAGAACTACTTAAAAATGTAACTCAGCTCTTCAGGGATCAAGGCTGGATAAATTAGGCTAACAGTAAAACTGCTGTTATACCATTCCACTGATGCTGCCTTATAAAGCCATGACTTTTGATAAGCAGCAATATTCAGATGTTAATGCTACCTTGAAACTGAAATTTTTCAGTGGAATAGATATGATTTCCATTTCTTGAAAAAAATTTTACATTGCCTTGATTGCAGCTCTAAGTAAGAATAATGCATCATGATTTTTCACGAAAACACATATGACACTTCTAAAACAATAGCATCAAAAGTAGAAAGTAAACAGGTGATTGCACGGTAATCTGAACAACACAGAAAAACAATGTGAATGAAACAAGCGGGCAACTAATGGTTTGTGGTTCCTAATCCCATGCATTACTTTACCTGGAAGTTCAACATTTATGTTCCTTTTGGAAAGAACTACATACATGTTAGAATGTGGTTTACGTTACTTTTCAGACTTGTGCATTATTAAAAAAAAAAAAGACACAAATTATTAAAGGCATTAATGAAGTCAGTGAAAAACTTAAGAACTTGCTATTGTAGAATAAAAAGACCCCATTACTCTGTCCACAAGGCATATTTTCAACCATTTCCTCACAAGAAGGATAATATCAGTAATGTTGCCTCCTTAATGTCACTTCTTGCACTAAATATAATGAAAATTACTCAAAAAGAAAAACTGTTTTCACAAATCAGTTTTCAGAGTTATTTACTTAGAAATAATTCTCTAAAATATCTTTAAGTAGTCTGGTTTTAATACTTGTTAGGGTCAGATAGTAAAAACATTTCTTTTCCATTATGAGCTTTCACAGAAAATTCATGCAGCAGGACCAATTTAAAGTCATAACATTTACAGTTATTAAAAATTTTACATATTGTTCTTGTAGAAATTTACACATAATCTGGTGTTGAAGACTCATTTAAAAGCACACATGTTTACACATGCATACACTTTTGTTGTTTTGGATTTATTCTTAGGAATAGTCCCTCTTTGTTTAAATGGTTATTCTCTAGAAGCCTGGAGTTGCAAAGCAAACACATCTTTTGCCAAGTCATCACAGTCAATTTTTGGCTAATAAAGTATCAGAACATATTGCTACAATATACACATGCATTATTATTGCAATATATTGCCTTATTTTTTCTCTTTAATTATTGTAATACATGTTATAGATCATGATGAAGATTTCAGTATATATCATCATAGATTGCTTCTTACCCCACAAAAAATTGAGAAATGTGAACCCCTGGTAGTCACTTTAATTCTAGGACAAAATTAAGCAATCAGAGAAATAAATTTTACATCTTGAATCATAAGTACTTCCTCTCTCTTGTTATCAGGGTGATGTAAGTGGAATCCATGCCATTTTAGATCAAACTCAACCATCAACTCAACTCATATCTTTTATAATATAATTCATAAACTTACCTGAAAAAACATTATGCACATCAGTGAGATTGGAATTGAATATCAGCACAGTTTTGTCAGCCTGGCCACAAGCCAGCAGCTCGCCATCCCCTACAAAGAAGAGCATTTAATATATTACATCTGAAAGCAAAAAAAAGCTAATATGCTGCCTCTTTCAATCAGAAAAATCATGGATGTCACTACAACAAAACAAAACCCAGATATTAATTTAATATGCTTAATGCTAACTTTTTATGAACATCTCCAATTAGTGTTGCAGAATTTGGTAGGATTTTGTAGGCAAATTCATTTCTGGTCCTGACATATTCTCTAAATAACATAATTTTTTTAACTCAAAAAAGTAAAATCTGAATTTTTTGCTTTACTGGGGTTATTTAAGCCTGTGTGTGCATGCATGGGTGTGGGAGAGACAAAGAGAAAAAGAGAGAAAGATGTTTCTTCCTCAAACTAAAAGAAGATTTACACTTACAACATACTAGCAAAACTCTTTAGGGAACAGAGATGGAATATATTTTAGCAAAGTTACTGATTGCATCTAATTGCTTTTATTTCCTGAGGATGAAAGTTGTTCTTGTCCTCAAAACACTTACAGATATTTAATTTTTTAAATATTTTGAAAATATTTTGCCTTGCAGTGTGTACATTGACATAATTATATACGTGGTAGAACGCTTGATTGTTAATCTAGGAAGTGCTTTCTGCTTAATCATATTTACATTGGAACTGACTAAACCTATTGCAAGAGTCTTTTATCCAAAACAGTTAAGAAAAATGCCTCTCTTTGGGTCACACAGGAGAATTCTTTTTTTAATATTTCAATTTACAATAATTGAATAATATTTATATAAGAAATTTGAGTATTTTGAAACAGAACTTCAGTATTTTACAAACCCTAATGAAACTAAGTAAATGTGCTAGAAAATAAATTCCTTAGTGAAAGAACTCTTAATTTTCAAGTAGTAGTGGGAAAGTCAAAGAATAAATTCAAAAGGAAATAAGACATAAAATCAGACATAGAATCCTGTTGCATATGTAGCAACAGCTTGCATGGTTTTTCAAGATAAAAAATTATGATCAAACAGTATGTGGTATTGCCAGAAACTTTTCTGTGAATTTATCCACACTAAATTCCCAGTCTTTAGAAACTATGCCACACAAATTTTTAATTTCTTTCTTCGCACTGACACAACTGCACTTTTTATAAACCCTGTACTTACCAGAATATTGAACACAAAAAATTGGGGTTGGTTTACAAGTAACAGATATCTCTTTCTCATATTTGATTGGAGGATAACTTTCCAATGGATATTCTTTATTTTTACTTCAAAGAAGGAAAAAGGAAAGAAATTAGTACATCTTCATTTCAGTTATGAAATAAATGTGCTTTGGGAATTATTCTAAACATCTTTATATAAATGTTTGCTGGAAAAAATATGTCAAATCCAATGTAGGAGCCAAATTTATTTTAAATGGTTATATTTAAACTACTCCTACCAGTAAGAGGTGTGAATTCACAAGATCAAGAATTAACAGTGTCTGGCAAAAAAAGAATTTCTTAAGTCACAAAAGTATTTAAAGAATGTCAACTCTACCTTGTTTACAAAGACCTTGTGGAAAAATGCAATTTAGCTTAAAAAAAGGAAATTTAAATAAAAAACTCACACAAAACTTAAAATATTAAGTAGCTTAACCTATATAAAACAGTTCTAAAACGAAGTTGAAATTATCTGAAGTACTCATGTAAAGGCTTCCTATGTGTGCAAGGATTACAAAAACGTAGTCTTGAGCTATTAAGTGGGTTTCTGAACACTTTAACATCTCTTTTTAAATGAGAAAAATTATGGCACCAATCATTCTTTACTTTCATGTTTGCATGTACTTTCATGTTAAGGAAAAACTATATAAGAGTAAAGAGAAAAAATGTGTGCAATGTCCCCATTTAACATTCCATACAAATTAACATGAAAATGCCAGCTTTAGAAAAACATTTGTTCTTTTTGACCAGTGATAAAGATTCCACTGGTTAATTTATACTATTACACATACTCTATTTAAATCCATTGGAGTAAGTTTGCATTAACTTTAGGTAACAAGATTTTTAGGGGTGAATGAGGGACATGATCTGAAATCAATTCTCCCTGTGCCACATTCTGTTATTTTTCAGACTAGAACTGCTGCTTAAGAACATGTTGGGACTTAGCTTCCAACCATATTTAGCACCTGTTGTTTCTACCACCACAAATCTAAGAAAATAGATATTTTCTTTTATATGAAGCACTCAAGTTTAATTCGCAGTCTGATAAACCAAATCACTTGCTGCAGTGATAAATTTTTACATCAAATTTACCAAGCCTTAGTTCTAGTGGCGACCCTTACTAAAAAGTTCCAATGACAGAAGCATTTTTAAATTTCTTAAATTTGTTTTAATTTGTTCCTCCTTTAACAGTCATTAGATGACCTACCATTTACAACTGATCTTCCACTTTGATGCTTCTTTTTTCTTCAGGTTAGTATTTGGAGCAAACATGGCCATTCTACGAGAGAGAAAACATACACTCTTATATGAAATATTAAACCTTGCATGGGAGAAACAGCTTTTTTCAAACAAAAGCAATCCTATTTCCTTCTTACTATTTACATCTCTGGGTAATGTCAATAGATAAGAGAATGTACACTTTGATGACAATATAAATGTCTAATATTCTAATGCCTGAGTTTGAACCTTGATTTCTGTGAATTATTTGTTGAATAGCATATTCTGAAGGTCAAAATTCATACAATAAAGTTCTCAGACAATACTTTCTGCAAGCTGAAAAAACAAGAGTCTAGTCAGATGAAAGAATCAGGATGCCAAATATGGATTTCAAAAGGAAGTTGGACAATGAACAGAAGCTGTGAACATTTTGGTTTACAATATGTTTTTAAAATTCTTTTCTTTGACAGCACCATGACTATTTTTCGCAGGTGATTAATTTCATAATCATGAGACTACACAGTTATGTGAAAAAATATCACACACCAACAAGACAGGGAAAGTAGTAATATTTCTACTGACCGTGGTGCTGCTGTATATCCTGATGACTTAATTTTATTATGGAAAACCAATGGTTTATCCTTCACTGTGTTCTTCACTCCTGTAGGAAAATAATTTAATTTACATTAAAATGTTTTTTTAACATTATATTTTTACAGTGAAAGTAGATAATTTTGCACAATATAAATACTTGATGTTTCCTTATGTTACAAACACATAAATGACTAATAACCCTAAAATAATGATTACTGAGAAAAGGAAAGATATATGAACTGTTACATTACATAACATCCCTCCTCCAGTTACATGAATAAGTAGGTACTTTAAACTTCGAAGTAGCAAGAACACTGCTCTGAATCACTTTTTTCACCATTCATTTCAGTTAGAAAATGTGTTTTCTAACTGCCTCTGCTCAGACTTTGTATGCATTAGCTATAATGCATTCACAGCCTATATTTGGACTAAGGAATGGATCTAAAGATCATTAACCAGCTGACTGGTGGGTACCTGTAAGTATTTGTGTTCCTACACGGCTCAGATCATGGGTAATGTCTGCATGCCCAGTGCTGTACTAGGAAGCCCAGTGGGCACCCCTCAGCTCCAAACTGAATATTTCATATCAGCAGAAACAAACAAAACAAATAAACGTTGTAAAGGGGGAAATTTTGTTGATATTCCAAGGAAAAAACCCAGATGCATTGGGACACAGTTACCTCTGCTGAGGGTAGAAGTCCCATCAAATGCCACTAATGGTCCTTTCTCTTAACGCAGCAATGAGGAACAAAAAATGAGGCCATGAGGCTTCCTGAGAAGCACCCAGTACCACACATCTTAAGACACCAAAGGATTTCATTACAGCTCTTATCTATCTGATCATGAGATGTCAACAAAGGCAGCATAGTTGTCAGTGCTGGATGTCCAAGGCAGCCTAGAATTCTAGAAAAAACTGTAGATGCATTCTGAAAATACCATAAAACCTTAGAGATACAACCTTTGACATTCTAACAGGCACAATACATGCAAATGGGAAGGATGAAAACATTTTTAAAATATTTTTTTTATTTTATTGTTGCTCACCAAAAAAAGCTATGGGTGCTTCAATGGCAACTGGATGTCAGATCTATTTTTTTAAGCAGTAGAATACTGAGACAAAAATTAACTTCCTAAACATCCAGTATTTGCAGAAGATTATTCAGAATAACAAAATATACCAAAACATCTGTTTGGTATATTTCATAACCAAAGTTAAGAAAGAATTGACAAATTATACAGAAAATTTTCTTGCATGCTATGGAAAAAGAATGACTTACAAAAATGTAAGCCTTCAACACTCTAACACTTTTAAAATTCACAGAAAATTCTCAGACAATGGTTTTTGCAAAAAGAAAAATACTTAAAACCATAATTTTAACTACAATTACATGTGTATGATATGAAATATTAACAGCAGTCTAAAATTTTTCCTACTGAAGTAAAAATATAATGCAATATATATTTAAAAGAAAAATCAACTTACTGATTGGATTAGGCACAAGCCAGCTGGAAGTCAGTTACTGGTTTTAAAAATATAACTTAATTAATTAATTTCTGAGTTGGTTTATACTTACCAAATGCTTTACTGGAAGGTTCTTTCATGTTCCTCTTTAAACCTTTACACAATGGAGAATTTTCTAATAAAGTACACCTAAGTTATAAAACGAAGCATAAAATATTGAACAATGCAATGAAGAAAAATGTCAGATTAGAAAAGGGGCCAAAACTCCTTTTTAATCATTTGTCTCTATGTGTGTGTGTACACATGCAACAGCAATGAGATTTTAACAAAAACATGTTAGGCATAGGGGATCAGCTATCATCTCAGATACCCAGCAGGACAGACAAGCCTTGGCCCTGACTCAATTCACACACCACTGCTTTTACATACTGGATTCCAGTTTTGTGAATATTAACTGATGATTTTTAAGCACTGAAATCTGCATTCCAGTGTATATTGCAGGGTTTTTTTCATCTTCAAAATGTCAGCATTTTCTCATAAATCATTTCTAGGGACATAAAGGACAAGAAAGTAATAAGCAGCAGGGATTTACCAAGGGGAAGTCATTCTTGAGCAGTTTGATAAACTTCTGTGATAAAATGGGGGGCTTGGCAGATGAGGGGAGAGCAGATGAGGATACTGTCTACTTTGACTTCAGTTAGACTTTCCACACTGTCTCCCCTAAAACCTCACAGAGAAGTTGATGAACTGTGGTCTGGATGAGCACAAACTGAGCTGGATTGAAAACCAGATGAACAACCAAGCCCAGACTGTGATGATCAAAGTCTAGTTGGAAAGCAGGAACTAGTGGAGCAACCCAGAGGTTACAACTCCATTCCATATGATTCCATGGGAATAATAATTCCATTCAAAATCTGCATTAATAATCTGGGTAAGGGAGCAGAGTGACTCTCATCATGTTTGCTGATGACTCAAAGCTGAGAGCAGTGTCTTAAAGGGCAGAAGGTTGTGTGGTCATCCAGGGGGACATTTATTGCCTACATAAATGGGCTGACCACAACCTTGTGAAGCTAAACAGTATGAAAGGCAAAGTCCTGCAGCAGAGAAGGAATGAGCCCATGCAGCAATACTGGCTGTAAAGCAGACTCTAGAGCCAGGCTCTGTGCCCTAAATCCAGCAGCAGGACAGGAGGCAATACATAAAAAATGAAACACGGGAGGTTCTCTCTGAACACTGAGAAACACTTATTTACTGGTGTGATTGAGCACTGGCACAGGCTGCCCAGAGATGTTGTGGCATCTCCTTCCATTGACATATTCTAAAGTTGTTTGGAAACTGTGATGGCCAAATGACTCCAAGTAGCTCTGCTCGAGCAGGGTTGTTGGACAAGATGACCTGAAGAGGTGCCTTCCAAACTCAACCATTCTGTGATTCTGTGATTTCTCCCTCTCAATACAACTAAAGCATGATAAGAAAAAAAATAAAATCAAACCATGTCAACAAGCAGCACTGCAGAAAACCACATGACACACTGTAGTGCCAGATAAACAAATCCATCATCCAACATGGAGAGAAAACATTTAATAATTCTGTACCTGGCAATAACTGATAGACTTCTCTCATTTCCACATGAGAGAAAATCACTGTGCTGAGTTCTCACCAATGCAGCAAGGTTAACTTCCAACACAGCAATCATATCTTCAAACATCGAGGCAATCAAGCATAAAACCTGCAGCAATCACCATAAATTTACACTCCATTTACTCAATAATTTAAGTTCAAAACATAATGCATTTTTAATTAAAAATAAAATCAATTTCTGAAATTTATAAAGATTAATCAAAAATATCCATGGATTTAGTCATGAAGAGCATTAAGTGGTAGAGTGTTTAAAGCAATCCTTCAAAAATATGCCTATTTTGCTTAAATGTGTTTTAACAAACTTACATACATAACAGTGACAGAAATTCCAACACCACCTACACTGGAGACAATTCTGCAGTAAGAGTTGAGACAAAAGAAGTACACATGGAAGAATGGCTTCAGCAACATGATGAGAACACACTAAGAGCTGAATTTAAACAAAATACTTCTCTAAAGCAAAAGACTTCTATGTTAAATATGAAGCCTAGATTGAGCTTACCTCTGTAGGAAAACTGCAATATCAAAAATAGAGTATACAGATAAGAATGCCTTCTATTTTCTTAAAATCACTTTTAGTGGCTTTCAACAGAAATTTTCTCACAACCCAAATAGTTTTGACAGATCCTTTAGAAGGATTAAGAAGTAGCACATCCTAAGTTTTTTCTTTAGAAACAAGTATAACAATTTTTTTTCCTCTTAAAAGATTTCTTCTGCTTCGTCAATGGTCATTCCTGACATTCAAGGTACACCCTGAACACTGTAACAATTCATCTTTTCCTTATTAATCACTTTAGACTGTATATAACCCATGAGAGCTTCAAAATAGCAGATTCCATAATGAAGAATCAACCCTCTTCAAAGAATTTACCATGTAAGTCATATTAAATAACACAAATCTGTGCACTAATCTGCTAGCAAAATGTGTAAATATGTATGGGGAATATCTGCAACTGTTAACATTTATTAAAGTAACATTTCCTGTATACTCACCTTTCCATTAGCTGCCTTCCTTGTTAAAGCACATGATCTAGCAATCTGAATGCTGAGGTCACTGTAATCTTTATCAAGAAAAACAAAGTACTATAAAACAATACCTGCATTTCACAACAAAAAACCCATCTCTATGACACACACAAAAAAATCACTCGTACTAATTTGACATGACCCTAAATCACTCTCTTCAGAGTATATACTTCTATTTTACCCTCAAATTATATGGAGTAGAATAACTTGCATTTAGCACTTGTATTTAACACTTATGAACCGCAAAATTGAATAAAAATTCATGGCTAGCCACTACACAGATCTAGCATCAACGTGTCTGCTGAAAAAAAGTCACCAGGGCCAGGAAAACATACAAAAACTACTAGGGAAAAAAACATTTTTAAAAAACATTTGGTTTCTGTTGTATTCTGCTATTTCACAACCTAATTCTTGCATTATTTATGTCAGATAACAAAAGCAATCTCATTATCATGTAATCATATATCTTTTAAACATACCTCTGTAAGATAAAAGAGCTTCTAATTCAAAGTTTGCCAAATTAATTATTAACAAGCCAGTAGAGGTTCCAATCCAAAAATATCTAGCATTCTGGGGAGAATATCTATTAAAACAAGGAGAAAAATATTTCTGAGTAGGATGAAGAAGCTTTTCTTACTACCATACAACAAACAAAAGTCAGGTTTTTAATTCTCATTGGCCAGTCCCAGTGCAACATAATAAAGCACACACGGAAAAAATATATTAAATTTAAAGCTTTTTTTCCCAAATCTGTAGCTCAAAGTTTCAAGAAAAATTGCTGAAGTTTTGAAAACTGGAGAGCAGTTTTCACAATCCTTGAGCAGAACACAATCCTTGATTCATGTAAGTGCTTCATGGCACATCCAAAACTGCACAGGAAATACTTTTCTTCAAAAAGTTACTGTGGTTTATAAGAGTTGGGAGATGCTGTAAAAGCATTGTATAAACAAAAATAAAATTCAAACCAAGAGACAAATCCACTCGTAGTTTACTTTTAACACTCTTATATGAACACCCAAAACACAGGGAAATTCAATGTATGTTTTTACATAATTAAAGTACAAGAAAAAGAGCACCACAAACTGAAGGGGAAAAAACCCCAGGAAGGTCTGGAATGTCTGTCTCAGCCTGTGCTTAGTGGCAGCACTATTGCAGCTGGGTAATGAAATCCAGCTTCTGCAAGCACCAAAGAGTAAACCAATGGGTTTGTTAATTTCAGTTACCAGCCTCACAGAATATATTATCAAGCATAAGATAATTGTAACAAAATAACAGTTGTCATTCTCAAAAAAACTAAAAATTTTTTGATGCCACAATAAATAAAAATTGGCATAAACATTTTAATACATTTTAGAAGTAGGAGTCAGTAGACTTATTAGTTTTATTTAAAATCAGACCACAAGAGTTGAAGTAAGGGTATGGAAAAATATGAAGCTGTAACATTATTCCAAAAAAAAAATTAAAGAAAAAAAACCCTCAAATGTATACAGTCAAATCTGTTAAGCAGACTGGAATAGACACTTTCATTTCTCGTTTGTGATACTTTTACATTATATGAATAATTTTATTTGTGGTTTGTACTACTTTCATTACAGCAGTAACAGACTGATTTAATTTGCAAATTCTTTGAATTATGTACAAAGTGTCACTATCAAGTTATTATGAACACCATAAAGTGATATATCTAAGAAGCTTAACTCACTCCAACTTTAAAATAATAAAATCCATCGTGATGAGATTGCTCAATGTCAAAAAGCTTAGGAAAGTGTGAGATGCCTAATTTTGGACATCAGGGTTCCAAAAATGTTTCATTGTTGCTTTTCACTGTAGGCAGGAAAAGCAGTATATCAGGGATTGCTCAGTTGCTCAGACAAATCTGAAGCACCTTCTAAAACCAGCACACGCTTTTTAAAAAATAAATAGAAAAGAATTTTTATAAACACAAACCTCTCAATCCAAAATATAATGGAACTTAATTAATAGTAAGAATTTAACGGCCATGGTTTTTTATAAGCAGAAAAAAACCTTCAGCTGTGATGTGATAGCTGAAAGAACAAATAGACCTTAGATGTACACTGTGAAGCAGTAACAGATGGGAATGGGAAAGTGATGTTATCTCAATTCAGAAAATTATTTCAAATAATCTATTACTGTGGATCCATTTCAACCAACCATGTCCCAAAAGGGTATTGAAAAATAAATGAGATTGAGTTTCAGAAATTTCCAAAGGCAAACATTAAAAATGTTACACAAAACATGCCTTCTACAAGGTACAAACTATTTTATCCATTAGTGCAGAGGTAACTTGTTCATGAGCTGTAATTTGCTGTTCAAGAAGGGAACATGAGAGTGGCTGGCACTGGACTATCAGAGTGAAAAACATACCAAAATCCTGTAAATGAAAAGAGAGCAATTCAGACTAGAAGTATAATTGAACAAGTCAGTTCCTGGAACAACTTCACTAGGAACATGCTGGATTCCTTATCTCCAGAAAACTTGTAATCTTTAAAGATGTGCTGCTGTTCCAATCAAACTTACAGTTGTGATGAAGGCAAAGCTTTGGTGCTTTGAGAGAGGTATTATACAAGCAATAAGACAGAATGTAATAATTCATCATCTGACCTTCAAGTTGTTGCTGTCACTGCATTAAAATATGGCTGAGATGTGCATCTTAAAAATCGCTAGTTCCTTTCTCTCATACCTTTAAAAATGCAGGCATCATGAAAATAACTGTGAATAATTACTTAAATTAACATAAAGAAAACCAAAATTGTCCAGTACTACTGGATACTTTTCTTCTTTGTTTATCAAAAGTTTTTTATATACCTAACCAGAGATTAATCAGTTCCATCTGAATAATCCACCACAGAGCAAAGGTTAGGACAAGAGTTTTCTAAAACATGGTGCGGCTGAGAAATTTATACAAGTGACAATCATAAATTACAAGACAAACAGGTTGTTATTTGAGACAGATTTTGTAGGAGTGTCCTGAACAGATCTCCAAGTGCCTGATAATATGGTTAAACTTCTCTTCAGGAAAGAAACACAATGTAAGAATTAATTCTACCTGGCTAACCAATTCCATGGGAGTGAGTAAAAGCATCATGTTCTGAAACATCTGTCCCTCTAACAGAAGTTTGACTGGAGCAGGTTATGTAGTTTAAAAATTATTTAAACTTGGAAGAGAAACTGACACAATCACACAGTAGCTGATATTTCTTTAGGAAAGCAAACTCAAAAAAAGAAATTGATTTATTAATTACTTTTTAACTCATCTTCCCGGATCATCTGGTATCAATAGATGTTACAATGGATATTCTCAATGATGTTTTTATATAATTATTTTTCAGAATAAAACCCAGTTTTAACTTTGTATCAACTTGTGTACATTATCTTCCTAAGAGTAGGCCACTAAAACCTGCAGATCACTAAAAACATTATTTGATTTTCTTACTGCATTTTTCAAAAAACACAAATCTGCAGTGAAAATAACCCAAGAACCAATAGGAACTTCAAGAAATAAATTTGACTCAAACACTAGGTGATATTTTAAAGGACTTACATGTTTTCTTCATTATGGAAACATACAAAAAAGTCACAATGCTCAATTAAGAGGATAGGCAATGAGGTTTCCACTGATCCTTCTGGTCTCATGTTGTCTGTTTTGCAAAGCTTGGAATTATTTTGCTTTTCACCTAAGAAAGTCAACAATACCAGCTATCAGAATACTATGATATAAGGGAAACAGACAGGATTCAAGAGAGAATTTGTAGTAGTCATGAAAAACTAAGACCACACTCAAGAAACTTATATTTCAAAAGATGGATATTTTCTAAGAGCCAGTTTTCTTCATTATTATGTGAGGGGGTTTTTTGTTTTTTTTCCACATACCTAGAGACAAAATCCAAAGATCCTACTTATGAACTGAAAATGAGTTTGCAGATTTTAGGTATTTTCATCTCAAGAAGTGACACTGAAAGTCATATTCCAACAATCCTTAAATATGCTGAGCACCTTTCCACTCAGCCTGAAAATTGTTTTGAGACTAAAGTTACAACATAATCCAAAAGCAAGGTGAAAATCCACCTCAGTTCCCTGTTCCCAAGGAGTCTCCAATCCATTCTGCAGGTGTAATTCACATTCAGGAACTACTAGCATCAAATTCAGCATTAGACACAGACATTACATCACTCTCAAACATGAAAGTCAGATCCATAGATTTTAAATAATAACAAGAAATGTAGCAGTCTTTCTCCTGACTTTGGGACTTCAGGATTATGGAAGCTGGACCACTAGGCAGGTAAGAATACAACAGTCATTAACGCAGAAAAAGAGCAACCAAGGGAAACCAGATTTCTCTTTCCCTAGGAAAGCCACAGCAGTGCTGAGGGGACAGAGGTCTGCACGTCACCAGGGAGAGGGTGACCTCCCATTGTACCAAGGCTGTCACCTACTCATGGCCATCCCAAGGCACAGCAAGGGAATGATCAAAACAGTCTGAAACCAGGGAATCACCCTGCTGGGGTTACCAGGGCTGCCTATAAAGACTTATATGCACTCTGTTACACCACTAGAAATATCACAGCCAGAGAACTATCATATTATGAAGGCACTGTTATAGATTAAAAAAAAAAAAAAAGAAAAAAAAAAAAGACAATCATAGGAACTTCAAAGGTAACTGAGAAATAGTACTCCATTTTGAAGAAGGATTAATTTTTAGGTACTGGTTCTGTTCTCACTGAGGCCTTGGACAATGAATTCAATCAAAACAAATACTTAACAGTGCACATGATGCAATGTTTCACGAACAAATGCACTGGCCAAGAATTTATTACATACATACATGCATAATTCCTTCCAGATACATCAATGCCCAACTACATATCAGCTTCAGTAAGAATTCCATGCCACAGTCTAAGACTTGTAAGTCGACAACTTACAATAAATTATCATGTTAAAAAAGCACACACTCAGTAGCCAGTAACAACTAGACTATATCATAAAGAGCATTCTAGGAGCATTGTGCTACCTATCTCTTTGCCAGATTTCCACACTTTATTACAGAATTTCTCTTGCTCTTTCTTTAAGTCGATAAGTGCTACACAACGGTAATTATGATCACTGATTAAACTGAAGATCCAAAGCTGAAAGAAAAAGAAAAAGCAATTGCAATAACCTTTTGACACCAAAGATAAAGCTTACATGAATACAAACTAAAGATCCAATATTTAAAACCATAGATATAATTAGTGAACTTTTGTATATGGCATTTCACCTTGGACAAGAACTCCAATTATTTGTATCCCTAAGATTGTTAAAGATAATCAAAGCAGCAATGATCAGTTTGAGCTGTACATCTACTTCCCACATGTTTATGTGTTTTGAAAAAAAGCTCCTTATAGACCATTTCTCACAATTAAAAATCAAAGTTAACATGGATGCAATTGCTCACTGGGTCATGTGCATGAATTTCATTTATACCTTTCTTGGCGTAGACACCACAACGGTTAAAGCTTTAATTTTCTTCAGAATTACTGAACAGTAACACTGAAGAAAAACATCTGGAAATTATCTTGTAAATATACTCTTACCATTAAAGAAGTGGTGAAATGGATATTCCCATTTACCACATTTTTATTGCAATTCTCACATGCTGAAATCATAGCCTCTTCCATTTAATTGCTGTGCATTTCTTTTTTTGGCCAAAATAGGAGAATCCTATTTTTCACCTTTTTTCTTTTAAAACAGATACATTTGTACCCTCTCAGAGTGCTCTTCTTACATAATCACTGATTGTGCTCTTATGTTTTCCTGGTTTTCAGGAAAAAGTTTCTGTGTTGTAATAGAGGTCTTATTTACCATTTATGGTTTACACTAAAAGCACTGAATTATGCTTACTAAAATAAGTTTTTTAACAATTCAAAAAACTTAGGCAGCTTGTGAACCTTTTTTATAGACAGAAGCATCTGATTCTTGACATAGAGACTGAGTTTAATGAATAATTCTTACCTGTCCCTCAGCACATCCAGTGATAATCTGTTTGTTTTCTTCATCAATTAGCAGACTTAGCAAAGGAAATGCTGTTCAAAAAAGAAAGATAAAAGCATTTCTCGAGTAGACACAAATCAGATACTTAAATAAAATACATGATTCAAAAATGAATCTTCTTATTTATAAAGACAGGGAGAAAAAGCCCTTACTGCAGTTCTCACGGTTTCACAGAGCTTTGTGTGCCTCAGCCTTTGTGCTGCTGAGGGCTTTCTGCATGCAGGTCTCTGGACTGCCCACCACCTAAGCTGCCATGGCAGTGGTTTCCTGCACCCTGTCACCCAAGCTGCTGTGGCATGGTTTGCAGACTTATGAAAGTACACTAAAACTATCCACTGGGAAGCAGACTTAAAAGGAAAAACTATTTACTGTTGGCTTTAAAGAATAGTATGTTTACTGCTACCTTGTCTACAGGAATTATTTTCACTAAATCAACCCAAAACATCTATAATACTCATAGATTATTAATTAGAGATAGGAGATTTTTGCTATGCAAAAATACATTTAAAAATAGAAAAATTACCTGTTATTATTCCTGACTGATATATTAACTGGCTGGTAGAATAGTCCCACACCTTCAGATTAAAAAAATTAGAAAGATATAAAGATAGGTATCTATTTAGTTATCTACTGAAAATACAACTTTTAATAGCCATCACATGGTGAAAACAGAGAAATGCAGGCATTCAAAGTGATGTTCTTAGGAAAGAATTTTTTTTCAGCGCCTGTTTCCAATTATGAAGGGTTTTGTCCAACTGATAATCATCCCTGGTGAGAAAGGGCAAACTCACATGATAATGGATACACAAAGTATCAAGTTTTCTTAGGTTGATCTCTCAGTGACTTTAGTAAATTTATGAAAAGGCATACATGAAAAACAAAAGAAAAAAGGAGAGGGGTGCATTGCATACAGTAACCCAGTCCAATAATCCCAAAAAGGAAAATTCAAATTTATATCAGCAGAATCAAAGGGAAATATTTTCCTTCAGCTCATCATACCTGAAACACTTCAGTTACAGCCAAGCTGATCAAAATATTTTATTTCTATTTGCCAGATGATAATAATCACTGAAGTTAATACTTCAATGTGGAAAATTTTGAATATACAAAACCTGCATTGTTCTTTTAAAAAAGAGTAATTTATTTTTGTTATAATTTCCCAAGCAATTCGAAGAACAATGTCCTTATATCCATAAAGTCAAATATATTTTTTACTTAATCTTTAGCACATATTTAAAGGAGAATAAATAAGAATACTTCACATATTCCCTAAATTATTCTTTTTAAATTTCATTTCTACAGTTTCCTTGCCTTAAAGGTTCTGTCTTCTGACACTGATATGAGCATACTTTTCTCCCATGTGCAAAACTCAGCAGCAGTCACCGGAGCCAGGTGTCCATCCAATTCAGCTAGTACAGCTTCACTCTGTGATTAATCAAGTCAAAAATAAAAACAGAATGGACATCAACATAAAATTGACAATTAAGTGTTTTAATAATTAATAACTCTTGCTAAGCATTGTCAGATTTGCTTTCCAAATATAATTCAGTAAGATTTCTCTTACTGAAACTGAAGCCCTGTATACCATCCTGCTGGCAAAGCCACTACACATTACTTTTGCTTCTTCAGACTGAATGATACAGGAACAGTTTTCCAGATGACCTAAGAATATTTTGTACTTTTAAGTTATTGAGATACTGTTTCATTTCAACTCTTTAAGCATAGTCTTCTCTCTGATATATGATGCATTATCAAGTGCCAGTTCCTTCTTATTTTATGACAAAATTAATGGTTTTGCTTAATTTTACTAACGTTTCTGTATCATGATTTTATTTGAAAGTGAATAAGTAAAAGAAATAGCAGCACCATACAAAGTACAAAGAATGTTATCTCACCTTTGCACTTAACATGTAGATCTGATTTCCAGCACATACTGCCACTTGTTGATCATCTGGACTAAACCTTATATGAAGCACCATTCCCAAAAGAGTTCCTATAACAATTCCTTGAGGTGTAAACCCTGCAGCAATTGTATTGTTAGTAAGACTCAATGAAATATAAAAATCTGGCACAATGAGATTCTTAGAAACTTTGCATAGCAGTTACTAACCACAGAGCTGTCCCAGTTTGTCAGGAATATGTACAGAAAAACACACTGTTTACATACACCAGGGTATTGGGGAAAAAAGCAGAGAACTATGGACTACCAGAATTCCTCCATCTGCCCTCTTGCCTAGATATGATCTGGCACTCCTTATGATATTAATAATTACCATCAAATCATGTTTTATTGCTTCCATTGAAATTGCAAGGAAAAGGATTTTTGGAGTAGGGTAATGTGCCTATGGAACCCACTAGTGCCACACTCATTTTGGAGATAAGAAATCGTAACTGAAGTCCAGCAAAACACAGCTCTGCAAATACTTCTTCTGGGAGAATATGCCAGTCGATCAGCCAAAAAGTAAAGAGGATTTTCCTTCTCTGCTTTTTTCTGTGGGGAAAGGCTGAAAGAGAAAGTACACCACTAAATATCATTACAGAGTCAGATAAGACCTGATCTGAGAACAGGTCATATTTCTATCCTGTCTTCATGATTTCATTATGGTCATCTCACTGGTTCAAGCAGATTGGTTTCTGCTGATCCCTACTTTATAATGCTGCCTTTAATGATGTGAGGATAGTTTGGATATGTCATTAGATTTTAGGATTTCATAGGGAACAAATCATCTAGAATACAAGCACAACTACAGGTGTCCTTTCAGGCTTTCATATTAGATGCTGTGGAGTCTTTACAACTGATTAACAGGTCAAGGTCACACAAAGAATTCCTTAACTACTTTGACACAGTTTATAAGAAATAATATGAGAAAATGTGCCAAGAATGTGCAGAGGACAGTATGTGGAGACAAAGTCTCTACAGCATCTGCTGATGAGCCTGTAAATGGAGAGAAAATGAAAAAATCAAGCAGCAGACAATCTGGATGCCAAATGCCTTTGTATCAAAACTACACACACTCTTTATCTCTCTGCTACTTTCTATTCCTATCTCCCAGTTTTATTTCCTCCAAATTCATAGTCCCATTTTATTTCCAGTTCCTGAAGTACCCTTTGATTGTCTATGTTACTCTTACATGGATTAAAATTAAATACTGACCTTTATTTATAAAAAGGACTGATATTGTTATCATGAGCTCAACATTAGTTTTCATATTATATAGATTTGCAAATTCAAAATGGAGCAGAGTGCAAGAGAACTCCCTTACATTAAGTCATCGGCAAATCTCTAATTATAGATAACAAGGATAACTTTTTATAGTGTGGAACAATGCCATGCAACTTTAAATATTGTCACCAAAAGGGGACAGACTGCCCCTGGGAATCCAATGAATCAGTGAATCATGACTCTGGGGATCTTGCTCTTTTTTTTTTTTTTCCCTTTCACTATTCTTCTACTTTCTAATGAATTTAAGCTTGCAGAGAGGTTAGCACTGCTGCCTAGAATCTAATGCCATTGGTTGAGGCTCCAAACCAAGATGGTGGTCAGGACACTAAAATTCCTATTTTCTCTTTGCCCTGTCATCACAATGCTCTTTCACTCAGGCACTCTTCTCCCAGATTAGATACTTGTATTGGTCTCTGTCACACACACACATGAAAACAATGTTCCAGAGACAGAAAGAGAGACAAAGCAAGATACAAAACACCAGCACCACAAGTACTCCAGAAAACGAAGTACTTTGGCATTGCATGTTTAATTATGCAGTACTGCTATGAATAATTTTTCTTCTGTCCATTTTACTCCACAGTGGCAGAGCGTCACTGCCTCTGCAGCGCTTCCCGGCTGGCCCCGAGGCGAACAGCACAGCACCTCGGCCAGCTCCGCACCCGGCTCAGCATCGCCGCGGGGCCGCCGCCGCCAGGGGCCGGTGGCTGTGACAATGACAGGACGGGCTGCGCTGCCGGCCTGCTTCAACTCGGCATCGCCAAAGAAGAGCAGGAGAGAAGCACAGCATTACTATGGCTGTTCCTGCTGCTGAATCTGAGTGACTGAGGTGTGCTTCTCAGAAATAAAACAATCTTGTTATAGAAGGAGCAGTGGGAGGAAAGGAGGTGTTGGGGTGGCCTTCCAAGGTTGTTGTTGCTCAGAAAGTGTCTGGACACTGGTCTGAGTGATTTGTGGTGAATGGCTGCCTTTGCATCACTTCTTTGTTCATATAGATGACACATATATATTATATAAACAATACTCTACCTTCTTGCACTTTCTGCGTACATTCATCAAGATTCCACACTATCACATGTTCATGAGAGGCAGAGCAGACAAGAAGTGGATTGATTTTATTTCCAAATGACAATGCAGAAATTGAGTAATGATGCCCTGACAAAAACAATGGCTGACAAATGTAGATAAAGAAGAGTAAATTAATAACTTCAAAAAAAGATTATGAATCATATAAAATTACAAATGGAACAATAATTAATTTTTATTTACAGCTTCAAAATCACCTAAATTTCAATGTAGCTGTACTGGTTTGGCTGGGATGGAGTTAACTTTTTTTCATAGCAGCTTGCATGGCACAATGCTTTGAATTTTGTAATAAAAACAGTGATGATAACACAGCAATGTTTTTGCTGTTGCCAAATGCTGTTTGCACAGCATTGAGGCTTTCTCTTTTTTCCCACTTTTTCTCAGTTTCCCCATCCCAATAATAAGATGAAGATGCATAGGAGGTTGGGAGGGGACACAGCTGGAACAAATATTTCAATTTGCTGAACTAGCAAGGGGATGTTCCCTACCATATGATGTTATGCTCAGCAATAGAACTGGGCTATTGCCTGCAAGAAGGTGTTAAGGGCCTGGCGCATTGACTCTAAGGTGGCTGTTGCTCAAAGCCTCTACTGGGATTAGTCCGGTTGTAGGGGGTGCCTTGGTGCAGCTTTTTTCTCTCTCTTCTCTTCACTCATTAAACTACCTTTGAATCTATCCATGACTTCTCACTTCTTCCCATCCTAGGCTCCCCCCTACCCTGCTGGGAAGGAGTCAGCAGGAGACTGGGCAATGGTTTAGCTGCCAGCCAGGGCCGACCCACCACAACAGCTTATTTTATTCTTATCACAATAAAAAAATTCATAAAAAATGCTAGTACCCTTCCAGCATGGAAGTGAAACCTGACACTTCTACATTACCTTCAAATATTTTATTTATTAATTAGTTTAAAGTAGCAGCCTACCAAGGGCTCTATTCCAGCTTTACCTGAGCAGTGGCTGTGTTCCAGACGCACAACCCATTGCGACTCACGGGGAAAGCGCAGTGATGGTGACTGCACGCCAGCTGAAAGAGCGGCTCCGGCAGTTTGCCTTTGAACAAGTGCTTTTCGCAGACAACGTCAGGATCGCGGCTTCCTCCAGAGGCGCGGCCGGCCCCGGCGCCCTCCATCCTGCGGCTGCGAACGGCCCCGCGGCGGAGCCGGACCACCGGGGCCGCCTTCCCCCGCCGGCTGCGTCCTGCCCGCGGGGCCCACGGCTCACGGCCGCGCTCGGGGCTCCCTCCCGCTGGGAAGTGGAGAGCCCCGGCCCCGGCCCCGGCCCCGGCCCCGGCGCGCTCGGCCCGTAACCAGGGCAGCGCCGCCGCTGACGGGAGGCCGGGCGGGACAGCTCTCGGTGGCCCGCAGAGTGCGGCGGGCCCGCGGCGGCAGCCGCTGTCCCCTCACCTGGGCAGCGGGCCGGCGACCGGCGACAACCGCCCGGAGCTGCTTCCTGGCTCTCCACAGCGACACACACACAAAGCAGCATGGCCAGAAGGTCCAGGAGTGCCTCACTCGTGTCCCACTCGTGGACGCCAGCTGAGCACTGCGCCCAGCACTGGGGATCCCAGCAGGACACAAACATTGGAGCAGGACCTTAAGTGAGAGGTGAACATCTCTCCTGTAAAGCCAAGAGAAGAGGGATTTGGGTTCTTCACAGAATCACAGAGTCAGAATGTGTCAGATTGGAAAAGACCATGGTGCATCATCTGGGTCAATTTCCCTGCTCAAGCAGAGTCATTCTAAAGCACATGGCACAGGATTGCATCCAGACAATTCTTGAATATGTCAACATCCATACCTTGAGAGAGATTCCACCACCTCTCTGGGCAATCTGTTCCAGTGAATGGTCACCTGCACGGTTCTTCCTCATAGTCAGGTGGAACTTTTTCAGCCTGGAAAAGAGAAGGCTCTACAGGCACCTTACAGTACCCTGTGAATACATAAAGTGAGCATATAAGAAAGACAGAGAGAAACTTTTTACCAAGATCTGTAGTGTCAGGATAAGGGGTAAAAACATTAAACTAAAAGGGGGTTGATTTGGATTGGACAGAGGGGGCATATTTTTTACAATGCAGGTGGTGAGGCACCAAGCAAAACAAAGCTTCTATTTTCTCCAAGTTTGTGGATGATGCCAAATTGGAAGGAGCAGTCAGAAACAGGCTGACAAGAATTTCATGGAGTCCAACAAGAGTAAGTGGAATCCCATGTCTGGCACAGCGTAACTCCATGCAAGATGAAATGCTGAAGGATGGCTCTCTGGGAAGGGGCTCCCCAGAACAGGATCTAGACATCCTGCTGGACAAGATGAATATGAGCCACCACGGTGCCCTTGCAGCAGAGGCAGGCAAATGAATCCTGGGCTGTGTTAGTAATAGAGAGTAGCCAGCAAGTTGTGGGAGTGATCCTTCTCCTCTGTTTGGCACCTGTAAGGCCATGCCTGCAGTGCTGTGACCAGCAGCAGGGGGTTTGGTACAAGAAAGATCCTGACATACTGTATCAATTCTAGTATAGAGCAAGAAAGATGGTCAGGGAGCTGAAGAAAATGATTTACACAGAGAGGCTGGGAGAGCTGGGTCTCTTCAGCCTGGAGAAGAGACAGCTGAGACTTTATTGTTGCCTGCAACTATGTAATTGGAGGATATAGGAATGACAGACTTTTCTCAGAGGCACTCAGTGATAAACTGTATCCTGGGAAAACCAAATTAGGGTCATACCAAATCAGTATTTAATTTTTTAAGTATCATGACAGTGGTTGAATATCAGAACAAGTTTCTGAAGAGAGGTTGTGGATCTCTATATCTGGTGTTGTCCGGGAGTCAAATGGACATGACCCGGAGCAACCTGCTTTAATTAGAACTGTTTTGAACAGGAAGGTGGACAGGAGGAGTCCAGAAGTCCCTTTCAACCTGAGTTATGATTTTATGACCAAGTTTTTGATGTGCATCAACTTAAACCATTTTGATGGCGATCAGTCAATATCAACCTCAGCTTCTTTTCAAACAGATACTTTCTATAGGGCTATCTTAATTGTGTCTGTCTGTAATTAAGACTACAAGCATTTTTGCCCTATATAAGCATCTGACATATTTTATCACTGACAACATAGTCCCCTTGTGCTTGTTAGTTTTGCCTGGAGAAAGTACCAGCCCAAATTCCCTTACTGTGTATATGTGAATTTGGAAAAAGCCACTGTATTGAGAACCAGCTGCAGCTCAGTGCACTGCACATGACACTTTTTCTGAACTGTGACTCATGGCTGGGAATATTAGAGAAAATTTTATTGTTTTTCAAGAGCGATACAGTGATTAATGTGTTATGACAGTTTAGTCATTGGTGAAGAAAAATAAATGCTGACACAGCGAAAAGGGTGCTGCTCTGACATGCAAACAACCCCTGGGAATCTTAAAGAACTTGTTCTGAAACATGTTGTGTCTCTGTAATTGCTTCTAGGCAGTTAAGTACTCTTTTTTACAATTTTCACCTGACTTTATTCACTTTTCAATGTTTGTACGTACGATACAATTTTTCCTAGTGTCCAGCCTATATCTCCCATGGCAAACTTGAGGCCACTACCTCTTGTCTGGCTGTTTGTTACCTTGGAGAAAAGACCAACCCCAACCTGGCTACAGTGTCCTTCCACATGGTTGTAGACAGTGATAAGGTCGCCCCTGAGCCTCCTCCAGGATAAACAACCCCAGCTCCCCCAGCTGCTCCCTACAGGACAAGTGTTCCAGACCCTTTGCCAGCTCCATTTCCCTTCTCTGGACTCAGTCCAGCACCTCCGGTGAAATTGACATCTATGTGGAAAATGAAAGACTGCTGGAAATAACAGTTCCTTATCATATCATGCTTTGGTGTCCAACAGTATATTTGTAGTGGTCTCAATACTCAATCATAAGAAGAACTTTAAAAATGAGGTCTAGCAACTATAATATTTTAATGTTTTAAGCAAAATGAACAAAACTGATTTCAAAAAAGCTAAAATTTATCAGAACCTGCATTTGGCAGTCTTATGCAGCCAGTTTGTTTGAGCTAGGAATGAAGAGAACAAGTTACATGGGTTTGTGAAATTAGAGGACTTTGAAGATAGAACATTAGCTCAGTTAGCACGGGGCCCTTGGGGTGCATACACAGGCTCTCTTGAATCTCTCAGTACACAAGACACTCCATGTAGATTTTTTTCACACTTTCAAACTTTCACTCTTGTTTATGATTTTAAGCAGCTCAGCCACGTCAAGGTAACTGTTGAAATCAATTCAAAAACAGTGTTGGGTTTATTTTCTCTCTGTCATACTCCTTTTCTGTTCTGTGATCTTAGGTCAGGTTTATGCCGACACTCAAGTAAACTGTCACTGACCTACGGAGGGACACCCATCCTCCAGTAAACATCTTACATCCAACCTCAGTGCCGCTGAAGGACGCCTTTCCTAAATTCAGGCTTTCGTGGCGAAAAGCGCCTCCCACGGCGCACCGAGCCCTCCCCGTTCCGCCCTCGGTGCCTCCCCGCCCTTCCCAGGCCCTCCCCTCAGCCGCGCTCTCGCGATACCGGGGGCGCGGCCGTGCCCGGGGCGGGGCGGGAGCGCCCGGCGGGTACCGGTTGCGTTCGGGGGCGGCGCGGCGCCTCCACCCGCCCCCAGCGACTCCCGCTGCGGGCCGGGCTCTGCCGGGCGCACCGAGCGGCTCCCGGGGCGCGCAGGGGGAGCGCCGTTCCGCCCTGCGTGCCGGCTCCTCGGCGCCGGCCTCCTCTCGGCCGCCGCGCTGCTCCGGGGCCCGCCCCGGGGAGGGGCTTTCCCGCGGCGCCCCGGCCGCGCTGCGCTGCCGCACGTCCGCCAGTGCCCGCTGCTCTTCCTCGCCGTGGCCGCGGCCTTGCTGGAGCCGGAGCCCTGCGGCAGGTCGGAGGTGAGCCGAGCCCCAGCCCCCGGCCGGCGCGGCCACCCGGCGGGAGCGGCGCAGAGCCGCCCGCTTGCCCCGGAGCCGCCGCCGCCGCCCCCGGCGGGGGTCCCGCCCGCGGAGAGGCGGGGGCGAACCGGGGCGGGCGGAACTCCTCGTTCGTGGCTCTGTCCAAGGTCTCTTGGAATCGTTTCTCCTCCCGAGCGCTGTGCCAGCGCCACGACGCTTTCGTTCTTTCCTAGATAACTTTAATCCTTTTCTGGTCAGATGTGGAGCTCCTCCTGTGGCTCCGCTCGGCTTTTTCATCACTACTTCGACAGACAAGTGACAGAGTCAGCTCCCTCCTACGGTCGAGACAAAAGACTGTTTTTTTCCTGTGGTTGTTGAGGGAGTTCTGTCAGTCTGGCAGGTTCAGCACATGCTGCACCTCGTTCTTTTATGCTGTCTTTGCAGAATTGTGACCTTGCAGTAGAGAGGCCTCTGGAACAGAAAACGTCAAACTACAGAAACAGTTGGGCATTTTTTTCTGCCCTGGATCCGTTCAGTTGTAGAACTTCTAACATTTAAGTGACATCTCTGTGGAGGTAATGCAGTTTGTGTTGGTGCTAGCAGGGTACAAAACGAGTTACAGGCAGCTTTCTGGTTTCAGATAATTGTAGTCCTTATGGAAGGAATGAGGGATCTTCCTCTTAAACATGAAGGTGTTCAGGTTTGTGGCTCCTGTGATTTTGCATGTCAAATTCAGTCAGCTGTATGCTTTGGAAGCCTTTGCAGGGTTTGGAAGTTGCTGCAACACACAGAGACTTTAGTGCAGCGGTTCAGAAGGCTAGAGTGTGGCAGGCATACTCAGCCTGCTCGACTGGGAGTGTGCAGCAAGGAGGGCTGTAAGAACCTTGATCTTGCAGCAGTCCTTTATATCTTCCCCTTGTCCCGTTACCTTCAGCTTTATCTTTTGTACCCAAGTGCTGTAAAGAGCTGAGCGTCTATACTGTAACAAAACCTTTCTGAAAGTAAATGTATTTTTGTCAGGGAAGGTGTGCCAAATTTGGTCCTAGAAACAAGCCATACATCAAGATCGTGAATTAATGTATTACCTCATTAGATAATTTGTTTTTATTTTTAAGTCCATCCCAATGCAAGCTGGAATGTCTACTGCTTCAAGTCCAGATCCAGATTTGCACCTTTACTGTCTTTTGAAGTTGAGGATGAGGGTGGGAGAACAAATAGGATGCCTTAAGCACCTCACAGTAAAGTTAAGCATCTTCAAGCATGCAAAAGCCTTCCTCTCCTTAATTGTTTTTTTGGTTTTTTAAAGTTAAGCTAAAATCACTATAGGGTTTCATCCCTCCTGGGGTATTTGTCAAATTTGGCATGCATGCAAGTAGAATGAAACTAAAGTCTCTATGTCAGTTCTCTTGAAAGAATACTGGCTTAATTTCTGTTTAATTTCTGAAAATGTAAGCCATTTTTATTCTGACAAAGTTCCAAATGTTAGCACTGGTTTCTGTGGCTATTAAAAATGTGGGGTTAATGAACACAATGGAAGTTAAATTTGTATGGACTAGAGAGGATTTATAAGAATGACCAAATTAAAAAAAAAAAATAGGTTATTTCCCATACGGGAATATACTAAAATCTGAATTTTGCTTTATATTCATAAGGTAGAACACGGACACAGGAAGAATCCAACTGAAGACCATGGCAACACACTGGAGAAGAATCCTGACAGTATTTGTGACAGCTCAAGTACTATTTGTGGTAAATGCCTTTGAGGAAGAGGACATACCAGAGGAATGGATTCTTCTTCATGTTGTCCAAGGTCAGATTGGAGCAGGAAACTACAGCTATTTGAGACTAAATCACGAGGGAAAGATCGTTCTTCAGATGCGGAGTTTAAAAGGTGACGCAGACTTGTATGTGTCTGATGCGACACTGCACCCCAGCTTTGACGAGTACGAGTTACAGTCTGTGACTTGTGGCCAGGACATCGTCCATGTGCCTGCACACTTCCGCCGCCCTGTGGGAATAGGGATTTACGGGCACCCCTCTCACCTGGAGAGTGAGTTTGAAATGAAGGTGTACTACGATCGAACAGTTTGTACAGTACCCGTTTGGTGAGGCTTCTTACAACCCTGAGGAGATGGAGGCAAACCAGAAATACTCACAGTCTACAGAAGATGAATCTCAGGATGAGGAGTCTGTTTTCTGGACTATACTTATTGGAATCTTGAAATTAATACTTGAAATCCTTTTTTAAATTGATACACACTGGACTTAAGTCACACTTCATCCTGTGAAATTGGTATGAATGACTTGCTGTTATACTTAATACTCACTATGTTTCCTGAAGAGATATTCAGGTTACAGTTTCCAAAACCAGAAAGGAAGTGGGGAGAAAAAGCCATATTTAATTTTATATTGTAAATCCTCCCCAATATGTAAAATGAGCAGCCAGGACAGCATTTGCAGTGCTCTTCAGAGATCAGGGCTTAAAAATGAATGTATAGTTTGGGGTCTTGTTAAATTCACTTAAAATAGGTGCTTAGGAAAATCAATTCCAGTTCAGTATTTCTATTGTTTTTTTATAAAGAAAAATTAATAAACTACTGCACTTCAGTCCCCCCTCTCAATTTAAAGTGTATTTAAAAATAAAACCTGCTTCTTTTCTGAGCAAGCATCTCCAGTAAAACTGATCAGCAACGTGTATGAGTGTATTCAAGAAGCTGAGCAGCTTAGGGTGAAGGAAGGAGAAAACAATCAATCACCCAAAGGGAATAGATGGTCTGTATTCTGACTGCGTGTGCTCTACATCACATCAGCCATCTGTCAAACAGGTTGGTCCAGTCACTCATCACCACTACAAATCCATGACCTGAATCAAGTGCATGTTGCTCCTTTGCTATTACTGCACGGAGAGGGAGTCTTCAGCTGTTGTTTACTTGTCAATATGACATTTTCGTCTCATTAAAAACAACACAGCATACAGGTATCTCAAACTTGAGAGGTGCTTTCTTACACTTCCCTTGGTATCTTTTTGTGATTGATTTTTTTTTCCAAGCATGTATTTATGAATAAGTCATTAGCTTGCACAGAAAATTTATGCTGAAAGGGATTTGCAGTATATTGTAAGAAGGTCATCTCATGCCTACTCTTCTACAGAAGCTACTTTTACCAGGAATACTTTTTGCTTTGGTGGAGTATTTCAGAATAACCAGTTGCTATGCAAATAAAGTACATTAAATTGCTCTGTAATTTTCTTTTCACAGGGCTTACTGATAAGTGCACTGAAATAAACAAGTATGTTGCTATAATTTTATACAAATGCATGTATAATTTAAATTTCATTAGTGAAAAAACTTCTCTTTTTTGAGTGGTAATTTGGCTTGCCTCTCTCAACACCTAACAGGACAGTAGTGACTTGTATCACAAAAAATCACTATATAGACAAAGTTTATTTAGTAAAAAGAAAAAAAAAAAGTGGTATTGCTCCTCTTATAGAGTGGTTGATTAAATAGCACCAGAGTATCACTTTAATTTGTGCAGTTAAGTTTGTGGACAGCAAGTTTTTAGGCTTTCTTAGCCCTCCTTGCTGTTTTTCCCCCTTCTTCCTCCTCTTCTGGGTACAGGAGGGTCTTTCTGACAACAATCACAAATCCAGCGACCTAAGAAAAGAAAGTTATCAATTACTGGGAAACTAAGTTTGTTACTCTCTTACCTATTTAGGCAGCCCTTCACCATTCTGTTAGGTGCTTATCTATTTGCAATATTTCCTTTAATGTGAACAACAAATGCTTTTAAAATTAAATTAAGCATCTTTTCTATAAAGCATCATACACAATTCACACTCCTTTGCAGACTCATTGTGTGTAACTAGTGGCTACACCAATCTTCATGGACCTCAAGAAGTGCCAGCACTCCAAGGAGATGGTTATTAGGTAAGAGCTTTACAAACAGTGCTTGAGTTTGCCGGTCATATTTTCAGGTGAATGACTACAGTTCAAGGTTGTGAAGTTACCCAGAGCAGAAATCAATGGCAGCTGGGGAAGCATTTAACTTGTTATTACAACAGCTGGAATCAATGGCTGTTTTGGTAATTGTGTAGTTTTGTAGACATATAATCTATTTTGATTACATTCTTAGGTCAGCCTCAAAGTGAAATCAGCCACAGAACCTGCACGAAAGTGACAGCTAGCTCCAGTGCTTCCCAAAATGGGGCAGGTACAGTGTGTTTTAAGTACTGTCCAGGGAATACTGTCACTGCCACTGGATACATATTCATGAACTTACCATGGACGTAGAACTACATGTAAAGCAACAGTACCACCTGTTATTTTCTTTCTACTGCCCTGAGTGGGCCACATGATATGAGTGACTTGGCAATTTAAAGCTACTGGCTTGCCTGCCTATGGAGGTACTTCTGTTGCAGTTTTGATGTTTAAGAATAAAAAAGGGAATGAAAGGGTTTAAAGAGATATTTACAAATATTAAATTCAGACAACTATTTCATTTAGAAGCTAAAACAGCACAATTAATGTGAAAGCTATACTCTAGCAATATGCAATACAGTTTCTTTTACAGGTTTCTTCAATGAAAAGAGGTGATTATTGTCAGTATTCTGTGGAAATGGAAAAAACAGTTCTGAGCAAGCCTGTTTGGGTTATGCTGTAAAAGCCAATTATATTTCCTGCACTGGAAATGCGAGGTTTAACTGTGCACAACCAAATATACAGAAATAAAACTTAGTAAAAAAATCGGGTCCTATATGTGAATGCTTTGCTATAGTGTTTCTTACTCTTACCTTTCACACTTGTTTTAAACTATTCTTTCAAAAGAGTATGTATCAATTCATTAGTTCATGTATTAATTCTGAGACAGAGCCCAGGACTCAAGAGGAAGAGGGAAGGGAACAAGTAACTCTTACTTTATTACCTGAAGGAATAGCATCAAGCCCCACACAAAAAGTGTGATAACCACGGTCACATACATCACAGAACATCATTTCTTCTTCATGGTGAGGCTGCCCACATATAATGCAGGTTTTACACTCCATACATTGCCAAGGGTAAGTCTTAATCATAGCAACAAGCTCCGGGGTCATATCAAGGCAAGAAGGGTGGCCTAGATTAAAACCAGTATTATTATTTTTATGCCTGAAATGAAATTTAAAATTAGTTAGACTGTTTGCTTTTACCAAACATGAAGCTTAGCTCACCTCCTGGTGAGATCCCATAGTGTGAGCACAGAGAACATGAAAGAGAGATGGGGTCGTAACAAAGGACAGAAAAGGCAACTGAATTCCTGCTACACATGGAGTACACTAAATATGTCCACAAACAGATCTGGATCCTGAGGAATCAACTTAGTGGATGTAGATACTCACCACTGTTGTCACACTGGGAGCAATGTATTAGAGCTTCAGGTTTTCCTTTCTTGTTGGACTCCTTACCCTTCAGACAAATTCCACATATAGCATTTGGAATGACCTTTGGCTGGAAGGGTAGAAGAGGGCTATAAATTCATTCCAGAAGAATTTACAGATTCAACAGGAAATGTCATCTATCTCCTTAACTATTAAAATCTATAAACTGTCAGGATGTGTGAACCCTGAAACACGTGACAATCACTGACAAGCAGCAGCACTGAAAAAAATCATAGATTAAACTACATAAAATTTTCCATTTGTTATACATAGTGAGTTTTATGTAAATCCAGCTGGATTAAAAGCACGTACTTGCCTCTTTCTATTAATTCATCAGCTAATATTCTCCTCATGGTAAACTAAATGTGACATAGGGTGAAAAATTTCAGGAAGATTCTTCCAATATAGAATACTCTTTATGAACTTCTGTGTGGATTTCCTGTATATGAAGGAAATATATAGGGTTTTTTTTGCATTACATTTGTCCCTACATATAGAAAATTAATTATAAAAGCAACAAACTTGATTTTTTCTATCTTCAGTTTCAAATTATATGGTTAGCTATGCTGTACAGAGCTGTATTCCTTTTATCATTCCTTCTTGTATCCAGTCATAATCATTTAAGAAACAAAAGCCTTGCATTTAACTAGAGATTTTTACATTTACAATTTTTCTAAGTTATCATCTAGAGTGTGTCTGGGTCCATGAGATCCATTTAAAGGGTAAGAGAAATAGTAGGCTGTTAACATGGGAAACATTTGCCTAGGTATTCTGTACATCAACTCTGTAGATACAAGAGTGCCATTCTGATGAGGCCTTGGGAAGAATTAAAGCATTCTGAATTTCAGAAACATGGCAGTAGTTACATTGTTGAGCTTTGACTGCCGCATCATGAACTCAGTGAAAAATGTAGTCTACAATTAATGTAGTACTCACTGATGTTAAACTGACCAGCACCAGTTTTTAAAAAACAGTGTTGCTGCAAAGACCCAACTAGCAGAGGGAGCTGAAGGCTCTAAACAGCTTGTCAGTAAGAAGAATCCCAGCCAACTACCAACCACTCATGGGGAGAAGAATGAGGTTTAAAACAAATTTAAAAAGTGAAAACACAAAATAAATAAATAAAAAAATTACAAAGAGCTTTTGCAATACAACTTATCTTTAAGCGTGTTTATTTCCCCAGCCAGTTTTTGACAGCACCTAGCTAGGTAATTAGTATCTTGACTAATTTCTAAAATCAGGATGCATTGCTTTAAGTTTTCATGGGCTTTTCATGTCAAAACATGGCTACAGCCTGCATCAAATTGTTTGGTCTAAGGAGTTTTATTCAAGAAAGCAAAACACCACACCAAATGTTTATAGGTAACTTCCTTCAAAAGATGACAGAGGCATTCATAGACATTTTTTTGCTTATTTATTTTAAAAAAGCAAAGTCAACCTGTTTTATACATAAATATAATAATAAAACAGTAAAAGAAGTCTAACACACAAACATCTCTACAAAATAATAAATATAATGGAAGGAAAACCACGCATAAACTCTTTTACTGTTAACTATACTACGTGTCCTACATGTATACCTTTATACCCTGCTCCTCCCAACAAAAGTGGCACATGCTTAAACCTTGTCAGTGTGGCAGCATTTACCCTTCCATTGTTTAGGCTAGTTTTTATTTTTAAATTGTACTGTCATCTAAGAAACCAAGCCTTTCCAGAATAGCAATCAAACTTTTCTAATCAGTCTTCTGGCTTGTTAAATATTTGTATTTTACTGCCTTTAACATACAACAGGACACCCCCAGTACTCCAGCCAAAGTGAGCTGCTTTTCGGACACATCCAAGTGTTACAGGTGTGTGCAGTTCACATTCTGATACGCATAACTCTCAAGGTAAACATTGCTACAGATGCATTTATTAACAATGCTTCCATCTAGACTTAGTTCACTGACCTGCACTCATTAGAAACTGTGCATATTAAGGGGGGGTGAGAATCACAGCCTTTTAAGAATGAAGTTCCAACAGTATGGAAGTATTTTTACAAAAAACAACAACAAAAAAATTTTTAAAAATCAAGACTATTCACATTTTAATCCAGTTCCATTCCACCACCATAAATGGCTTTTAGAAATGCTATTAAAAATCTGTCAATTCCAAAGGGGAAGTCACAATATCCCACCTCGTTAGGAGTAAATTTTGCTTTCGATATTCCCATCTTATTGGGATAAGATACAAGAGAAAATGAATGCAGGGTCAAAATGATGACTGTGATGTGTAGGTTTTCACTTCCATGCTGCTGTGCTGCAGCTCTCAAACTAAGCTTTCCAACTACACCATTTTTATAACATCCTATTCTGAATGCAAAGCATTACATTTTCATATACAGTGACCCAAAACAGAAGTGTTGCAAAATAAAGATACTCAATACATTTCAGTTTTATGTGCAAAAAAACTCTTGTACTTTTAACAGTACCCTGTGTGTGCAATTGTAGCAGTCAGTCCTGCAGCAACAGACTCACTACTTGTAACATGACAAAATGTAAAACACATGCTAATCGTTCTTTGTTAAAGAACTGACAATAAAAAAGACTCCATATAAAATACAGTATTTCTTTTACTTGAAAATAACTCAGTGGAAATGTATGGAATCCTGTAATACTCATAATGTGGCTATACATATATATGCTGATGCCATAGCAATTATCCCTCAATTTTAACTACATGTAACCAAAAGATTAGTGTCCTACAAAAATAGTCCAATATTAGAAAACAATATAGAACAAAAGTATTATAAAGATTTCACAGGGAAAACATTTTGAGTCAGTTAAGCCTTCGGCTCAAAGTGCCTTAACATGCAGGCACATATGGTAGGTATATTGTTATCTGGTGTTTTCATAGACTCACAAACAAGAATCATTCTGTCTTGCCAGTTAAACAGCTCATGTAATTTGTCTTATTGCAGTATTTCAAACGTTCCCACAAACAAGAAAGCCAATCCTCTCACCCTCCTAACACATCATCACCACCCCTGACTTAACAACAGCCAGACGGTTGATGCAGGCAACGTATGCTGACATTGTAAAGATGAGGCACTCTAAGTAAGACCTTGTTACTGACAGAATCAGTGATTTTGACCCAGGTAATTGCTGTGGGAATCCATTCTCAAAATGCAGTGCTGTATACTACTACCGCTCTTCTACAATTTAAAGTTCAAACCAAAGTTCTTCTCCACCAGTTCTCTCTCTATGCATTCATACGGCCATTAAATAGATTCAACTAATCAAACACTTGGGCATCTCGCAGCTAAGTGAAGCTTCTGTAAACTAGCGGCATACAATTTCTAATGTCAAGTTAAACAAAGCTAAAGCAAAATTTCAGCCTTCATCTTTGGATTTCATGTTCATGGGAATACTGAAATGCATTCTATGTCTACAACTTCTTGCAAAGTTACATATAAAAATATATACATATGTGGCAACCACATTCTAAATCTACACAGTTCACGCATTTCTTAATAAGTTCCTGAAAACAGAAAATGCAACTGGAGCTTGCTGTCTGTTATGAACTTGTACAGATACTGTATGTAGAGGAAATTTATCAAAGCTGTCCAATTGTTGCTGGAAATTAGCTTCTTATTGTAAGCTATAGTTTATTTAATATTAACTTGGTACACACAGATAGTAAATATTTATAACATAAAATGCAAGCCATCAACAGCTCACTCTTGCTGAGACAGATTCTCAGTATGTACAAACTTGTCACTGACAAAAATGTTCCCTGTCCCATAACCGTCAATAAGCAATCCCCACTGGTAAACACTCAACCCTATCTTAACTTAGTGTTTTCCCTCTTTATGGATCTATTCCTGCTCCCACTTAAGTCAATGGAAAATTCTCATTCCTCTCAGTGGAACAGGACTAGACAATTACCTGCTTTAAATGTGTTACAGTTTATTCAGATCCGCTCCTCAGTATGCAGAATAGTAACATATAAACAATGAATGTCAATTCCCACTACTTCTGAAAAGTATTTTTATCATAATTCTTGAAATTATTAAATAGAAACACTGAAGATTGGGGTCTTAGGTTCTGCAATCACTGTGTGATACCTGAAATGTCTTAACATCCTCACCAAGTTTCTAGTTTAGGTAAAAGCATATTGCCCACAAACGTTACTACATAGTATGAACTACATAAAAAGCTATTTTCCAAATACTATTACAGGGTTTACATAGTGTGGCCTATACAGCTGTAGTAAGCTTTTTTGCCTTCCATCCTAAACATCATAATATCACTGGATAAAAGGCTGTATTTAAAATTAATGTTGTAACAATATCCTCAGCCATACAGCTGCACTTGATAGGACTGATCTCTTGGTATGCTGCCATACAAAATAGGAAAAAAAGTAACAGATAGTGAATACTAGCTTCAAACTGGCACATATTTCTGACTGCTATGTTAAAGTAGACAGAAAGATGTTGAGTTCCAATGATAAATCCACAATGGATTTTTCCAGCATTACTGCTATGAATCTAAGAAGTTAACCCAATAGGAGGCCACGGTACAGCTAGGGTAAAGAAAAGCCCCACACGAAATATAAGCAAAAAGGAAATAAGGAAGCAAACAGATGGAGCACACAACAGGAGAACAGCTAGTGAAGTACAGCAAGCAGAAGTTCCACATTATTAAAAAAACCAAATACTTCAGGAAGAAGCTGGTGAGTAAAATTCAGTCAGGGGCTTTTTTCTTCGACCTTGTACCCAGGAACTGATTTGGGTAATACAGAACGTTTGGAACCATCTTTTCTTGGAGTAGCACTTTTGTCTCTTGTTTTTTGTCTTCCCTGAAAAGAATCCTCCTGGTTGTCTGTGGCGCAATCACCTTCAGATACATTGCCAGACGAATTGTCCTATAATAAAAATACCATAGCTATATTTTTTTTTTTTTTGGATAGACAGACAAGTCTTTCCTACACCCCTTAGAGTCAACTAAGGTAAGAGAAGGATATATCATTCCTTCTGCAAAAGCATGGGGTTTATCACAATCTAGAACACCTTTGCTCACAACATTCATTATCTGGTTTTTTCTGGTTTAAGAGACTGGCATCAGCAGTCATGTTTTTGCAGTTGGTCTTGGTACCAGTGTGGGGAGCACAACAGTATAATTCTCTGAAGTGTTTTCATTAGAAACCAGCAAGAAATCAACTAAATGCAATACGCTGTTTACAACGTAAAGGGCCAGCAAAAAGTTAAAAGTGCCACTGTCATGCATTTAAAGCATACAAGGACTACCATGAATTAAACACATGAAGGTTTTTTTCTGCCACCCTCACCTACTGTTTTCACCAGGAGCAATCTAAGTATTTAATTTGGACTGCAGTCAAAGAATGCCATCAATGGCAAAACACACTTCCATATTTAATACAGAACCAAACAACAGAATTTATTTTGCAGTAAAACCTTTTTTTTTTTTTTGAGGAATAAGGAGGCAAGAAAGAGGGGAAGAGGTTCAAAGATGGTGAGAGATCAATGTAGGCATAATTAAGAGCAGCAGCACAAGACTTTTCTCAGAAAAGTGTTAATAAAGGCTTCCAAAAAGCTCCAGAAGGAAACAGTGTGATTACTCACGTTTATTACAATAAAATCCAAGAGGCTAAATAACAATAGTGCCCTACATTAAAACACACTCTGTAAAAACACAATAGTAATCAGCCTGTGCCCTAGGACCTAAAATCAAAACAGACAAAACAGACACAGAGCAAATGGCGGAGTGTAACACAAAAGCAGACTGAGCTATGTGGCAACAAGAAACGGTATGTTTCACCAGTATTTCAGGGGAAGGGTTATTTAGGTCAGACCCACTAAAACACTACAGAAAACTGCTACCAACTTCAACAACGAAGCAGGGGGAGGTGTGAAAAAGGAGAAGTTATAAAGTGTATTGTGGCACTCACCAGGGAGATCTGACAAATGGTAAATACTCCAAATCTGACCATGTCCCACCTCTGGTTTTTTTCTGAACTCTATGCCCCCCCCTTGATTAACTAGCCAAGAACCCCTGCTCCCACAGCCAAAAGAAGGGGTTCACTTGACAGGAATCTGATTACCAATCTTCTGCATTCTCTACACTATTCAAACTCAGGGACATTTTTCCTTCTGCATTCTGTCACAAAAAAAGATTTCTGAGCCTCTGTGAAAAATCAAAAGGATAGTCTGCTTGGTCCAGTTACTTTTCTTTACCATTAATGAGAATGGAATTCAATGGAAAAGGAAACTGGGGAAAAAATGGTTAAAGACCAAATGACCAACTGTAAAAAAGCTGGAGTGCGATTAAACTGAAAACTTGAGTTGACATTCAGCATGCTATGTTTCTATGATTTCTTCTCAAAAAAATGCAGCAGAAACAGTGTATCAAACACCTCTCTTTTTGCTAACCTACAAGCTGACCTCTTCCTTTCTTCATTTATAAGTTTCTTACAAAATTCAAAGAAGATAAATATTTACATGACAAAATTTAGAATTGTACATACCCACCATCAAACATATTCCTCAATCGTGCTAGAAATTGCTAAATGCACTGTGAAATTCCACTGCTGTTAAAAGTAGGGTTAAACTTCTAGAAAGAGATTGTCCCCAACATACAAACTGCACCAATACACCAATAGTTCAGGTCTATTCAGCTGATTTGAATTTCAGCTGGCTCTTGAGCATTTAAAGCACTATCAAGGTACGTATGTGAAAGTTTCCCTTAAGTTTCAGCTAGCAGTTAATTTTGCATTTGCATAAGTGGAGAGAACACAAATATCTTTTAAAAGATGTATTGTAAAGTAAAAAAAACACAATGTTTTTTACCTTCTTTTTAAATTGGAATTAATTACGGCTTCTATACTTAGTGCTTGCTGCTTTCACATCACAAAAAAAAAAAAGTTATGAGGTTATCAACACCTTTGCTTTGGGGACAGATTCTGTGGGACTTCCAACAGCAAAACATACTGTGACCTGAACTATAATATTCATTCTCCTCAGAAATGCCAGCAACTTCCCCTTGGGAAAAAGGCTATAATGAAGAGTTACATTGGGAAGTTTCTTCAAAATTTCTTTAAACAAAACAAAACAAAGAAAATTTAAAAAAAGGAAGAAAGGCCTGAAATATTTGTTCAATTTACTCAGAAAATGGACCAAAACCAAAAAAAAATGGAGAGCAATATTATTAAATAAACAGAAGTACTAAAAAAGGTCTTCCCTTCATTTTGCAAATGCTAAAAGATTCTAAGAAACTAATTAAACTAACAAAAGTCAAGGAAAAGGATTTTTTTGTTCAAGAATACTTTCAATTTGTCTCACCGAATTGCCTTTGGTTTTCCTTTTTTCATCACCTCGCCCTTCCTCTGCATCATCTGAATCTCCATCACTGTCCAGTGTAAGCAGCTCTGGATCCAAAGGAGGTTCATAAAGGGCTGTGTTTAATGGCAAGTAACGAAGTTCATCTGGAGAGTATCTGAAGTTAAATAAATAAAATGCATTCATTCATGTGCACTTTATGCATAAGTCACACAGTATGCAGGGACTTTAATAAGTCTCCTTTTTTTCAGGAGGGCACATAAAAACATGCAGTTCTGAAAACAAAGGAAACACACTAATTTCTCCTCCCAAATGTGATGCCATGTATACTACTTGTCTTCTTTGTAGAGCAGACATTCATAGAAAACAATTTGCAAAGTTTTATCCAATCCATGTTACTATGCCCAACAGACCATACATTTTTTTATCCATGTACAGTGCCCCACAACATGCGTACAATTCTAACCCAGGGCACACAAACATATCCAAAGCAAAGTAAACAATAGAGCTGTAGAGCTGATTATTAAGAAAAAAAATGCAAGAAAACAAGAAAATGTAGTTTCAGATGAATGTAAAGGTATAATCTCACTGCTTAGAGCCAGATACAGTTCAACATGCATAATTCATCCTTTTTCTTTTTAACCTTGAAGACTAAGAAAAAAGTGGAAGTCCTCTTACTGCTGAGGACAAGCATTGTAAGGAATATTATGAAAGGTCATGTCCTTCACTGAGATGGAAAAGCAGTTTCACTAGAAATTTGCAATTGCAAAATAAACATAACATGAAGTATTTTTAATTCAATTTATTTAATAAAATTGAAGTCCTTAAGGAACATCCTGTAACATACAAATTTGGGGTGCGCTTTATGAACACTGGAAGGAGCAAGGCACATGCGGACAGAGAGCTTCTCTACAGAAAACCAAGCACATATAGCATGAATACCATCTCTTTTGTACAATAATAAGACTTCAGCAAAATCTTCAAATCTGTACGGATTTGAACAGTACAGTAGCACACTGGTAGTAAAATCTTAAATTTATGTCAACAACACATAAGTCAAGTAACACATTTTTCATGAAATGTAAAGATCCAGTTTGCAGTGTCTTTCTCTCTCACATATCCAACATCAAATTTAAACCACAAGACCAAACTTCTTCAAAAAGAGTTTCTAAAAATTCAAAATGGAGCAGTAAGACTCGTGATGAGAAGCCAACATAACAACACTTTGACACAAAAACATTCATTTTAGCACACGTGCAGAGGCAGATGATAAGTAACAGGAGGGCGGCAGGAGTGAAATCCATGTCCCTTTTTACCATGGTAAATACCTGAGTAGCTAAATCTCAGGCACTGCAGAGAGAGTGCTCTTGCAGTCAGTACTGTTCTCTTAACAACAGCTGTCACACTATGCATCTTTGAAGACTATCAAGTGTCTAAAACTAAAATTAATTTGAAACCTTAATGCAAAGACAGTGAAATGTTTTCCACCTGCTAGATGGAGACAAAAGAGATCAGTGCAACAGAATTGGCAGCTGGAATGCTTTTAAAATACCTTTTGTAGTACTCCTGGAACTGGCCGGGTATGAGAGCCACTGGATAAGGACTAACCTTTGTTCTCTCTGTAGGCAAGACTTTGTATTTTCCTTGAGGCACCTGGATAATCTGCATTGTTTAATATAAAACAATGACATTTTTGTTTCACATACAAACAGTTGAACCTTCATCATCAAATACACCTCCAAGGATTATTTTAACTTGCCAGTTTTTACTGAACTGAAACAGCTACCTGAGTTCTCCCACAAGAAATTCAATGCATTAAAATTCTAAGACATCCCAAAACAGTATCATGGATTAAATCCAATCCCTAAGTATCTAGTGGATTGAGCAAAGATTAGGTAAAACCCCCTTTAAACAGTACACTATGAAAAATAATATGGAAATTAAAATCTAGCAATTGAAACAGTAAACATTAACCTTTGTGACTGGCATCTTTAGCAAGAATTATCACTGTTGTTCCATATTGTTTTAGAGTAGAAAGAACATGCCATCTAATTCTGAAACCAGACTCTACTTTTTTTTTTTAATCCATTAATATATAAATACATAATACAGGAAAGGAGAAGCTTACACAATAAGCCTTCCTTCTCTTAGAAGGAAATAGAAGTAATTATCCACTATCTCATTTCTAACATGGTCACTACCAGGAAAATGAAAACATTACATAATTGTGTGCCATGTAACAATTTGCAGAGAAAATTTCTGCTTTACTGCCTCTATAGAAGCAGAACAGCACTGCTTCAAAATGCCAGATAATTTTCTTTAATCAAGCACAGAGGCATGTAACATATGCAATACAAAAATAATAAAACAAATAACAAAAAACAAGGTAATAATATTGACAAGCACACTTTCACGCGTAAAATAGTTTTTTTTTTTTTTTACTTCAGGTATTGTCAGGCAAAATTTTGGAGGTATTCAAAAGAATTAGCCATTTATATGAATATACAATAGTCTTAGTTTTATGCTAAGACTCTCACAATAAAGACATGATAACAAAGTAACATTGAGATTTTTAGAGCTTTCTGAGACAAGTATTTTGAAGTTTAAAAAGTCTGCAGATTAAATATATTTAGATTATTATTTTTAGCAGTATTACCCATTAATCACCCCCAAAAAATAGCTAAAATAGTAACAAAACCAACTTCATTAAAAAAGCAAGGAGCTCCTTCCTCACAATTGGTAAGAAATTTAAATCTACCTACATGTGTCTGTAAATCAAAATAGGCTCTTCTTTCTTCCATCCGCTCTCGGTTTAAATTGCTGTTGAATTCTGCAGCTTTCTTGGCAGCTTTTTTTATATATTCTGGAACTTTACTGGCTTCTACTTTCTGCGTGTTCTGCTGCTGCATTTGCTGGAATAAAAACAATTACATACTAATTCACATACATTTCACTATCAGTTTGAGAAGAACCTTTTCTCACACTTCAATTGCAGATTTGGTTCACTTACAGAATACTCTTTGTAATGATCTGTTATTCGCTGTCTTTCTTTCTCTTGCAGTATAACAGAATACTCAGCATGTTTGGCAGGGTATTCTTTAATCATGAGATCAATTACTTCATCACTACGCAAAGCTGTTAGACCTAAAATAAATAAAGTAATAATGATGCTATCTGGCAAAAGTAACTGTAGGTTATTTATATCTCACAATGACCAACTCAAAGTTTTTGAGTAGCTGAAGACAACAACCTGCTGTGCACAATGCTTTTCCTTCTCAAGTAGCAGCAAACTTGTGCCATTTAGCTTTCAAGGCTGACTGGGAGTTTGCCTGTACCCAAGGCTCATGTCATTACTAACGGCTACAAACCCCTTCACACTGACTCAATCACCTACTTAAACTCACTGGTGAGGCAGAACCTTTGTTCTAGATGGGATCTTGCATACTGTTAGTTTCAGTTTCCAGTGCTGCTGAAGTTTCATTACCCTGCAGAACTTTTACTGAAATTAAGAGGTTTACATAAAGTCTCTATACAAATCAGGGAAGAATTGTTAGGAGAGCAATTCAGAGCAGCAAACTGCACATAGACTCCTGACTCCCAATTAAAGATTTCACTCTCAGAAGTCAGAATGTCTCAGTTTGTAGCTATAACACAGATCTCCTCCCCCGAAGGTTCCAACACAACTAATCTCCAGACAGGGACAATAGCATGAAATGATTTATGTCACTACTACTGATTATAATTTTAAAAACAGGGGTAGTTAGCACACATCTCTATTGAATATATGAGGCAGAATGTAACATTTTACCTCTATATATAAAAATTAGATACAGTTCACTTATGCATAGTTAAGTTAAAAAAATAGCTCACAGGTGAGAAATAAAGGTGGCATACTAAAGATTGTTAGCATATAAAATGACATTAAATTTTCACAGACCCATGATACACAGAAAAAAAACCCATGGCACCATAATTTAAACTCTACATGTCCAAATCACATATATCAGAAGAATAAGAAAAAAGCCCTTTCAATAAAAGCCTCAGAAATTACATCAATCCATTTCAAGTACATTTAATTGCCTTAAAACACACTTTTCTAATTTCTAACATGTAAGTTGAACCACTTAAGATACACTGATGTCTACAGGCCTCCAATGTAATGCAGCAAAATAAGACTAACGTATATAAAGACACTCTACATATATATGCAATATATACCAGCATGCATGTATGTACATATAATGTATATATATGAGACCACACTATTATGGTGGTCTCTTTTCTAAGAGAAAAAGGTTCTACAAGTTAATTTAGAATATAGAAAAATCCCCTCTATGTAATTAGAATAGATCCAAAATATATTGTTAATAATAGATCTGGAATACTGATACAACATGGCCAATTTACTAAGCCAAAAATAAACCAGCTTTAATTTCAGAATTTATGTTTGCAGTTGAGAAGCATGCAATTCTTCTCTACCAAACTGAACCCCTTGTTCAGAGTGCCATACTTTTTATACTGTAATAAGAAGTCTAACAATTCGTTTTCTTACCTAATGTGCATTGAGTCTCTGTGATAACATTTAGTTCTCTGAGGTAGAGTTTCTCCTTGTGAGATAAATCTCGCCTTTCTAAATCTCAAAAAAAAACAAAAAAGAAGAAATAAAATGGGTGCAGTAACTGAAAATCCCCCATAAACACTGTCAAAGTATTTCAACAGGTTTGTTTCCAGGCAGCTAGAGCCTGTATTTCACTGCTATTTCAAGAAACATGACAACTTCATAAATTAATTTTAAATTTAAGAAACAATGTAGGGACATGATAAACTTTCTTGACTTATAGTAGGTCAAGACCCTCTCTACAGTTATGATTTACATAAAAACTAAAGAAACCTGATGTGTAAGTCCAGATACAGAAAATTTTACCAAGCACTGAAAGTACAGTATTTTTTCTTTTACCGTAACTTCTAAAAATAAATTCCCCAACAAAGAGCCAGATTTGACAATTCTGGATAACGGAGGTTCAAATACTAGAACCTCCACAAACATATTTTTAAATATTTTTCCACAGTGTAGGAATGTTGCTACAATTCAGGAAACAGAATACAGAGATCCAGTTACAGGAAGAAATCATCAACAAATCACTAAAAATAAAATTGACACCAGTTTTCAAACAGTACTTGTTGATCTAAGCCTCCAAACTTGTTTGCTAATTTTCAGTGACAATACCACAAAATCTTATATAACTTTGAAAATCAGTGGATACATTATATTTCCAGTAATGAAAATATGAAGTACAAGTATAATCCAGGTCTACTTTTCCTGGGTCTTTTTTTTTAACACTTAGCTCATCCTATAGTCAAAGAAGCACAGATGACATCCAAACTGTTTAAGGACACAAGCTTTTAGAAGAAAAACTTGAAAAATAAATACCTGGATATTTTCTTTTAAAGGAAGTCACACCCAAATATTCACTGACTTGCTCCTGAAGCATATAGTATTCTCCTGTTTCATCAGGTGGCCATTTGTATTCTATCAGATTTTCAGCAGGAAAATAACTATACCTAAACATAAGAACAATGTTACAACAAATTACCACAATCCTTAATAATGTTACTTATATCTCTAGAAATTCAGTAATTCCCATTTATATGCCAATGAACAGTAACTACAAAGTTGGACAAGCCCTTTAAAACACTGCATCCTGTTAACCCATTTCAAAAGTCACTTTGTTGTACCCAACTTCACATATATTTCTCTAAATCTCCATTTATCAACATGCTAAAGGACAGAATCTGAAGAAACTGATATCCATCATAATGGAGAGGACACCAGGAAAAGCAAATACTACAGAGTCAAAATTCATTTAAGTATGTAATGTCTTAAAAATGTAAACTGTGCTTCTGATTGTAAATCAGATGCAACACTTTTGGGGCACTCTAAAATAAGATGCCTTAAAATATGCTGGGAGCAATAGCTCTCTAGCTATTTACAGGACATCACCTCAATTGGTAAAGATGTATGAAGAATACACAAATAATGAACAAAGAGCTAATACTTCAGCATGCTGAACAATAAAGTCAGACTTACAATAAAAAGTGGGAATTGTAAGAAACAGTATTACCCAAGGTCTTGACTGGAAGTTTCACAGCTTCGAGAACTGTCCCCTGAGCCCATACGCCGCCTTTTGGATGGCTGGCTGCCATCATTGGAATTTTCTTCTGTGTCATCCTGAAATGAAAATAAATATTAAAAAAATTAGACTACTTCAAAGATAATGTAAAACACCAAAAGCATTGCCAGGCAATCCGCAATTTAAATATACTTGAATTGGTAAGCTATTCTATGACAGTCTTAAACAACTCACAGGACAGTCTACATAACAAATTATTCTTTGTTATAAACTATCTGCATGACACGTGGTAGCCCAGCAGGAGAATTAAGTGGCTTCTCACCTGTGAAGCCTCACCTCTCATCTTCTGATCACCAAGTTCGTAATTCCTGATATAAACTACCTCTGGCACTTCACCAGACTAGCACTCCACACCAAAAGCAAGTGCAAAGCAAAAACCCCAACTCCTTGCTGAGAGCTGATGCTTACAAAATCAGGGAAAATATTACTGAAAGCAACACAGGAGTTTACAGGTACACAGTTAAAATAAAAGGAACGGTATACAGTTTACAAAAAATATCATTGCAAGCAAGTAGCAAAGACTTGAGATGAAAAAATGTACAGAAGAAAAAACCCAAGTTGGTATTACAACAGATACAGAAGAGAACGAGGCTCTTACAGGGGAACATTCAGACAGGTGTCACAATTCAGATCTCATGGGATCAATATAATGAAAGGGAATAAAGAATAAAGAGGAGGAAAAAAAGACCCAAACAAAACAAAGAGTTCTGTGAAATCTAGAAGACAGTGACTCAGTTGATGATGTGTTTTTCACCGCTCTGTTGTCCCATAATGCTGTGCAACTCCTACCTGCATCATCAGCAATCTCAAAGCATTTAGTGACCAACCCTGTCTGATCATAACTGAGATAAAGAAAGCAGAAATCTTTAGGTGAATTGCCTACTGTGACCAGTAGCTGAGTCAAGAACAAATCAGTTCCTTAAGTAATTGAATTTCTAAAGTGGAGCAGAATGACAGAATCAACTTCCTAACTTCTGTGAAAAGTTTAAGCAAGATGAATTAACCTGTCAGAAATAAATGGATCAAGCCCAACTATACTTACTTATTTAGAAATGACAGCAGTGGTTATTAGGTCTACCTTTGCTAATGTCTTTCATTCTAGCGTGTTTTACTTAATATACGACTTGAAATATCAATTTAAAAATATTCCAGCAAAAAAGAACACGTTACTTTCACTAAACAACATTCACAGTGTTATAATCAAGACAGGCCATAGACAAAAAGCATTTGTCTCCTGGATTTTTGGCTTATTTCTTATTTTCAGTAACTTCTTACAAATATTCTTCTTCCTCTTTAAGGAGCAAAAACATCTTTCACACAGTTATAAAAACTGAAAAGCAAATTTTAATAGAACTGTGTTTTCTTAGTGCAACCATCCTTAAAAAGAGCAGTATGCAGCATCTCCACTCACATTAGCAGTAATGCCATTTCTTAGTATTGCTGAGAATACCCTGTGTGAACTCAGACGAATGAAGCAGCAGCCCCCGATCAAACCAACACTGCATTAGAGTATTTTGTGACACAGCTGTCTCATCAGTAGTTCACTTCTACTTCCCACAAGAATTTTTCACTTCTACTTCCCACTCCAAATATTTTTAACTGCTAGACAAACACCTGAACAGGGCCAAAGCAACCCTCTGGTATACCAAAACTTCCAAGAGACTTCAAAACGTCACTAAAAGACAGATCTCAACCTGACAGTTTGGTGTAAGTGCCTGATACCAGTTTCTCCTCTGGCTTTGTAATTTTTCATCGATTATACCCGGTACTGTTACAAAGTATGAGTATCCATAACATAGAGAGATCAGTGCTCTCCATTTCCACAGTTGCTTCCTTATTTGCTTAAAATTTCACTAAATTGAATCACACAAGTTGAGTTTGTTGCAGACGACTTAGTATATGAAAACATCTGCAATCTAAAGGCACAATGCTGCTCAACCACCTATACTGCTCAAAAACAAAACAAAACAACAAAAAAAAAAGGGACAGTCCTGTGGCTCTATTTATATGAAAAGTCAAGCACGGTCCAAAAAAGCCCCTTTCTCCTTGAAAACGCATGTTTCTGTAAAAAGCTTGTTAGTCCTTACGAAACACGGTGACGTTACAAACTTCTGGTACGTCTGTCACTGCAAGATCGACGTAACGCTGCTTTAATAAGCGATCGAGAAGCCTAAACAGCCCGAGACGTGTTTCAAAGGGCGACTGCCGATCTGCGCCGGCAGTCTGTGGCGCCACAAGTGCCCGCGGTGCCCGGGATGCGCGGGAGCAGCCGGCAGGGCCAACGCGGAACTGCGCGCGGCCAGACCCAAACTTTCCCGGCTGCGGCGCTGCCGCGGCGAGCACTCGGCTGCCGCGCCGCCCCCGGCAACACGCCGAGGGACTTTTGGGAAGGAGGACGGCCCCGGGCACCCAGCCCCAGACCCGCGCTCAAAGTTCGGCCCGGGGCGCGGGAGGCCGCCCGCCGCCGCCCGGCTTCCCCAGCGGGCGTGAGGTGAGCCCGGGGCGGGCGGGTCGGGCGAGAGGCGCGGGTCGGGGCGCCCAGGCGCGGGGGCCGCGCGAGGCCTCCCGCCGAGGCGGCTGTTGCGCCGCAGCTCCGCGGCCACCGCCACCCGCTCTCACCTTGAGGGACTGCGCGCCGGGCGTGGCCGGGTCGCTGTCGCAGAGGCGCGGGGACAGCACGGCCGCCATGGCCGCCGCCGGCTGGGCCAACAGGAGCGACGCCGCCGCCGCCGCCGCGCGACCGGGCCTCGCGCCGCGCCCGCCGGCCCCGCCCCCCCGCGCCCTGCGGGGAGCGGCAGCGGCCCCTACCGGCCAGCGCGCGCACGGGCGCGGCGGCTCCTGCTCCGCCCCCCTCCGGGCAGCCCGCGGCGACCCCGGCCCGCGCCGCCGGACCGGCACCCGCACCGGCCCGGCGCCGCCCCGCGGGACCGGCGCGGGGGATCCGTCGCCGCCGGTGCTGCCGCCGCCGCCGCGCCCTTCTCCTCCTCCTGCCGCCGTCGCTCGGGCGGCCGCGCGGCCCGGCCGCGAGCGCGGAGCCGAGCCGCCGCGGTAGCGCTTGGGCAGCAGCGCGGGACGGAGGGGCAGCATCCCCGCGGCGGGGTGGTCAGCGCCGAGCGCGGGAGCCGGCACCCAGCAGGGCCGGGCTGCTCCGCTCCGCCGGCAGGCTCCCGTCTCCGGGAACGTCAGCCGGGGACGAGCTACGTTTGTGAACCATCAGCCCCCGCAGGAGGGGGGTTCGGGGGGCGGGGGGGCGCACTCGGAGGAGCCGCTACGAGCGCGCTCGCCCCTGCGACGGAGGGAGGGCGCGTGCGGCCGCTCCCCGCCGCTGCGCGGTCGCGCGGAGCCCGCTGCGCGCCGTGGCCGCGCCGCCTCCCGGTGCCGGTACGGGTCCCGCCGGTACGGGCGGGCGGAGCTGAGGCGCAGCCCTCCCTACCCGCCACGGGAACGACTCTCGTCCCGGGGACCGGGGCGGCGCGCGCCCGTCCGCACGCAGCCGGGCCCCGTGGGCGCGCACGGCCCCGCGCCGGCGAACAAAGCGCACGGCCGCGCCCCAGCCGCGGCGCCGCCCCCGGCCGGGGCCTCCGCCGGCCTCGCGTGTGCGCCCACCCGCGGCCCGGGATGCTCACCGCCCCTCGAGGCTTGCCCGGCCGCGGCTCCAAAGGCGCTCACACCCAAGCCGGCCGCGGGGCGTTGGGAAGCACCCCCGCCCCGTCCGCGTTTGTTTCCAGCTCCCAACAATAGAACGGACGTGGCAAAGGCACAAGCGCTAGATTTCCACGCACGGCAGATCCAAAAGCTGATGTCTACGCACCTCACAGATCTGCGAGTCTCATTTAAAAAAATACAATCGGTGCTGCCCCTGCCAGTTATGTACCAATTCTCAATAGCCTTGAGATTGATCCCATCGTCCTCCTGCCACTGCCACCAGAAGCCCCTAGACCAGTGACCTAACTCGCTCAATTCAGAATTTGTCCACCAACCAGACCCGAGGCAATACTTAACCAAAGGTTACGACCCAGGGAACCTAATAACTGAACTTATACTTCATTCAAGGCAAACGGCTGGAAATGTGCACAAGTTTCTAGGACTGCAAAACACAGCTTCCCTCCGAGCCAAGTTTCTAGGCAGACCAGCATTTTATCATAGATACCAACTATGAAAACGAAAAATGAACACTGCTTTTCTTAAAAAAAACATGCTTTTAAGAAAACTGATACCTGCAGCTGCATATAAGCATTGGTGAACAGTCCTAGACACTCAAGAGACAAGCAACATTCAAAATTTTGCAATGTTTGGCCTTACACCAGCTGCTCCCACTTCCACAGCAGAGCATTACAACAGATGAAGCCCATATGTACTCAACCATAAACATTTCCAAAGCAGTTTTGTTTGGGTTTTTTTTTAAAACAGAGCAAAAACGAGCAAAATTATCTCAACTGTATGTCAGTTTCAATGCGACAACACCAATAGGACAAATATGAATACTAAAATAATGATGTTTTGAAAATTTTCAAATATACCATGTATTGTGATGCACGAATGCAGCTGTGACTTTCAGAGTTTTAGTCGTAATAACAAGCCATTACCAAAGCCAGTGCAATAAATGTATCAGTTTCACATTTAGCTGAAACCCAAGTGTCTCTTTGAGCATCCCAGAGGCATCTGCTGGCAACCTAAAGGGATAAAAGAGAAAAAGTTACAAGAGAACCTATATACCTATATATGTTCTTTATTTTTAAAGAACACCCAGCATTATCTAAATGCTAATTAATCATATTAGGAGAGTTACAACTATTAACAACAGTGCAAAAGTTGAATGAAATTAACAATTCCTATTCAATGTTAAATACATGTTCTTGCTTCACAGTAAAGCTCCCACACAGATAGATCCAAAAATCTCAGCACCAAACCCCCAATTCTCTCTTGTGTTCACTTGTTACAATTTAACATACAGTAAGAGCGCCCCTTCAAAAGTAATTGAATGTCAGTGTGAATAGACATCAGTTTAGGGAACAACCAAGAAGTCACATCCCCCACTCCTCCAGCTTACTACAGCCTACTTGTAAATTTATTGGGTGCTCAGCTTTTTTGAAAAAACTGTTTTCAAGGCTGAACTGTGTTAATTGATGGCTGTAATAAACATATTCCTTGGGAGAAAAAAGTTAACTTGGACCACTTCACTAATCTGTTTCAACCTACAGCTCCTCAGCCAAAGCACCCCTTAAGAGGCGGCATTCTGTGGGATGGCACCAGAAAAGCAGGTAGATGCAGGCACGTCACAAACTGGATTTGGTAGTGAAGCTGAATCCTTCACATGCTGTTTTATGTAACTCACTAAACACAAGTTGGTTTCAATCAGGTTTTAAGAACTGATGATGAACACTCCAAAGCAAAGTGTTCCTTGGCACTCTTTGACAAGATAAAAGCATTCTGAATGCCAATGGGATCTCCAAGCTAGCTGGAATACTGAATTTATATACCAACATAGCACAATCTAGAATCCTTTTATTTTAGGAGTTCCAAGTTCAGATGACTGGTGTTAATTTGAAATCCCAGGAGCATGTCTGGCAGCAGCTGCAGTTACCACCCACCCTGCAATTCCCTGCCACCCTTCTGTTCCATGACACCCCACACTACAACTGCATAGCATCTTGCGTGGAATGCGAGAACCCAAATGGAGATCCAAGTACACTGGACAAAGAAAAACAAAATTCACTGAACTCATGGAATTGTACTGGCACAGTGGGCAGCAGAAACAAGTGGGTGACAGGTATGTACAGCTGGGGCTATTTACCACTTACTGAACACATGAAGACAGCAACCTTCAGAGAATTAGGCACAATCACAGCAGCACCTTGAATTGTCACCTGGGATACTACTACCCATAAAGAACGTAAAAGCTTCAGGACCACTTCAAACAAGTTAAGCTGCTGCAAGAACATCTAGGAGATATCACACAGCTCTAAAAGTTGTTTTTAATTTTCAAAAGGTGTAACAAATAATATGTTTGCTTACAATCATTGCCTGATTTGCCTTTTCCACAATTAGCACCGATACCACATACTTATAACGGTCATAGTCCAATTCCTTCACAGCATTTAATATTTCTTCTGAGATTGAAGCACACAAGAAGGCACTAGAAGCTCCATTGTATGTGGCTTCTTGTAGTTTATTCTATCAAAAACAATTTTAAAAGATCTTAGTTTTCATCCTAGTAGTCTTTTCCAAAAAACACCCTTTACAGTCATTTTCATTACAAGAACATGAGAAGAACTAATGAGTTGAATAGTCAGTGCAGACTATGGTCTCAAACAGCAAAGAATGCACTCCTTTTACTCTGAAATGTTTTATCTGTTTTTTTAAAGGTGACACACATGCCCAGCCAATCTCCATTTAACAATCAGGAGAGTACTCTTCATTATTTGGGCTCAGTTCAGTGGAAAACAGTGCTACAAATATCTGTTCCAAATACCCAAGATATGTCTTCCAGACAGCAGAACTAAAAAGATCTGGTTATAACTGTTCAAAATACCACTAACACCTTTGGATTATCTCAACAAATTGTTTTCTTTTATATTTGCTCAATTTGTGTATGTACCAGTCTGACTGTCAAGGATACCAAGTAATTTTATGCAGGTCCTGTGATATTAGCAGAATTAATAGAAATCCAAAAATTTGATGTCATGATCCTTTGCTAACTGGACATTTTGTGAATTATGGTACTTTGAACTGTGCTGTAGCTCAATTTGATTTAAAAAAATGCAAGAGTTTATGAAGCTTCAGCTCCACCCAAACAGCACATGCTCAGCAGTGACCTCGCAGAGGCCCTTCTGTACTTTGCAAAACGGAATACATTCACATTACATCCATGTGCCAAAACTCAAAAGACTGCAGAGATTTACGTGTGTTTAAGTCTATGCAATATTCACTGTTCTGTAAATACTTCTGCAAGACAAGCTGCTTTTGCAATGAGCCAAGTAATTTAAATAATACCATACCGTTAGTATCGCTTGAGCTTTGTCTTGTAATAAGCCATCCTGAACTTTAGTGCGTGGCTCCAGTCTGTATGTGTTACGGCTTTTTGACTTTGCCTTTCCTTCTTTTGACTGTACAGAATAATAAGAAAAAATCCACATCACATGTCAATATTTTAGAATTCAAAGACTCTAAATAATACTTCATGGTGTACAACTAAGAGAAAAAAAAACCCCAACAATTAGTCTAGGAATATGTTAACAAAAACCACAAAAAGCTTGAAGCTGGTTATCATCTTCTGGCTGTTTTAACTACTGTTTTGCCTGAAACAGGAGAAGTGGTTGGTTTCCACTCAATTTAAAATTCTTTTCCAGCAAAATCCAACTGAACTTTGCAACTAAACTCGTCAATTAGATACACCATAATACCATCTTGAATCCACTCCTTTTTCCAAGGAAAAATACAGAGCTATTAATGTACCATCCAAGACTGTTAGCCACAAGTTCAAGTTTCTCATTCAAATAGCCTACACAATATACAAAATACAGACTTGGTTCATTTACTACTTCATTTTGCTCGTCCTTATTCCTTTTTACTAAAATAGTAGCTTATGTAATGATGATTTAATTTGCTCATTAAAAAAAAAATAAAGGAAAAAGTAATCTCCAGTGTGCAAAGCTTTGTAATTTTGCTTGGAACTTAAAACCAGATCTCTCAAGATCACGTTTTCTTCCCATCCAGCTGTGTATCTATCTCTTCAATACTCATAACAAAAAACTTTCCCTCTATGAATGCAAGAAGTAAATCTGATGTTGCGGAAAAAAATGTCACCTGCTGTCCGCCACGATGGCTTAAAACAGAACTGTAAAACAGTAACAAAGACAGAGACAGAAAAGCACAAGGTATCATAACAAATGCCACAGGCAATGGTCTTCCATACCAGCTACTTCCTAACAAACCACTTGCAAGTTTCACTGGCTCTTCAGTCTCAGCTCCGCTTCCTGACTACTGCTAGAACCTAACACTGAGAGGAAATCTCCTTTCCAGGAGAGCAGAAAAGAACTCAAAGGTGAAATAACATCACAATGCAAGGCTTATGCTAAGAAGTACTGAAAAAAGTCACTTATGGATAATATAAAAGTCTAGTGGGAATTATTTTAGAAGATGTGCTACTCAAGGGGTCACAACTCTTTCCATTTGAGGAGTTTTAAGAATCAGGGAAGAAATGCAGTTTCTTCTCTATGAAATCACTTGCACATTCATTCTGTCAACAACTGTGGACATTACCTAAAAGTATCCTCTAGTCTTAAAAGCAGTGATGTTGGCAGCCTTAGTGCAAATTGCCTGCTGGTGTTTGTTGAATTCTGAATAGCATTTACTCTAGAAACACAAGGGCCAAACACATTTGCACTTAGCCTGTGGACACTCATTATCTGCTAACTGCAAACTGAGATCTCAAAAGACTGAAAAAAAAAGACTAAAGACCTGACATGCTCATCACACATCACCAAACAGAAGAAAAACCACCACAAGTCTTGCAGCTGAGGTCTTCAAATGAGCATCCCCATCCATGTGAGTAACAATGAACTTGTGAAAAAGGGTGCAGTCCAAACAGTGATTCTTTGCTGACATGGCTCAGCTTGAGCCACACTACCTTCAACCTCCATCATTAATGATGGAAGAAAATTCATGTCTACAGCATACAACTTCTAACAATGGTGATACCTAAAAGTTTACCTGCTATTATTAGTGACAGGAGTTTTCATAATCACTTGCAAAAAGTCATTGCATTTACTAGTGAGGTAACCAAAAACCTTTATTTCTCTATAGACATGGCTAGTAAATAAACCTTCGTCTGTATATCACTGTATAAAATACACAGTAAACCCCCAAGTTTTAGCACAATGTTGCAATTACATTTCTGTAAAATATTTGCACCCTCTGTGAATAAAACTCTCAGAAGTTCAAGAATGACTGTATTTGACAAAAAAACGCCTGTTCTTAGGCCACTCAACTTGAGTACATTGGCTTAACTTTGGACATATGAAAAGAAATATGCTAAGAGAAAAAAAAAAGCTTTTGCTAATTACATGAAATTCTGTTTGTTAGTAAGTCCATTTTAACAACCAATAGGTTTTAGTTGTTAAAACAAACAGGAAAGAGTTCTTGTTTATTCCTTAAGAAGAGGGTACGGCTTCTGGTTCAGAGCAGCACCCCGAGTTGGAGAGAGTGCCCCACCAAAGGCAGGACGCCCCTTCTCTTTACTAGCGCAGCAGCTCGGGCTCGCAGCGCCTGAGCCAGCCCGCCAGCCGCAGGGCATGAGCTAACATCACACCTGACCAGGGAGAAAGAGCGGAGCTATCCCAAACCGGGCACGAACCGAGAGGGAACAGCATTTCTGACACCAGTTTTCACAAGATAACACTCGCCTTTTATCCCACCTTCTCCGCGCCCCATCCTTCCCTCCCAACTGAAGCGCCGCAGGCCCGGACGGGCACCCCCGCCTCAGTCGGGCATCGCACCCTCCCGCGCCTGGGCCGCTGCCCCCGCTCCCGGCGGTGCCCCAGCCCGGCTGGCTCAGCCCCCCGGAGCCGCCCCTCGCCCTGGCGGCCGCTCACCGCGTCTTTATCCTGGCGCTTTTTTCCTTCCATGGCTGCGGCGGCGGCGGCGGTCCCGCTGGGCGGCGAGCGGCGGCCCGGGCCCTGCCCGCGAGCCGGCCGTGACGCGGCGCGCGCGGGCAGCGGTAACGGAGCCGGCGGCGGCCATGGCGGAGCGGGGCGCCGGGCCGGGTCCCGGGAAGGGGAGGGGAGGGGAGGGGACAGCCCTGCCCTGCCCTGCCCTGCCCTGCCCTGCTGTGCTCTGCTTCTGCCGCTGCCAGCCCGCTCTCCCTGCAAAGGTCACCGCCCCGCCCCGTGCCTGGCCCGTTGTACAGAAGTGCTGGTAGTAAGGGGTAACAGCGGTGGTGAAGGTTTTGTTCTGGCCTTCTGTCCCTGACAGTGAAACGGCGAACGGGAAGGGGAAGAGAAACAAATTAAGATGGACTGAATGATATATCTTACGTACATTGTAGATTTTTAAATTTCTTTTTCTTTAAATATCAGGTAGGTACTCCAGATGTCAGCTAATGGCGTTTTCCGATGGGAACTGTTACCCTTGCTTAGTGCTGACAGCTATATAAATATTTCTTCTCTCCTTGAAGCCATGAATTCAGAAATTACATATGTGAGGGTCAATTCTGCCACCTAATTAGAGAGGAAAAAATGTTTTTAATTTAACTTTAATGGCATATTTTTCATTATTATTAGTTGTGGTACAATCAAACAATATCTTGTCTATCTAATGAATGAAGAAGTGTGACTCTTTTAACTAAATCAGAAGCATTTTCATCTTTGTTAACATGGCACAGTTTTATCTGTGCAATTTTTAAAATTTAAATGTGTACTTCTGGATAAGTCCATTTTTCTGTTTAGACTAATGAGAAAATAGCATGAATGCTTAAATTGCACTAACATTGCTACAGAATTCACACATTCTTCCCCTGCCTCCCTCCAAGGATCTTGCTGGTTGTAAGGACTGATACTCTTGATTTACTTGAAGTAGCATCAGTTTCTCTGCAAACTCAGAGATCAAGCAGAACATTTATAAATTGGGATATTTTGCTTCTGTCTATCTTGTCATGGTTTCAGTAGATATAACCATTCTGAAATTAACCCTCTTGACCTTGTCAAAACAGAGCAATGCTTTCCCTCAGTTTTATGAAGGTGGTTCTGGTTGAGAGTTCCTTTCATCACGTGTGTGAATGAAACTTGCATTGCAAACCCAAACAGCTTGTTTACAGACAGTGTATTACTGTCTGCGTAGCTGTGCTGATGGGTATGTTCTAGTAATTTTTTTGTTCTCATGTGCTTTCTTGTTACAAGGATTCTTTCTGTGTGTGTGTGTTTGTTCTAGATGGCGTTGCCAGACTCAATCACTACTTGCCTTTCTCAACCTGTGCACTATGCAATTTGCAAACTTGGATTTGAGAAGAAAGACACCTATGATATTGATAACATTTTATCTGGAAACGGGGAAGTTTGTTGGCCAGCTGTTACAGAGCATGTGTGTTACATTGAATCAGGTTGGTGTTTCCCTGCTGTAGTAGTGATGCATGTAAGACTGATGCAGAATTTCAGTACAGCTCATAGCATTCCTAGCTGAGTTGTGACAGTTTGTTACAGTACAACATTAGCTCTGCTTCAGATTAGACTATGTAGAGTTCATATCTACAAAGAGCTTTACATTTTTCATCTGTGTTTGGTACTGGGCTTTTGCTGGCTCCTCAGGTTTGGGTAATCTGTGCTACCTAAGTAGCTCCTACTTTGCCTTCATCTTGGTTCCCAGCTTAATGTGCCTGTAACATAAGGGGTTCAGTACTGCTTCTCACCAACCCCTTAATTGTCTTGTTCTGTGTTCTTCTTTTTGCACTAAATTTAAAATCCTGGGGCCATCAATATTGCTACTGTTGCATCTGTTTGTGTTTCCCAACTTTAGGTTGTACAGAAGTATGGTCTTGTTTCTCTTCTATATGGAATAGTTTGTAGTTGTTTTTTTAACCAAAACAAAGTATTTATGTCCTGATGAATTAATTGAATTTTAATTTGCCAAATTGCATCATGTAAGCTCTGTTATTAATTTTCAGGGGTGGTAGAAATATCTTTCAGTAAACCAGAAGAATTTATTTTCCTCTAAAACGTGTCCCATCAAAAAGAGGCAGTGATACCACTGTGTAAGGTACCGCATCCATCTGCCTTCTTTAAAGGCCATAAGTGGTGCAGTTTGACTCTCACTGAGCCTGCACTAGCTTCCAGCTTGATATATGGAATTTCTATAGAAATTCTAGTAGGTTCTTCACATTTCAACAAAAGCAGAACATAATGATCCTATTTACTTTCACATTTTCTTGTGTTAAGTTTTGGTTGGGGTGGAATTTTTGATTTGCTTTTTTTTGTTCTATTCGGAGAAGGTGCTTGATCTTACCTGGTTTTGCATTGCAGTTTTACTTTTCAATACCTTTTCTGTGTAGTGTTTTGGACAGTAAATTGTATTGCATTGGTTGTGCTAAAATAGTCAGGATAAAATTGTCTGTGCTAAATATGTACACAAACTGTAGCAGATTTTATCCCTAGTGAGTTTTAAAATATTAGACCTTCAGGAAGGTTGGTACCCTAATCACGCTCTGTTTTTCAATTTAAGATCAAAGTGTGGATTATATCAAAAGCATACGATCGTTAGGACCTGTCTGTGAATCTGTTAATTCATACTTCAAATCTCTGACCAAGGAGCAGTTTGTGATTCAGTATGCCTTGTGGTTCCACTGGACAAACTGCACAGAGGTATGGAAATTTCTGCTAAGTTTGTATTTTGGCACCTGAACTCTTTGTGGAAATTTAATGTGAGAACACAGAAGGGACATCCATAAACTAAAGTGCTTAGAATTCATAACTAACTGTCCTTCTCTGATAGATAGTTGCTTGTAATTTTTCTGACTTTGTAATTAGATTTTGTGTTAGACAACATGAGGCCCCAGGCAACATGGGCCTGCTCTAACATTAGTTTGTAGGATTTTGTTTTTTAATAATATGTACCTAGTGCCAAGTTTTACCTTGTAAAGTTATTACGGATATTTTTAAATATGTAAGGCACGAAATGTCAAGAGGTACTCTAGGGAAATTTCTCTCACTTTCATTTCTTTGGCATGGTTTTCTTTCTACATTTGCACAGCAACTATCACGGAGGAATATTTACGTTTCTCTGTGCTATTGGCTATGTGATCTTTCCTTTTATATATTGAGCACAACATTCTTCCTGTCCCCCATCATGCAGGTATTTCTGGAAGTGTTTGATGTTTTACAGTCTACACAAGCTACAGAAGTTGCTCTTGGCTTAATGAAACTAACATCATGCTTGGAGCGAGCCTTGGGTGACGTAAGTGCCAGCATGCAGAGTCTATCTTGGCTTTATTAGATGGGAATAACCTCTTGGATTTAATTGTCAATTTAAAAAAAGTGATATTACCGTGTTCTGTAGTAGTACACTAATAGCCCACATGCATTTTGAGTTGGACAGAGGTTCTTTCCTGGATCCAGTTGTGCTGATGGAAACATATGTGAGGCTCCTTCACCAGTGCTTGTAGAGTTGCTTGTGCAAGTGCTGTTGCTAACCAATTTAATTAGGAAAGAGAAGTGTTTGATCACTGTACACAGTAGGTCTTACTTAGTTTGATTTATTTAACTGAAGTAGGGTAGCATAGCTTCCACAGAAGATCTGGTGGTGTATTAACCTCTGTGAGGGGTGGCATGCAGTCGGAAAAACAGGCTACTGGATAACTCCTTTCCTAGGGAGAAGGGAGAGACAGCTGCTTAAACAGTTTTTGCTGCTGGGCTTTTACAGCCAGGTAAGTTAAAATGGCTAGTGTTCAATATCTATGAGGAGCTCTGGAGAAGGAAATGACAGAGAAAGAGCAGTGGGCTAACTCACAAACCAATTTGCCCAATTGTGGGGCATGGTGAATTTTTCAGTAAAACAAATCACCAAAGATTGGAAAAAAATGTCAGGGAGAGTACAAAGAATGGAAGTTGTGATAGCAGTTGAAAACTGAGATGCTATTATTGTCCAACAAGGATAAAATCTAGTTTAAAGAACAGTCTGAATCAGAAGACAAACCACAAGTCTCCTCCCTTTCACACTGACAGACCCTATACATTTCTATTGTAAAAACAAAATACATTGTCCTTGGTAGAGCTTATTCCCTTAATTAGGTGTTCTTGTTGTGCCTTATTGGTTTTTGTGGGATTTTTTGGAAGTGGAAAGCAGCATATGTCAGACCTTGTGAAAAGCCTAACTATGGTCACATTAAATAAAATATCCACTCTTTCCTGATATGTTGTCTTAATTTTAATTTGTCATGAAATTACAGAATTTAAAGCCTTTTTAAGGATTTAGTGGGTTTTGTTTGGTTAGTGTTTTTACAATAATGAAAATGGTTAATTGGGTAAAATAGTCAAGGTATATGTTTGAAATACAAAGAAGTTTAATAAATTATTTATTATCTGTTCTGCTCTTTTTTTTTAATAGGTGTATTTACTTAAGGGTAATGATTGTCCTTTCCTTCTAAGAGACTTGCTTGCATCTGAGCAGCTTGCAGATATCTTTGGACAAGCTGTAGTAAGTACATAGTTTTGAAATAAGGAATAACTACTGAGCTGATTTTCTTCCTACTAAATGTACCGTGTGTTAATTTGCATTAAATTACACTGGATTTTTACTACAAGAAGTAAGAGCTAAATTTGATCTCATTTGTTTGCGTGTCATAAGTGTTTGGGATGTCTAATAACTAGTTTGATTCTTCCCATATTATATTCTATATCCTGTACAAATAGGCTGAGAGATTCTTCTGAGAATACTGGGAATTGCAAGTAAAGAGTTTCTGTTACTGTGACAAGTGGTGGCCAGTCATCTTGACAATAGACGTTGTAGTTTCTTAATAACTTCTGAACTTTTCTGCCAGGGAAAGGTAATAAAAGTAAGAAGAGTAAGAAAGGCAAAGAATAATAGATTTCTTCATGCAGTAATTGCTTTATTTATTAATTAGATGAATGTACTGAGGGTATTCATTGGATCTCCACATGGTCTGAACCTTCGTAATGTTTTGTGGCATGGATTTGCATCACCACAAGAAATTCCGGCCAAGTAAGTTACCAGGAGAAGAACACTCCTTTTCTTACCAGTCAGACTTGTGAGTTCTTAGAAAGTGGTAGTAAGCCCCTACTTCTCTTATGGGAAAGAAATTTCCCTTGCAGCTTCTGCTTCTTTTGGAAATGGATTTCCATAGAATACTTCAGCCATTACGAAGATGGCCAGCATTAGGTCCAACAGGTTTTGTACTCTTAGGGAAAACAAGAAAATTTAACTTTTTATTTTTAAGTCAGGGCAGTGAGGAGTAGTTTGGAACAAAAGACAGAGTAATGGGGTAGAAGGAGAAGCAGCAGCCAGTGTAGAATACGGTGAAGCTTTTTATCTGATTCTACTCTTTTTTTCATGCTTGTGAATGCAATTAATTATTAAGTGCTCCTACTTAGATGGGGAGAGTATGTTCTGGGTATTTTTTAAAAAACCTAAAAAATCCCTTTGTTCCTAACTCACAAATGTTGGTTCTTTGCAGAAAAATTTCTTTGTATAAGCTTTTCTAATCTATTGTGGTATTCTCCCTAGATACTGTGCTATGCTGCTCTTTTTAACTGCAGGATTGGGTCAGTTGTTACAGACTTATCTTCTGCAAACTAAAAGTGTTTTAGTACATCGACCTTATGTGATCTTCGTTAGCTTAGAGGAGCTTGATGCATTTCCAGGCAAGTATTTAACCACTAACAAATTTTTTATTATCCTGTATTTGCTATTGTTTCCTGGTCCAAAAGCGCTGTTGAAAATAATGCATTTCCCAGAGTTCCAAGATTAAATCTTAATTAAGATACCTGTATACACCATCATTAGATGAACCAATCATGCTTATAGGGAAACTTCTTAATATGTAGACAGTTCACTGACTATTGAATAAAAAACTACTGCATTCTAGAATAATTGCAACACATTGAAACATGAAATATTGCTGCTTCTAAAAGACTTCAACTGTATGTTACATTTTTTTGATTATACGAATTAATTTCATGTAACAGTCATGTAGTTTGCCTTTATGAAATATAACTTTTTTCAGAATCAATGGGTTCCAGCTGCAAGGGTCCCAGCAGGAGTGCCCTGAGTCTTACAGGGAAGGTAGTGTTGAAACAGAGTAAAAGGTGGTGACACATCTTTACTACACTAATGCCTTTCTCAGGGAAGGATTTGAAGTGCCAGATTAAAATCTTCTCCCTGTCCACAGACCTTGTTTGGTTTATTCCTTCTATTTTAAGGCAATAACAGCATATAGGGGATCTTGGTGTCAGTGGTGATCAGGGTCCATTTGTGCTATATAATCAGTGGAGGACTGTCCCAGAAATTGAGACAGGGATTTTGGGAACCAAATCAATAATTATGTAGTGTAAATCCTATGGCTGTTGATTAGCTTAGAAAAAACACTTACTGTAATCAAGTTACACTTATCATTTTAAGTTTTCTCTTCAATAAGACATTTATAATATGAGTTTATAAGTGTGGGTTTCATTACATGGCAGCATTGAAGTATGAAGTGTTAGTTTATAATGCTGTACTTTTAACACAGAAAATGTATAAAATAGTAAATACATGCTCATGCTCAAATGTTCATACCATTGTATTGATTCTGGTTGAATAAAAATGATTCATAAATATTATACTTTTCTAAAGTATCTCAAGTAGATAGAGAACAACTCAATAGAAGCTGGGTCCAGTTGCTATGTAGTCTTTCAATAAAAAGCAAACATGACTTTTTAAACTGGTTTTACTCTATAATTTTAGATTATCACCACAAATACAATCTTACATATTTAAATTCTGATCCTAAATATGGCTACTGTTGTACTTGCATAGTTAAAAGAAAATTGATAACTTTTAAATTTCCCTTTACAAATGTTGAAATTATATAATATTTTCAGTAAAATATTTAAAATTCATTAGTGAAGTGTAGATTATATGTAATTTTTCAACGTTGTTTTTTTAACTTGCAGATCTTAATAGTGAAATACTTTCCATAGCTGAAGAACTTGTAAAACTGTCCAGTTTTGTATTAAAAATTATGTCACCATTTTGGATCGCTGCTTTAACAGCTTTCAAGCAAAGCAGGTAAGATTTTGTAATTTTTTTTAATAGAAACTAAAAAGAATATATTCTGTATTTTTATAACTACATTTGCAGATTCCAAGACTTCATACTAAATTACTTCACAGCATATAGTTATGCTTTGTTATGGTGATCTCTTGGAAAGTTCATTGAGTTATGGCTTTGTTTTCTTCAAACTGTCTTTTGAAGCCCAAAAAGAGCTGTTGGAGATGTAGCAAAAAAGGAGAGGTTTACAAAGCAAGTGGAAATAAATCTTCATATGTTAAATCACACATATTTTGAATTTTTTAAAAAAGTGTATTGTTTTGTTTTCCTCTCCTATGCTCCATCTTTTTGTGAGTTATTCTCATCTCTGAGCTTGGATTCAGTGGTCAGTTTCTGTTTGGCACAGGTAGTCATTTATTGTTTGTTTACAAAGTGCATTACAAAGGAATTTTGTAAGGGTAGTTTGACCTGAGACTGTAACTCTGAAATGCTTTATATTTATAAAGAAGAAAAACACCCCTTTGGATATCTCTGTTACTTTTTCAGGTATGCTGACAGTGTGATTCTCTTACTTCCTCAGCTGGAAGCTGGACTTAGATTCCTGTTCACTACAACTAATAAATGTCCAAATCGATTGCTAACAGCGGAGGTAAACTTTTGTCTAAAGTCAATTATGATTTAGTGCTTACAATATTTACAAAAGGGTTATTCTAGAAGTCTAGTGTCTATAACCATTTACAGATTTACCCCACAAAATTTCAATTAATTTTGGAACATTATTTACAAATCTCCAGTTGAGATTTATGAATGCCTTTAATATTTTTTAAATGTCTGCCTCTAAAAAGGACTGAAAAAGAAGTGGAAGATTAAAGTTCAGAAACAGTAGTTTAGGGTGAAAAGCAGGACATGATATATTTGCTTTAAAAAAACTCAGCACAAGATCCCAAAGTGCCTTTTTTCATTCATAAGGGGACTTTTTTGCTATTTATACACCTCTGGTATCTCATGCAAATGAATAAACTTAAGTTTTATGTACATGACTAGTTAATTGATTTTGTTTGAAAACCAAATAATATTATTTGTGTTTTGTTCTAGTCTTCTGCTCTCTACACCACTTTTGATGAGGTACTGTGATTTTTTTATATATATATATCAGTGTCAGAATTTAAACCATGCATGTTTCCCATTACTAGAGTTAAGAATGCACTTTCTTTTGTTGAATATGGCATTATTTCTAACTTTTCTCCCAAACAAAAGATGGTGGACAGTAAACACTTTAAATTTGGAATGCTTCTGCAAATATCAAAATTAATGCAAATTTTAATGAACAGACTATTTTTTTTCTAAACGTTTTTATCTTGAAATTCGTCACTCCACAGAAACAAACATTCTGCTATTTTTCCTAGATTCAGTTATTCAAAATAAATACAAATAAATCTTGCCAGCATAAATCATCAGTTTCAGAGGTTGATTGGATTATTTCAAGTTGTTTGTCAGTAATAATTAGGCATCTTGATTCTAGAGTGGCAGAAATAATCATGTCAGATAAGGAAAACTATTTTAGTTGGTGTTTCTTCTTTGATTATATGGTCTTCAATAATTCAATAATTTTCTGTTCAAATTATTTTTTTCCTAGATGCTAGCAAAGCATTTGGATAATGAAGAAGTCAACCAGCTGCCTGTAGTTCTTGAAGAGCCTGCCATGGAAAGTATTTTTGAAAGTGTTCTGGGGTTTTGTCATCGTTGTCTTTTGTTTGTTTGTTTCGTCGAGTAATAATCTTTATGATATGCCTAATACTCAGTTATTTCATATAGCTTATGTCCTGCAGCTTAGAACCTTAGAAGCTTGTTAGCCTTTTTTATTGTGGAGGATACAAAGTCATACCTGACAAGATATATTGCACTGGGGTATGGGACTCGCTTTCTTTCTGAAATATAAGTGTCTCAGATATATTTGTCTTCAGACTCCTGAAGTTCAGCTGAATGGAGCAGGAGAAGAACTGATGGCTCATACAGGGATATTTCAAAACTTATTTCTGATTGCTTGTGAGACATGCCTTCCACTGTCCAGGTAGATAGCACAAAATGTGGCTCAAACCTACCAGAGCACATTCTGTATCTTACTACCCAAACAGATTGTGAACAGGAAAACTAGGGGAGCTGAGTTTAGAGGTCTTTTGAGAGTATAGGGGAGATCTGAGGTTATTGTCCTGTTGCCAGAGGCAGTGGGGCTGTGAAGGGCCTGGGACACAAAGCTGATGGACATCTGTTGGTAACTGTCACAGCATAGAATGTATGTTACAGGTGCAGTTTGCACTGGCTTTTTTTCTGATATCTGGACACCTCTATAATATAGACATGGTCACATACTTGTCTTTCAGAGATATTCTGTACGCACAATATGTTCAATTCTGTATGAATACACATGGAGTAGAATTCTGTATTGTTGGTGTGTGTTTCCACAGGACTTCCTTTGGGATTTCTTGAACCACCAGGAGGGCCCACGTATAAGAGATCATTTAAGCCATGGAGAGATCAATCTAGAAACATTTCCCAGAGAAATAGCTAACCAAATATTTGGATTTGCTATTACTATTCTCTGCAGATTCTCCGATGTTGATATGTTTTCTCTTAATGTAGGTACCAGTATTTTGTTCTCAGAAATTTTTTTTGTTATTTTGGATACCAAATATAATTTTAGATAGAGGGTTAAGACTGAATCTTTCCTGAAAACTGCTTTTGAAATACTCCTCCAAGAAAAAAAAAAATGTGAAAGTATGTTTTGCTTAGTTTTGTAGTGAAAAAGTAGAGAAGGTTTTCCAAAATGTTACCCTTTCCTGTTGTACTATAAGTTGTTGGCTAAACCAGTCCTTATTCAAATGGTTGATCTGTAAATTATAATGATTCCACTTAATTTTGTCAAATTGTGTTGATGAACTAGCCTATTGATCTGCAGAATTATCTGAAAAGTATGTAAAACATCTGTGGCTCACCCACTGAGGTATGTAGTGTGTAGTTATTGAGATTTTCTTTTTCTGAGGCACTGTAAATAATAGTGCCTTGCTAATGGAATTTGTATCTATACTTACACTATGAATTTGTAAACACTTTTTGCCTAGCACTGTTTTTCAACATCAGCAATTATTGTGTTTGCTCTCCCTAGTTTCCTGTTTATATTTGAGATTACTTATTTCAATATCATGCAGCAACCTACAAGATAAAACTTCCATTTATTAGTTGCATCTCTTTTTCAGTTTCTCAAGATGTATTGTGTGCTGCTACATTAATAGAATACTTGGTTGCTTTTCTGTCAGCTGCTGTCAGGCTTCATAGTTAAAATATGTGAAATTAAGCTTTAACCACTCATTGTACTGGTTACTTCCTTCAGTCCTTAAGACATTTGGAAGTGTTTATTGACATCAGTGCTATAGGTGGCATGCATAAAATGAAGTCTAAGTCTGCATATGATTAGCACAGCTTAGAGAAACTGTTGTGTATTGTCTGTGATCTTGTAAATCAGGAACACATGGTCATAAAACCACTGATGAACTGTGCAAGTTGCTACCAATCTCGATTTCATCCAATTTCCCGGCTCAAGAAACAGGTAGGTACTTCCATCTGTGACAGCATTGTGGTCCTTAAAATTGTGAATCCTCAAAATTATCTAATTCTTCATGCTTTGATTGTCCTAAAAAAAGTTCAAAACCTTACATATTTTTTTATTATTTCTTTTGGTTTATTTTTCAAAACATAAAGGAAATCACAGTTGCTAAAATGAGATATAATTATGCACACTCCTGTTAATGCAATTAATATCATATTTGTGTTCTAGATCCGTAAATAGTCTAAATCACTAAATTCTTGCCTGAGTGTTTGCTTTTCCATAGTTTTCTTAATCTCCATATGTTTTTTTATGTCAGGACCACTGCTGGGTCCTGTCTCCAGGATTAGGCTGTTACTCAGTTTTTTTACTGTATGAAGGCCAGCTGATTAAGATTCTGTCATGGTAGCAAAATCTACTTTCCAATGTCATAGTAGTTCTCTGCCAATCAGTTTAATGAAGTGCTTGAGGATGTTTCTCTATTGATTTGAGATTGCAGTAGACATACCTAGTCCTTTTACTTTTCAACAGCATGCAGACAGGGTGTTGCAACAGTCATGTTAGTTAATTTTTTTATATTTAAAAAACCAATAGAATATTAAATTAGTTTGTTCAGATAATGTTTTAGCATGGAAGCGTACATCCAGACTTTTTGCCCTAACCTAAACCTTAACAAATGAAGTTGGCTTACACAGTTATGACTAGTGAACAAATAACTTACTGCCTGTTACAGTTTTTTTTCTAAATGTGCCACTAAGAAAAGCATGTCAAAGTCTGTACTTTACAAAACATTTTTCATTATATGTTTTTGAGGTCCTGGAATGTATGAAGAGCATCCATTTATGGCCTGAATTGGCAACAGTGCCTGAGGAACAAGAACAAAAGATTAAAGGGTATATATGCGCTATATAAGATCACCAGATATAAAAAAGCAAATAATTCCTTATTCTGAAAAGGACTTAGTAACCAGTGGGAAACTATATAAGATAATAGTTAGAAAAAGAATGTAGCATTCTATCATCATTTGAAAAGGAGGAAGTCATTAATAATATCACGGGAAGATATTGTACTTCTTTAGAGCTGAGAGAAGAAAATTTAATGCCTCTATCATATAATCAGTATACTGTAGACTTTTTATGAATGGAGAATTAAGAGGGGTTCTGAATATTGCTAACAATGAGAAAAGGTTGCTTTAGTTGGAGAAAGAAAATCATGCTTGTAAGGTAGAGGGAAAAGAAATTATATGAAAGCATAAGAGTGGATGCTGAATACACTGCTATTCAAAAAGATCTGCATCTTGATCTATGCCATTTAAGAAATAATGAGTGTTATAGTGTCAAATATTATTTTTTCTCTCTTGTTTTTAAGGTTGGAAGGAAATGCTGAAGCTAATACTTTGATTTTGATGATATCTAAAATTATATCTCAGTTGCAGCATTATATGCCCCAGAATTGCTGTAGTTCAGATGATCCTATCAATAGTGTTCTAACAGAGAGGTGAGTTTGATGCCCTCCTAGTTCCTGCTGTCAGCTTCTACTTGCAGCCCAATGTAAGAATTCTCAAACCTAAATTATCCTGTCCCTGTTTGCAGAGAAATACTTGAAATGTTGTATGCACTTTTCTAGTAATGCTGCTGATTTAATCTGAAAATTTTAGGATTGCAGCTGAACATCACCTTCAAAATAAGGATGAGACGTACATTTTGGAATTACAGTAGAGATTTTACTTGAAAATTAGACTGAAAAAATAACCTTTTTTTTCAGACCACGAAAGCAAAGTACTTTAAATACTTGTGTACTTATTAGATTAGGTTGGTTTTTAGCCTGGTTTGTGCTAAAACTGCATCAGAAAATCCTTTTTGTCTGCTTGGTGTCACAGCTGTGTGTGGCATTGAAAATGGCAGTATGCTGCTATGCAATTCTATTCTTCATGCTCTAATATCAAGAATCAGAAAGAGAAAATGTCTTGTTATACTTGGAGGTGTGTTACTTCCAATGTCCAATTTGGAATAATAATCAAAATAGTTTGACTTTTAATTGCCACTCTTAGAGCAGCCTTAAGATTCCCACAACTGAATGAAAATGTTGGAACTAACTACCCCTAATCAAACCCATTAGGTATGGGTGGCATAGAGCAAAGAGGATTTTACCTGTTGCTGATTTTGCCTATTACTTATATAACATGTGGGTCTTCTGCTTCCTACCCACCAATCTGCAAATTTATTATTTGGAGGAAAGAAGCCTATTTATTGATGTGTTAGACCTTTAGAGTTTTCTGCCTTTATCACTTCAAGTCATTAATGTTTTGCTATCTCAGGGATAAACTGAGCATGAGGGAGATTAAGAAACACTTCTATAAGAACAGAGTGTTTAAAGTGATCTGTGATGCATTAGTGTAGCAGATATGACAGCAGGAAGATATTTGTGAGCTTTAACAAAGCATGATCTGGTGTGGTGTTGATTAAAAAAATGGCCTCACCACCTGCATTTTACACAACGTTAAGTCTGCTTCTTGTTCTGCCCAGAAGATAGACCACACACTAATGGGAGTTCTAATTAATAGCATTTGTTTCAGTGAGTTTTATTTTGGTGGAGGTTAATTCATTGTGAGTTGAGCTATAGTGGGAGGCTTCAACCACAGCCCTGCTGTGATTTGATGTGTTCAGTGTATAATTTCAGCCAGGCAGTTCTGTTTATTGTGGTTGTGTTTCTTTGATCTGAAATGGGAAACATATTCATCATAATCAGTTTTGCATTTATATTCAATAAAGTGATAGAAAACACAATCACTGCTCCTACTACACAGATCCTTGCTTTTTTTCAGTCATGAGGTAAAGGCAGTTTGTTTCCAGGTTTTCTGAATTAAAACATTATGAGTCAAACCGCAGTTAATATGAAATGTATCCGATGTTTAATCCAGCTAACAAAAGATTGACGTTAAAAAATCCCTTTCTGTTTTGGAGGCTGCTGGTGGGACTTTGTGATACACGTATTTGCACTCTGTATTCCCCACGAGCTGTCCTGGAAGTAGTGGTGATACTCCGCAAAATAAGCGCGCAGTGCCATCAAGCGTCCCGACAGGTTATTGCCGGCGCTGGGCTGAGACACAAGCAGTGGCTCAACAAGACTCTGCGCTCCCGCCAGAGGCACAACTATCAGCGGATGCTCAACAGGTTGGCTGCTGGTTTTGCTTTACTCTGTGGTTAGGTTTATGAGAGAAAGGCTGCACGTTGCTGCTGCTGCCTTTCAGTTGGAAGTTTAAAGTCAACAGCGTTCACGTGTTCTTGTTAACCATTTCAGAGTCAAGTGTCAACCAGATTTATTTATTTACCAGATTATTATTAGATTTCTATTAAGTAGCAATATTGAAATAACAAGAAAATCTCAAATTGGAGAGTAATTTGGGGGGTATTGCTAAATTATGTCACTGTAAATTGCAAGCTTTCAAATTAAGTACTACTTGAATGTTAGATTGCATTTTTTTTAATTTCTGCCTTTTCTTATTTAGGTATATAAATGCCATTCAAGTTTTATCTGACTGCAATAGGTTTAACTAATTTGAAGATTTTATCTACTTTACTGCTTTTTATAATTACAGCTGAATCAGGCTCTTTATAGATAGAAGAGATTTTAATATTCCATTAATTTTTTTCCTAATCATAGGCGCTTTCCAGAGTTTTATAAGTATTGTGTTACTGGCAAGTTATTGTTCCTAAAAACGTTAACCATATTATTTAAGAAATATAGCTTAAACTGACACCTGATGATACACATTTGTGATTTAGTTGAACTGTAGTTTATTATCTATGGATTAATGGAAGCTCGCGAGTTTTTCTTTGGAATCTTAGATATTTGCCTTCTCTTCCCCCTTCATTTTCAGTTTATAGTCTCTATTTACTTTTCTGGGATTTGCACTGCTTTTTTGCTGAGGGACATTTCTTAGTCTTTTTTTTCCCCCGACTCTGCAATATCCAGCAATTTAGATTGGGTGCAGAAGTCTTAATATTCGTTTTAATATTAATGATTTCTTCTTAATTTTGTTTTAGTTTATTTATTTAAGTATTTTTATTTTATTTCTAGCATTAAATTTTTGTCTCCAGTGTTACGGCTCATCTTACTATTGATTAATCTGGAACTAGTCAGTGTTCATTCAGTTTGTAAGAAGAATCCTTTTGATTATCAGCAGTATCTAAAGTGAGTATATAAATTTAATTTATGAAAATAGGAATTGCCCCAGAATTCCATTTTGATCTGTACTGTAGAGATTTTTCATCATCATAGTCATAATTTTACTTTGGACAATGTTCACTCAGGGGCTAAAATAACTTTCTTGAAGTATAGATAGGGAATATTAATACATAAAAGTTGCATTCAATATGTTGCTGACTTTACTCCTTGTGTGTTAATTAACAGCTGGTTGGGTATCGCATACATTGTGAAACATTTGACCAAGAGAGCAAAGGAAGCCATTTGGGGAAAACTCTGTCACACATTTGGTCACTATTCCTTCTATGGTGCTGTTAATTGCAGTTCTGAAGATCTCCCCATCTTAGTGTGAGAGGGAGGGAGTGGTTTTCCAAAAGCAAAGCAAACCATAATATATTTATTGATCATCCAATCCTCCTGAAGGAGATTTGGAAACTTGAAGATGTTTGCAGCTTCAAGTCAGGCATTGCAATATTCTTCTCTTCTCTTTTTTAAATTTTTTTTCTTTTTAAATTCTTAAAGGAGTTTTTTCTCTAATGTTATTTCTCATAGGTTTTTGAAGTCAGTCTTGCAGTACACTGAGAACTTGGTGACATACACAAGCCCTGATAAAAACAAGTGGGATGAAACCATGGAACTTACAAAGAAGACTTTGATAAAAATAAAGAAAATCAGTGATAGGAAGCTAATGTTAATGCATCTAGCTACGTGAATGAAATGGGCTTAGGATTGCCTGGACATTGTTATATCTAAACAGTTACAGAGACCTCATATTTGATAAATCTAATTCAAAGACAAATTTCATAAGTAATTTTCAAATTTTGGATGCAAAATTTACTCTTTTTATCAGAAGGTAGCTGCTGATACTGGAGATGAATGATCAAGGTTCCAGAGAACAGGTTGTTTGTCAAATCCACTGTAAAAGATTTACTGTGAACTACATCAGCATGATACAAGTTCTATTGTAAATATATTTTGTATTTTGTACATTGATTGTTCTTATATTTTTGGGGTTTTTTTTGTTTCCTACCGTACTGAAAAATACCTAAGAAAAAAGTGTGAATAAAAAATTCTCGAAATTTTTAAATCCGAAAAGTAATTTTTTACTTTGGAATACATCAGATATTATGTCAAAGACTGTGATTGACAGGTTAAGAAGTTATGAACTTTCATCCTAAAATAGTGCTCATTGGCATCTGTGGTTGTTGCTAGTTGTGAACAGTCTGATCTTGCTCTGATCTCTGAGGCAGAGCTAGTAACAATATAACCAGTTGTTTATAGATGAGGATTTAAAGGAACAGGATGGATACTTCTGCAGAAGGATACTTCTGCAGGGTGTGTTTGTTTTGTTAAATTTCATCTTCTTATTCCAAAGTATATTTAGTTAGTTAATTTCATACCAATTGAATGTGAACACGTACATGCACGTGCTCACAGACACATATTCACTGTGGTTTAGAAAGTTATTCTCTTATTGCACACAATATTAATTTGAATATTTTAGTTTTTCAAAATAAATTCTCCCCCTTTTTCATCACCAAAGAGTAGAACTTCAAAGGAATACCCAGGTTGAAGAACAGATTCACAGAAGACCACCAATGTCTCTCCATTTGCTTTCTCCTATGGAGAGTAAAATCAGAGGGTAATGTCTGGAGAATGTTTGACTCTACAAAGGATTAAAGATTCAAGTTACATTTCAATAAGCTTCTTTGCAGTGTTTCTTGACTGAAAAATCACAGCTAGAGAATTGCTAGTTTGGTTTATTCATTGTGGGGGATGGATATAAACTAAGATCATATTGCTTCCTTTGTGCTACTCTTGAAATATATTGTGTGTGTTTGAAATTTAGCTTTGTCACTTCCCAAAAATTATTTTGTTGCCATGAAAATAAACTATGTGAAGAAGTTTGAATGAGATAAAATAGATAAATCTAAAAATAGAGACTAATCAGTCTAATGTAGTGTATAAGCCCAAAAGTTCAGCATTTTATAAAGACTGAGTCAAGAGATCTTAATTATATTTTTGGAGGCTTCTTTTGTACCCAGTGACTTTGCTCAGATATATTAACTTCTGCTAAGTATGTCTTCATAGTGACACTTATGATGACATTTGCTTTGATGGTGATAAGTATTCTAGGACAAAGATCATTTAAGTTTTATATATTCATTGTAGGAACAAGATCAAGAAATTACCCCACACTCATGTTTTGAAAGTACATAAATGGCTGGCACACTTTTTCCTTTTGAAAGTACATTCATGTACTAAAAGGCACCTAATAGACTGCAGAAGTGTATTTTCAACAATATAAGTTCTCCTTTTGTTGCTGTTTTTAAACTCTGGTAAAATGATCTTGCATTCAGTTCACTGCATTTGCTTTACCTAACATGAAGCACAATGACAGTTTCTTCTTTCCTAATTAGTGCCACAGATGTGATTTGCTGCTCCAAGTTTGTGGTAAGAAGCATGAAGGATTTCTGGCAATTCTGTCAAAGATGCTTTTTCAGTTTGTTTTCCTACCTCTGAAGCTCTCTGATGGGAACACTGCTACCATCTATTGTTAAACAAATCTGGAACAGGCTGGGACAATCCAGTTAGTTATTCTGACTCAATGCTGTCATTTACCAGAAGGGCTTATGCATGCAGGGCTTATGGCTTATGACAGCCCTGCATGTCATTTGCATGCAGGGCTTACAGATTTTTCCTGCTGTTAAAAGAATTGTGGAATAGAGCGGTAGAATAAGTGTATATCCTACAATGAACATTGAAGAACAAATAGCAAGAGATATAGTAGAGGTCATTTGGTTTGCCCTTTATCAGTTACTTACTTTTCAGTTACTCATCTTTGCCATCTCTTTAGAATCACTTTTAAGATATAAGAAAGAGTCTAAACTCCGAACAATCAGCATTCCTGAGAGCAAAAGAAGCTTAGAATAACTATGTATCTAGATATATCTAGAATTGTACCAAAAAATGTTTTCTTCCAAGTGTGGTATTTCATCCAAGTATTATTTGTATCTGATTTAATTGTTGGCCTTGCTCCCCAGGGTCTGTGTTTTCCTTGAGGTATTCATACGGTAAATCTAAATATCTATACATCTATATACAGATTTGGAAGCTGCAGCACCCCATGAGGAGACGTGTTGAATTATTTTGTTTACCTGGATAATGCTAATAAGGGAGTGATAATGCATAAGTCAGTTTGTCCAAGTTCAATTAGTCAGTTTATCAGAGGGTCACAGAATATGCCAAGTTGGAAGGGGCCCACAGTGATAACTGAGTCTGACTCCAGGCGTTGCACAGAACCATCTCCAAGAGTTAACACCATGTACCTGAGAACACTGTCCAAAAGCTTCTTAAACTCTGTCAGGCTGGTGCTGTGACCACTTCCCTGGGGAGCCCATTCCAGTACCCAAAAACCTTCTGGATGGAGAACATTTTTCTAATATCCAGCCGAAACCTTCCCTGACAGAGCTTCAAGCCATTTCAACGTTTGTGATTTTTGGTACCTTCTAGGTAGCATCAGGATCAACTGTTCGCTGAGGTGGGCATTGCACAAGTACAATGAAATATCTTTTATGGTTAGGCATCTGTGTGTGAAAACAAAGCTTGTTCTTTACGTTCTTTGAGCCATTCTCTAGTTTGTGCTCTCCTCAATGGTGATAGGAAGGGTTAGAAACAGAACCATGTGTTATTATTCGAACATAACACCAGCAACTAAAAGTAATTAAAACCTTCTTAGGGTTGTCATCACTACTCCATTATATAGAAACGTTTACGTAAGAGATAGAGCAACAAATTTGATTTATTTCATCTTTTAATAAATCCCATCTAGTGGTTTTCAAGCAGTCTGATGGCCTTTGAAGTGAACACATGGTGGCAGTGTTTGGTAATTCAAAATAGCACTCCATGCTGACATCCACTTTCTTATCTCTTTTCTTCGGATGTGTATAAAAAATCAAGTTTTCTTCTGATTTCATCAGGTTTTTTTATATGTGTCTTCTGTGGAAACTTGTTTTCTCATTTGTTTCTGATCACTTTCAGAGAAATGGAGCACATAAAAAAAAATTTTTTTTGCAAACATTTTAGTAGTTAAGTAGAGGTTCATCACATTTTCCACACTACTTTCTGAGGACTTTTGGAATTTTTCAGAAGTCCATCAGCTTCCCCTCTCCTTACGTAGTTTAAAAGAATGAGTTCTTTGAATTTAATAAATGATTTAGTAAAATATTCTTTTTTTACAAAACATAAGTATTGATATTCCTAAAAGAAAAAAATTCAGATTGTCACTTATTAATTGCTCTGAGAAAACCAAAAAAAGTGGTTTTTTTTTTAAAGCAATATATATATATCTTGAGCAAAAATTATAATTGTCAAGAAATACATTTATTGAGAAAATTTCACTAAGGTCTCAGACTTATTGCTGTGGTAATGATTTTTCAGTCTGTTGGAACTGAAATGTGCTACTCATATGCTGCCCTGTGCAGAAGAGCTAGTTGAGCATTGCTTGTTGGGTGGGCTTTGAAAACCTTGTCCACGGTAGCAATTTCAAACCATGCAGAGATGTTGCAGTTAGAAAAGATTTTCATTCACATGATGTGATTTTTGTACACTGTGAAATCTTGTGTAGAAATGTTGGAACATCCCCAGCAGAGCTCATTTTTGCCTACATTACATGAGTGCATCTGGTCCATGTGTGGTGTATCACCTTTTTTTTATAAATTGGTCTGCAGATGCAGAGCAGATTCCTGGCTACTGTGAACTATTCCTATTCCATCTTCTTTGGGGCAGATCCTTTAGTCTGGTAAGGATCCTCCTCACGCTGTTCCAGTTTCCCTTGAAGGGGGTTGGTTTCTAGCTGTACATCTTTTTCAGGCTTGTGTATTTTCAGGGGACTGGAAGAAGGAGCCATGTAGTTCAGATAAATTTGCTGTATAGCAAAACCTCATTAATTTAGTGGCTTGCATTGCAGGGAAGTGAGGATCATGTGTGGGACCTCACAGCTAAAAGGCAAATACTAGATTCTTTAATATCTTTGTGTTTCTGGAAGAACTTCGCCTAGAGTAGAAATGAGTTTTCTTTTTGAGGCTTTTTCAGGGCAGCACTATAAGTTAGAATACCTGATATTTGCTTTTTAAAAATTTTCAAGGATCAATGGAGATCTCTTTTTTAAGAAGTCTTTTAAGCCATACAAATTTTCAGATAGAAATGGAAAGGAAAATGCCTGTTGTTTGTCTTCCCTGAGCCTCAGGCAATAGGATGTAAATATGGGTAGTGAATACTGTGTGAGATCAAACTGGCGTTTTTTCTGAAGGTGAGAATCCAAGACAATATATACAATTAAAGCCAACAGCCTTGCCTACCAAAAGGAGTCCATGCCTTCTGGCATTCTCCACTGAATACCTCCTCTGTTCCTCTCCCATGTATATGCATCTCACAGTTTCTCAAAAAAAAAAAAAAAGCATAGTAGAACCAGCCAGCGCCAGTTTGTTTTCCATGTTTTCTTTTCTCTGTAAGGGATTAGTTGTAGTAACAGATTTCATGTGCCAGAAAGTGGGTGAACATTAACTATTTTGTCATGCACTGATCCTTCCCACAGCCCTGCAAAATTTGAAATGCAGGAATGGTTATTCATTAACATTTCTTTGTGTCTACAGGAAGTACATTTACTATGTAAACATGTTTTATATAGAACATACAGCTGTTTTGAACGAGCACTCAATGAAACATAAGAGTACAGTGCCTACACTGCCACTTCAGAAACTATGAGATACCACGGCATTGTGTTTTGGAAGAGTGAACACACAAGGAGTTGGTGGAAGTTTCTTAAAAAAAACAAAAATCTTTGATTTGCTTGATTATTTTTGTGTCTAAAATGTATCTGCACACTGAACTACTAATGTGCAATTTTTAGAAGTGGAGCGGGGGTAGGAATGTGTTTCTTTGTGCTCATTTTAGTAGAGATCCCATTAAAGAAAGAATAGTCAAGTACCATCAGATAGTCCATTTTTCATAGACTGTGGAGAATACTGCCACCAGAAAAAAACAAACTTACAGCATGCAGAAAATGTGCCTAGAATATCTAGAAGAATCACAGGCTGTTTGTTCTGAGAATATCAGTTGTAAATCTGTGAGGAACTTCACTAGTAAAGATATGTCCTTGGGTAATAGGTGGAATTGTCCCAGATACACCTCTCTGCAAGCAACTCCACTGGCTGAACTTCACTTTAAGAGCATTTTATGGAATTGGGATGTTTTCTGAAACGGTGAGGAATGGTTCTGTTTCCCAAGCAGTCAGAGTGTTTTGGCTGTGCTGCTGCCTCTAGGAGGCTGAAGCTGTTTTACCCTTCATGGCTGCAGAATGATGCATTGACCAAGGTACTTCTCAAGCTGTACATTATATCCACACATTTTATTTTAACAAGTCCAGGGATGGTGAATCTGTCACTTCCCTGGATAGCCTGTTACAATGCCTGACCACGTTTTGGTGAACAAATCTTTCCTAATATCCAGCCTAAACCTTCCCTGGTGTAGCTTTAGGCCAGTTTATTCTTGTCTAATTGCTTGTTACTTGGGAGAGAAGATCCCAAATCCCATCTGGTTACAATCCCCTTTCAGGTAGTTGCAGAGAGCAATAAGGTTCCTCCTAATCCTTGCTCAGAAAAGCCTAAGATGGAAGAATGGAGTCCTGGTTGTCTAGCCTGTCCTCCATGCACCTTTTATTAAATGTTAAGGAAGGGGAGGGTTTCTAGTCATATCGGTGGGAAAATACTGCCCTTAAACTGGCAGGATAGTACAGTGATAGGAGATGACAATTAGATGAGCTCATAAATTTTGAACTAATGGCATCTGTGCAAAAGCAGAAGGTTAATTCTTAGCAGTTGATAAAAAAGAAGTGTAACCAAAAAAAAAGGCAAAAAGCTGCAGTTGACCCTTCAGGATATAATGCACTTGTGTCAACATGGACTCTGCCCAAACATTGTTCTGCCATGGAAGCAGCTGGATGCCCTGCCCTCTGGTTTATATAGCCCCAAAGGGAAGGGGTAGGGAGAGATGATGTGAGAGAAGTGGGAGGAGAAAAAGAGGCAGGAGGGAAGATAAAGCAAACCCAGCTCACATCTTCCACACCATGCTCTGAACTGAAAATGTTCTCCAGCTGACCCTCCCAGCACTCATTTCTTGATATTTAGGAACCTGCATCAGCAGAGGGTCTGCCTCAAAGTCACAGACACTGTGACAAGCTGCTTCCTTTACAAATATTTTTCTCTGGGAGGGTAGGCAGTGATGGAAAAAGGAGCAGGGGAGAGAGTAATGGCTAGTCCTGTCTGGCCTCTAATATTCAAGGTCTAATTTATAGTATTCCATGTAGCATGATGGTGTCATTTTAATGGTGTATTAACACTGAAGTCTGGAATATTTATTTGGTAGAAAAGGCATCTGATGCAAAATATACCTCTGGGGACCTGGCTAAGGGATGATTACAGAATTGATGCCCATCAAACTGATAGCATTTCTCTGTCCTCCTGAGTCTTCTGCTGTAATAGTGAGGCAGGTTGTTTTCTGGTTAAGAATAATGGTCTCTGTGCTACCCTTGGGGGCAGATGTGTCCCAGCACCTGCGCTCTGGATCCAGGATACAGAGCTTCTACACAATTATCTTCCAGTTTGCTGTTAATTTCTATTCAAATTAATCAGTAGTTACTTGACATGAGGAATCACATTGTGAGCTTTAAAGCTTTATCACACACCATTGTTGTTTATTTATTTATAATCTATTATTCATACCAGAAATACTGAACAATTTAACCTGCTTTGTAACGTTTCTTTTTTTCTTTTTTTCTTTTTTTTGCTTTAGTCTCCCATGTGATTTACATACATATAATGAAGCAGGGTGGGGGGGAGAAGGGAGGTTACTGTGGGACTGGATTTTTTTTTGTTTTTGTTCATTATCTATACCAGCTAATATGAGATAATGCCCAACAGAGTTTCTTAGCATCCCTTACTTTTAAACAGGTGAACATACTGAAGCAAGACAGGCACTGATCTCAGGAAAGAGCAACCACATATGCAAAAACTTGATTCATGGAATTTAATTTAACATGAACTGTGTCAAAGCTATGCTGTGGATATTTTGAGAGTTTGTTTTCATTAACATTCAAGCAAGGTGCTGTCCTGTCTGTGGGAAAGACAGGATGTGTGATGGAGGGAGCCCTGCAGCCCGGCATCTGCAGCCTGGTGATCTATAGCCATGGCTTCTGCAGGCTCAGAGCAAAAAGGGTGTGAGCGTGAGTGCCCGGCCGTGTACGTCGGTGGGTGGGTGACAGTGGGGATTCTCTTGCCAACAGCCTTGCTGGATGGCAGGGATTGCAGCTGTTAGCAATCAAAAGGAAGCTTTCGTTTCCTTTTGACTTTTACAAACTGGCCTAATATAAGTTCTATTTATTCAGGTGTTTTTATACAAATTTTCCAAAGATATTGAGTTTGACCTTTGTGTATGTAGTTTCCCCTCCAGATAGTGAAAACCATTTAGAAATGTCAAGGATGGGACTAAAGGGACCTCCTAGGTGCTGTGTGCTGCTGGTTCAGTCAATCAGATTGCAGATCATCTTTTTCAGCTCTGTCAAACACCAGAAATAATCTGTCTCTCCTACTCATCTGTTTGCTGTACTGCTGTACCAGAACCTTGTCCATGTTGCTTAGAAACTCTGTTCTAGTATCCAAGTTTCTTTTCACAGCCCATTCATATTAATTTGTTTTTGCGCCAATATTGTCCCCTAGTTGGGTGGCTCTGCTCTCTGTCTAATGTTTGCATATCACTTCAATGTATTTATAATAAGGAACCATATCCTTTCTCAGACTCCTTTTTTTTTTTATGTTAAACAAGCACAGTTTTTTAGTGTCCACTCATAAAATAGGTTTGTTATTTCATTGATAGGCCCTGTAACATTTCCCTGCACCTGTTCTTGTTTTAGTTCCTCATCTATAGGACCAGACTTGCCTAGGATTGAGGTCAGATTAACTGAAATAATTCCCGCTTTGGTGGCACACATTCTCAATTCTAACATGACTTTTTCAGATCCCAATCCCCGTTTCTAGTATTTATGTGATCTTTTCTTAACTCAGTATAATTTTTAGGTGATCATTCATCCACATGAGTTTTATGCCACCCTCATAGAGTTGTCCCTTTGGCCAGAGGTTTGACATTTCATGTCTATTTTATCTTGAGAGACATTACAGGTTTCATCTGAAATCTCAGTTAATGAGATTTTGAACACAGTTCACTAGACTACCACAACCCAGTGAAACTCTCACATTTAATCAGATTCCCAAATTTAATTCCTATCACTGTACTCCATAAGCAGAAGCACAAAATGAGGAGTTTGTGTTGTTTGTTTAAATGCCTGTAGAGTGTTTTTTATCTCAGCCTGGCACCCTTGTTGTGGGTGACGTGAATGGGCAATGGAGCCTCTGTGCTGCTGCCATGAGCCGGTGCCCTGGGACGAGCAGGTGTTCCCACCTGTGACAGGATGTGCAGATGCAGAGAGGAGAGCTCACTCCAGGAGAGATGGACACCCACCCCAGGCTCCACCCCAGTCCTGCAGCGGCGTGTTTGAACAAGAAGAAAGAACGCGGTTGGCAATGGAATGAGTAAAGTTTTACGAGGAGAGCAGGTGTGCCTGCTTGAAAGATAAACTCTTCCCCCATGCGATGATAAGATAAATGATCCGAACTTGTGATTTAGTTAATGTTTCTGTCTTTAGCCTGCTGTGTACACAGCACCCTGCTGGATAAGCTGCCCAGAACTGCATGCCTCTGTATGCACAGAGCTATAATAGTCAGCAATATCATTCTCTCACCCTGTGTCCTTAACTAAACAGCCTTTAATCATTATACATAGTTATATGTTCCTTATTACACAATGCAGCAGCTACCTTGCATTAAAAAAAACCAGTGCCTACATTAAATATCATCATTGGCTGTGTCCTGAGGATCTTGTTTCAGTGCTATTTCAGGCTGTCACGGTTCTCCGGAGCAGTATTTAAACTATGTCTGAATTTAGGCAAATGCTTTTTGTTCATGTGCCTTGAGAATTAGAGTTAATCCATCTTTCTCACCAAAGGAAAATTCCTCCAGAGGCATCTTGCTCTTGTTTCACTGCTTATTGATTATCACTCCCAGTTTGCACGTTACTGGCTGTGGTGTTCCAGCTGCATTTGAATGAGCAAAAGAAAAGCCAGCTGGTGCTCTGTTGTTCTGATTTTTATATCAGCATTTTGGTTTCAAAGACATTTATCTAATCTTATTAACTGGCTTTACCAAGAGGATTTCCTCACAGACTAAACTGGGAGAAAACAAATAGGCAGTGAGGAGGGGGTGGTGGAGGATGTCTTCTGTTATTCTGCACAGAAGCACATTCTTACCTACTGGGAGAAAAAATAAATCAGGTTTGCCATTGACTCAAATGCTGACATGTTCTGACTAAGGCAAAGCTCTTTATTTTCCCCTATGTGAACGGCCTGTAAGAAGACAAGGCGATGGGCATTTTCTTTCCATGCAAGTGCAGGGAACAGGCCGGAAGGCACAACCTGCTCCAGGAAAAAAGGCAGGCAATGAGCCCATGCTCCCACTCAGAGGAATGAGGCCTGGGACTGGAGACTGTGGCCGTGTCCCCGCCATCTCTCTGTCCTCCCTTTGGGGTGAGAGATCACTTGTTTTTTATGGAGCTTTCTTGCATGAAAAGCATGATTAAAAGCCATGTGTGCCGAGCGCAAAAATGGAACAGATTTGGAAAAATCAGTTCTAATGGTGCCTACACATTTGGAATCTCTAAGTTTGAGGGTAGCAAGAATGCAGCCTGAAGTCCAAAGTGAGACACATGGACAAGCAATGGTATTCATAAATTTAGAGTCATATTCAACATAAGGTGAAATACAGTGAATGTGCAAGCATTACAAGAGTGCGTAGCAACAGGACAAGGAGGAATGGCTACCAGCTGAAACAGAGTAGATTTAGAAGACAAAGATAAAGAATATGTGAGGGAGAGAAAACTTCACTTTCTCATGAATAAAATGCAAACAATTGTACCTGTCCTTATGTTTTACAATCAGTATAGTCAAGGCTCCTGGGGTTAGACATGGACTTGCCTGTTTTCCTTCCTTTCTTCTTTTCCTTATCACTCCCTCTTTTGCTGTGTACAAATCCCATGTTTGCATTAAAAATTTCTGTTAATTCCTACCCTTTAACTTAAAAACTCTGTTTGGGTTAGCACTGGTGGAGAATAAAGGATGGTCCTGGGCTGAGTCAAGAGAGTTGTAGATGGCTTTTCTCCTGGGAACAAAAGGTAGTTTCCAGGGAGTTATTGCCCTAAAGTCCCATGCAGAGCAAGATTGGCAAGAGTTACTAGGTGTCTCTAGCTCTCTCTACATGCTGGGAATTATCCGCAAAGGAGTCTGTATTATCCTGTCTAGAGGGAGAGCAATGATGCATTCACATCCCATGCCCATCACAGGTCTTGCCATCCATGAGCAGGCACAAAAGCCTGTCAAATCAATTCAGAAGTATTTGAAATCACCTGAAAATCAAGCCCATTCATTCATCCTCACTGCTGAGAGTGTCTGCCCAGCTCACCTTTAGGCATGGTTGGGCAAACGTTATTGCAGGTTCCAGTCTGCTCCAGCCACCTTCAACTTCCAGCCACCAAGGCTGTGAGGCAGTGGATTGCACAGGCATAAGCTGGGAGCTCTGAATTACACACTGTAGCCTCTCTGGCAGCTGAAAGATGGCATGCTGGAGGGCACACACCTTCTTCCAGTCTGAAAAGCCATCCTGCCCTGACTGTCGCAGTAAACTTGCCCTGCTTCTTGCTCAAGGGTTTTGTAGAATAACATATAGCAAGGAGTTCTGTCTGAAGGTACATTGGATAAAATGTCCTCAATCAAGGAGCATAATAGAGAGCATCAGTGCATCTACCACGATGAAAAGCTACATGTTTTTTCCCAGTGAACATATCTCCAATAGCACCTACATTTCTGTAGGCTCAGCATCTATCCCCATGGGGAGGCAAAATAAGTGAGCGGGTGCAAGGGGATGAATTTAAAACAATGCTCTGAATCATCTCCTTAAACAAAAGAACATCTATTGGTTCCTCCACTTAACTCACCTCCAAAACCAGCTAAATGTAGGCAGCACTCTGTAGAAAATAACTAAGTCCATGCTGGAAGTTAACAGAGTAGCCACTCTGGATTATGTCCCTACTGCAGCCATGTTCTGAGATGAGAACAGCTTCTTGGTACTCCAAGTTTTGCACTGTGCATCCCAAGTGGAGGATTTTATTTATTATGTAAACAGATTTGTTTCCTTCTCTACTATAATTTAAAACACATTTAATCAAACAGGGACCCTATGAAAATCTGGATGCCCAGTGTAGTGATGACTTTTAATTTTAAGATGTGAGTCATTGTCCCCATGGTCTGAACCCAGACTATCAGAAAGAGCCTAGCTAAATAAAGCAGCCAGTGGTCTTCTTTTCCCAACAAAGTTGAGTTCCCCATGCTAATAACAGAGTTTGATTGTTCAGTAAGTGAAGCTTTGTTGGGGCATCCTCCAAGGATGTGATAAAGTCCATGTCAAATTTTTAGCTCACCACCAAGTAAGAAGCAATGTTTCCCACCTGTGAGAAATGTTTTTGTGTTTGTTCAGTGTCAGTCAAAAGTGAGCCAAAATTGTCTTTAACCTGTTTTTTTTTTTTCATGGGATCTCTCACAGCCCAGTGTGGGGTCTCCGGAAAGGGTCTTGGCTTTGTACTGTTAGCTGTGGACTCCCACTGCTGCACATCCAGCCCTTTCCTAAACTATGTCCTCTGGGGTTCTCTGGAATTGCAGACACAGAACAAGCATAAAAAGGCACAGACAGGCCTTGTGCCAGACTCTAACATAGTGTTACAAACTGCTTAGAAGAACATGAGAGAAAGATCTGAAGAAATAATAAGCACACATAGACACATACACACACATATATATCTTAACTTTATTTCTTATTCTTCAGAAGAGTTGGGAAGGGGTAAAACTCTCTAAGTTTTTCAACTTCTTTTCCATTTGGCAGCCTTCATTCAGGATCATGGCTAGGTAGATTTATTCTTTCTGTCCCCAGAGGGTCCCCTGATTCAACTGAAAGTCCTGCAAGAATGTGTCCCTCCTATTTCCTCTTTTTCACCTGGCGCTAATTATTTAGTCCCTCTTAAAGCAGTTTTGCGTCCTCCTTCTTACTGACAGTAGCACTGCTGTAAATTTGTCTCAGTATAGCTGTTGAACTGTTTCCTTGCCTAAGCAATCTCTAAATAGTCACACTTTTGGATCAGTGCATATTTAATAAGTGACTGACAACAGCAGAGAAATGCTTCGGTTTCCACAAGAAAAGAGGGATTTCATTCCATCGCAATATTTTATGGCTTGAGAGGACCATATGAACTGCCTAACTCCTACCATAATTCTTGAATTGCACATAGATAAATAGAAGTGTTATCTTGTGCCACCTGCAATGCTAAAACTTTTTTCCCCCACTGATAAAAATATAAATATATGTTATATATACAAAAGTCACACCCTTAGTGGAAATTGAAGCCCACAAGAAAGATTTCCCACTTCAAATTGCACTTTGAGAAATATCAGTTAATTTTTAATACATTAAAAAAACTTAAATTCAAACAGCTTTTATCTTGTAGTGCCCTAGTTTCTTAATTAATTGCCATATGGTACCAGGTGAAATGCTTTGTGGAAGAAATCTAAGTCTCCTGTGTCATTATTTTGCCCTTATTAATCAAATGTACAGCCCAACAGCTGTTGAGCATTCTGTGTGCAATACTTCTTCTATATTTCATCATGGCAATATACCCACCTCCAGACTTGGAACAACTACAGGAGTCAGACCTTAGAAGACATTTTCTAGGTTTGCACATTAGGTGTATTTCTGTTCTCACTTTTTGTGTGCATTTAATCAATTTTGTGCAAACATCCAAGCAAGGTAAGTGTAATATATTTGTCAGGAATTCATCCAAACTTTGCTAGTCACTTAAGAAACAGTGACAAGATGACTTCGCTACCAAAGTTTACAGGGATCTGTCTGTGTAGTATTTTGGAAGAAGCACATGGTCATGACTCTTCCTTTTTTTTTTTTTTTTTTTTTGCCATGAAATATTATACAGAATGATGACTTGGTGTAGATGAATGCTTCTGCTCCACAGCTGGGATGTGACTGATTTAATGAAGTGTTTTAATTAGTTCAGGTTCTGTGGACATGACTGTATATCTAGACCATATATTTAATTTCATCTAGCAAATAAGTAATGCCAGAATTCGGGTTCAGTTTCACTTATGAATAAATCTACCTTTGGTTCCAACTTAAATATCAGTTGTTGACTCCCTTCTGAAGTTGGCTATTCCTGTGAATTTCTCTCAAGGCTGTGGATATTTATAGTGCCTTTCCTTTTCTGGAATACTTGTGTGTTAAAGACACCCAAAGCCACCTTAGTTTCCCCTGTGTGTATTCCCTCCCTTTTTCTTCCCCTTGTTCCCTATTCCCAACCTTCCTGTCAAGCAGGTACCCCCGGAGCATGGGCTGTGGTCTCCATCGGAGGAAGCTGGAGGATGAACTGGCTCCCACCCCGCAGCACCATTGTCCTTCCCCTGGGGCTGGATCGGTGGAACAAGCCCTTCCCCTACCGCCCATGCTTCCTTTGGTTATTGAACTTGTGGGGAAGACAACACCTGAAAAACAACTGGCCAAAGAACATACATTGTTGGATCAAATATTAATGAATAAGAACAGTAAATCTTGCCAGAATTTTTCTTGGCTGTATCTCTCAATGCTTCTCTTCTCTGTATATCTCTAGAGATTTTCTTCATCTTTTAACCTCTTTTTTGATGCCAAGTAAATCATTGTCCCATCTTCTTCAGTTACTCCTTTGAAATGCCATGTCTTGAGTTGGAAATACAAGATGTGGCTGGGGGTGTGTATTCTATTGCCATCTGTTAGAGGTGGGGCAGTTATCTTCTGTTAATTGGGCCACCTGTTAAAACCAGGTGGGGCAGTTTTCTTTATCTCTTCCACAATGAATCCTCTCTCCAGAAAATATTTTCTGTTAATGGGCTATTGAGTCTCACTGCATGACTGATAAAATTACACCATCCCATTGTGAGATGCTCTGTCCAGAGGGAGGAGCCAGGCATTCCTACCTGGATGTAATCTGAGATTTGGAACACCAGAGTGAGCCTTTTCCACTGGATTCGCAGAGGAAGACCAGGCCCATCTACACCACCACTGGATCTCAGATGAAGAGTCCACCCTTCTACAGGATCACTACTTCAACAGAATCACATTTGCCACTCCAGGAGGACGGCAGCCACCATTCAATCAGACTGCTAACAACACCCTGACCAACAGGGTGTCAGGTTGTATTCTGACTCTGCCAATGTTATTTTGTATTACTGCATTTTTATTTCACTTTTATTTTTTCCTTAATAAAGAACTGCTATTCCTACTCCCATATCTTTGCCTGAGAGCTCCTAATTTCAAAATTATGACAATTCGGAGGGAGGGGGTTAACATTCTCCATTTCAAGGGAAGCTCCTGCCTTCCTTAGCAGACACCTGTCTTTTCAAACCAAGACATGCCATCATCTTGGGAGAGTCTGAGGACAGCCATTTGCCAAAAGGTGAGACAAGGACCATCACATTTGGATGAGTTAAAAGGAACTCAAATCAAAACCTACCTTTGAGATAGTACCGGTCTTCTCAGGTTATAGCATCCTTCAGCTCTAACGCAGAAGCCGCAGTTTTAAGGTGTTTGTTGGAGCCACTTTAGCCAGCTGCCCTTGGGTGATGTTTTATACACAAAGAGAAGTAGCTTTTACTTCTCTAGGCAACTCTTGTCCATCATCACTGTGTTATTTGAGCATGGCTACCACCACCCTGCATGAGCATTGAGAAATTTGAGCCTATTTTAGTGAAGTATTTCTCTCCTGCTCTATATTTCCCAGCAGGTGGAAAACTACAGATGCAGGTTTTTTTCTTGAAGAAAACATGCAGGAACAAGCAGCTGTTTTGCATAAAAAGGACCCATCATTTCTGGAAATGACTGGTCACCTGAACTTGGTTTTATAGGTCACTAAAAGATGATACAATGTTTATGGGCAAGGATGCACCTGGAACACAAGGGATTTTGAGTACGGTGGTGGATTTATGGCCTTCTGTGAAGAAAAAGATTGAACTGCATCTATTTTTATATATGCACTCATAATTTGTATAAACCCAGATGTTAAAACACTTGCATATCGCTGCATAAATAAATAGCAAATAAGGACAAGATTTCTGAATTTAGGATGCCTTTTTAGTGCACCCTTTAGTTCTTGAAGGATTTTTCTTTTCTGAGTATAAGGCACAATAGCCTTTGAAAAAAAGAAAATCAACATGCACCATAAATGACAACTTGTTATGGATGTAAATATTAATTATACATTGAAATTCTGGAACTGTTTTTACTAGAAGCTTGTTAGCTTGTTAATTATCATAATTATCATGCAAGGAGAAAGGGAAGAGAGAGAGAGACTGATTAGTGTTGGTAATTTGCCTCATCCTTTCTGCGCTGTTGCCTTTTTTTTTTTTTCAATTTTGGGAAAATTAATTCTGTGAAATTATCACTAGGGTGCTGTGTGCTCCAGGATACGTCTGCATGATGTAGCATTGTTCTGGCAGAATGCAGACTTAATTCCTGCTTGGCACCTTTCCTGTCCCTCTCTTCCACGCCACATTGGAGTCTGCCAGTCTTGGGCAACACCATATCGTGCACTGCTCTACCCTCAAAAGAAAACTGAAATAAAAATAGGGACGGACACACAGTGCTCCTGAAACCTCAGACAATAAGAGAAGTGAAGGAAAATGGTGGAGTTTTAATTACAATATAATAGAGGAACATTACTCCTGATAGGCGCAAAGCTGTTAGTGGATACGAGCGTGTATCATAGTGTCTTCTTGGTGTTTTTGGAGTGAGATTTCTCCTCTTGCTGACTTTTAATGGACTCTGTTTTTTCTGCTTGCACCTATATGGGTGGAACAGCCCTGGATACTGAGAGATGGCAGCAAA